>JAVQMF010000058.1:5007500-5632500 GCA_032878935.1 Erythrophleum fordii
GTTTAGTCGGACAAGGTTCTTACAGGCGATTTGGGTAAGTGCTTGGGTATCCCGTTACTTCACTCCCGGAATTCGAAGGCGAGTTTCAACTTTATCATTGACAAAGTCAGCAAACGTCTCTCCTCATGGAAAGGCAAACTTCTTAGCTTTACTGGGCGCACTACCTTAGTTAATTCAGTTATTTCAGCTCTCCCAAGTTATGCCATGCAGACCGTGCTCCTCCCTCATTACATCAGTGAGGCAATTGAGAAAACTACTTGTTGCTCTTTTTTTTATGGGGCTCCAACCATCATGATAGGAGGTTGCACCTTGTTGCTTGGGACAATGAGAAGACCCCCAAAAAACATAGGGGGCTCGGAATCAAGGACCTGCGTACTCAGAACAAGGCTGTTATTACGAAACTGTGATGGGGCTTGCTCTACAGAACAAATGCTCTTTTGGGTGTCGGCTTTAAGAGGCAAATATATAAATTGAGGATATGTAAAACATATAAATCATATCTAATATAAATAAAAGTGGAAAGAAACACACCTCCAGCCATTGCTCAATATCCGAATGAAAACGTTGATAAGGGAAGCTTCTGAGCTCTCAGTCTTAGTGTTTGATGGTGTATATGATTTTTTGAATAGTAGTGTATACTTCAACCGAGCTCAGGGACCCATTATTTATAGATGATTCTGAACAGCACCTTCCTATCAAAAGTGCCGCAAAAAAAAAAAAGAAGTGGTGGAACGTGAGAACATGGAAACGTGGATGAAAATAACCGATAACCATGAATCTGAAATCTCATGTAATTTGGACCACTCCGGAAATGCTTGATTAACGTGGAACGTAGGAACGTGTAACGGTTACGTTCTCCCACTTGGTTCGAATGTCTTAATGATCTACGAGATTCATGAAAATTTTCATTTTTTGAAGAGAAAACTTAATGCACAAATCATAGTGGTAAGTCCTCTATATACGAGTATTACCTTCCATGTATTACAATGTATTTTGCTTTCTCAACCCACCATAACTTAATGAATAAACCTTATGCTTATTCTGGGTCCTCCTAATGCTATTTTCCTCCAAACATAAATGTATACACTAAAATGAGAAAAACAACTCATATTGTATAAGAGCTTTATTACAAATGATATATATATATATATATACACATCAAAGACTTATCATGGTACCAAGTCCCATTCTAGATACATGATCCTTAAATGCTGAAAGTGGCATACCTTTTGTTAAAGGATCTGCTAACATTAACTCAGTGCTAACATGTTTAATGGTGACTTTATTCTCTCTAACACGTTTTCGAATAGCTAAGTACTTAATGATGATGTGCTTGCTTCGACTTTCACTTTTGTTATTCTTAGCTAGAAAAACTGTAGCTGAGTTATCACAATAAATTCTCAATGTCCTAGAAATCGAATCCATGATTTTAAGCCTAGAAATAAAGCTCTCTAGTCATACACTGTGTGAAGTTGCCTTGAAACAAGATACGAACTCAGCCTTTGTAGTAGAAGTAGCAGTCAATGTCTGCTTCGCGCTCCTCTAAGATACGGCTCTGCCAGCAAACATGAAAATGTACCCTGATATTGATTTCAGTGAATCAACACATCCAGCGAAATCCAAATCAGAGTAGCCAACTACTTTAAAATTTTTAGCTTATTTGTACATCAGCATGTAGTCTTTAGTACCCTTAAGGTACCTCATCACCTTCTTTGCAGCTCTCCAGTGATCCATACTTGGATTACTCTGATATCTTCCTAACATTCCAACTATGAATGCAATGTCTGGTCTTGTACACACCTGAGCATACATAAGGCTTCCGACAGCAGAAGCATATGGAATGTTATGCATCTGTTCCTTTTCCAAATCATTTTTCGGACACTGGTTCAAATTAAACTTGTCACCATTCACAATAGGTGCTACGCTTGGTGAATAATCTTTTATCCGAAATCTCTCCAAGACCTTATTAATATAGGTTTCTTGTGATAGACCTAAAATATATTGAGTTCTATCCCTATAGATCTTAATGCCAATGACATAAGATGCCTCACCCATATCTTTCATGTCAAGATTCTTAGAGAGAAATTGTTTCACCTCATATAGCAACCTTTTATCATTGGTTGCAAGTAATATGTCATTCACATACAATACAAGGAAATAAATTTTACTCCTACTAACCTTCTGGTATATACATTGATCCATGACATTTTTCACAAATCCATATGAAGAGATAACATCATGAAATTTCAAATACCATTGGCGGGAGGCTTGTTTCAATCCATATATGGATTTCTTAAGCTTGCATACCAAATGTTCACTGGCACTAGAGGAGAATCCTTCAGGTTGTTTCATATATACCTCCTCCTCTAACTCTCTATTGAGGAATGCGGTTTTCACATCTATCTGATGCAGTTCTAAGTCAAATTGAGCAACCAATGCCATTATTATACAGAGAGAATCTTTCTTAGATACAGGAGAAAAGTCTCTGTATAATTAATTCCTTCCCTTTGAGTAAATCCCTTAACCACGAGTCTTGCTTTATATCTCTCAATATTACCCAATGAGTCTCTTTTTGCTTTATAGACCCATTTACATCCAATGGTCCTAGAACCATTCGGCAACTTGATGAGATCCTAGACTCGATTTGACACCATAGAATTCATCTCTTCATTCATGGCATGTGTCACAGTTCAGATTCTCTGCAACTGATGGCTTGTGAAAACGTCTCAGGATCATTTTCGGCTCCTATGTTATAGTCAGATTTTTGTAGATACACAGCATAATCACTAGGAATTGCTGACCTCTTTATTCTAGTTGATCTTCTTAATGATATCTCAACATTCTCTTAGGGAGCATGTTGCTCAACTGTTTGTTCAACAGTCCCTAGAGTCTGTTCATCAACTAGATCAACTTGGTCACGGTCAACAGGTTGTGGATCTTGAATGATTAATTGTTCAATATTTTTTTGGGCTTGAGGGGCATGGATCACAATCAATCTATTACTTGATGTAGGAGTTTGACCATCTGATTGATCATTTTCAGAACCTAAGTTCTAAGTTTGATCACTCCTACTGATTAAGTCATTTTCAAGAAATTTCGCATTCATTGATTCCACAATTCTAGTGCTGTGAAATGGACAATAAAATCTATAACCCTTAGACCTTTCAGCATACCCAATAAAGTAGCCACTAATGATCCTAAGGTCTAATTTCTTTTCTTGTGGATTGTAAACTTTAACTTCAGATGGGCATCCCCAAACCCGCATATGTCTTAAACTCGATTTCCAACCTTTGAATAATTCAAATGTTATCTTTTCAACAACCTTGGTTGGAACTCGGTTAAGAATATACACAGCCATTTTAAAAGCTTCAACCATAAAGATTTAGAAAGTTTAGAGCTAGCCAACATGCTCCTCACCCTGTCCAATAATGTTCGATTCCTTCTTTCAACTACACCATTTTGGTCAGGTGACCTAGATATGGTATATTGGGCAACAATCCCATGTTCTTGAAAAAATCTAGCAAATGGACCTGGTGCTTATCCATCTTTAGTGTATCTTCCATAATACTCACTACCTCTATCAGATCTCACTATCTTAATTTGTTTATCACATTATTTCTCTACTTCTGCCTTGAAGAATTTAAAGGCATCAAGTGCCTCGTTTTTATTACTTAGCAGATAGAGATACATATATCATGAGTAATCGTCAATAAAGGTGATAAAGTATTTTTTACCACTAGAGTCTAAATCTAGACTACAAATATCTGTATGTATGATTTCTAATATGGTAGAACTTCTCTTGGCACCTTTCTTGGTCTGGTTAGTCTGCTATCCCTTAATGCAATCTATACAGGTATTAAAGTCAGTAAAGTCAAGTGTACTAATCTCTTAACCCTCTCTTTTGAGATATGACCTAACCTATAGTGCCGCAACATAGAGGAATCCTCATTAATAACACATCTCTTGATACCTTCACTATTAGAAACATGCATAGAATTATTAGATATACTGTCTTGTAATTGAATTCGGAAAAAACCATCAAAAATTGTACCATTACCAACAAAACTAGATTTATAAAATAAGTTGAACATATCATTTGAGAATTTAAAGGAATATCTATAAGGTACAAGTTTCGAAACAGAAATTAAGTTTCTAGAGAAACTTGGTACATAAAAAGTCTTTTCCAATATCAAACTAAAGCCAGTATCTAAAACTAATTTGTAGGTTCTTATAGCTTCTACTAGTGAGCCCATCTTATTGCCTGAATAGATGTATTGCTCACTGCCCACCGGCTTCCTTTGGTTTAGAAAGCCCTACAAGATATTAGAGATATGGATTGTAGAACCAGAATCAATCCACCATGTGTTACTACTAACATCTACCATATTAGATTCATAACAAAAGAATGAGATTGAGTTACCTTTCTTTTCAAGCTAAGTCTTAAATTTGATACAGTCATTCTTCACATGTCCCTTCCTTTTACAGAAAAAACACTTGGACTCCTTCTTTATATCAGCTTGGATGGGTGCCTTAGCCTTTCCCTTTGGTTTGGATTGTCTTTTGTTCTTTTCTTGTGTTGCCATATCTGCACTTTCTCCCATTTCTATTATAAGTCTTCCCTCTTCTTGTACACACATGGTCAGAAACTCATTGATTGACCATTTCTCCTTATGTGTGTTATAGGAGATTTTGAAATGGCCATATTGATGTGGCAAAGAATTCAAAATGTGGTGCACGAGAAAAGATTTAGACATCTCAACCTCGAGTGTTTTCAATTGAGCCACTATATCCCTCATCTGCATAATGTGTTCTCGCCCACCTCTTATGCTAGTAAGTTTCATAGATGATAACCTTGTCATTAGGGTGCTTACCAAAGCCTTATCCGAGGATTCGAATTATTTATCAATGGCTTTGAACATTTTGATGCTCTCCGATAGACTCAAAAACACTAGCAGATATCTTTGTTTTGATATACATTATGCCGAGACGATTTGATCGTTCCCAACGTTCATAAAGAGTAATTGCAGAGACACTGCTAGTGTCTGTAAGATTAGGAGGTTCATCTTTTCTAATTGCATCATCAACATCTATCCACCATAATTGGAGAGGTATTTTCTTTTTCCAAATTTTATAATTATCACCAGTCAATTCAGGAACTTGAAAGTCAGAGATATTTAATGGTTGAAAAGCTGCACAAAATTCACATACTATATCAATAATTTAAGGCAATTAAATATTCTATATGACATGTTTTGCCAATGCAAAACATCTCTTTCAAACCATGATCCTAGTAACAAATAAAATTGCCTGTGGGTTTAATTTTATTTAATTAGGGTCATGTACTAAATAGTGAAACTAACAAATTAGAACCCTTATCTTAATACCTGCAGGCAAATTAAGGTAAAGAAAAATTCGCCATCCCACTCTAATTAATTATACAAAATATGATAACATTCTTGTGAGATAATAATTATCATATTAAATATAATTAATTACAACTTAATGTTATTTTCCTTTATATGATTATAACATTTAATGTATAATTTTAGAATAATTATAGGTGCTATAGCTAAACTCTAATTAAACTAAAATTACACTAATCATTTAGCATCTCAATAATAACTAAATGCTTGTAGATGACCAAACATTAATGTATAAACAAGCTTAACATAATGAGAATTAAACAATTAATTAATTAATTAATTAGACAAATTAATTTTAATTCTCTTAATTAATTTAATCTTAATGTGCCAAAATAATGCCTTAAAATAGTATCAAAATATTATGCATAATTTAAATGACACCATAAATTAATTATTTTTACTCTTAAGTGTGCTAAAATTGCCTAAAATACATAGTTTCTCCAAAATTTAGGCAAATTTTAAAGGCATAAAATAAATTTCACAAAAATTTTCTTGACAAGGAATTACTTAAAATTACTAATTTAAGTTTGCCAAAATAATTTTATCAAAATTTGGACAAATTAAAAATGCACTTAATAAATGAGCTCAATATGTGAATAAGAATAAACGAATAAATTAAGCTATAGGAAAAAATCCCACTCAAATGAGCTCAATATGTTGGTCCACAGTGTAATAATAAATTGATCTTATTTTTTTACTTTTAATAATGACTGATGCTCACCAGAATAATGACACCGCAAGTGTACGGGTCGTAAGAGTAATACGTGATGAATCAAAGTCGTTCCTTCAGAGAATTAGTACGATTAGTGACTAGACATTAAAGTTCTCATGTTCATTTTAATTAAAGAAATCAAATTGTGATTGAGTTTTTATGAAAATTAATTTGAATGCAGTTAACAATAATGAAAGATGGTTTTAATCGAAAATAAGCAATTAAAGACACCCTAGGAATTCTAATCCCCTTTTTACATAATGTTAATCATTTCTCTTTTTTGTATTAGTTAGTTTAATATCAATTTTAGAGTCAAATATCTAATTTGGTACAAATATTTTTTGATCCATTTAACTCCTATATCAATTCGACTCTTTGATATCTCAAATGAAGAGTTAATATTCAATTAAGCGCAGACCTTATCTAGACTACCTAGGGCTCCGAGTATATTTTTATCTCGAGTGCAATTTAGACTATGTCTAATCTTAAGTTGCTTAATCAATAGTCTATAAATAATTCCCTTCTTTCAAAGGTTAATTACAAAACCTATAATCAAACTAAAGGACGCCAACCAATAGAATGAAATCATAATTTAGATTAAATACTAAAATCTTCAATCATCTAACATAATCAAAAGGGAAATAATCTTTAAAAATTAAAGGTTCATAGAATCCTTAAGGATTACAAGATTTAGCCACTCTTGGCTTGAAATCCATAAACAACCTCAGCAAACATATTAACAAATACATCAACTAGAAGGAAAGATGGAGTAGAAATATCTAATCGGAAGAATAATGGTTAGAATCAATAATTTTTCGATCAGTGTAAAGCTTCCCTAACACCTCTTGTGCGTTTTTCCCCTCTTCTAGTCAGTCAAAATACCTCTCCCTTACTGAATAATGAAGCCCTAACCTTCTCTAGTCTATTTTAGCTCACAAATCAAAGCTGTGCGTTTCAGAGGCCGATCTCGCTATGGCAAGAGCTCATAGGCTCCCAGATTTCTGCTGCTCTCGCTACTGCTGGCGCTATAGCGAGTTACTCCCTGGAATTTGTATGCATCGTGACTTCGCTATGGTGAAGTACCTTCCTCACTATAGCAAAAGTGCATCCTCGCTACAATGAATTGTGTTCTACAATTCGCTATAACGAGAGGACTTGTTCTACTTGCATTTTCACTTTTTAGCTTCCCCCTCTTTTCTCAATTCTTTCTACAATCTTTTACTTTTTCCTGAGATAAAAATCAATCATAAAATAAGGCTCAAACTAATAAATATATTGCAATTGAAACATTTTCTTTATTTTGTTTGATTGAATACATATTTAACCATATTAATCAAGAGAAAAGTACTTTGCCTCCCTAATTTAATATCAAATATATCATTTTTTTAATCCTAAATTAGGGAGTTATCAAACTCCCCCACACTTAAATCCTTGCTTATCCTCAAGCAATTCTTAGAAAATATTAATTCATGCAATTGTTAACTACTTCTTTTCCATAATAAACACCCAATCAATCAAAATTTCAGATCCCCCTACACTTAGAATGAAACCAATGTCAAAAGCAGAAGCTCAGCAAAACTCAACTTGAATTTTAAAAACAATGTACTCATAGCAACACCCTAATTTCTAAGGTGTATGTGTGCTCCACAGATAGATTTCAAAGAAGCAATCAAGTAATCTTCAATAAACCCTCACTGCATTTTCAAGACCTAATCCAACTATTTGCTCTAACTTCAATTGTCAGAATTTATTAAGAGAGGTCTTTATTGTTCAATAGAGTACTACTCTCAACATAATCATTCTCTTTTTTTTTCCTCAATTCTCTTAATCCTTTTTATGCGAATGACAACATTGGTTATGAAGTCACCCCGTTACTCAGATTAAGGAAATCCTCAGATTGCTCACTAGCATACTCTTAGTTTAACCACTGTTTGACGTGAAAGTTCATACTTCTTGGTGTAAACCCCCGATTACTAAGTGATTACAACCATTGGAGTAGAGAGTTTTTTTTTTTGAATGACAAAATATCCCTCTCAAATGACAATCAGATATCCATCAAAAACAGATAAATTAGGGAGATTTAAAAAAAATTAAATGGGAGCTAACTAAAAGAAAAGCTTGAATTACTTGAGTAGTCATCTTGTTAAGAAGTGCTCCTATTCTGGGTGCACACTATAACTATATTACTTACTTTGTTCATTTTAAGTTTGCTTAACCCCCACATTCATTGATTAGAATTCATTTAAAGTAAGAGGGGCTGAATCTGGCTAAAATTGAGGGTATTATGGTAGACAGATTATTATTGATAGACTTCTCTTTATTATATATATTTTTTAAATTTGTGTATTGTGTATCCACCTAACTTATGTTTACCTTTCCCCACACTTAAAGTTAACATTGTCTGGAATGTGTAAAAGGAAAGAAACAATAAGTATAAAAATAGAAGCAGATTGGTGCGGATGTAAAGGATGTAAGGAGAGTGATGCTTGAGGGGAATGGGATCGTGGGAAGCAAGAAATTTGGCAGAAAAGAAGAAGAAAAGGGTTGGAGAGCTCAAGCACGCTGTGGTGAGGAGTAGCGAGAACGAGAAAACTAGGGGTGGTTTTTGAAGGTAATTATGTTATTAGGTTAATTAGATTTTTTTTTTTTATGGTCAGATAGCGAGGACTTCTCTGGAATTAGTACCAAGTGCAGAGGTGCTGTGTTCGCAGTGGCAAAAGTTCCTCTCACAATGGCGAGCATACTTGGATAATTCGTAGTGGCTGACAAATCTCGCTGTAGCTGGACTATAGCAAGAAATTCTTTGGTGTTTGTACTGGTCCATGAGCATGCTACATTCGCTATAGTGAGTTAACCATCTTGCAATAGTAAGGATACTTCGAAAAATTTTCCAACACTTTACTCACTATAGCCCGACTATAGTAACATACTCTCTAAATTTTGTACCAGATTGAAAACACAGGAAGCTCGCTATGGCGAAAGAGTCTTCTCACTATAGCGATAACACTTAACATCACTTACTCTGGCTCGCCATAGCCAGATCACAGTGAGAAACTCTCTGGTTAATGTACCAGACATAGAAAAAGTAGCTTCGCCATAGTGAGATAGACTCCTCACCGTAGCAAATTTTTTTTTTTAATAATGATCTCCCATCTAAATGTTCAAATAAGTACTCTCTAAACCTATTTATATCTCCTATCATGCAACTACTCAACCCATTGCCATCAATCTTTAACCAAACCTAATCAAATAAGCAATGTGACTAGAATAATGATATGTAATTCAGAACATGGTGAGAAACTCCTGGAAAATGATGTCTGGAGTTGCTCTTTCCTGCCAACCACTTGTTTCTCAATATTCAGCACTTCAACACCAACATCAAACCTACAAAACACTCAAAGAAAAAGGAAAGTCAAACCAAAAACAAAAAGAATATAAAACTCAAACATAAGAACAAGAAGAAAACTTGAGTTGCCTCTCAAGTAGCGTTTGGTTTATAGTTCTCAGTCGGACTTTGTCAGCCAATCAAGGAGGTTGAGTCAAGCTATGGACCCTTATTTGCCGGTCGATCTCACCACCCAAATAATGTTTAAGTCTTTTACCATTTACTTTAAATTGATCTCCTGACTTTTCGTCTTGAACTTCGATAGCTCCATAAGATGTCACAGAGATCACTTTGAACGAATCAGACCACCTGGATCTCAACTTACCTGGAAACAACTTCAAATGAGAATTATAAAGTAACACAAGGTCTCCAAGTTCAAATTTCCTTGGTAAGATATGTCTATTATGAATTCTTTTGGTCCTTTCCTTGTAAATTCTAGAACTCTCAAAAGCTTTCAATTTAAACTCATCTAACTCATTTAGCTGCATTAGTCTTTTCTCACCCACTTTATTCATATCAAAATTTAATTTCTTTATAGCCCAAAATTCCTTATGCTCTAGCTCAATGGGCAAATGACAAGCTTTTGTCAAAAACCAATTGATATGAAGACATACCTATTGGAGATTTAAAAACAATCCTATATGCCCATAAAACATCATCAAGCTTATCCGCCCAATCCTTTCTAGTGGGACTCACATTTTTTTTCAAAATTCTTTTTATTTCTCTGTTGGATACTTCACACACCCCGTTGGTTTGAGGGTGATAAGCTAATGCCATCTTATGAGTGACTCCATACTTTGCAAACAACCCTTTGAACAATTTTGTTGTTAAAATGAGTCCTTCCATCACTAATGATTGCCCTAGGTGTGCCAAATCGAGTAAAAATATTCTTTTTCAAAAATCGCACCACCGTATTGGCATCATTAGAATGACAAGTTACAGCCTCAGCCCACTTACTCACATACTCAATAGCGACCAATATATATTGATGGCTTCTATATGAAACAAAAGGCCCTATAAAATTAATACCCCACACATCAAACAATTCTACCTAAAAAATACCAGATTAGAGCATTTCATGCCTCCTTGAGATATTACCTGCTCTCTGACATGCATTACAACGACAAACAAATAAGTGAGCATCTTTAAATAAGGAAGGCCAATAATATCCAGATTGCAACACTTTGTATACAGTACGTTGGCCACTAAAATGACCACTATAAGGAGCAGCATGATAAGTATGTAAAATATCATTTTGTTTAGTTTGAAGCACACACTTTCACAAAATTTAGTCAGCACACTTCTTATATAAAAAGGGTTCATCCCACACAAACTATTTCACATTATGCAAAAAAATTTTCTTTTAATAAGATTTTAATTCATCAGGCACAATATCACTGATCAAGTAATTTGCATAATCTGCATACCAAGGTATAGACACACTATTCACAACAAATATAGACTCATCAGGAAAGCTCTCATTAATTAATAAATCATCCACACACTCAAAACTATTCACAAGCCTAGATAAGTGATCAGCAACTTAGTTTTCAGTTCCTTTCCTATCAGCAATCTACACATCAAATTCTTACAATAATAAAACTTATCTAATCAACCTAGGTTTAAATTCTTTCTTACACAACAGATATTTGATAGCAACATGATCAATATGAATTATAACTTTAGTGCCCATCAAATACACCCTAAATTTCTCAAAAGCAAAGACAACAACAAGCATTTCTTTTTCAGTAGTTGAGTAATTTACCTGTACTCCAACTAGAGTTTTGCTTGCATAATAAATAGGATGAAAGATCTTCCTATGTCTCTGGCCAAGCACTGCTCCAACTGCACAAACGCTTGCATTACATATGACCTCAAAGGGTAGTGACCAGTCAGGGGCCACTATAATTAGTGCGGTGATAAGTCTTTGCTTAAACTCTTCAAAAGCTTTCAAGCAATTTACATCCAACTTGAATGGGGTATCCTTTTCAAGCAATTAAGATAAAGGCTTCGCTATCTTTGAGAAATTTTTAACGAATCTTCGATAGAACCCACCGTGCCCCAAGAAACTTCTAACAACTTTCACATTGGTAAGTAGTGGTAATTGTTCAATTACAGAAACCTTAGTCGATCCACCTTCAATCCTCTTTTTGACACCTTATGCCCGAGCACAATACCTTCACAAACCATGTAGTAACACTTTTCCTAATTTAGGACCAAATTGGTATCCTTACACCTTTGTAAAACTTGTGCCAAATTATCCAAAAAATTTTCAAAAGTGATACTAAACACTAAGAAGTTATCCATAAAGACTTCCATGATATGCTCAATCATGTCAGAAAAAAATCAACATTATACATCTTTAAAATGTGGCAGGAGCATTACACAATCCAAAAGGCATTCGTCTAAATACAAAAGTTTCATAAGGACATGTGAAAGTGGTTTTTTCTTGATCCTCAGGAGCAATGGCAATTTGATTGTACCCAGAATAGCCATCCAAGAAATAAAAGAATTCTTTTCCTACTAACCGATCTAACATTTGAACGATAAATGGAAGCGGGAAATGATCATTTCTTGTAGCTATGTTCAACTTCCTGTAGTTCATACAAACTCTCCAGCCTATAACTGTTATTGTGGCAATCATTTCATCCTTCTCATTGTTCACCACTGTCATTCCTCCCTTTTTAGGGACACATTGCACCGGACTTACCCAGTCACTATCCGATATGGGATAAATAATAACGGCATCAAGCCACTTGATAATCTCTTTCTTAACCACTTCTTTCATTATAGGATTTAATCACCTTTGATTCTCCACTGATTTCTTATGGTCATCTTCTAAGAGAATCTTGTACATATAAATGGCTGGACTAATCCCTTTTATATTAGCTATGGTCCAATCGATGGCCCTTTTGTGCTCTTTTAACACGTTTAACAGTTGTTTTTCTTAGAAAAGTATTAATACAGACGAGACTATGACTGGTAAAGTCTCTCTTTCTCCTAAATAAGTATATTTTAGATGCAGTGGAAGAGGTTTTAACTCCAACATTAGAGGTTGCTCAATGGATGGTGGGAGAGCATGAGCTTTTCGTGAAGTCAGTTCTAATGATTCAAAATACCCATTCTGCTTAACCACAGGTCTAAATGCATTAAATTTGAGCTCAACTTCTATTCTCATCACCTCTCCTATACTGGTTTACCAACAAGTACTACTTCAAGAGGATCGGTGACAGCAAAAGAATTCAATTCTTCGTGAATTACCTCATCAACAATAAACACCCGTGAGTATTCTTCTATACTATCCAAATGCTTTATAACTTTCTCCACATTAAAGGTGACTTGCTCATCTCCAAGCTTCATTATAATTTCTCCTTTTTTTTCACATCAACTAGTGCCCTGCCAGTAGCTAGAAACGACCTTCCCACTATCAATGGGATATCTCTATCCTCTTCAATATCAAGGACAATAAAATCAGCAGGATAAATGAATAGGTCAACCTTCACTAGCACATCTTCAATGATTCCATGTGGATAAGAAAAGCTTCTATCAGCTAGGTGCAAGGTGACAGTTGTTGGGTTGGCTTCACCCATCTGTAGTTTTCAAAAAACAGCTAGAGGCATGAGATTCATAGCAGATCCTAAATCAAAAAATGCTCGACCTTCAAATTTATCTCTAATCATGCAAGGGATAGAAAAAGAACCAGGGTCTTTGTACTTGGTTGGAAGATTGGATTTGAGAATATTAGTGGTCTCCTTTGTCAAAGCCACTGTTGTAAATTCGGTGAACCACTAATTCTTGCTAAGCATATCTTTAAGGAACTTAGCATATTTAGACATTTGCTTTAAAGCCTCAGAGAATGAGATATTGATGTAGAGTTGCTTAAACATATCCAAAAACTTGTTATACTGCTTATCAAGGACTTTCTTTTGTAATCTCTGTGGAAATGGAGGCAATGGCACCACTTTAGGATGCATCACTGTCTTTTCTTCAGACTTTTCCATTTTAGACTTCCCTTCCTTGTCCTCTTCTTTTCCCTTTAAACTAGTAGTCTTTTTCTCTTTTTCCTGTTGAACTTCTTCATCTTCAATCTGAGTGACACCTGATGGACCTTTAGAGTTTACCTTGTTTGGCTCCTTCACTTGAACTTATATTTCAGGGAGCTCTTTACCATTTCTCAAAGTGACAGCTTTGTATTTTTCCTTACCATCTCTCCTTGGATTAGGGATTGTATCACTTGGCAAACCTTTTTGATGCAGTGTATTCACAGTAGATGCTAACTGCCCCATCTGTACTTCTATATTCTTAAGAAAGGAATCCACCCTTGCATTAATGTCAATTTGCTCTTCATTATTCTTGATTTGAGTGGTCATGAATTTAGCCAAAACATCCTCTAAATTCATTTTGGGCACTTGAATAGGCACATTTTGTCTTGTCATTTGAGAGAACTTAAGAGATTGAGTTAGCCTTGTTCCAGAAGATAATGGCTTATTAAGTAATGGACCATTCTTCCAAGAGAAATTCGGGTGATTATGCCAAGCAGGGTTATAGGTGTTTGAGTAAGGATTTTGATTCTTTGCAAATTTCCCCATATAATTAACTGATTCTGAAGATATAAAGGGGCAATAATCCGTTGAGTGTAGATCCCCACAATTTTCACAAGTAGTTGGGGCCACTTGAGTGAAACAGACACTCATAGGCTGATTTCACTACATTTGAGATTCTAACATATCAAATCTCTTGTTTAGAGTGAAGAGAATAATTGCAAGTGGAACAGAGGAGTCTTCTTAAGTATTAATAACATTAGCACTCACCCACCTATCACCCCCTCTTTGCACATAACTTTTAGATAATGTGTCCAATGCTTGAATAACATCATCTACAGGCTTTTCATCCCAACGTTCATTTAAAATAGCATCCAACATTGTATCAGTTTGTGGAGTTAGACGCGTGCAGAAATTCTGAACAATGGCACAGTTATCCATCCCATGGATCGGGCACTGACGGAGCAAATATTTGTATCTTTGCCATGCAGCATACAAATGCTCATCTGAAACTTGCTTGAAGTTGATAAGCTTACGACGGGCATCAACTATTCTATTGTTTGAAATGAAGTAAGCTCTAAACTTTGCCTCTAACTTATCCCAAGTGTCAATTGAACCCTCTGGTAGAGTTAATAACCATTCCTTAGCCTTTCCTTGTAGAGAGAATTAGAATAGTCTAAGTCTCAAGACATCCCTTGGTACCCCATTCTACTTGAATGAATCACATACTCCCAAAAATGACAGAATGTGACGGTTGACATCTTCATCGGACCTCTCACCAGTGAACTGTCCATTGAGCTGCAACATAGAGATCATCACAAGCTTAAGCTCAAAATTAATAGCTTGAAAGTTTGGTACTATAATACTAGGCTAAGTAGTTCTCATAGTTCTTCCCACAAAATCATTGATAGTCTGATTCTGATTATCTTCGTGTGCCATATTTGTAGTAAGAACGTTTATCTCACTCTCAGGTTGGATTAGCACAAACCGCTTAGCCAGAATATCCGTCAAACTTCTTGTCTTTCTAGGTGTTCTCTCAGATCTGGATTTAGGTGGCATAAACTATATACCTGTGAAAACAAGAGAGCACAGATCAAGAATCTAACTAGACAAAAGAAACCAAAAGATAATAACTAAGAAATTACTAATGAAATTACTGCAACTAACAAATGAAAGCGTGAGTAAATAAAAGAGTAAATGAACAGAAACTAAGTGTTTAAGTTAAACTACTCAAAGCCCTCTAATTCTCTTCACCAATTGCCTTGATTCCCCGGCAACGGTGCCAAAAACTTGATGCTCACCAGAATAATGACACCGCAAGTGTACGGGTCGTAAGAGTAATACATGATGAATCAAGGTCGTTCCCTCAAAGAATCAGTATGATTAGTGACTAGACATTAGAGTTCTCATGTTCATTTTAGTTAAACAAATCAAATTGTGATTGAGTTTTTATGAAAATTAATTAGAATGCAGTTAACAATAATGAAAGATGATTTTAATCGAAAATAAGTAATTAAAGACACCATAGGAATTCTAATCCCCTTTTTACATAATGTCAATCGTTCCCCCTTTTTTTTATTAGTTGGTTTAATATCAATTTTTGAGTTAAAGGTCTAATTGGGTATAAATATCTTTCAATCTATTTAACCCCTATATCAACTTGACTCTTTGATGTCTCAAATGAGTAGTTAATATTCAATTAAGCACAAACCTTATCTAGACTACTTAGGGCCCCGAGTATATTTCTATCTCTAGTGCAATTTAGACTATGTCTAATCCAAAGTTACTTAATCAATGGTCTATAAGTAATTTTCTTTTTTCAAAGGTTAATTACAAAACCCATAATCAAATTAAAGGAGGCCAATCAATAGAATGAAATTATAATTCAAATTAAACACTAAAATCTTCAATAATCCAACATAATCAAAAGGGAAATAATCTCTAAAGATTAAAGATTTATAAAATCCCTAAGGGTTACAAGATTTAGCCACTCATAGCTTGAAATCCACAGACAACCTTAGCAAACATATCAATAAATACATTAACTAGAAGGAAAGATGGAGTAGAAACATCTAATCGGAAGAATAATGGTCAGAATCAATGATTTCCCGATCAATATAAAGCTTCCCCAACACCTCTTGTGCTTTTTCCCCCTTTTCTAGTCGGCCAGAACACCTCTTCCTTGCTGAATAATGAAACCCTAGCCTTTTCTCGTCTGTTTTATCTCGCAAGTCAAAGCTGTGCATTTCAGAGGCTAATCTCGCTATGTCGAAGAGTGACTCTCGCTATGGTGAGAGCTCATAGGCTCCTAGATTTCTACTGCTCTCGCTACTGGTGGCATTATAGTGAGTTACTCCCTAGAATTTGTATGCACCGTGACTTTGCTATGGCGAAGTGCCTTCCTTACTATAGCGAATTGTGTTCTAGCTGAAGCAAGAGGACTTGTTCCACTTACATTTTCACTTTTCAGCTTGCCCCTCTTTTCTCAATTCTTTCTACAATCTTTTACTTTTCCCTAAGATAAAAATAGGGTCAAATTGATAAAGATATTGCAATTAAAATATTTTCTTTATTTTGTTTAATTGAATATACATTTAAACATATTAATCAAGAGAAAAGTACTTTGCCTCCCTAATTTAATATCAAATGTATCCCTTTTTCATCCTAAATGAGGGAGTCATCAATGACTCACATCCATTATGCGATTTAAAATGCCATACAAAATCATAAGAAAAATTGATCTGAAACTTGAATCTATAAAAAGGACGTTATGGCTCATGTGTAGATTCCAATAAAACACTTCCAATTAAGAGCAATATATATATATATATTTAAGTGTTTGAAAATTGTCAAACTTAAATGATGTAGTCTAAATGCACCAAAAGGAAGGTTTGAGCGTATTTCCCAACACATTAATTTAGTAATTAAGGGGCCCACAATACATTTAAAATAAATTTTAAAAGCCAATTTAATGGTAGCCAAGAAGCCAAATTGGTCTATAAAATGGTGTACCTTTGCATCAGAATGTGAGACATTATACAAGGCAAGCAACACAGCCAAATTATATAATAGAAGCGACATGTCATTTATATCGTCTTCTTCTTTAAGATGGATCTCACTGATCCAAACTAATCGCTGTATACCCGAGACACAGCTCGATTAGAGACTCGCCATTTTCTTGCCTTTTAGAACTCATTTTTGAATGCTCTCAAGGCCAAACATGATCAAAACTTAATGGGAAAGAGATTTAAAATTTCAAAAGATGGATAAACTCCATATATGAAGTAACCCAAACTCTAGTGGAAAATTACATTTTCAAGTTTTAACAATAAATAAGATAGAGGTTCTAACCATAGGCTCTGATACCAAATATAAATTGAGGATATGTAAAACATATAAATCATATCCAATATAAATAAAAGCGAAAAGAAATGCACCTCCAGCTATTGCTCAATATACGAATGAAAACATTGATAAGAGAAGCTTCTGAGCTCTCAGTCTTAGCGTTTGATGGTGTATATGATTTTTTGAATAGTAGTATGCGCTTCAACCGAAGTCAGAGACCCATTATTTATAGATGATTTTGAATAGCACCTTCCCATCAAAAGTGCCACAAAAAAAAGAAGTGGTAGAACGTGGGAACGTGAATGAAAATAACTGATAACCATGAATCTGAAATCTCACGTAATTCGGACCACTCCAAAAATGCTTGATCAACATGGAACGTAGGAACGTGCAACGGTTACAAAATATGGCCGTGGTGCCGACATCATTCCTACGGTTACAAAGAGGCAGCACTCTTCGTGCATCTGGTAGAGCATAGTGCAGGTGTGGAAAGATCTTAAAAACGGACTTGGTTGGAGCTTGGGTAATGGGTCCTCTGTGAGTTTCTGGTTCGATTCGTGGACCCGTTTACCCCAGCCTCCAATGGATTATTCAGTGGGTGATGTGTCGGAAGTTATTATACAAGCTAGTATCGGTGACATGGTTAATCCTTTGGGCTCGTGGGATTGGCAACGCTTTGCTCATCTGGTGCCTTCTCACGTTACGAGTATCTAAGCAAACATTGCCCCTCCTGCTGCTCATAGCGGGAGTGATGCCATTTGCTGGAGGGGAGCTCAAGACGAGAAATTTTCTGTTCGCACAGCTTACCATCTCCTTGCGAATTCGAACCCTTCGCCCCGCATGACCATCCGGAGGAAGATATGGTCATGGCCAGTCCCTGAGAAGGTGCAAAACTTCCTTTGGCTCCTAGCTTTGGACTGTTTTCAAACAAACCAGATAAGAGCACTGCGGGGTGTCTTACAAACAGGCGAGTCCCCCTTCGGGTGCGCTTATCCTGAATCTTCTCTTCGCCTGGTACGTGACCGTAGTAGAGCTATGGAGCTTTGGAGAAGGCTGGTCCACCTCACGCATTGGCCCTCCTTTTTCATGGCCTCCACACACGATTGGCTTTCATGGAATTTTGAGAACCAAGGTGGCGCAAAGAGGGTGAATAAGTTTCACTGGACAAACTCTTTGCCTATACCTGCTCTTATGGACTTTAAGTTGTAAGTTTATGTTCAGTAATGAAGCTTGTTACCCAGAGCCGTTGTTTCATACATGTCTCCACCGTACCTCGGAAGATACATGTCTCCAACATATGCAAAATCGGTTGGGGGTCCCAAAAGGTGAGAAACTCATTAAATGGCATCCACCTGAGCCCAGTTAGATCAAGGTGAATGTAGATGGCTCAGTTTACTCCAATGGCAACACCACCTATGGTGGTATCCTCAGAGACAAAACAGGGGGGTGGTTATCGGGTTTGGCTGCAACTTTGAAACATGTTCCATCACAGTAGCAGAACTATGGAGTATTTTGCATGATATTTGGCTGACCCGGGACCTTGGATTTAGGAAGGTAATGGTTACCGCAAACTAACTCGCGGCTGTCAAACTGATTGAATCGGGTTGTCATAGGCTTCATCCTTGTTTTAATCTCATCTCCGATATCTGTAGGTGCCTCTATAGCCCCTGGGAGATCGCTTTATTCCATACATCTAGAGAAGCAAATATAAATGCCGATTGGTTAGCGAACTTTGCTCATTCCTTAAGTCTTGGGTTTCCATGTTTTCTTGAAACCCCCTCCGAGTTGCAGAGGATGCCTAAGTGCTGATGTCCAGGGAGTTGCTTTTCCACGTTGTATTCAAGTTGTCTGTAACTGGGCTTTAGCCCCTCCGCTTTTTCCAAAAAATTTGTAAAGAAGTTTTAGAAAATTATATTGTAATTAAAACAGTAATATCCAAAATTATTTTATATAAGAGTAAATTACATTAATATTCTTTATATTTTTAAAAAATATATAAATCTCTCTTAAAATAAAATATTATTCTACACTTTAATTTAATTTTAAAATTTTTAATTAAAATATCTCTATTAACCTAGATATATATTTTTCTAAAAAAACTAAAATACTCTTGAATTTTTTTATAAAAGATATTTTAGTTAAAAAAATTAAAATTAAACTAAAATATACACATTAAAAATAAAAAATTATATAATTTCAATATAATTCAAAAAAAAATATGTGTAATTTATTCTTTATATAATCCTTCACTTAATTATCTGTCAGCGATCATAATGCGTGGATGAAGTAACTACTTTGTTGAAGCAAGCATGCAAAATATGTATCTCAAGATTTCGAAAAATTAGATAGTGAAGAATTTGACTTAGTTTTAAAATATATATATATTAACTTACCCGTCAATTGAAATTAAATTTTTTCTTAGGTAATTATAAAAGTTAACCTTTTTATATTTCCTTGATACATTCAGTATTTATTTAGAAGGTAGTTAATCTTTTTATAAGTAGTTAAACATTTTTAACGTGCTGATATAATTGTTATTATTACGTAGCAGCATAGAATTATTTAAAAAAAAAACTTTTGTGCATTTTCTTCGGGTATTACCTCACATAGCCATAGCTGTTGTGCAACTTGGTTCGAAGCAACCACTCCTTAATTACATCCTTTTTCCTTCGCTGATTGAGGCTCAGACTTCACCAACGGGACTAGAAAATCAAGAAACGATGCAACCAGTCGAATCCACGGTGAAGGAAAATGACCTACTTTCTCGAAGCAGGAAGAAGGTCCGGCAAGTGGAGAATGGATTTACGGGAGAATGCTTGATGGAACATAGAGAAGAGACATGGATGGTAAGGGAGGATGGTAATTCCAAATCTGATTCAAAGCGTAAACTTTCATACAGAGACTCACTCCTTAACAGGGATCAATGTCTGCACGAGGATTCTTCAGAAGACATCTCTAAGTCAGAAGAAAGTGCTGAAGAGGATAAGTCCAACCCGTTTGGGATAAAAGACCCTTAGAGAGGAATTGAAATCAAAGTAACTGAAAGAAGGCTAAACTTATGCTTTTCGCAGGAGGAGCAAAGATGGCTAGAGAGGCCTCAGAGGAAAACTCTAATTCTGAAGCTTCTAGGGCGTATGATCGGGTATAATTATCTCTTAAAGAAAGTTCAACAACCTTGGGGAAGGGGGCCTCTTCCAATGGAGTGTGCAGCGGCTGGGAAATTTATGAAAAGTGCCCCATTCATGTCTTAAAGAGGCCGCTGGAAAGCAACTAAAGTTTGGTGGAAGTTGATTAACCGAAGCAAAATGACCATCTTTTATACTCTGGGGCTAAATGAATGGGTAATGTATAATCTCAGGGAGAGCTCGAGTCATGGTGAGTGCACGGATGAGGCAATATCTTCGAAGTTACCGGCTGGTCTTTTTAGAGGGGGAGAAATCTTCTTCAAGGATGGCTTTAAGAGACTGAGTAATCCAATGCTGATATCATCCGGTCCTATACTGACGAGATCTAGTCTAGCAAGGAAACCTCAAATGCTGTGGATATCCCTCGGCATAATATAATGGTGAAGTGGCGTTATCCAAAAGAAGAACAGGTAAAATTATATGTAGATGGAGCAGCTAACAGGAGTCCGGGTAGTGTAGGGTGTGATGGATTAACTAGAGATGAGGTCCGACAGTGGGTTACTCGGTTTTACCACAACTTGGGCATGTGTGATGCTTTAACTGTTGAGGTCTCCTAGATGGTTTAGAGCGGGCTTGCCTAGAAAAAAGGTTTTAGAAAGAAAATGGTAGATCGCGATTCCACTGTAATGTTTAACCCGTTGACTGCCAATGTTATAGTCCCAGAGATAATAGCGGTTTGATCAATAAAATTGGGGATTCGATTGGATTCAAAGAGATTGACTCGTGGAAGTTAAAAATACATATTAGAAAAGTAATGATTACGTAGATTGATTGATTCGTTTGTTATAATTTTACTAAAGAGTTGGGTCTTCAAGAAGTTATTATTCTTTTGGGTTATTATTCTATTGGAAGACGTGAAGTGTCTATTTTTAGATGATATTGCAGGTGCTGTATCTGCACACTTAGATTAGTGGATAATTTTTTGTTTTGGGTTTTTTTCTTCAGTTGTATGCACACTTAGATTAGTGGATTTTTTTTTTTTGGGGTTTTTTTCTTCTTCTTTTGATACTGGAGTCCATTGTTGTTCAAAAACAAAATTGTTAGAGCATTTATTCAAGGCTCTGGAATTTTCTCTTATTCTCTCTGTCCTCTGACTTGATCATGATAACCAGTATTAATGGGCCAGACCTCCTCCATTTTCGAGCCTTTGCCCACCACTGCCTCATCAACGTTTATAAATTTTTAGCCTCTGAAAATTTTTGGCATACAAAAACATGTTTGAACTTCGGTATCACTCTCCAAATGACCTCACGTGAATTTATGCAATTATCTCTGGATGAGCGATACTCGACTCCAACCAGGCAACAAGTAATTATTAGATGTGTTGATTATAATCGAAAACGTGGTCTAAAATTGACGCCGAAAGTCTTTAAATCTTCGTTGAGGATTGTAAATTTGTACGATTTGAGTAGGAGGAATGACACAGCGTAGCAAAGCCCAAAGTTTGAAAGTTAATCGGAGAGATATCGTAAGATACCATTAGTGGGGGGGGGGGGGGTAGGTGGTTGAGGGGATGCAGCACATTGTTAAAGGTCAAAGAGAGTCCAAAAGACAGATGCTAAGTGTCCTAGTAGGAAGAAAGTACAGAGAATAGGAAAATTGATGAAGGGTCACGTCAACACAACATTACACACTACTGCAACATCCCCCAATGGCCTCTTTTTAAGTAACTAATAATGAGGGTTTATACAAGGCATCCTCACTCACAGCTTCTTTGTCTCGTAACTCCCTCTCTCTTCTCTCTTGGCTTTCTCCCCGTTTCCTTAGCCTCTGCAACTGGGGGTACCTACACTCTCTGCCTGATTACATATCATCACCATCATCTTTCTATGCTTTCCCCCCTCCCCTTGGCTTTTCCGGCGAATAAAAAGCATGTGAGAAGAGTGCCAAGCCCCACCAACTACTGGGATATTTGTTTTTGTTTCACCCACTGTCTTGTAGGGGCTCTTAAATAGTGTCCAAGAAATTTTCGGTTACAAAAGAAGGGAATTACTGAGAAACAAATAGGTAGTAAAGAAAAAAGGATAGGGAAGCTTGAGAAAACAAACCCCAAGGGATTGGGATCGGTGATCTATTTAGCATTTTTAGTACAATTTTGGAGAAACTAGAAACTAAGAAAGTTGACCGAAGAAAATCGAGGCCAACCATTCAAGGTAGTAATCCCACTCCGTTAGCCAGCTAGCTACCTCTTCTTACTATTGATTTATTCATTGATTGGTTATTTCATTCTATTATTAGTCTCTACAGACATGATAACCGAGGAATCAGAGTAAGTGGCATTTCATTTCAGCATTTCTGCTCAGTTAGGCTCAACCATCATCTCATTCTTCTCCTCTTATCTTCACTTCCACATGTGATCTCTAAAAATTTTCATTTTATAGTATTCTTTTTTTCCTCCCAGACTAATATGCGTCTTACGAGAGAATGAATAAAATCGATGTACTCAAGAATAGGAGTGATCACAGATTAATATATATTATAATATATTTATGCGGTGAAATTCAAGCAAGATCTGCTGCCCAGCAACTTTTTTCATGGAAAGCAGTGAAATAAAAATTCTCTCCTTCACGAGATCCAATCCCTCAAATCCACGGGCAACATCAATTATATCCCCTTTTCTTCCCTTCTGCCTCTTCTTCTTTTTTCTTGAAAGGAAATAAAAAAATTTAACTGCTTCTTGTTCTTCAAAATCCTACTCTACATAGCTATTTCTATTCTTCTGATCTTCTTCAAAATCACTTGGCCTTTCAACTTCTAACTTCACTTCCATCGTTGGTATTGGGGAGGAATAGTAGTTTTCTTTTGTTCTATAAAATCTTGTTCGTGTAATTACAGGTATACTTGATCGCGCGATGCACAATAACCAAACTTCTTTGTTAGCCGGTGCAAAAGCCAAGAATGATTAGAGCGTCGATTCTTGTCCCAGTCTAAGCAGATTAAAATACAAAATCCAGATCCTTCAAAGTCATATACCATGTGTGCCTCAACTGCGCATGATTCCTTCCATTATTTAACACGCACCAAATGTTTACTTGAAGTGTTTGAAAAGAATAGCCGTCATCTAGCAAATTTGAATTGATCAATATTTCTCCTTTTTTCTTCTAACATCTTATTAAATATATCTGACTCATCAAACAAATATTAATATCGCGTGATTGCAGAGGAATAAAGTGGGGAGGGAATGGCATCGTCATCGAATTCACCATGTGCGGCGTGTAAGTTTCTGCGGCGAAAGTGCCAACCGGAGTGCGTGTTTGCACCCTACTTCCCACCCGATCAGCCCCAGAAATTCGCAAATGTGCACAAAGTATTCGGAGCAAGCAACGTCACTAAGCTGCTCAACGAGTTACACCCCCACCAGCGGGAAGACGCCGTTAATTCCCTGGCCTACGAGGCGGACATGCGCCTCCGCGACCCCGTCTACGGCTGCGTGGGAGTGATCTCTCTCCTGCAACACCAACTCCGGCAGCTGCAAATGGACCTCACCTGCGCCAAGTCGGAGCTGTCCAGGTACCAGACCTTGGGCATCACTGGACACGGCCTCATTGCGACCCACCACCAGGCCCAAAACATGGGCATGAATCTGATCGGCGACCACCACTACCACCACCAGTTCTTTCCTCGGGACCACCATCAGCCCCCCATGATTAGGAGCTTTGAGGCGGGAAACAACTATGACGCTGGTCTCTTGTCCATGAACGTCTCCGCAAGCATAGGGCAGCTCAATCAGTTTCAGCATCAGCAGTCTAGAGCTGCTGCCGGAGACGACCGTCGGACCATTGATCCCTCTTAGGGTTTATGGGTCCTTGTGAATCAACGTCACATAACATAATGCCATAGGTAATTATTAATTTCCCATCCACTATATATGCATATTTCTACTATTATTAACTTCATGATCACTGATCCACACAAATGCCTAGTTGTCGTATACATTTGTATACATTATTAACATCGAGGTTGCAGTAACTTTGAGAACTGGGATGGATCCTTTTTCACTGTCGTTGCATTAATCCCTTTGTTTTAACAAAGAAAGGAAATAAAATGCGGGATTCCTCGATGGAAATATATATTACCTTGTTATTATTATTAGTAAAATAATAATTATTGTTTCTAGTGAATTAAAATGATGCTGCTGTTTATAAATTTGCTTATTAATTTTCAAGTAAATTTCTCATATACTTGCTGCTTTTTTGGGCTGATATGCATGCAGGTGGGAAGGATTCAATATGGGAGAGAGAGAACCTGACATCTTAATTTCGTATAAATGTTCCTTTGCATAGACAATTTTGTGATATCTATAAATTCATGGATGTTCCTGCGCTTCTAGTTTTAATTTCCTTATGTCATATCGACTAACGGATGTAAATCTTCTTCCGTCAATTCCTATATTTTTTATTTCTAAAATATAGAAATTTGCTACACAGAAAGAGGGTCGACTCCCAATGCAACTTACTTTCGCATCCAACGCACAGCTAAACTGCATATCAGCTCCGTGCAATGGTGCACACGGTTTTTCATCGCTCACTTAGATATAGATATACACTATATATATGCATAATCATCTTGGCACAGTATATGTGTGTGTGTGTGTGTGTGTGTAATCATCTTGGCTCTATTCTAGATACAAAAGCATGCAACGACTGTTTATGCCAAACTTTCGGCGAAAATAAGAGAAATACAGACAAGAACATTGGAAGTAGATGTATCAATAGAGATATTATTAATTTTTCCTTTTCTTAGTTCTTACATTTTCAAGTAACTACTAAATACATCCTATAAAGAGTCAATGTTAATTTACTACACTACTAAGTCCTAGAATTCGTTATAGTAAAAATTTTTAAATTGTTCCTCCTATTGTAAATTGCATTCATTGTACTTTATATATATAATAGTTCTACGTAAGCTTTCTAGTTTAAAAAAGAAGTTATGGGGAATGAAATTATATCCTTAGTTGTTTATTTTTTAAACTTATGAGTTTAGGAAAAAAGATCTAGCCCGGATAAAGTCAACTATAACAACAAAAATGAAAAGTGTCTTAATGCAACACCGAACAACGATTTATATAAGGTACCAATAACAGTGAAATTTATAATTAATCAAATAATGCCAACTCTGCTATAGTTATACTGTTTAGCGGAAATAGAGTTAATCTGCAAAAGTCGAAGTATTATGTAAAGATCTAATTCCTGTTTAAAAAAATTAACGTACAAAATTAATATAACAACTTCATAACTTATTTGTTGAACATTGGTTGCGGTGGTTAATGGTGCTAGGAAAATGGTTGCTTCAAAGCTTTGGCTGCGTACTTGGAGGTGAAGGTGGAGGCAGTAGAGAGACCTAAGGACAGCAGTGCAGCGGATTATATATGGAGTCCTCTCTGTGTTTAGGGCCATGGTAAAGCCGACTAAGCCTGAAGCGTTTGATGAAACTAAAAACTTAAACTATACTTCTAAGGATGAAAGTTTCAAACAGGTTGCATGTTCCAAACAAAAAGAAGAAAAAAAAAGGTTTAGAATGTCTGTTAAAATAATTACTTATACTTAATAAAATTGACGAGTTTAATTTGTTAAACAAATCATTTAATAAATGAAGAAAGAAATACGCACGGCTGCAGCTAATTAAAAGCATTGAGTCAGCCCCCCTGTACTAAATAATTGTTGTGTTAAAATTTTTCCAAGTTATGATTGAGGTGATTATCAAGATCGGACCCGCTTGGTCATCATCAGGTGGAGTAGTCCCTAGCTAGGGGTATTAAGAACTCTGCGAGCAAGATTAGTAGGATGCTCCACAAGATTGTCAGAAGCTTTCAGACATCTAGTAACGAAATAAAGAGTACCCTTCAACATAAAGATTAGATGAAACCTCTAATATATCTCTTTTTAGTTTTAAAATTTATATTTATTTTTTGTAATATTAAGATATAGATATATATATATATATTAACAACTTTTTTATCTGTTTTTATTAAAAAATTAATTTTTATACAATATATAATTATTATTTTATTTTTAATATAATAATAAAAAAATTAAACTAATATCAAGCTTTAATATAATAATAGAGAGAGTAAAATAAATTTATTTATTTTAAAGAAATACATATTATATAAAAAGAATTAATTTTATTAATAAGAAATAAAAAATAAATGTTATTTAAAAAAATAAGACTCAATTTAGGCATTCCTTAAAAGAAATTGGTGTGTGTTGCATAAAAGGTTATTATATGATTTATGATGAAGCATAAAGTTCGGGGCAAGTTTGCATAAAACAATGAGGGCACGAGCAGACTTGAGTTTGAAGGTCCTGAAGAGTAGTGATAAAGGCGAGGGAAGGAAAAAGACAATGGGAAAAGACAAAAGGACTGAGCGAGAGAGGTGGGTGAGAATTTAAGTTATGATATGATATGATACACTCAAACCCCTTTCCCATCGCTTAGCCTCTGCCAAACAAGTAAGGCCGTTTGCACAGGAATTGTCAAAAAGGGCATTTAATAAACCCAGAATCCAATGCACATGGAGAAACCAGGCTCTTTCGGGGCAGATCGGAGAGACCAAATTGTAAAACACACATCAACTCACAGATGAAATAGCACTACTGTAAGCATATCAGCCATTGCAAGTGCAATGCTTCAATCTCAACCGCGAGATTTGTGTTGGAGATCCCAACCACAATTGCACAGTTTGCCTCCCCTTCAAATTCTCAGACGCAGTCAAAACAAGAAAATGAGAAAACAAAAAACAGAACATTGCCAAATTGCATGACAATAATGACGTACTTGGTGCAATCATAGCTTTGCTTTTAATTGAATTTGACAGTGCTGTCTTCTGTATCCCTCTCCTATTCATCAACCCTCGCTTACCACCCCGAATTTACTTCCCCTCTTTCTCCTTTCATTTTCATTTCAAATAAATTCTTTTAAAAACCCCTAATTTATTTTGATCCAATATAAAATAACTGTGTATAAAAATAAAAAAGGCCAGTGAGTTTTTCTTTTTTAATGTGGTCAAACAAAAAAAAGTTTGACAAAATGAGAAAGGGAAGGTTAAAAAGGTTGGGGATATCCCGACAAAGGCACGCCTTACGGAGGCGGATCAGGAAAAGCAATATTGATAGCATTTATTTTGGATTGTCCCTCTGAGAATGAGCCCCACTCCACTCCACCATCCCTCTGAGCTTTTTTTATTATTATTTTATGTTTAATTCTGAATGCCCTTTGCATTTATTAGACAGTGCCAACACTACGTACCTGTTCTTCTATCTGTTTATATCTGATTAATTCCATTGGGTATGAAATGAATTAGGCGACCCTGACTTGACCCATCACCCTCTTCCATCCTCTTGACTATTCTTCGTTTCTTGAAGTTTGGCATTTCACGTTTTTCTATATATTTTTCATCCTTGAAACCCCACCAATATCAAGAACCCCACCCCTATTTCTCTCTCCTCTTTCTTCCTTAATTACATGCCCTTTGTCCCCTCCTCCTCATGCTCAGCCAATCACACGTGAGTGACACAGCGACCATATGGTTTGGTACTAGGGTTTCTGTCACCCAAACGTAATTCACTACTCTCTTTAGTTGAGTGATATAAAAATATAATAAATAATAAATAAAGATAAATAAGATAAAAAATAATTTTTTATTTTTTAAAAATAATTTAATGATTAAAATTATAATTTAATAGTTATAATAATAAATATTATATAAATTATATAAAAAAAATACATTTATGATACGACTAATCCTAAATATTTATGGAAATTCAGATGAAAATCTTCATTTTATTGCGCAGTTATAAAATTGCTTTCTTTGTTCAGCAGCTATAAATTACAAAGGTGATAAGTCAGTACGGTTCCTGTTTAAGCGAGTCAAATCCAATGGCTGCGTTCCAATCTTGGGGTTTCAAGAAATTATCTTATTTAAAATCTCATCATTGAGATTTACTTGTTGCAGCTTTATGTTTTTCAGCTCTAGTCGGCATTAACAAAGGAAAGCAAGAGACATATATATACATAACCTTCCAACAAAGGAAAGGGACACGAAATGCCATAAACTCGAATTATGGCTACCCTCACTTCTGACATTGGTTCTTGACCTAAAAAAAAAAGCCTTCTGACAATAGCAAAGGCCCATATTCCAGCAGCTAACAGACATACGAATAGAATCTCAAACATATGCATCACTTTCTGCTCTTAAACCTGTTGCTTCTATACTTTACTCACGCTTATGGAAGGGCCAGCAGTGATTTGAGTTCAGGATTTGGAATGAAAAGGTAAATTCAATAGGATGTAGTGTTTATGATTTTTGTGTATAAGCTATAAAGAATGCTAGAATCTTAAAAAGGGCAGATTGTGGATTTTACAAGTCTGATTGGAATCAAATTCTTATAAATCTAGAACCAGAACAACCTATGTTGCCAAATTTTTGTTGATTAATGGAAAATAATAATAATTCAACAACTCTAAAAGAGACACACTGCCAAGTTTTGGAGTAAAAATAATAGAAATGAATATGGAAGAGGTGCCAGACGAGACATTAGTGACAGTGATAGAGTTGGTGGTGGACTGTTGCCGTTGGTATATATCCATGAATAACATGATATATCAATTTAATTGAGCAACTACATGGGTTCAGATAATTAAAATCAATGGTCCAAAAATCTCATAAAAAACAATCTCATTGATACCGATGTTCCTCGGAATCCTTTTTAAAATGTTGAACTATTTTCAGAAAATTCCAAAATTCCTAATCATAGATTCAAGGATTTCTTCAGGAGAAATCAAGTTAGTAACCAGAAAAAATATATATATATTCCAGATTGCTCGAGGTAAAGGCTGTATTCCAAACACTGATTTGGGGCTTCTTAGGGGGCTCTTTGTGTAATAGCAAGAGGAGGTGTAATTCCAGATTGCTTGTGGGGTATACTACAAGCTTATAGCGGTGACAAAAGGCGCCGTTATAAGTCCAATAGGTGCCACTAAAAACATTAACAGGGATATTTGGTTGCCACTAAGTCTTGAGTAATATTTCCAAAACAAAAGGTTTTTAAAAGCAATGAAAAAGTTGTTACTAAAAACTATATTTAGTGGCAAAAAAACTTTACTTCAAAAAGTATTTGACAGTCATTTCTTCAACACTTAAACTTCTTGTGGTTTGATTTTCATAAAATGTTGCCATTAAAAAGGTAATTTTTATAGCAACATTTGTTATGAGTAAAAACTTTTCAATGGCAACTCTTTGAATTGACACCAAATAATTTTTTACTAATGACTTGTGTTTTCATATTGAGAATTACCACTGGAAGTCTCATTTTTTGAGTGATCATTACTAAAAGTTCTTTTGTAATGGTAACATTATCTATCACAACTAAAATTGTCTTCAATGGCAGCAAATATCATCATTAAAAGTTTTATAAAAACAAAATAAATTCTCTCTGACTTCATATTACATATACAAAAGACATCAATGCATAGAGAAATTTAATACATTAACTAAGAGTTTGCATATTGGTAAACCTTAAAACCTAAACTTATTATATATATATACACACATAATTAATAAGCTTTACTATTGTTCTATCAAATTCTTCTTCATCCATCTCTTCCTATTTTGAAAAAACTAGAAGATTATGGGCCTTAGTTTGTTCATTCTTTATTATTGTTTAGCAAAATATTCAACCTGAAGCAAGGAGCTACATGAGTGAAAATCCATTTTTATGCAATTTGGTTCAAAAAATAAATCTTAACAAACACTAAATATTACAAATTTACTAGGTAATAATAAACATCAAAATCTCGGGAAGTGCATATAATAACATAAAGTTAATCATTGATTTAACTGAAAGTGCATGAAAAAATACTTCTGATTATCCTTATAATTCATTCCTTACTCCTTATAGTGTTGAAAGGTGCATATAATAATAGAAAAAAAATATTTGCAAGTGTGGAAAATGTCCCCAAAAAAAAATTTTACACTAAAAAATTAATTCAACCCAACCTATATATTTTTATGGTTAACATAGGAGTTTCAATAAACAACCAAATTAAGTCAAATATGGGTTTGACTATTTGGTAAGACATTCTTAGTTTTTAATCCATTGCAACTCTAGCCAAATCAACAAACCCATCAAAATAATTGGTTCGTTAGCATACTTAGTTTTAAATCACTAACTATATTTAAAAATTCAACAAACTCATCATCACTCCATCCAAATCAATATTAAGTTTTAATAATAAAAATCATCACAAATTTACTAGATTTGGTTTTAAAAAAATCCAACTAAATTAGTTAACACAAATATAGCCACAAATTGGAATTTTATAAATCTAATTATTAAAAAAAAAAACTACACCCAAATCAATTAACAAAAATCCAACCAAATTAGAATTTTTTGGATCTAATAAAAAAAAATCAACTAAATCAATTAACACAACTTTCACTAAATAAGAATTTTATATATCTAATTTAAAGAAAAAATATAATTTCTTGTCATCTTTATCCACCAATTTTTGTAGTCATCTTTATCCATCAGTGTTCTCCTTCATTCTTAATTGTTAGTCATCTCCCTCTTAGTTTTCCATCGTCGATCTCTTCCCTCATTGTTATTCTTCTTTCTCATCTGCACCTATAATAGTCTAATTGTTGTATCGTCTCTTCCTCTGTCATTCTCTCTTTGCCATTCCTTCTCTCTCTTTATTACTTGCCTCTCTCTCTTTCTCTCTCAATTTTCTATGTTTCATGTGTTGGACAGTGGTTTGACTTTGAGGAGCAAGGGATATATGGAGTGGGAAGGAAATACAGGTTTCATGTCTTTCATTCCAAGTTAACTATTTTTTTAAAGATAAAAATGTAATTGATTAATTACCTTTTAGCAGAAACTTATATTAGTAACCACTAAATTTCATCTTTTAATGGTGACGAGTTATTGCCTAAAAACGTGTAGCTTCAAAATTTGTTTGGCTCGAGTGGAACAAAAATTTTAAAAATAATTAATAGTGACATATGTTGCTGTCTAAATATTTATTATTAGCAATAATAAAATGTCACAACAAATAATTACATTGTTGGAAATGACATATAGTGGTCGCTACTCTAGCACTTTTTAGCGGCAATACCATGTTACAATAAAAAGTCATAATTAGTTGCAATACAAAGTGTTGTTGCCAAAATTTTTTAGCAGCAACAACAACAATTGCTGCTAAAATTTAGTTCATAAAAATATAACACAAGTTCATAGTAATGTGTAATATCTCTTTTAAAAATTGCCCCAAAAAATTATAATCATCACAAAACCTTTTTAACAATGATTTTTTATTATGACACCACTATAAGTTTTAACCAAAAGAAGGAATTTTTTTTTTAACAATGTATTTTAGCAAGGATATATAAATGTTGTGGCTAAAAATCAACATATAGCAACAATATTATTTAATCACTACCAAACTATCAAACATTTAGCAAGTAATAATATTCCACATTACCTCTATCTCAAAGATAATTATATACATATATATATATATATATATATTTATTTATTTATACCTGAAGAAAATAGATTGCACTGCCGCATAATCTAACCTTTTTTTTTATTTTTTTAATCACTGTCTACTGCTTTTACTGTTCGCAAGCCGATGTTTGGGTCTTAGAGTAGATTATGTTTGGTTGGATGTTTTTGGAAGGGAGAAGAGAGAAAGAAAATAAGATGTTTGGTTGAATAAAATTGAAGGAAAGAGAAAGAAAAGAGAGAACAATGAGGCAAATTTATTCCCCCTAAATTAAAAGTTTTAGAGGAAAGGGGTTAAGTATTTTTTTAATTTTAATTTATTTTTTTATTTTTTTTAATATTTTAATATTTAATAAAAATTAAGATAATTTTTTATAAAAATTAAAAATTAAAATTTATAATTTATAATTTTTTTAAAAAATTATTAATATAAATAATTTTTTTATAAAAAATAAAATTAAAATAATATAAAAAATAAATTTATTCAAATATAATTATCTTTTTTTTCTCTCTAAATTAAATAATAATCTTTCATTTTTTATCTCCCTTTTTTTTAACTAAATATAACTCGTTAAATCCCTTCTCCTCCGTTCCGTTCCCTTCCCTTCCCTTCCCTTCCCTTCCCTTAAACCAAACCGATAGCCTTAGCGTTCATTAAGCTGATTTTGTTTTCGTCTGGCTCGCTGCGTTGCCACCGTGTATCTCTTTGATTCAGTTTTTCTTTTTCACCTCTATCTAACCGGTGATTTTGTTTTCGTCTGGCTCGCTGCGTTGCCACCGTGTATCTCTTTGATTCAGTTTTTCTTTTTCACCTCTATCTAACCGGTGAAGCAAGATTTAAAATTCAAATCTTCAATTTCATCCGCGTTCTCATCGATCTCTTCCCATCGGTATGTTCTCAACTTTCTCTTTCTCTCTTATTCGCTTTCTTATTCGATTTGTCTGCTCTCTCTCCTTTTCTCTCGCCCAATTTCTTCTTTCTCTGCTCTTCTTCTCCTTCTCTCACAGTTTCTTCTTCGATTTGGACTAATATTTCTCCTTCTCTCTCACTCAATTTCTTCGCCTTCGATTCGGACTGATCTTTCTTATTCTGCATCATCGTATGTAGCTGCAAGAATCAATGACGAGAACAAGCCAGAAGAAGAAGACATTGATTAAAGACGCCAGATCCAAACATGTTACTTTTGCGAAGCGTCAATCTATGTAGCTGCAAGAATCAATGGCGAGAACACGCCAGAAGAAGAATACATTGATTAAAGACGCCAGATCCAAACATGTCACTTTTGCGAAGCGTTGATCTGGAATTTTCAAAAAACCTTGGGGGGCTCTTTACACTATGTGCTGTGGAGATGGCTGTTATCATCTTCTCCCCAGGTGGAAAACCTTATTCCTTTGGTCATCCATCTCCTGATGCAAATTTTAAGAGGCGTTTTGCTATTGGGTGTGTATTTCTCTGTTAGATTCCAAAAGATCAGCAAGCTCTTTTCCCCTTTTTCATTCTTTCTGTAGTCAACACAAGTGTGACACTCCAGTTCCTACGAACCCAGAGACGATTGGTGCAATGCTTCAAATTTGACATTATGCATCTTCTGATGATTTTTTCATCAGGAAATTTGTAGATGTTTTGAATTTGGGTTTTCAATTTAGTTGCAGTGCATGACATTTAGAATCACGCTGAATAAAACTTGAGGAAATATGTTGTTATTCAGAGAAGTTTGTAAGGTTTTTCAATCTAGTTTAAGTTATTAGATGTATAACTTTTTCTATTTATATTTAAATTTGCAAAGAGTGTGAACATTAGCATGCAGGAGATATATAAGGAAGACCCCTCAAAAGGAGAAAGATGCGTTTATACTTTACCTGTGTTTTATGTCATTGTTGGGGATTTCATAGTTATTTTCTTATTTTCTTTGATTAAACTTAGTTTGGCAGAAAGATGCATTTATACTTCACCCATATTTTATGTCATTGTTGGGGATTTCATAGTTGTTTTCTTATTCTCTTTATTGAACTTAGTTTAGCATTGTAGTAAAATTAAAAAATTTACTTTCCCTTTATTTGTCCTGTTAAAATTAAGGTCTGGCTAGCTGCTTTTTACCGAGGTGTTTTCTATTGTAAAGAAACATATTGTTACTTTTTAAGAATTCTTTCCCTTTATATTTCAGTTTTCTTTTTTTTTTTTTGGCCAAGGTTATATTTCAATTTTTTGGTTAGTTTGTTTGAGATATCTTTCGGCTTCTTGCTAATTTTTCTGCAGGGTTTATTTTCTGCTGAGGCCACTGCCGTGGGGTGACAGGTTGCAAGTGCTTGGTTATAAGTTCTTTCCATGAATTTTATGTTAATTTGCATCTTATGGTTGATTTTTTGTTCTTTTTTATTGGCTTTTATTTGTTTGGGAAATCATTTAAACTTTATGTTAATTAGCATCTCATTTATTTATTTATTTTTATAATTTTTGCTAATTAACATCTCATTTAAACTTTCCGGATGACAAAAATAATAAAATTTGTCATTTGAGTTGCAGATTTTGCTGCACTTATTGAAGTATGAAGATAGTTTGTCTATTAATCGTGTTAGTTTATGCATACAATTAATGCAAGAATTTATCTGAACCAAAGTCATATGCAACTTTTTGTTATTGAGCTAGGACCAAATTAGATTAATGATTGCTGTTCTTTTGCATTACAAATGTAGCACCTATAATTTTTGCACCACAACACGGGCGAAATATAAATACTTATATTGATTATATTGATTACTCATTAATGTCGCATGAGCTAACTATTCATTCTGTCAATACTAACAACTTACATTGATAACATCCTCAGTAAACTTTATTAATATATTGTCGATAAGAATGAATGATCAGAAATATATTCAAGCTTTCAAGTTCCAATATCTACTCCTATTAATATGATCAATAAATTTAATTGCTTTTATTACAATGTTTACGAATTTTTGTAATCTTCTTTGGGTTTAAGTCATACTTTCAGCATAGGGTACCATTTTCACATTCAGCGGATAGTTTTCTTTTGTTTTCCAGATCACGACCCAGTGCATTGGATCTGAGGACATGTAGAACATCATAACACATCATTTTATAGCTACCAAAAATAGGTAACAGCAACCAATTGGCATGCAATAATTAATAAGTTAATAACCAAAGGGCATGATGCACCAAGAAGCTCAAAGAAATTTTGATACTAAACTTCTCATTATCAAATATGTATAAACTTTCTCTTATTTAAATTAAATGCTACTTTGCTATCAACTACATATCACTACTGTATCAAATGCAAGGACTTCTCTGAAAATTGACAATTTCCTTAGTTGTACCTGAATTAATTGATTTTTGAACTGAGATTTATGTGATGTTAATTGACAATTTCAGCTTGAGACAAGATCATTGGATGCACAGATGTTTATGGGAGTGCTGTAATTTAGAGTGGGATGCTTGACTCCGATTCTAATCCAAGTTTTGATTTTTTATCACTGATGGCAAGATGAGGCTGCATCAAAATCTATTACTTTTATGTACTATCACAAGGTGCTTGGAATATGTATTTGTCCACTTGATAACTGCTTAAATAGTTAGTATCTTCAAATATTATTTGTTTGTCAAAACTGATTAAATTTCAAATTATTGCAAAATCTATACTGCCTAGATCCTATTAAGTCCAACACAAATTGGTTGATCTCCTGTTTTAAGATTGATGGTAGAAAATGATTCTTTTCAGAAGTATGTAGCTGAGGGATGAATATTTAATATATTAGAATGTGAATAGCCATCCTTATAGTATCCAGTTATGTGTTTGTAATAATTGCTCTTCGTATTTCTCCAAGTGATCAAATTATATTTTTTTCATTTGTACCTGTACTTCATAGTTTATGATCAACTGAAGGCCTTCTCTGTTCGCATGGTAAATATTATGCAAATGTTGAGTACTAAACACATGCATTTGGTCTTCTTTTGAGTTCTTAAATGTTTGATATTAGATTACTCAATCTATTTCAATTTCGGTTGCTTCTGAGCCTGTATTGAAAGTTGCTGGTTTGGCTTAATTTTTATGACATTCTTTATTGGTAATATTGTAGCAGATGGTTGCAACCAATTATGAACTATTGAAAATATGCTCCCCCGCCCCCCTCTGTCTTTTCCTCCTCTAATGCATTGCAGGATTTACATTGACAAATTTAAACATCATACAATGCGCAGGTTAATTTTTGTTGTTTTGCCCCCTCTCCTTTACTTCACAATCACAGCTTCTCAATCTGTCATGCACACTGTCTTATTTCTTTCAATGTAATTTTAAGTTCCTTAGTTGTCCTTGAAGTATTTGCTTTCCCAACTGATTGATTTACATTGAAAATCTGTTCTTGCTTTAATTTATAGATCTTAGATGGCATAAGATTTAGGAGTTTGACAGTTCATTTATTTAAAGCTAATAGATTCTCTTCTCAACCAAAGTGATAGTCACACACGGACATGGTTTCATTTGCTATTTGTTTATGCAGAATTAGTAATCAAGAAAAAGCATGGAGGAATATAATGGGTTCAGATAATTTGCTAAATTCTACTGAAAAAGATCATTGGCACTCTTCAAAGCTGTTTGATCAGATGCTTGGCACTTAAGTATTATTCTTTCGGCAATTTTATAAGGCTTTTTGCTTCTTAGATTTTGTTTGTTTTATAATTATATATATATATATAGATATATATATATATTCTCATAAATGAACCAACACAGTTGTAAATTGTGTTCATATTCAGTTTTGTGGTATGAGTGTTTAGTTATAGTATGAAATTGATCCATTATTTTCTTCTTCTTTTGGATGGCTGAATTGCCTGAATGCATCCAAGATAATATAAAGTAAAATTGTGCATGCCATCAATATTATAGAGTAAAATTTTCTAAGAGGATCCCTTATGTGATGGTCAAAGCGTCAAGTGGCTTAAACATTGCAAAGCTTATTTACTTTCTTCTTCTATGTCCTCTTTTTGTAATTGCAGAAGGACATTTTGTGTTTCTGCTACTTTATGGCTGGAGGCAATATTAGACCGGGAGAATTTCACTTGATGGTGCTTTAGTAAGGTACTCTTGATGGTGCTAGAAATTGTTTGTGTGATATTTTGTCAGCATAGCTCATTTTATTAAGTTGAAACCGCTTAATTGATTATCTTTCTATGTCATTTTTCATGTTATTGTCTGTCTAATGATTCAGAAATAATTTTAAGTTGATAACCAATTAAGCTGTCTGATATGTAGTCTTTTTGTGAATTCATTTTTTATTTACTCTTCAGCATACTTTCTGTGGGCCAACTGGTTGATTTGATATGAATTACATCCATTATGGAGGTAACTTTTTCTCTTTTAGTGTTAGTTATAGTAATTATAGTAATGTTGTGGTCTTGCTAAGTAGCTAAATGGATTCTGAGATAAGCTTTCTGCACAGTTTTTGCTTCGATTAGTTGGTACTGATGACCATGTGTATCCCAATTTTATAAATGTGTTACAATGGTTGGTTGAGAGCAACCTGCTAGAGATGATTGTTGATAAATTAAGTACATATGTAACTGAAGTTTCTCTCGGGATTTATATTCCTTTAGCCAACGCAGTGCAAATGCTTTCATCTTTAACCATCTCATTTTTCTTCTACCTTCTCATAGATTCCTGGTAACAAATGGATTTTTAGTAGACCCTGTTGTGCAAAATCTGTATGTTGTAATAATTGCAGTTATGAGGCTTGCCTCTTCTATATCTAGTCTGGTCTTAATTTACATGAATCAGAGTGGTTGACTTGCAAGGTATCTTCATGCTTATGATCTGTGCAAATTGCTTAAGCACAAAGCTGTTTACCTGCAAATGTTTGTTTTAGTTCGAAAATCAATTGATATCTTCCTATTAATATGTAATCAAGTTAGTTATTTTGGTTGATAGAAACTCTTCTTTGCCGTTATCATGACATCATAATGCTTTTCTTTTAATAAATCTAGATAATGGAGCAATGTGTGGCAAGATTAATTAGATGTATCCCTGCAATGGATCATACCAAGAGCCTAGGCTAATACTGATATATATATATATATATATATCTATACATGCTACTATATATATATATATATATATATATACATATTTGGTGTAAATAGATCTTTCAGTCGGTTTCTTAAAGAGCCAACCATCCATTATCTCTTATTATATTTTCTATTGTTTCCACCTTTTTTTTATAATCTTATAGTCTCTCCCTCTGCGTGCATGTGTGTCCAGAATATCTCATTGAAAGAAAATTTTAAACAGGATTTTTTTTGTTTTGGGTGAAAGCTCCAAAGGATAAATTGACAATTACAGCTTGCTTTAGTTTTCCTCCATTTACCTTTATTCCCTGTTCTCCTTCATGTCCTCTTGGTAGTCTGGTTTTCTTGCAAGTATGGATCTTTAGTTGGTGATGGCTCTCATTTGTTGGTAGTTCTGCCACTCTCTCTCAAGGACTAGCTGGTCCAGCTTGTGCATTTCATCTATATAATTGCATAGTCACATTTTTTTGCTGACCATTAATTTTCTTCAAGTTTACAAGGGTGAAAATGTGCCTTAACACTTTAGGGAAATTTTTTCAAACATTATGCAACTATGTTGATGGATTGATCTATTATGAATTCATATTTCTCTGATAATGCTTTGCATAGGGCTGCTCCAATATGATCATCCCAGTATTCCAGAAGTCATTAATTTTTTTCGTAGTGGTATATACCCTTATTAACAAGCACCATTGTAAACTTTTTTACAAGACCAACTGTTCAGTTTTTTTATCATGAAAGCATGCAAAGTTTAGTATAGCTTCAAATGACTCATTAGTTTTTCCCTGTGATAATACCCCTATTAATAAGCGTCAGTTTTTTGGTTCCATGCCTTCGCAGAGTGCAGCTTCAGATGACTCATGAGTTAGTTGGTGTTTTCTGTTATAAACCTTTTGATGGGAAAGTTGATTGCAGCATGGTTGCCAAAGCTTCTCCATGGTACATGACTGTATGCTGCATTGCTGCTATTAAGTTTTTCTGATTTTTATTCTTCCAGTTTAAGGTTTTATTTATTTGTTTCACTTGTATATCATCTTTCGATGGTATTTGAAGGAAAGCATCGATCAAGTTGGGAATTCCTTTGAAAGTAGTAGTGCTGTAAATCAGACCATAGTACGGGGAACTGCAGCTGTTATGCAAGTTTACCTATCTTTTCTGCTATTTTATAATTTGATTAGCAAAGCCAGAATGTATATCAATTAAGATTCTGAAAAATTAGGGAAATCTCTTTGTATCATTTTTATTCTATTTTAGTTATTATAAAATAGGAAAAGTTATTTGGGTCAGAGAAGGAAAACAAATCAATACAGTAAACCCTCTTTAAGGTAACTTAGTGTTGATTATGGGCTATTGCTTGTTGATATGTGCTTAACCAAAATGCTCTAATTAAGGTAACTTAGTGTTGAACGCTGCCTTAGCATATTTGGTGTGAGTTGGTTTTTAAAAGAAGAATGATATCTTATCTTGGGTTTTGACATATGTCTTTTTGAACTTCGGTGATTTACATAGCAATGTGCAGGAAGCTGAAGAATTTGGGATTTATCTAGATTTAATCCTACTGTAGGTGTAGCTCTATATGGTCAAATGAATGTTGACGAGGTGCTTTACTTCTCCACATTCTACTTTGTTCTTTAGAGCTGATTTAATAACTCGATTTACCCTCTTACTCTATACTTGCCAAGAAAAAAAGACTTTCAGTTGATTTGAGTTTTGAAGTCACTTCCTTTGAATCAGATTTGGATTTTTAAGTCAGCTTCCACAGTTTCAGTTCCTAGGTAATTCTTCTAATATTATATTTCCATTTTGGTTTTGTTATGTGATGTTTAAGTAGAATTTGGATTATAATCTTTGAATTTGAATATTGCTTATTTAATAAAGCATATGAACATATGAGAATAATGGCTTATTATATTAATTGTGTTGATTAGGATCTTCTAACCGTATCCTATTAGTTGCATTGGCTGAAAGCTAAATGATGCATTGGGAAGCATGTATTGGTACTCCCTGCATATTTTGACTCCATAATATTTTTATATTTGATAAAGTTGATATGGTTGGTGGCGTAATTATAAGAGATGTCATTTTTAGTTTTTCTATTTTGTGGCTTAAATTTTATATATGGCAGAGATGAGAGTATTTGCAAACTATTGTAAGGAATATTTTTTATATTCTATATCCTTTTGATTCTTGCAGTGCTCTAAATCAACTCATGATGTATATAACAAAAAATTACTTTCTTAGCATAGATTCAATATGATGTTAGGTTGTTGGGTATTACCATTTACTCTTAAGGTTTTTTTTTTTTTTTAAAATAAAGATCCATTAATTATTGGATCAAGCAGTGGTTATGAAGTTATTGGATCCATGCACTGTGCTGATCGGGGATGGACATGCTTCTTTAGTGCAAAGGTACTCTATGGCTTAGTCTAAACTGATGTTGAAACTTGAGATCAATTATAAGTTGCCATGTCAGTGTAGAGGTATAGTTCTTGGGTATAAGGAATATTCAAATGGGATGTCGGGGCTGTCCCTTTCAATTTAAGTTGTGGAAACAGGATATGTATGCCATCCATCTTTTGCAATATGTGTAGATTTATTCTGTTTAAATGTAGATTTAATTTGTGACAATTTTTCTATGAGTGTTTACTTGAATAAACCATTAATAAATTTTTCAATCTATTTGATGTGTAACTGTCTTTGTTTCTTCAAACTAAAATTTTAGTTGTTCTCTACAAATATTAGAATAACAAAAATGGTGTTTTTGTTTTGTCAATTATTCCCTAAACTATAATCTGTTGAATAGATATACTGTTGAAAGTTTATGGGTTATGTGTAAAGGCAAAACAAAAAAGTTACATATTCAAGTTAATGGGAATGAAGCATTAGAGTATGGCTTGAGCAAGGATTATGATTTTGGAGTAGTAGTAGAGTCTACTATTTAAACTTCCTCCAGCATGGGAATGATGCATTTATTGAAAAATTCTGTCACATTGTCTGTGCTCAAGCACTATGTGTTTGTTCTTTCATCCTCACTGTTTCCTTCAGAAGAGAGAAAAGAAAAACAAAGGTAATATGTATGAGATGGGTGGATGTATAGATTTTTTAGTTTTGAATTTAGATCATCATTCATAATATACCAACACATAAATTAAGATATTTAAAATTAAAATATATGACAGACAGAAGATTTTAGTGTGACTAAGAATTATATGATTTGAGATTGGCTGTTGTACTATTTGAGCAATCCTCAAAGACTTCTTGTTAAATATTTAATTTGATATTGATAAATCAATAGTATTCTAAATAATCAAATGACTATTGAGGCATTGAAAGTGCTCTTATTACAGATATGTTTGTTTGAATCAGTTAATATTTTTGTAGAAATCAGTTTATATGACATTAAATAGACTGCTAAATGCCTTTATTTGCATTTTTGTTCTATACTTTGATAGTTTGCAATTTTTGTGGATGCCTTGCCTTGGCTTCTTTATTTTGATACTTAATTATTATGTACATTGGCATAATACTGGCTTCTCTAATGATTGTTTTGGTTAATATGGTACTTCAGCCTCTGTTCATAAGTCAATTACTTCTTTCATCCACATTCTATTTTTACTTAAAATCGTAATATTAATTTGGATTTTAATAGTATTTATTTTGTATTTTGTGTTTTAACAATTTTAGTGGCTTTGAATATGGTATACTAGGAGATGCCTTGATTATGCTCTGGATTAATTGACAAAATAATTGTAGCTAGCAAAGGGATATTGAGCTGAAGACGGACATATTTCAATATTGGTTAAAAAATAAATTATGAAAAAGCTATCAATTCAAACACATTTGATTGTGATTGTGGATAAGGGTAGTGATTAATATGTATGTACTCTACCATGGTTTGACTTTAAAAAGCTAATGCAGGATTGTTACAATTTTCACTTAATAATTTTCTGTGGTTATGACTAACGATAACTGTGGTATAAAGGAATTTGGCTGTAGTTTTGTTATGGACTTATGGTAGTATGATTTGGTAAACGTGGGTTTCAACGTATTTCGCCTTCTTGATGATATCTTGATATCAGTTAATTGTCTTCCTCTTAGATTGATGTTGAAGTCTACAATGAACAAGTGATGGGAATTTTCGTATTTCTTGATGATACTGCATTGTACTATGTCTCTATTGGGAAAATTCTTTTACTTTAAGGTCCTTAGATGAGTTCAGATTGTAACCTTAGATGCCTGTAGCTCTTATAACCTCTCTGTTCTTGTAGTTATTGGTTCATTGTTTTGTATGACTGAAGTTATTGGTTGATTTTAGGTGACATGTTCACAGAGGAACAAAATGAGTTAATTGAAACAGCAGCAGAGATGCGTTATGGTTTGATTCATGCCCAGTACATATTGACATGCGAAGGAATGGCTATTATGGTGAGAATTTGCTATAAGATTCGTGCTGCTAGATTTATATCCACTAGATTGATATTCGATTTTGAGTTAAGGCTTCCAAATTGTATTTGTATCATGTTTTTTCCTCTTTCCCTTACAACTTTGGAAACAGGTTTGGTATTGAATTAGTATAAATAGGATGTCTTATTTATGGTGGAAGTTTCTTTTGAAATAGTATAATAGATATTAAAATATTTCATATCTTCTGGTGATATTTGCAGTTAAAATTGAATGAATATACTTTCTACTCCCCAGTTTGATATTTAACCTTAGCTTTGAATAACTAATTTAGTAGCTGAAGCAGTGCAGTTTATATTTTAACTCTAATATAATGGTAGCATGAATAATTAATTAATTTTTTTTAAGGTTAAGTTTAAGGTGAATGTGTGGTTTTGTATTTGGAAAATTTCTAAGTCTAAATTTGGCTAAGCTGCAAGATAGAATACTGAATTTTCATACTTTTTATAATTATTCGAAACAAGTGCACCTCCTAAAAACAATTTTCAAAATGTTTGGTAATAGTACATATTATGTCTGCCTTTTCTTATTCATATGGCTGGAGTAGCTTCCGTGGGTTTATAATATAAAATTGTCTTGCAAGCCACGTGCTTCGACGTTGAAGCATTTATTTCTCTGCTGATACACACGTCTCATGCAAAGAATTTTGAATGAAAGATAGCTACATTGGAGCTGTAGTCATCAATCACTTTTAAAAGAAGCCCAGTTAACCTCTTGAAATACGGAAAAATAGAAACTGATCAAATTGAAATCTATGCATAAAATACATACAAATACATACACATATATAAACATATAAATTTGCATGAGTTATTTGTATCACAAAAATAACAACAAAATTTCCATCAATAAGTGGTTACAGATGATTTTATTCATGAAAGAAGGAATAAGAATCAAATGAAATTCTTTTGGACGCGCTTTTATTGGATTCATGAAAAAAGGAATAACAATAAGATTTTCGCTAAATAAAATCTATGGTATGCATACCCTTTCAATAAGAAGAAGCATTTATGTATTAGTATTATTTTCGTCCTGACCTTTCCAAAATGCATGGACAATTAACCCGATTGGTAATTTGCGGATCTAAGTAAATCAGTGGCATCATGACGTTCATAAACAAAATCAATTCTTATTAAATCTATATGCTTATAACACAAATACTAATCATTAATTGTTTGTCAAGGAAATTCAATAACTTAGAGTAGTGCTTTTAATTCGAACATTTCAATTTAAGCTCCAGTTACCGTCTGTGAGATTTTTTTTTAATTGCATCGAGTTAATTTAGAATTATGACTTCAAATTTGCTACAAAAAATAAATTACTTTCCGTTGATGCACGATTTGACCTATAAATAATCTTATTGTACGTTAAAAAAAATTGTTAACCGACAGGTCCCCATATAGGTTAATCACTTAGAAGTTATAGAACAGGGCTAATACCCTAATTTTCTCAGGACCACTTTTTTTAAATTTATTAATTTTTTTCCATTCATCCCGTTTGATTTGCCAATGTCCGCCCTAAATTCCATTTTCAGCACCAATTATATTTATATATATACATATATCTCGTTTAGGTTTGGGTTATTTTTATTTATTGGTTATTAAATTTAAATGATTTCATATTCATGTTAAATTATTATTTCTCTCATAAAACTAACAAATTAATGAGAGTTCATTACTTAAAAATAACAATTCAAATATTCATCACTTTAAAAAAAATAAAATATTAAACATCCCCGTATCCCCGTGCATCACACCGGTACATGACTAGTTTACATAATAACAAAACATTTTGATGATGACATCTCAAGTCTTAACTCCTGACCTCTGTCAGCATAATTAATCATACTGTCAAGGATTGTCACAAGGGAATATGATAAGTATCCTTATCCATTTCTTTATAAATAAAATAAAGTACAAAACTTTTTTTAAAAATTTTTTGTTAAAATTAGTATAATTTTTTTAAATACATACAAATCTCTCGCAAATTTTGCTTAAATTACACAGATTTTTTTTTCTATTTTTAAAATCAACACAAACTTTTTTTAAATATTATTAAAATTACACAAACATTTTATCTATTTTTAAAAATATATATATAATAATTAAAAGATTATTTTTATTCTAGATTCTGTTTTCTTCAAAACCAAAAATTTTCAAAATTTTCAAAAAAATGATAAATGTAAACTGTCTGTACAAGGTAACTTGTTTGTACGGTAATAGAGAAACCGTGTTGTTTTCTATGAGAGCCACCACATTCATATCCTTTCCTGTTTTATTCACTATTTTACTTTTGCCTTGTGCTTCCCGATAGAATCTACTTCTTTTGGGGAATATGATCAAAAGCATTCATGGAAATAACACTAAAACAATTTAAAACCCTATTGAGTCTTTTGAAAAGTAGAGGGTGAAAACAAAACCGAGTACAAAGAATTGTGTGGGATTTCCCTTTTACAACTCAACTAACATTGAATTCGGACCTTACTATACTATATAATATTCTCAATATTTATCAGGTTCAAAGGAATATTTCTTTAACGTGAGAACAGTTCAACTTATATCTCAATCTTGCCTCCTATGTTTGTGCTGATTTGAAGAAGAAAATATGGCACGTTTTAGTACTTTTGCCAAACCGCTTTCTCGCTTCACTTTGTCATCTTCTTTATATTATTAAGATGAAGCACATCTATGACCTAACTGCTTAAAAGTGCATGAAATTTAATAAGATTATTGATATATATGGTGTCACCGTAGAAGAAAACCAAGACATTAACCTGAAGTATGTAACAAGATGCTAGTTGAATCATTACCAAACTCAAGAATAATCAATAAAAAAAGTTGATTGCTGCTACCATGACGTTCATCTGATATGCATATATTTTCCTATCAGGTAAGGAAATCTAGAGCATAATAAAATGCTAATGCCAACGAGGGGAAGAAGCAACTTTAGAGGAGATAAGTTGGTGTATAAGTTGTTGTATATTGTTAAGTAACTAATTTCAAGTCTTCAACTCAACCTACTAAAAGATTTTCCAAGAAATCTCTGTTAACTCATGCCCTTGCCTGCCAGAAACAAGACGATTTCTTTGGTCAAAATAAGGGTTTTGTTCATTCGCGAAATGTATCTATTGTTCATGTGACTGACTATTGTGGGCTTATTTTTTACCATTGATAAAATATCATAAGATTGAAACAAAGGTGTGCCAAAGCCAACTTACACAAGACGATGCAGTGGGGCAACCAATTTAGCTGATTGCACCAAACACTTGTCCCGGACAGATGGGTTTGCAGCCGCAAGAATTTAAGCCTCTAATTGCTGGTCCAGGATTGCGGTTGTTATAGCGTTTTCCTTCTGTAAAATAAAACCCTAATGAAAAGGGGAAGAAAAATAGAGACTTCCAAATATTACTTGTAACCATCAATTTAAGGGGGCCCAACCTTATTTGTCGAACTCTCTGGACGTTTATGGGTAAATGAAAGCAATATATTTTACCTAATTAGAGGCCACATCCGGAGATTTTCTGGTAACATCTTAATACAGCAAAACCCACAAAAGAGACAGATAACATCAGCTTTTCCAATTGTTGAATATAGATCCATAGTTAGTTTGGACTATGTATTCCACCCTTCATTCCAATGAATTTTCCCCTTCCCACCATTTCAGGTTCACATTGCAAGACACTAGTGTCCACCCAAAGGGTCTAGACTGGTTGACAGACCATGCGTTTTTCCTCTTATGCATTTCAACGTTGTGAGACAAGTTTCCTTCTATTCTTTTATTTGGAGCCAAATTAATGAAATTGAAATTCAATTTTCAGCATTGAATTCACAGTACAAGTACGCATTTGCAAATAAAAAATCATCTATTGATCTAATTAGTAATTATCCGATGATATGCAAATATGCACACGTAGTATAGGACAAACTCATGTGACCTCAATTATGATGTTTTCTTTTAACATAGTTCAATTGACGTAAATTTGATAGAAATCGACGTGACCTAGATTCATTTGTCCATCAACGGCAGACATATATAGACCAAAACCTAGGAGTAACGTTAAATCCATGATATGATATACCTTTGGCTTTACTTATCAAATTCTTCATATGATAAAATAGATCTTTGTCCCCTCCATTGGCACAACCTGGGAGGGCCTGCATAGACAAGGGCAACAACATGATTCAAACCAGTGATGCCTCTGTTATTTTTTATTTTTCTGTAAAACAAAACAGATGTGCGTAAACTAGTCCATGCAACTATGATGCATTTAATTTTGTGTTTAAAACGTAGGCCTTCAGTTGAGGTAGTTCCCCACCCCTTCCATCTTCATCAAAATTATATCATTCAATTCCAAAACAAAATTATCATCATCCACCTGGTGACTCGCGAAACAATTTGCGTTTGTTTGTCCTTTTTGTTGTCCTCATTGCCCACCTCCATTCAGTCCTTTCTTGGACCCACATATATGACAAACCTTATGTCAGGGCTGTTTTATATTTACATAATTTGTCTCTTCGTTAATTTCCCTTAAATCCAGCCACGTACCGATCCACACAATGGGGTGAAATTAGCAGAAAACATAAGACAAGAGTTATCTGATCAAAAGGGGAAACCTTTTTAGAATAAAATACTAAGATATCTCCCTCCCAATTTTTGTGAAATCTCTAGTACATAGAGAGGGATGACTGCGGATGAAGAGTGAATGGTTCCTTTCTTGTTTATGTAGTGTGACTTTAGACGTCTGAATAAATATAGGTTACCTTCTATAATCATTGTCCTTATCTTTTAATCATATCATCCTTTTATATTTTCATAAACTATATTTTCAACTCCGCCAAGTTGACTCTAAATTGAACATGAATACACCAGACTAAAAGCCTATAACTTATCCCCTTAAGTTTCAAACATATATCTTGGCCATCTCCTGAAGAATGAAGATTCATTAATGCATCTTGGTCTAAAACATATATGCTAGCTTCCATAATTGAGATGAATATAGAAATACAGAGCAGGGAAATTAGGTAATGAGATAAAGTTGGAAGTAGTTTTGGACTGTAGGAAAAGGAAAGGGCGAGTGTGGGTGAAGAGGGCGTAGTAGAAAGAATCAAAGGAGCAGAAAAAGGTTATGTTGGTTTGGAGGATAGCAACCACTTGGTGAAGTTTTGCAGAGTAGCTTCGTCGGCTCTGTAGTAGTTTTGTGTGAAAAGAAGCAAATCGGACCATGTGAAGTCGGGGTACATTTTTGTCCCATCCCTGAGCACCAAATCCTCGGGGGGTCTCACCACCTTGTCTTCTTTCGGGCACACAAAGAATGCCAAGGACCTCCTCTCCTTGTACCTCTTAACCACTGCCCTGTGTAGGCAACTCTTGTACCTCCCGTTTGATAATGCCTACACAACCAACAGATGTGTAAGTTCAGAGTCATTAGAGCCATGCAATAATCCTTATCTTTTTATAAGATGCATCCATATATATATATATATATATTCATTCATACTCTTCTTTATTATGTCCTCCAATCCCTTATATCAAGTTTTGATGTACAGCCTATCCTCTCGTTCTAATTCTTATGAAACACCTAAGACTATATATGTACACTTTGGACCAGACAATAAGAAAAGAATGGAATACTTTCGTTTTTAAGTAAAAGGTTAAATTAGCCTCTTGATCTTCCTAGTTTTATTCCGACTTTTAATTTAGTTTCTATAATTTAAAATTGTTTAGTCTCCAAAACTTAAAATTGTGTCATTAAATTCAACTAACGTGATCTATTTTGTATTATTTTGACATTTTAAATATACCTTATTTATTTTAAAAACTAGAAAATATAGATAATAGAGTAAAAATCACTCACACGTAATGCCATTTATTAGGTCAAGTGATGGGGGTAAATTAATATGAATTATGCATATTTAAAGTATTAGCATCACATTAATAGAAGTTAATAGCATATCAACAAAAAATTTCATGATAAGCACTAAATTAAAAAAATTTAAAAACTATGAAGATCTAATTACACAAGCTTTTGAAATATAAGGACTAAATTAAAATTAAATAAAATTATAGAAACTAGAATAATATTTTAGCCTAAAAAAATTATTAAGCACAAGCTTTAAAAAAAATAAAAATAAAAATCTGTTTAAAAAATGTACTATTGAAACAATTCTGGAAGATTTTCACATAAAATGATTTAAAAATGTTAAACTCATAGCTTCACTTGCCCTCATTTAAAATGTAATTAGAATATTAAAATTTATAAATAAAATAATACTTTTAATTATTATTATTATTATTATTATTATTATTATTATTATGGTGCAGTCCAGAGACAGAGTTTTCGGCTTCACCAGCCCAAAGCATCTTGACTAAATATATTAGAAAAACATGGATATATCAGAATTTCCATGCTTTTTTCTCTCACCCTACAGTGATAATAACGAAAGAAAGTGCTTCACAAAGCATGGTAATAGACAATTACATCAAGGGAAATTATGTTCCAGGGCTTGGCTTGACCATGTTCGAATTTGTAAAAATTATTTTAAAGCTGACAAAAATATTTTTTTTTTCTAATTGTTTTTTTAAGAGTGAGGGAGAGACTGTGTGTGTCTATATAAATAAATATATATATATATATATATTATAAACCGAAATTTTTTCTTTCTAGCTAGGTAAATCCTAACATGCATTTTTTTAATACTACAAAAACAAGAATAACGGGAAAATTTCAATTTAAAAAAGGCTGTAGTTACATAATTTGTGTGTTCATAAAATAGTTGGTTTTATTGTTAGGCTTCAATTGAACTTTTTCCTTTTAAACTTAGTAGAACTACCCCGTATTCAGAATTTTGAGATAGTTGTACAACGTCTTACATTATAGTTTAAAATAAATTGTCAGGGAAAGCATTATTTTAGAAATAGATATGTCAAAAAAGGAACTCAAAATTCCGCCTCAGGCTAAACGTGTATATGGAATTAATATGATTTAAAGTTACGTACGTTGCTAAAGTACAAGAGATTGATAAATGATAAGCAGACTGTACCCAGCTATCTAAAATTAACCGTACTGCAACGAAAGGAGTGAGTGTATGAATAATGAATGATAGGAAAAAAACAATGAGATATTTACCGAAAAGGTATCGCCAATGTTGACAACAAGAGCTTGAGGACGAGGGGTAACCCTCCGCCACTTGTTGTCAGTAAAAACATCAAGGCCTCCAACTTCATCTTGATGAAGTATAGTTAAGGAAGTTGGGTCACAATGCGGTCCCGTCCCAAGCACAAGACTAGGCTCTTGGCAACATGGGTAATAGTTGCATCTCATTATACACCTTCCGTCTTCGAAAAACTCCCTGTAATGCAACCGATCCACCCCTAAGCTTATTCCCAGTAGCTCCATCAGCTTCAACCCTAGCTCCTTCATGCCTTCACAGTACTTCTGAAATACCATCCTGTGCTCCACAAAAATAGTTTTTTGTCTGTTATTCATATATATATATATATATATATATAAGTACAATTTTAAAATATTTGTTATTAAGCATAGTAAATAGTTTTCTTTTTTAAAAATAGCTCAATAACGAGGGTTGTTTTAAAATAAAAGCACACTTATTTAGACTTAGTCTTACCCAGCATGTTGAAAGTCTTGTCCTATGTTAGAATTGAAGAAGTTAGAGACAACAGGCTCTAAGGCATTATTGGGGTGGAAGGGGAAAGAGAGGGTCTCCTTCCAAGGGAGTTTGGAGGAAAAACGATGAGCATGAGCACCAGAATAGCCCCAAACGGAACCAAGGGTCTTAGGAAGGCTTAATTTCCTGTGAAGTGGGAGCTTAAAGAAAGCGTCCAATTGTTGATAGGCTTCATTAATGAGACATGAATCAATTCCATGGTTGATGACTTGGAAGAAGCCGTGGCTCAAGCAAGCTTGGGTTATGAGCTTAGCAGCGCGGCGTGTGGCGTCTTCGTCGCCTCTAATGAAGCCATCGAGGTCCACTAATGGCGCTTCCAGCTCTCCTTGGGCCTCCACCATGTACTCCTTCGGCCAGATGAAACTACTGGGTACATGAGGTTGCGTCTCAACCCACATTGGATCTAAGAAATTATAACTTGAATCCATCACCCTTCTAATTTAATGAGCACCTCAAAAAAAGGAGTCTATGTGTTGTGTTATAGGCCACTAAGGAATGACACGTATTTATAGAGTTGAGATATTTATGCCAGTGGCAAATCTCCAGAAGCAAACAAGGGGATCTTTGAAGGAATCAATTCCTTAAAAAAAAAAAATCAAATAGATTTCTTTATTTATTTTAACAATAAAGCAAGGGTTAAATTGTGCCGAAGATGTATGTTCTTGTGCGTGTATTTGAGACTCGGAGAAAGGAAAGAGAGACTATACAGATAGAGTCTTCTTTGGCTCATTATACGCAAACTTGGGCAGAGGCTGAAAGGCCAGAGATTCAAAGATTTTGTACCAAAAAGCATGGCAAGATGACGTAAGTTTAAAAAGCTGTAAAATAAAAACACACACCATTAACTTTATAGAATAGGAGTGTTTCTTTCTTCAGAGGTCAATTCTTGGTATAACATGCAGGGAGGAAAAAAAGGGGGGAAAAAAAGAAAAGAAGTTAAGAGCAAAAGCAAAGTGCAATTGAACAAAGGGACAAATTTATGTAAGACAGAGCGATGAGGTAAGAAGTTGTGGTAGCAAACGAAGCGGTTTTATATAGTATTTTGGTAGTTTAGAGATAAAATTTTGAGTAAATTATAGATATCTTTATTGAATTTTGTTTAAATTATACACAATTTCTAACGATTTTTAAAATATACATAATTTTCTTTTAAAATAAAAAATTATCATATATTTTAATCTAGTTTTAAGTTTTTTGATTAGAATACTCTCCATTTAAAATTTAATTTTATTAAAAATATCTTGGTCAATAAATTTAAAATTAGATAAAATATAAAATAACATTTTAAAAAAAAACATTTATATATATATATTTTTAAAAAGGTATGTTTAATTTTAACAAATATAGAAAAAAGTTTGTATAATTTACTCTTTTTTGTTTTTTTTTTGTTGATTGCCATATATATAATGAACCATATGCATGTTTCATGTAAAACCAGAGGTGGCCTGGGTAAGCGAATCGAAGGAAAGAACCAAAGTAACATTTCCTAACGCAAAATTAGGCAAAAATATATAAAATTTAATCTTAAAAATTAAAATTATTTTCAAAAACCAAAAGTTATTGTTCAATTTTTAAAAAAATTCCCACTAAATTAAATAAATTATAATTTTTTTAAAATTTGATAGTGATGTTTTTAAATATTAGTAATAAGTCTCAGTGATTTTAATTTTTGGGAGTAATTTGAATATTTTAAAAATTTTAAAACCTGATACATTAAATATAATTTTTCCAATTTAAAACCCAAGTTTTCACCGTAACGTTGTTAATTAATTCTCCACCACCATTGGTGCTCGTGAGCCTAGTGCGTAAAACTGCAGAAGATATTTCAGATCAAATCGAGAACAAGGACACAAAAAATTCAAGAATGTAAAAATTACCAAAACCGCAGAATCCCAAACACCACGATGTTGAATCGAGTTTGTCGCCACTCCAAAAGATTCGGATGGTACCATCCGTTGTCCAATGACCTAGTTATTGATAAATAAAATGAAAAAGTTAAAAGTCGAGAGCGTGTAGATGGGTCAACATCGAACGGTGTAACCCACTAGCCCATATAATTATAACCTAAAATTTCCAGTCACACACCCATTACTTTTTCATAACCCAAGGCGTTGCAGATTATGTTTATGAACTGTTGATGCCCCGCTTCAGGCACTTACTTTGGAAACATTTCATAGACTTATGATCGAACTACTGTAATTAAGGAGTCAAACGAATTTTCTCATACGGTGCCTTTCCATCACCTTAAGAGCCTACTATATAATAATAATAATAATAATAATAATAATAAGAATAATAATAATAATAATAGTAATAAATTTCTTGCCATATACTTTCTCCAGTCTAAAATATAAGTCACTTAAAAAAAATTTAATCTAAAATGTAAGTCACTTAACAATAATTGTTATTTTTTTTTTATAATACCCTTCATTTAATGGCAACAGCTGTGTTAGAAACCCCTCATTTAATGACAACAGCCTTATTAATTATAGGGGTAAAACTGAAAAGACATAGTAATATTTAAAAAATTTAAAAATATAACTAATTTTTTTTAAGAAGAGTAAATCTGTTAAAAGTAATTTATAATTTGGACTGGAGGAAGTATAATCAGAACTAAATCTTCACCATCATCGTACGTCATAACTATAATTAAGAATTAAACAAACTTTCTTAAGGCTTTTGCACCGTCACCTTAAGAGCTATTCTAATAATAATATGAATTTTTTTTATCATATACAGCCATAATACTGAATCTTCTCTATCATCGAACGCCTTTCTAGACGGTATTCTAACTTACTCCTAGATGATAATGAAAATAATAATAAGTCAGAAGAATGATTTGCAGAGAATATAGGTATTCACTATATATAACTAATTCATGCGCGGTATAAATAGTAATGCTTTGTGAGTCATTTTCAGCCTCCTAGCAAATTAACATGTCATTTCATATACAAAATTGTTAATTATAAAAATAGAAAGGAAATGAAGATGTTAATAGAAATAACCATTATATTCTTACTTAAAAAAGATCATAAAAAAGATAAATACTATTGCATAATAATAATAGATATTGTTAAATAATCTCATTTTTTATGCTTTCCTTTTCAATTTTTGTTCCCTTCAGCGTCTCTTAAAGGTGACAATAACTCAAAATCAACCCTCTAATTAGGTGTAAAAAGTTGACAAGTATAACATAACCAATTAACAATGTACACACACACACACACGCATAATATATAAAATTCATTGGTTTCTCATTCTTATTAATGTTGAGCGCCAAAATGGCTCTTCAAATTAGCTACAATATGTATAGCCTTTGGGATCAAAATGTTACTAAAAAAAATTACTACTTGCAGTTCGCAACTTTTTAACAAGCTCCATTTAGTGATTTGCCATGCACCTATATAGTTTTCATTGGAAAGCCCTAAACTTCATCCAAATCATCATGCAATTTTATTTTATTTTTAGATTTGAAATAATTCGAATAAAGAGATTGATGGGATGGGGCATTATATTAGTCCGTAAGTGCTTCTGGTCGACATGGTCACATATTGGGGTAACTTCATTTGCAATCTGAGGAGAAACAACGAATCCAAACACCATTCACGTGACAATAATATCATATTAATGCTATATATTTTGCTTGCTAATGTATATATAATGCAAGCAGAAAACACTTAGCAGGCACATCATCATTCAATGCGTAAATAATCAATCGACAATATTTGACATTGAATTCATCATTCATCATCATCAATCAAAATAACCTCTATCTTAGTGTACGAAGCTTTTCATTGATAGATCCCTTTTTTATTTTACCAGCTGTTATTTATTGGATCATGGTATACAAGATATGTGACCGTTATGGGCCTTTTAGTATAAGAACATGGGGTTTTTTCATAAGGAAAAAAAGTAGCTTAATGTTGCTATGAAATTATGTACCATTACTCTACCCTCTGGTGCATTGTTCACACTGAATTAAGTATTAATGGAATAGCAGGGTTTGACATTGCTTGCATTTGCAAATACTACAATAACTTAGCATTTTTTTTTTGTAACTCTTCTAGTGAAAATATAAGGAAGAGACTTAACCAAAAAAAATCATTAAATATTTCCATGATGAAATGTAAGAAATTTCATCATATTTATAGAAAATAATTGATCTAATATTATTATGGTGGATATGTTCTCCCGAAGTCCACAAATGCTTCAATTAGGATCTCTAATGTTACATAAATGTACAAAAGAAAACCATTATACACAAAGTTAACAAATGCATCAATCGATCTAATAACTATTTTGCATCACAAATACCTGTTGCTTCACGAAAGGTTTGTTAACCAAATGTAATTTGTTTCCAATTTGCCTAGAGTCATCAAGAAATTATATTATTAGTAAAACAAAAAATTAAAAATTACTTGTAATGAAGCAGTAGAAGAAAATTATCAACTTAAAGATAACACACAGTGAAACGTATCAAGTCATCAATGTAGTGCATGGAGAAGGTGAATTACCAACAGAAGACAAAGCAACATATCAATCATAAGTCCTAAATCCATTAACCAGCTTAACTCCCAAACCAAAAAACCTCAAATCAAGAAGATTTTCTTGACCAAGTGTAGAAATTCCAACATTTAACATCTAACATTCACTATGGGAAAAATTCCACCATGAGCATTCAGCATTCAACAAATGAGAAAAAAAATTCCACTAAAATTAATCTAAAAAATTAAAAGATTTAATTCAAAGAGATGAACCAAAATTCAATTCCAAATTTTAGCATTCACCATGAGCATGTGGTGAAAGTAAACCATTAGGAAGTAGTTCCTTGCTTCATCTTCCTCATGTAAACTAGATCTACAACAAATGGGGAAAAAACTAGAAATTTCAATGTCAAATTTCACAAAAAAGTAAAACAGAACCACAAGAAGGATGAGGGAAATGGCAAAAACACAACTTGTGCTTCTTGGTCTTCTTCATCTGTTAGGTTTTCTTCATCTTCTTCAACTACTAGGTTTGTGAGGAGTTTTAGGGGATTCAAAATGGTACGCTCCTTTGGGTTTTAGGGGATTACAATAGCGACGACAAAAAATCACAAGGGAACTCGTGTGAAGGATTATTGCAACATTTTTTGGAAAGAATGGCAAGGGATTCAGTTGTATTTTTTGTTAAGTTCCTGAAGATTTTTTACATGAAAATGGCAAAGGTGCAATTCATGTTCTATGGCAAAAAAAGTAAACAATGCAAAAGTTCAATATGATATGGCATAATGCGAATGGCTCGATTTAATGAATAGTGAAGATTGTGTTTACTACATAGCATACTGTAATTTCTTCTAATGTAGAGGATCCACTTGCCTAAAATCATGGTTGTTCATCTCATCCAATGAACAAAAGTACACCATGTTGGTATAAAGCTCAAAACACACCATTTTGAGTTAAGTGAAATGGTGTATTTTGAGCGAAGTTCCTTTTCCCCTCAATGTGAATCTCCATTGTCCATTTCGAGTGATCTCAGTCATCATCCCTTATCTATTAAACAATTTGTTTCATCCTCCACCCTTAACCAAAATCTTTTGTTTGAGTGAAAGCCAAAATCTACACGATGAAAGCCAATGGAATCTATTTGAGTTTATCCTTTTGGTTGCAGGTGAAAGGAAGTTATCGAAGGTGAGAAGAAATTTCCTCCAAGATCTCATTCCGTGGAACCTCTTTGTGATTATTATTTGTTAGTTGTAAGTGTGAAGAAATTTCTTTCAAGATCTCATTTCGTTGAACCCAGATATTTTGTTTCTATTGTGTTCTTACAATATCTCATTCTATGAACGACTGAATGCTTTCAACTCAATAATACTTCCCATTGGTAGCATTTATAATATGAATAATAAATATATTTAAAAGTGGAATGGAATATTTGTATTTTTTGCAAGATCAAACTTTTTGGCTTTAATTGTTCAAGGATTCATATGTGCCTTATTGCCTAAAATGTTATTAGTTTTTTAATGAGGAAGTGCCTAGTAATTTTTCTAACTTTTTCCATATACTTTTGCAATATAATGAACTTATGCCCCTTTTTTGTGAGGTGAAAAGTAAAAGTTAGACGCTTTGTTTGCATTAATTTTTCATCATGTTAAAGGTTTTCACTCTTTATAATGAAGATATTGATGCAGTTCATTGGTATAGTAATGATAGTTTATATTTCACATGTTTGCATGTTCTTTGTCATGCATATTTAGATATTTAATTTTAAATACCAGTGGTAGGTTTTCTTGTTTCTTTTCAAAAGGTGGTCTATCTTACCAAATAGTTAATACAGTGTGTCCATCGTAGCCTGAATAATTCAGGCTAGGTCAAGTTCAAGACAAAATTGAAAAATGGGACAAACATAGAAGGAAAAAATGGGATGGAATATCGAGCTAAGATAAAATTTAAGATAAACTTTCTAAGCATTTTAACTTAGCTCCACCCGATATATTTAATATAATATTTAAAAAAAACCTTGGTTGTCTCCCTTATATCAGATGGTTTCCCACTCTCTCTTGAACCTAATTTCCATTTTACCTTCATCAATCTGCCTCTCTCCCTTTTATCTTTCTTTTGGCTCTCAGTCTTTCCTCCTCCTCCACCACCACCACTCTCCCACACTCTTCTCGCATCACCAGTCTGCCAGTCACTCTCAATCTCAAGGTTGAAATAAAATTGTCATCCTTCCCCATCGTCAGTGTGCCACTCACTCTCAATCTGGAGCTCGACACAAAACTGTCATCCCTGTGAATCATCCATAAACTAGTGATTTTGTGTTTCACATAAAGTCACAACTTGCAAATCATCCATGGACTAGTGATTCAATCATACATGTAAAGTCATTGCCTTTCTCTACAAACACAAGGTGTGTGTTGTCTTTGACTCTGTGTTTACTATTCTATTTCTTCGTTGCCTTCCTTTACTTTCTTATTTGAAATTGCTATAAAATTGTCGAGTTATGATTTAGAACTTCATTAATGCTAAGGATTGTTAAGGAAGGCAATGAAAAAGCATTTTCTCAAAAATTTACAACAATCTTAGAGATTGTTTGAAATGCAAATGCTAAGGATTGTTTATTTGGAACATACATATAGACCATTTCCTTCTTTTACTTTGTTTTAAATAATATCTTCTGATGCCATTAACGCCATTAACAATATCTTTTGATATTATAAAATTATTGAGCTATGATTTGGAATACAATATTGAAATTATCTATTTGTTTGAAATTGGTATTAAATCAAATCTGAGGTTGGTTGATTGAAATTTGATGCTAGTTTAATCCTATAATTTCTATTAAAGCTTGTATAAACTTTGTAATGTTTGTGATCTTAGAGTTTATATTAGAGTATTTTCTTTTCAATTTGATGTTAGTTAATAATCTGAGGCTAGTTTAATGAACTATTATTATTGTCTGTAAACTTATATGCAAATTCCCTTTGAATAAACTTTTTAAGGACAAATGAACTAATGGCAAACTAAAGAGCTCAAGAAACACAAGGCCAATCCACATCCTAACCCTAACCCCAATCTACTAATATTTCTACTTGACACTCCCTTATCTCAAATACAGCTACCATTACAACCTCTACTTCGATTACAAATTTTACAACTATGGGTACAAAAAGAAAACCCCATGCAAACAAGTCTAGCATTTAGGACTATTTCAAACATAGAGTTAGTAAGGAACATAAAGCTATATGTAAATATTATGAAATTTCTTATTTGTGCCACCCAATTAAATATGGAAAAAGTGGATTGAATAGGCACATGAAAGTATGTAAGAAGAATCCATATAGGGCGATCAATCAAACCATGTTAGCATATAAAAAGCCTCTTAAGGAAGATGTTTTAGGGGGTTGCTCAAAGAAGTACGTTGGTCCTTCACATTTAAAATGTAAATGACTGTCAAAAGGCTCTAGTTGAATTTGTAATATATGATGTCAGAAGAAAATGAATACTTACTTGATCATGTAGCTGATGGATACAAGTGTGCTAGTGCTAGTAATTCATTTGGCTATGATAGTAGACAAAAGCATATAACATTTGAGATTGTAGATGATTGCAAATAGGTGATGATAATTTAGTATTCATATGTGTCAGTGTGTTTATGTTCTTTTGTATTCATAGTTCCTTCCAATTTTTACTTTACTATTATTAGCCAAAAGTGCATTTTTAAGGATGCAGCATGTCCATTTAGTTTTCATGTAGACTATAATTCATAGATTCACCAAGCATTATTTAGGCTTGTAAGTTATCACTAAATAGAAGGTGAGTATTGGTTTAAATTATTCACCAAGCCTTTTCCAAAGGATTTGTTATTTAAATTTTATTATAAATAGTCTTTTTTGTTTCTTTATATTATTATCATTTGCTTGAAGTTTAATGTTGTGTTGCAACAATTGAAGTCTATAAAATAGGCAGTTTGAGATTATAAATGGTTTATAGTATTTACATCATTTCTAAGAACAAAGAAGGATAAAACTACAAAAATGCAATTAAACAAATATATGAACATAAATAAATCAAGCAAAATGCTATTAAAGTCCGAATTAAGGCAATATAAGAAGAGCTAGATCATAGGAGATGAGAAGTTTTTTCTTCCTTTTTTTTTTGCAGTTATTGTTGTATGCCATAACACAACCTATTTCAATAATATTTACTTAAATGATTAAGTTATTAAGGTGATCTTATGGTAAGCTTTGTATGAATTTATTGAGAAAAATACAACTAATAACGAGGATGTTACGTGAATGAAATATAATATACTAACACAGTCAAAAATTGTAAATGTTTTTTTAATAAATATAAGAAGTACTCCTACGATCATATTTATTCATAATAAGATATATCGTTGTTGATAAATTTATCTTATCTAATATTGACTAATTTCTTACATATCTTTATGGAGACTATCTTCGAACCAAGATCAATTAATGAATCTATTAATAGTGTGATTGTGTTTATAAGAAGAACATCAGATGAATTTGATTTGCACATGCTCTCTTCAAATTAGCACTATGTTATACTATAGTTTGTACAGTTAGAGAGAGCTTAAAACTATAACTTCAATTTAAGATTAAATCTTTTCATTTGATCAAGGTAGACTATCAATTTCCAAGGTCGTGGATGACATAGTAGACATGAAATTTGTGCCTCTAAAGGGAGAAGAGGTAACTTCTTGGGCAGCATCTGTTCCCAGTATTCCTTAGGTAATTTTTTTCCCTTTTAATAGAACAACAAAAGCAAGCAGAGTGAAAAGTAAGCACTTATGCCTTTGAAAACCTAACATGGTGATGATGAATACTTCTACACTTACTTAGAAAATGTAGAAAGCTTTCCTTTAACTTCTAAAAAGAAAAGCTTTAAAGTTTATATGAGTTGTGACTTTAGACATGTTTAGTAATGTAAGGAGGCTACAACTTGTTTATTTAGGAAAGGATGCTTAAATGGCAAGCAATGTGGTGTTTGTTAATTCTAAACTGTTAAAGCAACCTATATTAATGCTCTCGTTGTTTAATATATAAGTAGAATTTGGACCCTTTATTAGTTGGATGCTAAAATTTTATTCTGTGTTTATGGTATAAAAGCTTTTGAAATGAACGCTCCCTACTAAGCCAAAAGCTATGGCTCTTAATCAACTTTTTTTACTTAACTACATTAGCCAAAGTGCTATGTTTCTATTTGACTTTGACCCCTTAATTATCAAGCTTTGCTAAGGTCGGATGTTGGCGACATAAACAATTCCTCTAACATATGCCTTTTGCAAAGTACTTTCTTGAGGAATTGAACTCATGACCATGGCTCTTATACCAATTTTTAGATTGAGTGCTTATCATTAGGCCAAAATTTACACCTGTTAATTAGAGCGCAACTCTTTTTACTTAACCATACCACTTCAGGCGTTATGTTTCGATTTGACTCCAACCATTTACTAACCTTTGCTAAAGTAGGATATTGGCCACATTAACAATATCTTTGTTGTCAAACTTGTTCAAAGTGTACAATTAGCAAAGTTGGTTTCTGCCATAAGAAAATAAAAAATTAGAGATAAAAAATAGAAAACATTGTTTTCATCTCAAATTTGTCTAAAATCCATCTTAGAATGGTTCTTTTTTTTTAATAGTAATATTTAAGACAAATTTAGATACAAAATTGTCCATCTCAAAATATTTTATTTTTAATCTATTACAAAAATAATTTTTTTCTAAAAAATTGAAATTAGAGACATAATTTTCTATCTCAAAATGATCATATATATATATATGATTAGAGACAAATTTATAGACAAAATTTTTTGTCTCAAAATTATAAATCTAGACACGAAATTTTCATTTTTAGTCTTATCTCAAAATGTTTTTTTTTCTTTCAAGGAACTAAGATTAGAGATGAAATTTTTCATCTTAAAAATCTTTTGTTTCTAATTTTGTCCTATAATATTTTTTTTTAGAAAAGGTAAAAATTCACATTAGTTTATTCTAAAAATATTCTTTTTAAATTTTTTCCTAATTAACAAATATAAAAAAAAGGATACTCTAACAACAAATCCTAAAAATACAACAAATATGTTATATAGATTTTGAGTATGATTATGTTGTAAAGACTAAGCGATAAGTAATTAGATCAAGTTGAATTTGGTCTAACTTGCTTCTAAAAGGCTCATATGACTCAATAGTTACTATTCATTGAATCTTATATAAGAAGTTAACATACCAAGTTATTTAAGTAGTTATGAATACGATGATTCCAATAAAGCAAGCCATCCTAATTAAACCATTTCTACAATTTTATTAGACAACTTAACTACTATCATTAGTCTATTGTCCATGAAACTTATGAATAAACCTCGATAACCTTATCAAATGAAGGATTCATTCATTTACAAGCAAGCATCATAAGATAAAGGTTCCACATAGTTTTTTCCTTTGTTTTGCTATTATATATTTTTTATAAACCCCTTAATATGAGCATGAGTACAATAGCCAAGTATATGCAATATTATATTAGTTATACAATATTGTTTTAAACTAATTCAAGTTGGTCATAACTTATGATATTAATTATGATTTATTAAAATTATTTACTTTAAACCAAATTTGAATAAATTAGTTATCTTAATGTTTTATCTATTAAAAATAAATTTAAAAATTATCGTTTTCTTATATCACATTATTGATATGCAATATTTTTAATAATAAATACTATGATTAACTCTTAACATTCTAATAATCTTAAAAAATTCAAAATTGAAATTAATTTTATATGAATTTAATAATATAAAATAACATAATTATAACAACTAGGAAATTAGATAATGTATATATCAATTGAATTCATATTTGCGCTACAAAATGCAAAATCAAAAGTTAAACAAGATTTAATGAATAAATACAAAATGTAAAAAGCAAAATACATATCATATCTAATTTTCACATTAAATTATTAAATTGACTTCATAAAATTAATATCAACTTTCTATTAATTTGTTATTCTCTAAAAAATTTAACGACATTATTCATTAAATTTTAAAAGAAATCATAAAATAGAAAAAATAACGTGGCATGTAACTTTGATCAAATTTTGTTAATTAAATCTAAATTAAGAACATCAAAGATAAATATCAATCTAAAAAGGAAACAATTAAATTAAAAAAATATAAATTATAATTTGAAAAGAAAAGTTATGTACATACCAAAATTAACTCTTAACATTTTAGTAATCTTTAAAACTTCAAAACTAAGATTAAATGTAATAATATCTTTAATAAGAATTAAATGAACCCCATTTGATTTTTTATTCATTTCTAAATTAAAGACTAATGACCCACCTGTAATTTTAAAATTTTAATTTACTTTCAAAATTTTGGCAATAAGAAATATTTTTATATAAAAATAATTTTATAATAAGGTTTTATTTATAAAAATAATGTAAATTTACAAATATAAAAAATAAACTACAACAAATACGTAATATATATATATATATATATATATATTTTATAACTCAGTATTACATAATTAAATTATTAAAAAAATTTTATATAATTATTTTTACCCAAAAAAATTAATAAAAATATATAAGAAACCTAAATTTATTCTAAAGATAAAGATATCAAAAAAATTTAGACTATATTTATTCGTCCTTCTTCTTTCACCCTTTCACGCCCCTTGGCCCCTGCCTTCCATCCTTCCTCCAAACAAAATGCCCCAACCCTTGTTGCAGAGGCGTCCATTTGAAACCCCCTCCACCTCTCCAAACAAATAAAAAATAAAAAATATCATGCACGGCCTCCCTTCGTCTCCCCAAGCACGACCTCCCTTCTTGTCCCCGAGCAGCAGCGCCAATGGTGGAGTAGAGGTGGCCCGGAGCCGTGAAACATTGCAATCGGTCGATTGTTGCTTCGGTGCTTCTCTCCAGATCTGATCCCGCCGCTGGTAACCTCTTTTCCTTCTTCCGATTCTCAGATCTGTGCTCCTCTTTTCTTTGCTACAAGTAAAAGCCACCTCTTGATTCGTCTCTGGAGATGCGTCAAAACCATCCTTATTTTTAATTTTTTTGTTTTTGATGTCTTATGTTGTAGAAATTACCAGGAAATATAATATGATCTAAACCAATAAGCTGATGCTGCTCCACAGCCAGTGGTGCTTTCCTTGATTTGCATTCTGGTCTTCTCTACCTTAACCTTATTGTTTTCTGGTTTAGGTTGTTGTGTCGGTTTGTTTAGTTTCCTATTGTCTGGTGTAGTTTTTTTTTTGCTTCCACCATTGATGCCAAAGAACTCAATACAGAGAATATTCTTGGAATCATTTGGGTATGCTGGAATTTACTGTGTTTCAATATCTGCTGTCATTTACTAAGTGAAATCCACTGAAGAAAATTACTATGAATTTTAATTTCCTTTTGTTATGTTGAAATTTATTGTCGTTTAAGCTACTTTATAGCTTGGTACAATTTCTATTATACTGGATGTTGAGTTAGGATAACAAGATTCCTAAGAAATCTTGGACATGGTTGGAGTCGAGAATATTTTCACCTCAGTTATGTTATTCTCATAATGGTTTATGTAATCCACTTTATTGAGCCTTTATTTCCTTTGGTAGTTGCTAATTTCATGCATTTAGATCAAAATAGAACAGCTAATAGTGGGCACCCAATATTGAAAATACGGTTTTGATAATATATTTGTGAAAATTTGTAATTTGATCTAGTTCTCTGCCATATGGCAAGCATAAGACTAAAATATTTTTATATAAGACCTGATTTTACTATTGAGTCCATCTGATATGGATATTAATGTTTACATAAATTAGGTCATGACTTTATGCTTTTTCATTCTTTTCCCAACTTCTTAGGTTCTTCTTCCTTGATGTTCTGACTGGATTTGAGATCTCATATCTGCTAGAGGTATGTTTTCATTTTCCTTTTCTTGTTCCAGCATTGTAAATTGGTCATTCGGATGCAGTTTGACTCCATAATATAAGTCTCTAGCCGTAGTTGCATTTTCAGGTCCTTTCTTATATTTGATTTCCTTCTTCAATATCAAGAAACTAAATAGCTGCATATAGTATTGGATTTCCTATATCTTGTAGTCAATTGAAGAAATTAACTATGACAACTTTTCTCATCATCCTTTTTCTCCCACCTCTGCATTTTTGTTTGAGAAAAATATTTAATAATTTGAAGTTTAATATATATAAGTGGTTCTCTGACAATGTTATAGTACATGGTATTAGCTTATATTGTTTATGGTCTTTTTGCTTTCTTCACGAGAGAAAGTGGAGAATAAATGCAACACTTAAGGTGCTAAACTGCCTCAAGTTTGGCAGAAATTCACTTGGACAACTTAAAATTTTGAGATTTCAATTATTATGCATTTGTGATATGAAATATTGGAATGCAGTAGATGCTAGTTCATATGATTTATGTATACCAGTATAGTGATTACTGGTTGGATTAGTTTGGTCGCACCTAGATTGATGTGTAGCTTTAATAAATTTAGATGTTCTAAACAACAAATCAACTTATGCATTTTAGCATAACTATTATTTTTTATAATGTTAATTTTTTAAGTAATAAATGCACAAAAATAATTGAAACATTAAAAACATATCAAAGTATCATCTGATAAACATTTTGTAATTGCATACATAAAAAATGAAAATCATCATCTAATTTCCTTTGACAATGTTATTAGGGTTTCTTTGGGTATTGTAAATTTATCGGCGAAATCATGGACCTCCATAGAAAAAGGCATTACCATGACCATTCCCCTTCTTCAACCTCAGACTCTAACAAGAAGCCCTTGACTTCTGCCAGTAAAGCACCTTATCAGTACCATGATGATCAGCACCAACTACCCCAACAACAAATGGTTAAGCGTCCCACCTTCGTTTCATACCTTGAAGTCCCAAATCTCCCTCCGAAGATCAAGTCACTCTGTGAAATCATCTCCAACACTCCCTCTTTGGCCGTTGAGAAAGCCCTTGAAGAGGCTGGGATTCCTGTCACTCAGGAGGACGTCGAAGAGGTTCTTAAATTGTCTTATGGGTTTCCGGGTTCGGCGGTGAAGTTCTTCCGATGGTCGGGGTACCAGCTCAACGACAACCATAGCCCCTACTCTTGGAATCTAGTTGTGGATTTATTGGGTAAGAATCTCTTCTTCGATGCAATGTGGGATGCTATTAAATCTATGAAGAAAGAAGGGTTGCTTTCGCTTGCGACTTTTGCTTCTGTTTTCAGCAGTTATGTTGCCGCAAGCCGTGTTCAAGAGGCAATCATGACCTTTGATGTTATGGAGAAATATGGGTGTCCACGGGATATTATTGCCTTAAACTCGCTTTTGAGTGCCATTTGTAGGGAAGGCAGGACAGTGGATGCGTATGACTATTTGCGCATTGCCAAAGGGGTTGTTAGGCCTGACCTGGATACCTATGCCATCCTGTTGGAGGGGTGGGAGAATGAAAGGAATGTTCTTAGTGCTAGGCATACTTTCACAGAGATGGTGATAGAGATAGGTTGGGACCCAAGTAATGTACCTGCTTATGATTCCTTCCTGTGTACTTTAATTAGGGAACCCAATGGGATCCATGAAGCGCTTAAGTTCTTTGATTCTATGAGAGATAGGAGGTGTTACCCGGGTTTGAAGTTTTTCAAGGTTGCCTTAGATGAGTGTGTCAAATTGCATGATACCCGGATAGCTGAGATGCTTTGGGAGGGGATGGTGGGGAGAATGGGCTTAAAACCCGACACACAGATGTACAATGCCATGATTGCTTTGTATTGCTATCAAAATGATATAGATACGGCGAAAAGGATATTAGATGATATGGTTTACAGAGGGACATTTCCAGATTCATTAACTTATAATTTGTTATTTCGATTCTTGATTAAGGGCAAGAAACTGCAGGAGGCTTCGGTGTTTTTCACTGAGATGATAAAAAATGAGTGTATTCCTGACCAGCCTAATTGTGAGATAGCCGTTAGAATTTACATAGATAATGGGGATCCCAATATGGCAATAAGAGTTTGGAAATGCCTAGTGGAAAATTTCAAAAAGGATCTAGAGGAGACAGCAAATTTATTGGTTGTAGGGCTTCGTGATCTAAATAGAGTGCCAGAAGCAGTTAAGTATGCAGAGGATATAATTGACAGAGGAATAAAGCTAACCTCTTCCACATTGTCAATGTTAAGGCAAACCCTTGTCAAAGCAAGAAAAGAATTTGTATATGAAGGACTTTTGAGAAAGTGGAATTCTCTTTAAGTAGTTAAAATTGTGCATGTTAGCACTGGTGTTGAAATTTTTGCTTCTCTCTCTTAATCAGACATGCACCGTATGTAGTCAATTTCAGTTTCTGCCTAAATACTATGTAGTTTGGTTATGGACTACTCTGGATAAGTATAGTTTTATTATCAAACTTTTGTTTAGTTGTCCTTTGTGGTTCTGACTTTTGAGTGTAGGTTCTGATACCAAAACCACCACATTGAAGAGGTGCTAAGCGATCTAGTGGATGGATATTTTATGAATAGTATGATTGAAATCGTATAATATTGTTTTCTTTTGTATTTGTTGTTTGTTTTTTCCCTTCATTGTTAAGTAAGCAAAAGTAATAGTTAATTAATCATGTGAAAATTATAGTCTGCGACAAGTGATCTTATGCCTATTGGGTTGTGCTCACAGAATAATGCTTTTACAAGTAGAACAGCTTATGTTTTGATAATTATGCTGTAAGGTTTAAATCTTTCACGTTTTTGGATAAATTGGCAGATAGGAAGGATTGAAAGATAAACAATAGGTTACATTGCTACTGTTCCTATGGTCTTCTTAACATGTGTAACCTCATATTTAGAGATGCTTTATTTGTTGTTATCCTTTTGACCTACTTTTGTTGCTATGGCCAGTATGTAGCTTGAAGTGGAAACTACATAACAATCTTTGTCTTTCCTTCTCTATCTTTGGCATTTTAATAACACGTGAGCTTGGGCAATAACCTGTTGTCATGCGTTCTATATAGTTATAAACACAATGTACTCGAGACTAATTTTTGTTGTGTTTTTACGCATAGCTGAAGTGCATAGAGGGACCCCATGTTGAATGGCTTCTAGGGGTATGTTGTTGCCGACCAAGCTAGTAGAAAATGCGATCAGCATGATAAAACTAAATGATCCAGAAGTAAATAATGGAAGCAGATATACACCATATATTTAGAGATACTGAGTAATAGTCAGAAATTAATTATTGAATGCTTGACAGGTTATATGGTTGCCAAATTAACTTGTCATCTTTCATTTGATTTAGCAAAATCCTATAGGTCCTCAAGACCTATGTAATTGGATGAAAATGTCGGGGAACACGCCTTCATCTGAAACCTAATAGTGGCCTCAGATGTGTATCTCTATATATGGGTCTTGCTGAATGGGTGGCTATGGATTGGGTCAGGGGAATTGATCCCATACTTATAAATGTAATAATGTCAAACAACCACTAATATTTACTTTGTTATAGTTTGTTACAAAACACATTTCTCTATACAAGTGTATCAAGACCAATAATCTTCACCTTTAATGGCTAGCTTCTTCAAAATTTGCAAGTAACGACAAATATATTATCCTATGCCTAATCTAATTTTCAAGTATCCTCTAATTAATCTCATGATGTACGTCTATGTGAATATGATAAGAACCCACTAGGCAATTTGCCTTAGGAACTTTTAAATCAATTTGTTATGTGTATCTCAAAATGTTAGAAAAACAAGTTTAGTTGATCATATCAAAACCCTAAGAAAGCAAAGTTCTTAAAACCATAATCTTATGATACCACAAAGATTGATCATTTCCTTTATAAGTCAAGATTTTGTATTCCACTGTGCAGCTTATGAAAATGAAATGAAAATGAAAAGTATCAAAAAAGGAAGAACAACTCCCTGTAATAGAGCTAGTCATGTGGTCTTTGACATTGAGATATAATGAACCAACCAAATCTCAAAAAAGATATAATGTCTGTATTTTAGTGAGTATGAACCAACCAAATCTACACCTTATTGACGTTCACAACCATTGACTTCTCTCTAAGAAGTCAGTGAAATGACTTCTCACTAACTCCTCGATGAAGAGCCAGTCATGGATTGATGTGGTCCATGTCTCTGACATTGAGATATAATGTCTGTATTTCAGTGAGTATGAACCTACCAAATCTACGCCTTATTGACGTTGGTTGTGATGAGAAGAGTTCTTTCCTTTTAAAACAAATTTAAGAGAAAAATAAAAAGAGATGCAAAATTCTTTAAATTTTAAGAAAAGGCATTTATCTTGATAGTTTTGTGATTAAGATTTTCAATTTTTTTAAAAAATAAATGTCAAAAAGTCCAACAATTCATGATAAAAAATAAAAAATATATTTAGTATTATTGTTATTTGTATAATTAATGAAATTACAATGCAATTGTTTTGTCAATTTCTGTGTTTTGGTGGGAAGGTGAACTGGGCCTTCGCACTCATGTAATTGAGATTGAGGTTAATGATAGGCCTACACAGTCTTCCTAACAGTTTTTATGACACCTTGGTGTGTGTTTATTGACGGTAGTTATTTGTGAAGTGTAACTCATATTTTTTAAGGTGGGCTTCAGAGAGCTTGAGTTTTCTATCGTTCAATTGTCTTGAAATTTGCATGATGGTTTCAAAATTTGTAAAATAATATTTTAAAATTATATATACACAGATACAAACACACATATCTCAGGGTGCGATTGGATGGTTCAGAACCCATGCTGTCCAAATCATTCCCATGTTCTTTAAGTTGGCGGTGTTTTTCGGACAAGGCGTTTATACCTGTAAAAGTCTTAAAATGACAAAGTGTTTTTATTTGCTGATGATGCCATGTACGCATCAATTTCCATTTTTGATTCTAGATTCTATACAGCTCTACTGGTTTGCAATTTTTTGTTCGTAGAGAGCAATCTATTTCGTCCTTAACCTTCCATTGCAATTTTTTGTAACCTATAATTTGATGCTCGGTTAGGTGATATTATTTATTGTCATGCTTAAATCAGGAAGCAGTTAATGTTATGATGTTGACTGGCCTTCCTACAACTGGCCTGAGTATATATTTTTTCCGTTTCTAGAATCTGAAATGGTAAACAACTTGGAAGAGAAAATCTCTGTATATTGATTATTTGCTATACTTTTCCTGTATATTAGTATATGCAATTTGAAGATTGTGAAATGGTAGACACAGGACTTGGTTTAAGTTGAAAATCATGTGTTTATTATTATAAACAACTTGGAAGAGAAATAATCAGCTTCTTAGATGTGTTTAGGATCGTGACATATAATGGTGTCACTCGGCTGCTATGATGGTTGCAAATCATGTGGTTATTATTATGGCAGATGGATATATATACATTCGTGAATATTTATTCTTTTTTAAAATTTTTGTTTGAAATCCAATATGTAACCTAATGACTAATGTTGAATTTAGACAAACCCATTCAAAAGAAGTTATTAGGTTGTGGCATTTGTATAAGATTTATGTATTGCTATCTTTATTATCGATTTATGACTTGACAAGGAAAAATTAGCACAACGAAATTTTTCTCTCAAAATATGTTTCTAAAATTTTATATTTCCAATTGTTATTAAAATAATCTTGAGCTTAAGAATACACTATTTATGAAAATAGTGTTAATCCGACTTTTTATACTGTGTAAGTGTCATTAAAATGAATCATAGTAAAAACTCATAAAAGGTATCCCGTGCACGATATGACAGTGTAGGTTCCATCGATATATTCCATCCAGAAAATTTAAGACTATGGCCATGTTCGGTAGGATGAAAAGGAATAAAATAAATTTTAAAAAAAGTGAATAGATAAGATGAAAAATAATATTTATGTCTTTATTTTATAATAATAATAATAATAAATACTTTTTTATTTTTTATTTTTTGAAAAGATTCCATACCATTCCTCAATATCAAACAAACATGGAGCATATAATTAAAGGGTCAAATAGTACCAGTAAAAGACATGCAGTTCCGTGGGAATATAAAAACTTAGGACTTGTACAAGTGTTAGTTAGCATTAAAATTTGCAAAATTTGTAGTTTCTTCATGTAAAGTTTATGAATGATATTTTTTAATGTAATTCTTCCTTCAGCAATTCTTTGACATGTTATTGTACAAATTAGTGCTCTCTCAATAATTTTCAGAAATTACTTATAAAAAAATTTATGACAAAACCTACACTAAGAATGTGTTTAGATTTAATACTCATTTAGTATATAAAATATGAAAGAAATATGTTAAAGAAGAAAATGAAAATGTGATTTTAAAAATACAAATGATTCTTGTACCTCTATTTAAAAAAATATATATTTTAAGTAATGATAATAAGAATATATTAAATATTGCATTGGAGAGCTTATGTTTGCAAAGAACCAATTATTTAGGGTAAATTATTTTAAAAAATATTGAAAGATGTTTAAATTACATAACTTTTCTTTTTGTTATAAAAATATGCATAAATCTCCATTAAAACTAAAAGATGATCAAAATACTTTTAAGAATAATATTAATTTCTGTTATTAAAATTATAATAAAACAATGTGTTTTTTTTTAATTTTATTTCAATATTAATCATTTTGTGTTAAAAATTATAAATTGAATTTATTCTAAGTTTTAAAAAAATTAGTATTTTATATTAGTTAAATATACATTTAATATTTATTATATTATATTAATAATAAATAAAATATATTTTGGTCAAAAGAAGTGTAATAATAGTTTGTATTTTATTGTAGGGAGGTCTATATTTTTTGATTTCAAGAAAGAAAAGTATAATTTTTTTAAAAGTAATTTCTCCCTTGATTTAAGATGTGCCAACATGTTGAGCTACCTTGTCAAACAAACAAACACAAGGAGGAGGAAAATTGTGAATTAAGAAAGAAAATGATCTCAACAAATTTAGGCTCCGAAAATACACAGCTCACGTGACGTGAATGGAGTGATGTCCAACAATAAATCTTACGCATAAATGTGACCTAGAACTAACCAAACCAAATGCTCTGGATTTGCCACATTCACTATGACCTCCTTCAATGTATCTTGCTCTTTAAACGAAGACATACCTAGCTCTGAACTGAACTAAAAACGAATAATTTCATAGGCTCCAATCATTCATTTCAAGCTGCCTTCAAATTCAATTTTTGAGGATTGAATAGGGTTTTGTTTGGTGCAGGATAGGGTTTCAATATTTTAACTTGATTCTCCTTAAATTAATAAATGCTAGCGACGTTCACTTTCCCCTTTCAAACGGCTGGGTTGGTCCTACTTTTCTCAAGCTACGCCCACTTCCTGGTTTGATGGCATTATGGATGTGATTTTTTTAAGCTTTCCCTAACTATAGTATGAGCCTCTTTACAAGCTTTTGCTCATACCACATAAAAATCAATGCCTTTTTTTTGGGTTTGGGCTAAAAAAGCACCAATATAGAAGCTTTTTCGAAGCCACTCAAAAGAGCTATTACATGACAGTATTTCTTTAAGTTGATGCATGACTGTGCTGCTTTGAAGATTCTTCTCTTCAATCATGCAATGCACAATTGGGGCAAAAACAACTTTTATTTCTTTATATTTGCTCAGTAGAAAAGCTTTTCGACTGACTTTGGTAGTCTATTTTTTTTTTAGGAAGGGCCACACAGCAAGTAAGAAGAGTAGGGTCAGGACACGTGAGAATTTCCTAGAGGTTTTCGTTAAAGATACCAACACCTAACAACCAGAGTTTTTGAAATTGGTACTACTGGATTGAATTTTGATTACCTCACAGGCCTCATGACACTTTCCTAAGGTTTTTCTTCTTTCGGTTGCATTTCCTTCTGCTTCACCTCCTCATTTAACAAATCTGTCCTTCTTTCACAAAATATTTTTTACACAGTCGATAACTGTAGTAATCAATAAAAACTTATTTGTAACAAAAAATTATGGATAAATTGAAGAGTATATTAATATCTGTATGAGTTTTGACAAGAAAATTTATTCGTAACTTTGATAAGCCTACCAACTGACAAGCTAAGTTTCACTGTCATGAAAAAACTTGTGTTTTTAAAATTGAGGGTAATTTTAGTTTGCCATTGCCGCTATGCACTGTTTACCTTTTGGTTAAGGCGTCGTTTTGGTCTTCCAAACCTCATTTTAACAGCCATTAATTAATTAATTGCTATGAACTGACTCAAAACTGTCCCAAGTATCATTGCACGTAACTGCCTCTACAATAATGATTCTGAGCTAATCTTGCTTCGTTAGTATGAGCTAGAATTTGAGTCTTTATTTGGTGGCCGTACGTTACTTAAAAATCTTTATTAATATTGTGTTAAGATTTAAGAGTTGTGAGAAGCTATGCCCCAACTGATGATGATCATTCCTAAGAAACTTTGAAATTTTTTGTGCAGGTTCAATATTTTATATATTCACTGCTGTCACACAAAAATTTAGGAAGCTTTACCATATAAAAGTGGTAATACTTTATTAATGATTCCTAATCATTTGTGAATATAAAAACTAAGGTGGTAGCTAGGGCTAAGCCTACTAAAATAATTTTTGGAAAACCCTGCCGATTTTAGGTGCCACAAGATATATAGAATCTCTTTATTTCCGGTATGATAATTGGTAAAGGGGTACATAAAATTTTTGATCGAACAATGAAAGAAAGAAGCAATCCTATGTTCACTAATCCACTCACAATTACTAGTAAGGTGGTGTACGTACACGTCTAATGGTAAAGTGAGATATCTCCATAAATCACAGCAAAAATCTCAAAATGGTATCAGCTTCAGGAAAAAGGATCTTGGGTTTTTGCCAGATCAGTTCTTTTCAGGGAAATGATAGAACAAGGAAAGAGGTAATTATAATAAAATATTAGTATCAGCTTCCACTACCCTACAAGTGGGATAAACTAAAAATTAAAGTAAATCTTGAACACTACCTACCATGATGAGAGCATATGACTAGACCATTACTGCTGAAAATGAAACGTAGAAAGCTAAAATAAAGTGAAATATCGATCTAGTCTAGTGGGGCAGTGTTACAATATACAGAAATATTCTTCCATAGACTAAATCAATCACTGGCTGTTTGACTTAAGTCTGATTAAATTTAATTGAAAAAAAAGGTTTAGGTAGAACATGTGCCAAGATGCAAAATGAGTTCCATTTGTACGTTTTTTCACTTAATTACATTTAAATCACATAAAATGACAGCTAGTACTCATTGGTTTAATATTGTGTCTTCCAGACAGATTTGATGCTCCTGCATATCAGACCTAATATTATAAACTACATAGTATCAAAGAAAAATCCAGATATATATCTGCCAAAAAGACCTTAGCTTCTCCTATAATGTGATCCATCAGTTCACTAACAAATGCTGCTTTTACTGGTCTTTGTCACTTAATATAATTTGGAAAATGAACAACAAGACGATGCATGAAACATGCTGCTTGTAGTGGGGTAGGATTGCACTTAGGGTTCAGGCTCGCTAACATCAGAGATAGAGATAGATTTGGAGAGTTCAATAATTTGTCCACAAACTGCAATCATGATAGGGCAGCCCGTATATGCATGTTTTTTAAACTTGATTTGAAAGAATATATATATATATATATATATATATATGTGTGTCAAGGACACTTTATTTATCCTCTATCTTTATAGCAAAAATAATAATTACGTAACACGTTGCACTATAGTGAGTAATAGTACAATACAATGGGATATTTACCAGTAATCCTAACCTTCCTACTCTCAAACTTGTTACTTATTTAATTAAATACGAGTAAATCGTGATTCTCTTAATTGAACTTTTTAATATTTTTTGAATTGAAATTAGGTGTTTAATTTTTCTATTTGATCTTTTTAAAAGATAAAAAATTGAATAAAAACGTGGAGTTACATTTTAAAAGATCAATCACTTGAAAACAGCAATTTATTCATTAAATATTCACAAAATAAAAATTGAAAAGAAAAAGAATTTAGGATTCAAGAAAGTTGTGGCGCACGTGTGTGACTGTGAGTAGATGGTTGGCATAGGTGGAGCAAACATAAAAGATATTTGAAAAAAAAAAAAAACACGTGGGAGGGATGTGATCAGGATTCGCGTGAGTATACTCCAACAAAAGTCCAAAAGCACGGCGGGAAGTGAGGTGTAGGTAGTTAATTAGGCGCTCCAACTTCACAGGTTAAAATGGTATAAAGCTTATTGTCCTTCATTACCACCGACCAAATCAATCAATGAAAATTCACTTTTCTGGTTGCTGTTATTTAGCTTGATAAAAATCATATTGCATATGACATAATTTTCATGAAAGCATAGGAACACATAAAAGTTAACACTAATAGCTCACCTTATAAAGAATATGTTTATTACATTATTAAGTCATGTTGTTCGATGCATACATTAAAGGTGTTTCGTAAAGATTGATAACGGAGCAAACTAAATGTATCATGAAGTTAATAAAATGTAAAAGATGTAAAATGTCTGTGGAAAATTGGTTGCAACCCGCCCACGTCATCTATGGAGCTGTTTTTCATCACGAACTAAAGATCATGTTAATCTCATTCTTTTTCCATCTAAAAAAGAATGAGAGAGAGATTTAGGTCCAATGTCCTTTACAGGAGGGTCCGGTGGTCAAAATCTTGGGCATTTAAAGGTACAAGCTTTGTTAGTATCTTGCCCAAAAAGCCAGATGGCAATGATGATAGGAAAGTTAAAATGACTTCATCAAAGTAAACTGAAATATAATCAGTGTTCGGTACCAGTTCAAGCTGTGCTTTAAAATAATAGAGCCTTTCTCTTTCTAGTCTGGTACTCTGGTCTGGTGTGCGAGCATGAAAAGCAAACCAGACGACGGTTGACGCCAAACCTCCTTCCCAGTCTCAAACTATTTGAACCTCCTTATGACTTATAATAATCACCCACAAGAAAAACACTAACTCCTCTGATTTTGACCCACAGCATGAAAATGCTGCAAATGGGAGCGGCCGGAGAATTCCACGACGGCAACTCCGGTGGCCGGACGGTGGTGGTAGGAATGAAGTTGGACTCGCCCAGCAGAGAGCTGCTTACTTGGGCTCTAGTTAAAGTCGCTCAGCCTGGGGATGTTGTGGTTGCTCTTCATGTTCTTGGGAACAATGGCAAGTGGGGATTTTTGGGTTTAGTTTTTTTGTTTTTTGGGTGAACTGTAGTGGAGACTGACTGGTTTTGGTGAAATGGATTTATGTAGAAATCGTCGATCGAGATGGGAAATTGTCCCTTCTTTCGATTGTCAACGCATTCGACTCTGTTCTTGCTGTTTATGAAGGCTTCTGCAATTTGAAACAGGTTCAATTCTTTGTCTATTTTCTGTTCCTCTAAGAAACGAGAGCTAAAACTAAATAATTTCAAGTTCTGTTTTAGACTTACTGGATTAAGTTTATTACAACTGCATATTTTGAATATCTAAAGAGAAAACATTTTAAATATGAAATTTTTGTGGAAATGGTTCAGGTGGATCTCAAGCTCAAAGTTTGCAGAGGTTTATCAGTCCGGAAGATTTTAGTCCGAGAAGCAAATGCTTATTCCGCAACTCATATTGTAGTCGGAACAGCCCATGGCCTCCATACAATTCGGCCATCTACCTCGGTAGCTAAGTACTGTGCTAGAAAGTTATCCAAGAATTGCTGTGTTCTTGCTGTTAATAATGGGAAAGTTATGTTCAAGAGAGACGGCTCCTCAGCAACTCCTCACTTACAAGGTTTTAAATTTTCTTAGAGTGTTGTAATGTATCGCAAGTCTCACGGATATAATATAATCTCAAGCATCAACCTGTTGCAGGAATTGATCGTCATCGCAAAACTGGTTTGCTTAAAACTATTCACCGGACATTCAATAAGAGTTCTAAAGTTCTAAATGATGACAATACAGAAAATATGCATGGTAAAGTTTTTCTGGGGTCTAAGGAAATTGTTGTTCAGAAACCAAGCTGCTCAATATGTGGTTCAATTTCTGCATTGCCAAACATTTCTTGCCACCATTCTGCAGAAGGGTCTTCTGGTGATGGTGCTACTAACGAGAATGCTTTGGCTATAGTGCCTGTACAGACAACTGAGGCAGCATCAAGTAAAACGACCACCTTGTCTGTCAGAGAACTACCTGAGCTGAAACCTGGTTGGCCACTACTACAACGGACAATTCTATCAGATAGAAAGTCCCACGATAGATCATTGGGGAGCCAGATATCCGTGGTCCAGTGGGCAATGCAGTTGCCCTGTAGAAATCTTTCATATGATATAACAGATCATGATCACGAACAAACCATAGCTTTAGATGGCAAAAGCGGTGCTATTGTTCCAATGGATGTGGTAATAAGGACTAATTCTTCCTCACCTGACAGCAATTCAAAAAGTATTCCTAAAGAATTGGAGGATCTTCACGAGAAATACTCATCCACGTGCAGGTTGTTTGAATACCCAGAACTTGTACGAGCAACTTCAAATTTCTCGCGAGGTTTGTTTTGCAATAATAGTTTGCTGTGAAGTTCATTTTGTCCAAAATCGTTTCATCGTTAACATGAATTAACTGTATGATTCCAGAAAATTTGATTGGGAAAGGAGGAAGTAGTCAGGTTTATAGAGGTTGCCTTCCTGATGGCAAGGAACTTGCCGTTAAGATCTTAAAGCCTTCTGGTGATGTTTTAGAAGAGTTTCTATTGGAAATAGAAATTATCACTACCTTGCACCATAAAAACATTATTTCCCTCCTCGGGTTCTGCTTTGAGGATGGCAATCTTCTTTTGGTCTATGATTTTTTGTCGAGAGGAAGCCTTGAAGACTATCTTTATGGTAAGACAAAGCACATTATATAGCGGCTATTGTTGTTAAATTTATTGATTATGGTCTCAATTGCTTTCTATTTTCTTCATGTGTCATGCTTAATTAGGTAATAAGAAAAATCCACTTGTTTTTGGCTGGCCTGAGAGATATAAGGTGGCAATGGGTGTTGCTGAGGCTTTGGATTATCTACATAACAATGGTGCTCAATCTGTGATCCACAGGGATGTAAAGTCATCAAATGTATTATTATCAGAGGATTTTGAACCCCAGGTAGCTTAACCTCTCTGTTGAATTTTGTTCTATTCTTACTTTATTTGCATTTGTCGATCCTTACACTATTGTGCTTGAATTTGTTCAGCTCTCTGATTTTGGCCTTGCTAAATGGGTGTCAACCTCATCTTCACATATAACCTGCACAGTCGTTGCTGGTACTTTCGGGTTTGTACTTTTAACTATCCGTTTTTGTCGCTCCGAGAAAGTATACATGAAATGGTCCTAAAATATAAAGCTCACTCATTTATGCAGTTACTTGGCTCCTGAGTACTTTATGTATGGCAAAGTCAATGCTAAGATTGATGTCTATGCATTTGGTGTCGTACTCCTTGAGCTTCTTTCGGGAAGAAAACCCATAGGTGGTGACTATCCTAAAGGTCAAGAGAGCCTTGTTATGTGGGTATGTCCCCGTAATCCTATGCTCTGGCATCCATTCATTAGCCTCTTATTTGCATCCACATGTACTGTGGAAGAAGTAATGAAAATCTCTTTTCCAGGCACGTCCAATTCTTAATAATGGAAAGGTGTCACAATTGTTAGATCCAAGTTTGGGTGACAACTATGATCATGAACAGATAGAGAGGATGGTCTTGGCAGCCAAACTATGTATAAGACGTGATCCAAGAGCTAGGCCTCATATGAGCCTTGTAAGTAATCCATACTTGAATTCATAGCAAATTGAATCTTCTAGGCCGTATAGAAATAAGAAATGGCGTAAAAAACGTCCTTTTCCTTCAGTTTGTCTTCTTGTTCGAACACTTGAGAAGTCTGAAGCTTTTCTTTCTCTCCATGGAGTCCATTGTTGGTTAAAAATTTGATATGTATTCCTTTGGACCACAGATCTCAAAGCTTCTTCAAGGTTATGTTGATGTGATCAAGTGGCCAAGGTTAGAAGTTGATGCTTCGGAGACACCAGGAATGCTTGACGACGAGGCTTGCCCGCCTTGTAATCTACAGTCACATCTTAATCTTGCACTGCTTGACGTGGAGGATGACTCACTCTCCATGTGCAGTGTTGAGCAGAGTGTGTCGTTGGAGGACTACTTGAGAGGCCGGTGGAGCCGGTCATCAAGCTTTGACTGAGAAAACCAAATTGCTAGAATTCTATCTTTCTTTATCTAAATCACTTTGAGATCAATGTTTTCTTTTGTAGCCTTTTGCATAAGCTTTGGCATCCTCTTTTGTTTTGCTTTGTTTTGCTTTTTTTTTTTTTTTTAAATAAGACGGGCTCAGGATGAGAGGTTGTTTGTGGGTGCCCTCCTCCTTCACTCAAATAGTCAGGAAATTAGGCCCTGTAACTTCATGGTTTAGTTTCCTATTGTTCATTCTACTTTGCAATGTACGCAGTTTTAATCCTTTATCTCAGTTAATTCAAGTTGTAATCTTGTTGCAATGGTAAGGGATGAAGTTTGTATCTTAAAGCAAAAGTGTTCATATGCAGCCCAACAGAAGTAAGCAATTTCGTTTTTTGATGGTAGGTTTCTTTCTTATTAGATTACATTCATGTTTGTCTTTAACCAAGTTTCAAAATCATCCTTTAAAATATGTCAAATTAGTTTTCTATCCTTTATTTTATTCCATTAAAACTCTAAATTATCATTTCTCTATCAACCCATTAACGAAATCCACAATCCTAACGCTGCTGAGTTTTATTCCCCTGCTTCGCTGTATTCTCCTGTTTGCTTGGAGCTTCACGTCCATGGCTTACATGCTCGCAGACTACCCACAGCCATGACAAATAGCTTGGCCTTTTAAATGATGGTCTCACTTTTCTTTCATACTTCAACCCGAAATGATGATGAAATTCGAAGTCGGATTCTCTGCGTTGAATCCATAAATGTAAAGAGTAAATACAAGGAATCCATGGCCATGAAATTCAATTTAGAACAATGATTCAATGGTGATTTCTCAAATGCTGATTGGTTATGAACTGTTCAATGTAAAGGTTAGGGAAGTGGGAATGGGAAAGATTGGTGCAAGATTTTTTAAGAAGATAGAACTTTGGATGGGATCAGAAGACTATGGTGTGAATGGTTAGGAAAACAGAACAATGGCCAACAAGATGGGGTTAAGGTTTCAGGGCATGATTTTGTTGTTATTATTTTCTCCACAATTTTGAGAACCAGATAACAAGGGAGGGAGGCAGTGGCCAGAAGAGAATGAAATCAGTGTCCAAGCCTGAAGGGTATTTGTGATTCTTTGAGCAGCTTTTGTGCCTAGATGGGATGAAACGAAAGAAAAAAAAAAAATTGACGTGTTTTAAATTTGGAGAATTAATTTTAAAATTTTAAATAAAATTAATGTCAATTCAATCTACTTATGACTTTCACTTGACAATGTTTTGTCTCACATTTAAGAGCAAAATAAGGTAAAATAGTCATATCTATTGACTTTTATTGAAATTATATAATTTTTTTAAATTTTTAAAACATGCACAAATTTTTTAAAATTTTGTTAAAATTATATATATTTTATTTTAAAAAATAATATAACTTTTTTTAGATTTATTAAAATTACACAAACTTCTTTAAATTTTTTTTAAATTGTAAAGATCTCTTTTTATTTTTAAAAATATACACTGATTTCTTTTAAAAATAAAAAGAAAGTTTATGTAATTTACAAAAAAATTATATAATTTTAACAAATTTGTTTTAATTTTAAAAATAAAGAGGATATTTATATAATTTCATTAAAACATAAGAAAAATTTATATAAGTTTTTAAAATAAAAACAAATATAATTTCAAAAAAATCATAAAAATTAATTATATTTTACTCTTCCTTTAGTTATGATGTTTAATCAGAGGTATGGAAAACGATTAGCTATAAAATATTTTAATTCAAGTCGAAGTTGTAAAAACTATTGTAAAAGTGTAAAAGGTCCGTGATAGTTTTCGCCGGATTGTCAACATCTCCCCCCCCCCCCCCCCCAAAAAAAAAAGTACTATTCTCAGATTCTCACTAAATTGCCCGTTGGCATCCTCGATAGAAACGCAGGATAACGGTAGCATTTTTTATGCATCGTTTCATGTTTGATTTTAGTGATACGGGATGGGAAAATGAATATTTTAATTATTTAAAATCATTAAAGATTTATTATTACGTAATTTAAATAATAATAATATTATTATTATTATAACTAGTTAATGGTTATTTATATGGTGAATAATTTATATTTTACTAAGACTTTTAATTATATTACCACTTCATAACCTAAGATTATTGGACTACTTATCTATTTTTATTATTAACATATTTAAAATTATTAAATTGTGTTCAAACAAGTTGCCTACTAATCATACACCATCCTTTAATTGGTCGATCTTTATGCACCAGTTAATTTTGGAGTTGATGTTGATGTCTGCTTATTTAAAACTCACTTCAATTTTGAGCTAATAAAACTTATCTTTTGTTAAAGAATGATGTTGATGTCCGCTTATTTAAAAAATGCATTCCTAATTTTTTGCGTGTTTCTTTGACTTTGAAAGTAGTGGTGTATCGTGTAGGAGATTATATTCCATAGTGGCTTGGTTCGTTACAGAATGGACTCTTCCAGGCAGAGTCTGAAGAGGATTCCAGGTGGCCAACTATTTTATACTAAGTAATTCACATAGATGTTTAATGACTGTTGACATTCTCTTCATTTCTTTATATGCTACAATGGTCTCTAAGTGGCTACATGGTTTTGGTCTTCTGAGACACTGTATACATTTTCAAATACTATGTCCCATTGGCAATTTTGATATTGGAGTTTTGTTCATATTAGATGACAAATTTTTTTATTCATAATTTGGATTTAATGTATTCTTTTATCACTTTGGTGATTGTTCAGCCCTTCAGTGATTAGCGATGTCATTTGGGAATGATGGAATATCGCATTCCTTTTCAATTAAGTATGTAATGTACGATGGGTTCTGAAGTTGGTCTCTGGAAACAATGTCAAGAAATGATCAATTTAACAATCACAAATTTTTTGAGGTTAAAGTTATGTGCATTGTTCTTTATTCATTGGCTTTGTTATCCTCTTTCTTTTTTCTTTTTTCGGTCGTAGATTTATCTCCCAAGTTAGTGAAAATTTTCATCAATGTTGGTAGTTTTGTTTCAACAAGACTCCAATAATAAATTAAGTGAAGAGGAGGAAGAGCAAGACGTTTAAAAAGGTCTTATGGTTTTATTCATCCTTACACAACTGACTATATAATTGATTGCCTTCAATATTGGCAGATATGTCCAAATTGGCAATGATAGTCAGCTTATCAGAGATCAGAAGAAACAAACTCAGATTGTTGGCTAATGAAAAAGTCAGATGGAGTCTGCACACTGCTAGACAGTGGTTGGCTCGAAAGCAGTATTTTCAGTTTTTTACTAGATTTGGGAAATGTAACAAGGATGATGGGAAGTGTCCTTATATTCATAATCCCTCAAAAATTGCTGTCTGTACTAAGTTTCTGAATGGCTTATGTTCTATTCCCAACTGCAAATTGACTCATAAGGCTTTGTTATATATCAAGTCCAAGGAATTGAATGTGGTTTACCACGTCTCCTGATTTGTCAAGAAGCTGAGGTTAATTGTTTTATTTTGCAGGTCATACCGGGGAGAGTGCCAGCTTGTTCATATTTCTTGCAAGGTGTAATGTAGAAAGTTTGTCTTTCCTTGAATGAATAGTTTAAAAATATGATTCTGACAAGTTTCATGGCAGGCTTATGCGCAAACAGAAGATGCCCATATACACACGTCAATGTGAACTCTAAGGCTTCTATTTGTGAAGGATTTTTGAGGGGTTATTGTGCCGATGGCAATGAGGTATGTTGAATTTTCAGTCAGGCTACCAGATGATTTGAAGGTTAAGCTTTTTCTCGTTTTGTGTAATATAATAAATCAATTTTCGTGCCTCTGAATGTTCATTTAAATAGTATAGTTAAAGAACGAATTGTTTAACTTTCATCTGTTAACACATTATAGTTAAGATGGTCAATGTGTTTTATATGGTCAATATGGGATAAACAAATTGAGTTCGGCAATTTAGGAATGACTCGTTAGTTTTGGCCCACAGCTTAGTTTTGGTTGTTTGATTTCTAATTGTAATGAGTTCGATTATGTTGTGTGTAGGGTCAAGTTATAATTCCTTGTTTTGTGATATCTCAAAGTGTCGGACGAAGTACAGTTACGTCTGTCCTGCTTTTGAAGCAACAGGAACCTGTACTCAGGGACCCAAATACAAGCTTCATCACCCCAAAACACAGAGCAAGGGAAAGAAAGAGAGATCTGGAAACCGGAGGAATAGTGTAGGGCGTTACTTTGGTTCTATGCCCGATGATATTTCTGAACCTGAGATGATGGTGGCTTTAAGGCAATGTCAACAGTATGATGATGGCTTTGAAGAAGTTACTGGCTATATCAGCCTTGATGCTGATGATAGAATTGCAGAAAACATTAGCCAATCACGGGAGCAAGCAACACTGAGTGATAGTGATCCCCTGGATTCACAACTGGAGAATCTTGATGAACTTACTAAACCTGTTCTGATAATGAAAAAAAAAAAAAAAAATTCCATCCAGTACCCAACAAGCTCTACGTGACTGGCAGGAGACTGAAGGCGTTTGTAAATGAGGTAATGAAAAAAAAAAAAAAAATTCCTCCCCCTCCCCTTTTATTTTCATGTATTTACATTGTAGGGGGACATCTCAGAAATGAATGAATCTAGAATAGTGATTTACTACCTCAAGAGCAGTTGCATTATGGAATCCTGTCAGCCTCAACTTTATATGCTACATGTTTGTATATATTGTATTTACGACGCTAATTTTATTTAGTGCCCCCACTAATTTGAGTCAGGAGTTTCATGTACTTAAAAGTGTTGTAACATAGAAGTTTAGCTATAAAAATGTATAAAACTGAAGACTTATCAAAATTTTATTTTATTTTATTTAGAAATTGGACCATTCTGAAATTATTATTTAGAAAACATTATCTTTCATATATTTGATCCAAAAAAAAGTTTTAATTGTATTTCACATAATATGTCAGACTTTGAATTATTTATTTATTTTTAAGTTAATAGAAGCCAGCAATTCACATTTTTGATTGTGTTTCTTTACTTATATAATACATTTTTTGAGGAGTGTCAGAATATAATTCTTGAACATTTATAAACTACAAATTGACGAAGTCCTGCGAGTAGAATGATAAAACAATTCATAACATAAGTGAAAGAGAAAAGTAACAGGAAATTTTTTTTTTTTTTATGAGGTTTTATAAAATAGCTGTGAGGGAGAGAAGACCAAATGCGAGGTGAAATGGCTCACGGCTGAGGGCCCACTTAAAAAACAGGTCGTTATTCCCCCTCATTTTCAGATCCGCATGACTACCGATATTTCCGTTTTCATTGCGTGAACACAGCGTCCCTTCTCCGAATGCTACTTACCACCCTTGTTCTTCATCTTCGCTCTTTCTCTTTCTTCTCTTTCATTGTTCATCTCAAAATTAAACCTCTGCCGTCCCTTCACTCTCCACATTTCAATGGCTTCCATTGTCGATTCCACTACCCATAAGCTTTCCCAGCTTGGTGTCGATGGTAATTTCGCTTCTTCTGTCCCTAATCTCAAGGATAATCTCCACCTTCTGTCGCCAGAACAGGTATATCTCACGATAAATGTGTAAGGATTTTGTTTAATATGTGTGTGTGTGTTTCCTCTGTTGATGTGAAATGGCGTTGATGTGGTTTGGGGCTGACGGAATCAGGTTGGGCTTGCGAAGATGCTGCTGGAGATGGGGCAAAGTCATCTGTTTGAACATTGGGCGAAGCCGGGTGTCAATGATGACCAAAAGAAAGGCTTCTTCGAGCAGGTAGGGGCTCTGCACATGCATTTCATAATTCAATTTAGATTCTTTAACCGGGTTGAATTTCTTCCAGCAATTTGTCCCTGGTGGGTTTTCCGGGGTTCCATTTGAAAATCGTTGGCTTAGTTGGATTGCAATGTGTGAGTAGTGATTTTGTCAGCCTTGTGCTGGGTAGCTGTTTGAAGTATTCCAAGGAAATGGATTGCTTACAGAACCTGCCATGCTCGTTCAAAGCAAGCTAAAACTCAACTCTACGTTCCCCCGGCCTTCTTAACTTCTAACTGTAGTTCTGAACATTGGTTAATTTTTTCTCCTATAACGACAGTTTCCAAATTTTCTTGTTTTTTATGAAATATTAAATTAATTAAATACATGTTTCTTATGAAGTTATGATCTTATCGTCTGCTTCGATTGGCATGACCTAAGATGTTCATATTACAATGTGAGTATGCCTAGAAATAAGCTTCTAATTGAAGGTCTTGTCTTTGAACTTGAACTTATTTTTCCTTAAAATCTTTGTCGTGATAGTGTCATAGTGATGGCATCTCTTTGAATATACCAGAAGAACCATATCTCCTTGCATCTCATCCTCTTCTAACAACAATTTCTCTAGGTGGCTCGCCTAAATTCAAGCTATCCTGGTGGTTTGGCATCATACATTAAAACCGCTAGAGGACTCTTGGCTGATTCAAAAGCTGGAAAGAACCCATTTGATGGCTTCACGCCTTCCGTGAGTGATAACATATCTATGGTGTAAAGTCTATGATTACATAGCACGTTGTCTTAATAATTCAATCTGCCAATGTTGACTACACGAGTCTTCTGGTATTGAAATTCTTGGTATGGATGTGGAATATATAACTAAGCCGTTCAGGATTGTGGTAAATTTTTATTTATTTTAAAATAATTTTTATTTATTTTAAAATAATTTTTTTATATTGAATTTTAGAAGAAATACTGAGTAAAATAGTTTTTGTTTGGTAAAATTATTTGATAGGGGTTTTTATTAATATTATTGTGTTGACAAATTTTTCCCAAAGAGGAAAAACATTTTTCACTTTCAAATTACTAAAAAGGACATGTATAAATTTTATTTTGCGACTAATATTACTTAAATGAATAAATGATTTTAAATATTCGTTATTGTTAATTTGAATTAATTTTTATTGAATTAAATATAGAAAATAAAATCACAATAAATATATAAAAAATTTTAATCAAGATAAATACATATAAAATATAAAATTAAAATAAATATATCAAAATATATCAAAATAAGTATACAAGGGTATGGGTGAGAGAATAAATGAAACTAGAAAAAGAAAAGATTATAGAAAAAAAGGTAGTAAATAATATAATAATTAATGATTTTGAGAAACTTTTTTCTTATAAAAATAATTGTATATCACTACTTTTTAAAAGAAAACTCGAATTTTTTAATCCCTTCTCATACTAGAAAATTGCTGAATTTGGATTTTTTTACTGTGCTGAGCCGTGCAGTATTACATAGGGAGAAATCATATATATATATATATATGTGTGTGTGTGTGTGTGTGTGTATAAAATCTCATGGCCCGTTTACTGTTTCTTATCATTGTTTATTACTGTTCATGTCATTTTTCTTTTCCTATTTGCTTTTTATAGGATGCGCACTTTTTCTTTTTTTCTTTTTTTTTTTCATGTGAGACTCACTGAAAATTTTTTTGAATCTCCTACGAATGCAAGAAGGGGGTCCTAGTTTTAAAATTAAAAAAAACTAATAAATTAAATTAAGTTTAGAGATTTCTTAGCTGGATGTAAGCACGAAGTTGCTTCTTTTGTTACTCCAAAGCAGCTTCCTATTTTAAAAAGCTTAGACAAACACTTTAAAAATTAAAATAAATCTTTGTTTTAAATTAAACATCTTCTCTTCAAAAAAAGGCTTGGGGAATCATATAGTCTTCTGTTAATATTTTGCAGGTTCCAACTGGTGAGACTTTAATATTTGCTGATGAGAACTTCAACAATTTTGAGGAGGTCGGTATAAAGGAAGCTCGAAAAGCTGCATTTGTCCTTGTTGCAGGGGGTCTTGGGGAGCGTCTAGGATACAATGGAATTAAGGTCATCTGCTTGCTCTGTATAATCATTTTAAATTGCAGCACTCTTTGTCTTTTGTGAATTACCATGACAACATTTGATGCCCCCCCTTTCCCTCAGTTCTGCACAGGATGTGTAATGAGGAGATTTTGGGCATATATGGAGGTCCATTAAGCCCTGATGTCAATCAGTATCAAGGCAGTTGATATTTTGTCGATCAAAATTTACTTTAGGGTGGTTAAGGTGTTTTGACGCTCATTGCGAGATTATCAGTTTAAATTTCAAAAACAGAGCAGGTTGTTTGTGGATGGACTTTGACATTCTCTCTTTAGAAATAATTCTTAACCCGGATAGGAAAATTTGTTATAATCCATGTTTTACATAGGACTCTAATGTGAGATTGTATATTTTTTACCATGGGAGAAAATTCTTCATCTGGCTTCTTGGAGCTCAGGTCATGGTTGTTTAGGGGTTCCTCTGGTAGACATTCGAAGATCTTAAAGATTTTTTTTTTTTTTTGGGAGTTGTTATCTGTTGTTTCCATTTTATGCATTTTTCTAGTTTGATTTGAGGTTTGTCTATCCTCTTCTAATTTTCTCTTCCTTCCATATCAAAACCTTTTTCTAACCTTCCTCTCAAAACGAGAAAAAGTATTATAGTGGGTGATAGTATATATGTCTATGAAATTGAGTTTCAATTCTATCTATATCTAATACTGCAGTATGGGGATCATGGAGTCATACTAGCACCATTTCATCTTACTGTTGAATAAGATTTTCATTGCCCACCCTCTAATTTGGATGTTTCAAACATTGTTATAGCTGTGGTCCTAGTCCATGTCCCTGGAATCAAATTTCTCAGTTTCATGCTTTCTGATCTTATGGATATGCCTTTTTTTGGCCCCATAAACAATGAAAGGCTTATTGCTTAATTTGCTTTCGTAGGATGCTTTGCTGTATTTCATGTATATGTAATACATCAACATAAGTGAACCTATTATCTGGTTGGGAATAATTCTGTGTCTTAACCAGTGTTTTTTCATCTTTCAGGTTGCTCTTCCTGTAGAAACAACTACTGGAACATGTTTCATACAGCATTATATAGAATATATATTAGCTCTTCAAGATGCCAGCTGTAAACTCCTACCAGGTTAATCTTATGCATAATAATAGAGTTGTTTCTTGCCTCCTGTTTTGATTGCTTTTTGTGATAAAACGGAAAGCATGGATATGATTGTCTATATAAATTTTAAACAGATGATAGTATGATACATCTTCAAGATTCACTATGATTTTATACATGGAGATTCTCCAAGAATATTTACTTATACTCCTTTTTCTTTTGGTGTATTAAACCCCATTTTTATGACCAAGTGAAAAGAATAATTAAAATCAATAGATTGTGAGTGTGTCATTAATCATTATGAAATCCTTGTCTTTTCTTTCACATGTAGTGCATAATGCATCATCTTGAATGTATGATATGTGAGATTCCATGAGGAAAGGTGATAAAATTTGTTGATTTATTCTAAAGGTTCCTTTCTCTCCTTCCTCGGTCAAACAATGGCCCACTGTGATTTCATTTGTTAATTTCAGTTTATATGTTCCATAGACCTTTCGTGTAATGTTGCTGTTTTCAATTTTTAGGTGAATGCCAGACACAGATTCCTTTTGTCATTATGACATCTGATGACACACATGCGCGTACCTTAGAACTTTTGAAATCAAATTCTTATTTTGGAATGCAATCCACCCAAGTAAAACTTTTAAAGCAGGTATGGCTTTTGATGTCCTGGGGAAAGTTCAATTTGGCTTTAAAATGGTTTTGTTGGCCTGTTAAATTTTATACATTTCAGGAAAAAGTAGCATGCTTAGATGATAATGATGCCAGGCTAGCAGTGGACCCACATAACAAATACAGAATTCAGGTATTGTGTAGTATGCATGTATAATTATGGCTGGGAATTTTACTTAGCAAAAGGCATTGAATGCAGTGCATTGCATAAACCCCTAAAATTATATTTTTAAGTTCTCAAGTGCCATAACGATTTCTCTTTTAGTAGACAAAACCTCATGGGCATGGTGATGTGCATTCGATTCTTTATTCCAGCGGTCTTCTGAAAGTATGGTATGGCTCAGTTTATGAATAGTTTAAGATCTGTTCATGATATCACCATAAGCTGAAAAAGATCTGTTTGTGTCTCCCATTCTATTTTTCTGCTTTTAGTTTTATATTGATTTTGTTAATGTCAAAACTTTTTGTTACTTGTAAAAATCTAATGAATCTTGTATTTAAATGTCTCTTAGTAATTTTCAATATCTTTTAAATATAATTGGGCACATGAAAAACCTGTTGTTTAAGAATAGATGTGTTGGTTGCCATATCTCTAAATTGATGGGATTGCATTCTAGAATTCCTAGAAAATGGAAGGGCAAATGTGGGCACATAATATAAGTGTTGTATAAAACAAGAAATGTTGGTTTCCATATCTCTAAAATTAATGGGATTGCATTCTAGAATTCTTAGAAAATGATAGGGGAAAAGGTATGTTTTTCTTTTGATTGTATGATTTGATTTTAAATTCAATACAATCTCCATTTGTCAGGCTTGTTGCTGGTTTGAAATGGGTCCTCTTTTTTCAAGATACAAATGGACTCTTATTCAAGGTTAACATATTTTCTGTTACATTCTTTTGGATTGCCCATTAGTATAATGCAAATATTCATTGCCTAGTATTTTGAGGATACAGGCAATTCCTGCAGCACTAGGCGTCAGTGCTACCAAACAGTACCATGTTAACTCTGTTGCTGTACCTCGGAAAGCAAAAGAAGCCATTGGAGGAATTACCAGACTCACTCACTCTGATGGTAATTTCTATTTGTTTCCCTGATAGACAAAGAAAAACAACCGTGATATGTTGATCTCAATTACAAACTTGTTTTAGTGGGCTTTGTTGGCATCGGTGTTTAGCTTTTGAAGTGGCTAAGAAATACATTGTACTTTTTTTTTAAAACTCCAGACAACAATGTGATGACATATGAAATTGATATTAATAATATAAGTCTTTTGAATGTTGACTAATTTAACTTTGGCTTCCACACTTGCATACATAATTTTAGCATGGGTCAGAATCATAAAATAGCTTTTGTGAATATCTCAATATCATGGTAACGGAATAGGTAGTGACACCACATGTAGAGGAAAAAAAAAGTTCAAATGGTTGACCTTCATCCGCTGATATTAATGCAGGACAAAACAGGTAACTGGCCTACTGTTTTTATGGATCATGTTAACTAGGAAATTTTGATTAGACCAGCTTTTATTCAAAGATCACAAGTTAATCTAGCTATGGGTACCTAATTTGGTAACTGGTAGGTATTAATAACTCAAACAAAATTTTGATGCTGATCTTTAAGGGATTGACCTGAACCTAATATTATTCATACCATTGGACTGTGACAGCTAAATGTGCATTAGGATTTCCTGCTCATGCTTCTGGCAATCTAGTGCTGGTCTCAAAATCTTGGTCACTGAACTACAACTAGTGTTAAAATGAATGAAGTTCTATGAAAAAAAAAATTGTGGACAAAGTATGGAGATTAGTTTACCCAAAAAATTTCATATTGTTAGTTCAAAACATTTAACATCATTAGTGACAAACAACAGCTCATTAAGACAATAAAACAAAAAATACTCTGTCCATCTATCCTCGCCAATCAAGAGACAGAAAATGCTACCATATTTCCAGTTGGCTAGGAGACTGCTGCTTCCCTCTGAGATGAAATACAAAGACTGAGTGAGATTACAGTTCAAAGTTCATTGATATTTGTTTGTAGTGACAGTAAGAAGTTACCAAGTCATCATATCATTGAATGAAGGTCAAAACTGCTACCACATTCTGACTCAATGATTCATCGGACAAATGCTTCCCTTTGAGAAGAAGGATTTAGTGTGAGTTTATATGTTGAAATCCTCTGGGAATGTTCGCCTTTGAGTAACAAGTTATTTTTCATTTATACCGTTGACTGAGAGGCATAGACATTTAAACTTTAAAGCCTCGCGCGCGCGCGCGCACACACACACACACACACACACACACTCAAATGCTTACAATTTTTTCTCTTGAATTCATTATCTCAGTTCAGTGGGTTTTCCTAGTATGTTTGTGATTCATATGGTGGTACACCATGTCAATACCATATTTCTAGCATTTGATTATCAATCTGAAAGACTTTAAAGCCTTGAATGTTGAAATCCATTGATTTAGTGTGAGTTTATATGTTGAAATCCTTTGGGAATGTTTGCCTTTGCTGAGAGTAACAAGTTATTTTTCATTTATACTATTGACTGAGAGGCATAGACATTTAAACTTTAAAGCCTTGTACACACACACACACACACTTTAAAGCCTTGTACACACACACATATAGGTGCTATTTCAAATGCTTACAATTTTTTCTCTTGAATTCATTATCTCAGTTCAATGGGCTTCCCTAATATGTTTGTGATTCATATGGTGGTACACCATGTGAATACCATATTTCTAGCATTTGATTATCAATCTGAAAGACGTATCATCTCAGGGAGGGCAATGGTGATAAATGTGGAATACAATCAACTAGATCCTCTCCTCAGGGCAACTGGACACCCTGATGGCGATGCCAATTGTGAGACTGGCTACTCGCCTTATCCAGGAAATATAAACCAAGTAATCCTCTTGTGAAACTCAATATTCTCTTTGTCCCCCCTGGTGGAATTATCTTTTTTTCAATTATTTATTGTTGCTAACAATTACAGTTTTTTTTTGGAGCATTATTAGCTTACCTTTGGTATGAGCACTCAATTCATAATTTAAAAGGCCATCAATTCATATTTTCTTCCCTTCATATGAACTCCACAGTATCCTCCAATAATTTTTGGATGATATGAGTGTGTGACTAATTGTGAGTGGATACTTCCAGTGGATCATATATTTGCTATGTATTCCAAAAGTAGTGCATTATTTGCACTTTTACTGATATAAATTGCATTTATTGAGTGTGATATGCCTTCTGAGACACTGCTTAATGTCACTTGAACCCCCAAATTATTTTAAAAAAAAAACCAAAAAACAAAAAACGAAAACAAAATCAGTCCCCTTGCCTCCCACTCCCTATATGATTCTAAACCTGCTTCATGCTTATGTTACATTGCTTAGTGACAATATCTTTTCTTCTGTTTAACAGTTGATATTAGAACTTGGTCCTTACATTGAAGAGCTCACAAAAACAGGAGGTTCCATAAGGGAGTTTGTTAACCCAAAGTAATTCTATTTAATCATGCTCATTATACTTTATCCCCCCCCAAAAAAAAAAAAAGATGCTGTAGCATGCTTTAATTTTATTTAATTGTTTCCATGATCAATTTCTTAATGCATTAGGAGCTGCTTTAATATTTTTGAGTCTTTTCTCCAGATAGAAAAATTTTGGTAGGAATTTGTAGTACAATTACCATTATTTTGTTGGAATTTTTTCATAAACAACTCACTTATGATGCTAATATTAAATAAAAGTCTACTCTTCATTCTTTTCTCATCTATATGTCTACATTTCTTATTTTTGAAAATGAAACTCATGTCAATGACTAATTTATGAGGTTACAATAGTTCATTACCACTTTCATTGGACGCTCATTGCATTTGTTGAATCAGAAACCCTGCTAAGGAAGTTTGATCCAGAAGTGTATATTAATTGGAATTTTGAAGAGAGGGCATGACGTATAAATATAACTTATATTGTTTTGTATTTTGGAGAATGCATGCTTATTCACTGTATGGCACTTCTGGATTATGCTTGATTTGTATAGCTATATCATGTTATCAATGCTGCATTTACTTACTGCAGATACAAAGATGCCAGCAAAACTTCATTTAAGTCCTCAACTCGACTTGAATGTATGATGCAAGACTACCCCAAAACATTGCTCCCATCTGCAAGGGTTGGGTTCACGGTAAATTAGTTTTTCAAGCAAAAACATAAACTTCTAGCTAAGAAAAATGACTGGACCTTAGGCCCATTGGTCATCGCATGTGCTATTGAAGGTTGAAATTTTGCTAGGTCCATTATTTGTGAAGATAAGTATGCAAAGTAATTGTCTATTTGTCTGGAGAAATTTTCTTCTTATTAATCTGATTCCAATTAGAGAATTGGAGCCAATATACATACAAGGGGAGCCAAATCAGAGGAGGATTAAAAACTCCCCGATATTTGGTCAATAATAAAGGAAAAATTTTTGAAAGAATAAAAACTGTACAATCATAAGAATTAATAGTAATAAAGTACCATGGTTGAATATCCAAGACAAGCTAATAACTCCAGATTAATATCCTAATTAATTTGAAATCCCACACTTCCCTTCAAGTTGGGGAGTAAATATTTACCATACCTAGTTTGGATAAATGATTATCAAAGTAAGTTCTTCGAATGAACTTAGAACATCTGCTGTCTAATGATGAGTAGATATATAAACTGTGAATTTCTGAGGGAAACTGTGTTCATCTCTTCATTGAAACATTGGGTACATATATAGCAGTGGGATTTGGTTGATTAACCAGAAATCCCACTGAGTCAGTCGAAAGATACGGAACAGAACGGGAATACAGGGGAGAGAAAATAGCAACGGTAAAAAGACAATAAAGAACCGAACAGAAAAATAAACGAAGCCGTAAACTTATAGATAATGGGCTCGGCCCATTCCAACACTCCTCCTCAAGCTGGAGAGTAGATATTAATCAATCCCAACTTGCTTCTTAACTCTTCAAACTTGATTCTTGGAAGGGCTTTTGTTAGAATATCAGCTACTTGTTGGTTTGTTGAGATGTAGGCAAGATCTATTATTTTGGATTCAATCTTTTCTTTGATGAAATGTCTATCAACTTCCACGTGCTTTGTTCTATCATGATGTATAGGATTCTAAGCAATTCCAATAGTGGCCATATTGTCACACCACACTTTGATAGGTATAGTTATCTTCTGTGCAAGTTCTTGTGTTAGTCTCAGTATCCAGATGCCCTCACAAATTCTAAGAGCCAGAGCTCTATATTCAACTTTTGCTGAGCTTTTAGCTACCACTGGTTGTTTCTTACTTCTCCAAGTCACCAGATTACCCCATACATAGGTACAATAACCTGTAGTAGATCTTCTGTCAATCACTGACCCTGGCCAGTCTACATCAGTATAAACTTGTACTTCCCTAGAATCATTTTTGGCGAAGAATAATCCTTTCCCAGGTGTCATTTTAAGGTACTTCAGGATTCTATAGACTCCCTCCATGTGTTCCTCTCGTGGATTACTCATGAACTGGCTTGCAACACTTACTGCAAAACTGATGTCAGGTCTACTGTGAGATAGGTATATGAGTTTACCTATTAGTCTTTGGTATCTCTCCTTATCAACCGGTGCTCCTTCTAGCTTCAAATTCATCTTGTAATTGGCTTCCATAGGAGTTTCTGTTGGTTTGGCTCCCAACATCCCTGTTTCCTTCAATAGGTCTAGGGTATATTTCCTTTGTGATACACTTATTCCTTTGTTAGACCTAGCCACTTCCAAACCTAGAAAGTATTTTAATTTTCCCAGGTCTTTGATTTCAAATTTAGCTGTCAAGTTGCCTTTTAATCTCGTAATTTCTGTAGCATCATCACCAGTTACCACAATATCATCCACATAGACAATGAGAATTGAATTCTTACCTCCATTTTGTCTTGTAAATAAGGTGTGGTCTGTCTGGCATTGGGTATATTCTAGCCGTTTGATTACTTGGGTGAATTTTCCAAACCATGCCCGGGGAGACTGTTTTAGTCCATAGAGGGATTTGAGAAGTCTGCACACCCTTGAGCTATTGTCTTGACTCCTTATCCCTTGTGGTATATCCATAAAGACCTCTTCTTCAAGATCACCATTCAAAAAGGCATTTTTCACATCTAGCTGATAAAGTGGCCAGTTCAGGTTTACTGCTAGTGACGATAAAACCTTTTTAGTGTTTAATTTAGCTACTGGAGCAAATGTTTCCTGGTAGTTTATCCCATGGGTCTGTGTAAACCCCTTGGCTACTAGTCTTGCCTTATACCTGCTCACTGTACCATCTGGATGATATTTAACGGTAAACACCATTTGCACCCCACAGTTCTCTTTCCTTCAGGTAGTTGGGTTATCTCCCAAGTGTTGTTTTTCTTCAGTGCTTAGCTGTCTTCTATTTAGGTTCTTTAATGGCTTCTTGGAACGATACTGGTATTTTTTCTTCAGAAACATTTGCAACAAACATCTTCAACCTGGGAGAAAGTTTATCATAGGATATGTAATTGCTAATAGGATATTGAGTGATGATTGTTTCCTTTTTCTCATAGCAATTGGCCAATCGAGCTCTTCAGAATCTGACTTCTGGTTGGACTCTTGATTCTGTTCAGGAATGGGTTCTTCTCTACTACCACTCTATAATTGCTTGGTACCCTTGTTCCTCCTGGTATATACTTTAGTCTCCCGCGTTTGTGGTTGGTCCATTTCTGTCCCAGTTATATGTAGTTTATCCTGATTCTCATAATTAGTTTCAGATTGATTCACCAAGTTGATTTGGTCATTTTCAGTAGCTTGGTGGAAATACTTGGGTGAGGAACAAGATATTTCAGGCGCTGGCAGATCAAGATTATGTCTTACTGGTACAGGAAGTGCAATATTTGGATTAAGGAGAGGTAGCTGTATGGGTTCAGGATTGGAGATTTGAAATCTAGGGTCTAAATTCTCACAAATTATCCATTCATTCTCCCTTATCTCTCCCTGAATGGGTAATTTGGACTTTGGAGTAATAAGGGATGTTTTCAAAAAAATTGGCATCCATAGTGACAAAGTACTTACGAGAAGTAGGAGAGTAGCACTTATACCCCTTTTGGGTAGGTGAATAACCAAGGAAAATACATTTTTCAGCACGAGAACTCAACTTCCCCCCACCATGGTCATGTATATAAACAGTGGAGCCATAGACCTTTTGGGGTATATTTGACACCAAATGGGAATTAGGATAGAGTTGTTGGAGTTTCTGAATGGGTGTTTCAAATTTTAAGGTTTTTGAAGGTAGCCTATTAATCAAATAAGCAGAGGTAAGAACTGCATCACTCCAAAAAGTGTGAGGTACATTGTTAGTTAACATCAGGGCTCTAGAAACTTCCAAGAGATGTCTATTTTTCCTCTCGGCTATTCCATTCTGTTGAGGGGTATTAACACATGAGGTTTGGTGGTGTATCCCATGTTCATTAAGATATTTTTAAAAGTTGATACTCAAGTATTCTCTCCCATTGTCACTTCGAAGTATTTGAATCGTGGAACCAAATTGGTTTTTAATGAAAACATGAAAATTTTTGAAAATTTGCAAAGTTTCAGACTTTTCTTTCATTAGAAAAACCCACGTTACTCTGGTGTGATCGTCAATAAATGTTATAAACTACTTGGACTTAGATAAACTAGAGATTTTCGATGGACCCCAAATATCACTATGAATTAGTGCAAAGGGTTTTGTGGGTGTATAAGCATGCGTGGGGTAATGGCTTCGGATAAGTTTGGCAAATTGACAAAATTTGCAATGGAAGGAGGTAGAATCAATCTTATAACTCAAATAAGGAAATAAACACTTCATGTAATGGAGACTTGGGTGGCCTAACCTATAATGCCACAACTCAATCTCCTTATTGTAGATAGTAGAAAAGATATCAACTTTCTTACTCTTATTCCTCACTTTTGCTATTTTGAGGTAGTAGAGTCCTTCCCATTCCTTAGCATTGCCAATCATCCTCCTCGAAGCCAAATCCTGAAAAATACAATTGTTATCAGTGAAGCTAATAGTGCACCTCAATTGTTTTGTAATTCTTCTTACAGAGAGTAAACTACATTTAATTTCAGGGACATATAAAACGTTTTTTAACTCAATAGTCTCAGATATAGTTACAGTCCCAATTCCAAGAACCTTAGCATAGGTTCCATTAGCCACCTTAACTGGTGTATACGTAGAGCATTATTCAAGATTAGTGAAAACTTCTTCGAAGCCAGTAACATGGTCAGTGGCCCCAGAGTCAACTATTCAGGCAGCTTTAGATTTCACTATTGAGCTTAGTATAGTCGTGAGGTAAATACCTACTTGAGCCAGAGTTACAGAGGGAGTTGGAAAATTGTTCTCACTTGTGGGATGTAGTAGATTGTGTTTTTCCAGCAACCTCTTAAGAATTGTTAGTTCTTCTTTGTTCAGAATCTCTTCATTTGTGTTTGCTCCAATTAGCAAACCTCGACTCTCACTCCTGTTTCCAGGTTTGTTGAGAGGCTTTCCGTGTATCTTTCAGCAATTAGCCCTTTGTTGCAGTGGTCACACCACTTTGTAGGGTTCTTTCCACGATACTCTGACATTTGTCCTCCTCTGGTTACCATGGCAGAGGACTCAGAGTATTGTGAAGAGGGAACACTTTGTGTCAACTCCTTCCCACTTTTTTCACATTTCACGGTGTTCATAGTTTCTTCAAGAGATAGCATTGGCTTCAAGCTTCTAATTCTCCCCCTGGTTTCTTCAAATCTGTCACTTAGTCTCAGTAAAAACTCATAGGACCTTTCTTTTTCAATTAGCTGCTTGTAGTAGATTTCATCTTTGTGGCAGTTCCAGTTATGGGTCTCATAGAGATCTATTTGTTGCTATAGCCGCATGAGGGACGTGTAGTACTGTGTCACTGTCTTTGCTTCCTGTTTAAGGTCTCGTAATTGTCTTTTAATAGAGAAAACAACAGCTGAATTATCTCTGACCCCATAAGTTATTCTCACATACTCCCATATTTCCCTAGCAGTGGCGGCAAGCATATAGTTGCTACTAATTTCTACTGACATGGAACCTATAAGCCAAGTCATAACAGTATTATTCTTAGAGAGCCAGGTTTCATATCTTGGGTTGGATGGGTCATGTGTAGCAACCTCTCCAGTTAAGTATTTTTCCTTCCTTCTGCCTCTAACGAACATAAGAATGTTTCTGGACTAGAGAAGATAGTTGTTTTCTATCAGACGATGTGTTACCAGCGAAGAAGATAGGCTGTCGATGGTGGTAGACATGAATGTAGGCTGTACCGGTGCCGTTGGAAGAGTCCGTCCTCTGCTCATCGGCCATGTCTGTCTGGTCGGCAACCATTACTTCTGGGTCAGCACTCCTCGGGGAGATCAGGGGAGATACTCTGTCGCTGGTATCTGACCGCATGGTGTCGAAGAGTATTCCCCTAGGTCGTATGAGCCTTAGGCTCTGATACCATGTGAATTTCTGAGGGAAAATGTGTTCATCTCTTCATTGAAACGTTGGGTACATATATAGCAGTGGGATTTGGTTGATTAATCAGAAATCCCACTGAGTCAGCCGAAAGATACGGAACAGAACGGGAATATAGGGGAGAGAAAATAGCAATGGTAAAAAGACAATAAAGAACTGAACAGAAAAATAAACGAAACAGTAAACTTATAGATAATGGGCTCGACCCATTCCAACATAAACCAACTCGATAACACCTTGTTCTATCTTCTCCTTGATGAAGTGATAATCAATTTTGATATGTTTGGTTCTACATGGTGAATTGGATTCTTTGCAATGCTTATTGTAGCTTGATTGTCATAGAATAGCTTCATGCATGTTAAGGAAGGAAGTTGTAGTTCCTCAAGTAATCTTTTTAACTAGATCTCTTCACAAATCCCATGTGTCATAGCCTGAAATTCAATTTCAGCATTACTTCAAGTCACAACAGATTGTTTCTTACTTCTTCAAAGCACCAAGTTGCCCCAAAGGTAGGTAAAGTAGCCTGATGTGGACCTCCTATTAGTGAGGGATTCAACCTAATTTCCTGGTGTCATTTTTAGATATCTTAGCACCCAATTTACTACTTCAAGATGTTCTTCAACGGGGTTATTCATGAATTGGCTGGCCATACTTATAGCAGAACTATTGTTTGGTCTTGTATGGGGGAGATATATCAATCTTCCTACTAATATTTGGTACATGCCTTTGTCAACAAGGGTTGAATCCTTCTTATAGCCAACCTTGGTAGTAGGATCCATGGGAGTATATGTTGACTTGCATCCTAGCATGTCAGTATCCTTTAGTAAATCTAAGGTATATTCCTTGGTTGGATTGAGCTACTTCCATTTCCCCTCATTCTAAAAAAAAGAAAAACTTTAGATTATCAAGGTCTTTGACTTCAAATTCCTTGTTAAGGACCTTCTTAAGGTGGGCTATCTCCCCATCATCATTGCTGGTTACAGTTATGTCATCCACATAGACTATAAGGATAGTCATTTTATCCATTGATGACTTCTTTATAAATAGAGTATGATCAACTTGACCTTGTATGTATCCCAACAATTTTATTAGTTTAGTAAATCTCTCAAACTAGGCCCATGGAGATTGCTTGAACCCGTAGAGATATTCTTATAGTTTGCACACGAGATTAGCATCATCAGAATTCCTTAGGTTGGGAGGTATTTCCATATAGACTTCTTCCTTGAGATCAATGTTTAGGAATGTATTTTTAACATTAAGTTGATGTAGCTTCTAGTCAAGGTTTGTTGTTATAGATAAGAGCACCCAAATGATGTTTAGTTTTGCTACTAGAGCAAAATTCTCTTAAAAGTCTATCTCATAAATTTGAGTAAAATCCTTTGCAAATAGTCTAACTTTATATCTTTCAATGCATCCACCCACTTGCATCCGACAAGTTGTTTTCCTTGAGGTTTGTGAGTTGATTCACATGTACCATTCCTTTGAAGGGCATGCAATTCTTCATTCACAGGCTTTTTCCATTTTGGATGCTGAAGTGCTTCTTCTATGCAACTTGGGATTTTAATGCTGTCCATATTGGCAATGAATGCTCTATAATTTGGAGATAGTTTCTCATAAGATACAAATTGAGCAATAGGATGTTGGGTGCATGATCTAACCCCTTTTCGAAAGGCAATAGGCAAGTACAGATCGGTAGGCAATTGAATTCATTTGAGGATTCAGAATCAGAGTTGGAAATACCTTGTGTTTCTTGTAGACTTCTAGTAGGAGATGGATTTGGGTCTGTTTGGCAACGCTCCACCTGTTCTTCCTGCTTGGACTGCGTTGAATAGACCTTGAGGTCCTCATTTCCATTTACCTCCTGGACAGTACTAATTGATTCATAGGTCAAAGGCTCATTTACAAGTTCATGTGAAGGTAGAAGAGATGAGCTCGGTCTAGGGACAAAGGTTGATTCTCAGGTTCAAGTGAGCGTGGAAGAGGTGGCTTAGGTTCAAGGGAAAAAGTGGTCCAAAACTGATATTCCTCATCTAGATTTGCTGAATGCTCCTCCTGAATATTAGTTTTGGGGTAACATGGCACCTTTTCAAGGAAGGTCACATCCATGGAGGTAAAAAATTTCTTGGTAATAAGAGAGTAGCATTTGTAGCCCCTTTGAGTTGGAGAATATCCTAGAAATAGCATTTGACAGATTTAGGATTAGGCTTACTTCTTTGTTGTGAAGGAACCGGGATATAGGCACAACACCCAAACACTTCGAGAGAGAAGTCATTAATTAATCTTGTTTGTGGGTAGGTTTTAAGAAAGAATTTGCAAGGAGTTTAAACTTAAGGGTCTGTGAGGGCAACTTATTGGTGAGATAAGTAGCATTTAGAACAGCTTCTCCCCAATAATTTTTAGGAACATTGGCCTTTACCATGGGAGATCTTGCTATATCAAGGAGTTGTTGATTCTTTCTCTCAACTATCGCATTTTGTTAGGGGTATAAGGATAGGAGCCTTGATGGACAATCCCCTTTTCAAGAAAGAAGTTTTTAAGGGCAAAATTGAGGAAATCTTGGGCATTGTTAGATCAAAAAAAATTTGAGTCTGAAATTGATTTTGAGTCATGGCATAAAAGTTTTTAACAATGGAAGTTGTTTCAAACTTGTCCTTCATAAGAAAGACCTAAGTTGTTCGTGGGTGATCATTAATAAAAGATAGAAACCACTTAGCACGCATGATATTAGGTATGCTAGATGGTCCCCAAATGTCATTGTGAATAATTGAGAAAGGGTGGGAGGGTTTATATTTATGGACAGGATAGGGACTAGGACAATGTTTGAAAAGATAACATACTTCACATTGAAACAATTTTGGGGTTTTATGATAAACAAGGAAGGGGACAGCTTCTCCAAATACATAAAGTTTAAGTGACCAGGGTGTTTGTGCCATGACAAAACCATATCCTCTTCTAATACTTCAGCACTATTGGCATAGGAATTCTAAATTTTATTGCTGCATTGAAAGTAGATATAAGCCTTCATATGCTTTAGCATTGCCAATCATCCTTTCTGAATCCAAATCCTAAAAGAAATGCCCAGAGGGAGAAAATTTAGCAATGCAATTCAAATCTTAAGTGAGTTTACTAATTGACAGTAAGTTGCATGACAGATTTGGCACAAAAAGAATTGAATTTAAAATTAGATCATTTGAAATAATCACTTTGCCAATGCCTATTACTTCAAATAGGGTCCCCTCTACAATTTTGACTTTATATTTGTTATAGCAAGTACAATATTCATGAAATAAAGATGCATCTTCGATCATATGATCTAATGCATTGAAGTCTATGATCCAACAACTAGTCCCTTCACCTTTAGTATGACATGCATTCAAAAATATATCTTTTTGGGCTGTACGACTAGAAGCAACAATAGGTACTGTTAAGGTTTTAAATCACAGTGCGGTTACAGGTGTTGTGGGTACTATAATACAAGTTGCGAGCATTGTGGACAGTTATATTGTAGACTGTATTTGCAATATTGCGGCTGCATCATGTGATGCGGTCCACAATTTAGAACCTTGGGTACTGGTGAAGAACCTAGGCTTAGGTGTTTTTTGGGGCCATTCTATCTGTTCTTTGCTGAACAAGGAAGGTTTAGAGGAGTCTTTTTCAGGTCCTCTAGAGGTAGCGACTTGACCCTGGTTTTCTCTTCCCTTGTTTGGCTTCCACTTAGTGAGTTTGCCACAAAGTTTCTAACATGTTTCCCAAGTATGACCAATGTGCTTATAGTGATCACACCAAGGTCTCCCCTTCTTATGTTTGTTTTCTCCATGTTGAGTTGTATTTTTGGTCAGCAAGGCAAAGCCTTTAAAAATGGTTCCACCAACAGTGGTGGTAGCACCTAGCATCAGCTTTCTTCTCTACGAACCTCAGAGAGGACCACCCTGGTTGATGGTAGAGGCTTCAGGCCTAGTATTCTTTCTCTCATAGCATCCAAACATTTGTTAAAACCAAAGAGGAATTTGAAAATTCTTTTTTTCTCAACTAACTCTCTATATCTCTTAGCATCTCCAGAACATGACCAATTTGGGTTTTCAAATATGTCTAGTTGCTGCCACAAATAGGTAAGACCATTGTAATATTGGGTCGTAGAGAGATTTCCTTGTTTAAGATCATCTAACTTGCCTTTGATTTCAAATAATTCAGATGTTATCTTTGATTTGAGTAGGTCTTCTTCACAGCCTCCCAAACTTCATAAGCAGTGTTGTAGAACAAGAAGGTTCAGCCAATCTCTATGCCCATAGTGGTGATTAACCAGGACCGAACCATATTATTCTCTACTCTCCAAGTTGGATATTTGGGATCTACTTCTTTTGGACAAACAGTAGCTCCAGTTAAATACTTCTCATTTCCCTTGTCTGAAACAGAAATCATCACTGACTTGGCCATTGGAGGTAATTTAAGCCATTCAATTTGTGGCCAATGATGATCTGAAAAGTGTTGTCTATTGCTGCGACCTAAGTTGACATGTCTAACCCAAAGAATTTGCTTTCACAGTGGCTGGTTTCTGAAGTCATTGAGAGATTGGAAAAATAGAGAAATGGTTCAGGAAAATGGAGAGCCTCAAACACTTCGAACAAGACCCAAACACGGAAGGTGAAGGGCTGGGTTGGAGAGAGCGGAGATTGGCAATGAGTTCTAGGTGAATGGTGGCTGGAGAAGCGAGTCTGTTTGATCGGTGCATGGACACACATGGGATGTTGTTTGGTGTTCCGATGGTGGGCGTTGACTGATCATCGATGTCTGAGGAGGTTGGTGAAAGGCATGATGGAAGCAAGGGTCTGGATCAGAGACATTACTCTGATACCATGAAGATAAGAATGCAAAGTAACTGGGTATTTGTTTGGGGAAATTTTCTTCTTATTAATCTAATTCCAATATGAGAATTGGAGCCAATATATGTACAAGAGGAGTCAAATCAGAGGATGATTAAAATCTCCCTGATATTTGTACTATGTGACTGAATAAAGGAGAAAATTTGAAAGAATAAAAACTGTACGATAATGAGAATTAATAGTAAAAAAGTGCCATGGTTGACTGTCTCAGACAAGATAATTAGGTTAATGTCCTAATTAATTTGAAATCCCACAATTTGAAACTTTCATGTGATTTTCCCCTTCCTCATGGAAAGGAAAAATACTTGGAAGAAATACGTTACATATAATGTACTATGTGACTGAACAATAAGCCAATAAACGTTCATCAAAGTGGGTTGCAAGTAGTTGCATACATTGACACATCCACTTTGATGAATTCTTATTGGTTTATTGTACTATATGTATCTAAGCCCTTTCCCATGAAAAGATCCCATTTTCTGTTCTACTCCCTGGTTCTTTAATTATTTATCTTGCCAACTTCATACTAGTTCATGAGATTCCCTCCTATCTTATCCCAAAAGAATAAATCTTGAAGTTGACTTTTCCATCCTTGGAGACAATCACTTTTCGGTTACAGATGAAGTCAGTGTGTAATGAACCCGCCTTCCTTTGATTCTGCAACATTATCTATTATAAAGAAACGTTTTGTTGTTTTGGTTGTTATACTCGGTGCTTGCTCACTGGATTTATGTAACTGTGTAGATGATGGATTCATGGCTTGCTTATGCTCCTGTGAAGAACAACCCTGAAGATGCTGCTAAGGTACAACTAAAATGCATAGAATATTGGCCCCAAAAATACAAAAAAAATGCATATAGCCTTAATGTTCTCTGTGAAGATTTGCAACCAAAAAAATAAATAAATAAAATTTTTATATGGGGAAACAAAAGTGGAGAAAAATAAAAATAAGTCCTGACCTGAGTGCTTGATTTCAAAATTTAAATCTATGTTGTATTCAATTAAAGACAGATTTGAAAGATTTATAATCAAACATTTAGGTGATGTTGGTGATTTGGTTTTAAAATGCTCTTGGTTGTTAGAAAAGGTTGAGTAATGTTAAGAAAAAAAAATCACTATATAGTTTTTAAAAATATTACTAAAAGTTTCAAGGAAAAAATTGTTTTAATAATTTTTTAATGATTTAACTGAAGGTACCAAAAGGAAACCCGTATCATAGTGCAACCTCAGGAGAAATGGCCATTTATCGGTCAAACAGCCTCATTCTAAAGAAGGTAATATATACCTATTATCATTGTTAATCATGATTGCTATGATGCAATAGTGTTTATAATCTTCTCTATGCATTGAACTGGAAGGTTGAAGGGGTTGTATGTCCCTCAGTTGCATAAGCGAATAGCTTGATCTTACTGCTAAAGATCCCAGTTCCCAAATAAAGCACCCCGGAGATCTGCGTTTGGTTTTGTTAAATTTCTACCTAAAAGTTCTTCCCCGTCATCACTCAACAAAATAAAGCACTATCAGCAGCGTGCTTAGTCTTCGCTCAATAAATTCAAAACAATTAAGACATTCAGCTTGTAACTACAGTTCCCCCAATAACAACAGCTTATGATTTAACCCAAACTTTGTGTTTCTTTTATTTCTTTTGATTAGTCAGTTGCATGAATTTATTTGTCCTCCATCCTTGTTCTTTGAAAGAGTTAGGGCCAAAAGTCACCAATGTACGATCAACCAAAGATTAATAGATTTATTTTTTTCTGCAAAGGCACATATTCTGTTGCACGGGTAAAAGAAACTGATAATGGATTGGTTGTGGTATTTTTTTATTTTGGGAAAATGATGGAATCTATATCTTCATCATGCATGATATGCTGTACTGTCATTACAATTTTTTGTAAGCCACGTATATATGTTCCTTAGAAGTGGCTATAAATACTAAAAGAAGCCAAAAATGAACCAGGAGGATTAAATCCTCTGGGACAACAATCACAGCTTGCTGTCGGGATAACTCATTCTCGCCATTGCCATCTTGTAAGGCAATGCCAGATTCAGATGACAATTATTGTGGTTTTTTGAATACATGAAAAAATCATCAAAAAAGTTGTTTTTAAATTTTTTTCCCTTAATTTTAACATAGTCCAAACTCCAAAAGAACATATTTAATTATACCAAATGCACTTTTGGGCCCATCAAATGGTTTCTACTTCGAAGTCTTGTGTTATTTATTTGGGGGAAAAGATACATGTTAGGGCTTGCACATTCCAGCCCTTTCGGTGGATGTGATTATGCATAGGCATGCTACAAACTATACTTTGCTCTTTTAATTTCCTTTAATTTGTATGAGATTAGACTTTAGAGAATGCATTGGTTTTAAATGATATTAACTGATTAAGGGTGTAATATTTGATATGGGTGTAATTATTTTCCTGGACTTCTGGGAGAAGTGTGGCATTGTTTCTCACAACGTTGCTAAATTGATGTACTTGTATGTGGCAGGCAAGCATTGCGGCCTAAATGCCACTTTAACTCAAATCTAAGGTTCAGATTCTGATCCATTTTCTCTGCTAATTTATTTCTACCAGGCTGGTGTCCAAGTAGCAGATCCAGAATTGCAGGTTATTAATGGGCAAGAGGTGGAAGTGTGGCCTCGCATCACATGGAAACCAAAATGGGGTCTGACATTTTCTCAAATTAAGAAAAGAGTCAGTGGAAATTGCTCCATTTCTCAAAGGTCTACATTGTTCATTAAGGGTAAAAAAATCAATCTTAAGAATCTGTCCTTAGATGGGGCCCTTGTCGTTGATGCTGTTGACGATGCAGAGGTATGGCAAGTCAATGTAGCTGCATTTTATTTTGAAAGTTTCTCTAAGAATATTGCTTATTTGATATAGTATGGATAGACCGCTTGAGGATATGGAGAGGTGAGGGGGAAAGAAAGAGAAATAGGGAGAAGAGAAAAAAGAGAAAACAGAAAGAGCTCGATAACAATCTTATCTCCAAAACATAGATCTAGAAACTAGAATTGCAGGTTATTAATTGGCTAGAAGTGGAAGTGTAGCCTCATATCACATAGAAACCAAAACGGGGTCTAGATCTTTTCTCAAATTAAGGAAAGAGTCGGTGAAAATTGCTTCATTTCTGAAAGGTCTACACTGGTCATTAAAGGAAAAAAAATCAATCTTAAGAATCTGTCCTTAGATGGGGCTCTTGTCGTTGATGCTATTGACGATGCAGAGGTATGGCAAGTCAATGTAGCTGCATTTTATGTTTTGAAAGTTTCTCTAAGATGCCATAGTAGCTGCTTAGGAAGAATATTGCTTATTTGATTTAGTACAGATAGAACACTCCAGGATATTGAGAGAAGGTGATGGGGAAAGAAAGAGAAACAGGGAGAAAAGAAAAAACAGAAAACAGAAAGAGCTTTATAAATAATCTCATCTCCAAAACAGTGTTGGTACTAGAAGAGTCCAAGAAAGGGGTGAGTTGGACTTTTAAAAATTTATTTTGCTGGTTTAAATTCTCAAAATTTTGCTTCTTGTGTGCACACGCGAAAGTTGCTTCCTATATGACAATCTGAAAATCAACTTCCTAAAATCTTATGTAACACTGAAAGTATTTTTCAGAAACTTAATTATGAATTAAAGCACCTTTATGATTTCCTATTCAATATTTTTTGTGAAGGACGGGAAGTAGGACTTGATACCAAAAAAGAAAATAGCTATTTACAACAAATCATTTTTCTTGAATATACCTCTGAGTAATACAAATTAAAAAGCTTGGGTTTTAATATTAGAAGCTGAAGTTTGAAAACAACTTGTCTTATTACTAGATTCATTTCAAATGTCGATGCAGCTTTCTATGCAAGTATGTGAAACTGCTTCCTGAAGGATAACATGACTCTGCAAAATAGCATATCAAAACACAAAGTCTTCCAAAATTGAAAATGTAAGAGATCAAGGGAAGAGAAGAATCACACAACAGAATTTATCCTAGTTTAAACTAATGTGGCCGACATCCAGTTTCTAATCACATAACAAGGGTAATCATTTAAAAAATCATAGGTTTACAAATAGACAACCTATTATCGAGAACTAGCCCTAAGATTTTTACCACCTACTTCACAAGGTAACTTCACAGACTCACATACTTGTGTTTTACAATTTAAACTGAGGCAATCCTTTGGTCTCACTGCACAGAATTTTACCACCTGTCCACAGTAATCCAAATACAGGCTCAACTATTGAAAGCTTTTACAATTTCAACACAACAATTTGTATTTACCCAATATCCCTAGGATTTCTATAGGCTCTTAGACACCCAGATGAAATAATAAAGGGTATGATCAATAAAGCACTAGCTTATACAAAGCTCTCAACAATTGTTCACACAAAACATTCAACTATAATAACTCACACAGAAGATTAATCAATGACAGTGCACAAACAAGTTGGTGAATAATAAAGAAAAATTTTTGCTTGGCTTCTTTTGAAAGTGGACTGGACTTGCTGGACTGAATTCTTCCACTCAAACTATTTATAATCGAGTGAAAGCTTGATCAATCTAGCAAGTAGGTGAGAAGAGTAAATGATTTCACGAGATACTTTTTCTTCTTTCTTCCACCCATTCCTTCAACTCACTCAAAACACGAAAATGCTGGCTTGAAAATTTTACTCGCTCATAGTATATCCCTCTTTGATAGCATAGCAAACAAGCAATTCAATAGCCGAAGAGAATATCCCAATAAGTACACAGTGCTTTCTCTTTTCTCTTCCACCATTTCTTTTTCAATGCTCTTCTCTTTAAATATTAATTATCAGCCTTGTATGACCATTGCAACTTCAGAGACATTCTTCTTCAGCTTTCAACTTGTTCCAACAGCTAGTAAGTCTTTCATTAAATGCATTGAGCTGTTTTCTGCTCCCTTAACGTTTGTTTGGATTGTTGCCTTCTTTTCCAGCGTTCATTTGGTCATTAAAAGCTGAAGTTCTAATGTTCATGGCTCTTTCTTTTTCACTCTTCAAGTGTAGCTTAAACGAAAGAGTTGATTTTCGTTTCTTCATCCTTTGCACCGTTTGAAATTTGCCTTGCGTCTTGAGCATTTAATGAGATAGGACAACAAGCACAACCACTTTTCTGATTTTCCTTTTTCTCTTGCTGGAAAGTGTACTTCTGATTTGATAAGGAAGTATTTGGTCAGATAGCCTTTTTGTATACACTTGTTTCCAGTCTATTTTTGTTTTCCTCCTGGGTGGACAATGCTATGTCAGAGGTGATGTCAAGAGGCCTAGTCTATAACTCTTGAATAATGTCTCACCTTTCCTCTTTTGCCTTCTGGTCAATGTATGCTGGATAAAATGTTTTTTGTATGGAAGACAAAATCACAAAGTTTGTTCTTTTGAAGCATGTCATGGGCCAGCCAGAATTTTTACTTCATTAGCCCATTCAGTATTAATGCATATTTTACCCAAATAGATAAGACACTTCTTTGGCCCAAATTACGGAACTCAAGTATTGCAACTTAGATAAAGCATTGTGGCTCAATTTTATCTTCCAAAATATTCTTTTTCTAAATATTAAGTTTTCAAACAATGCTGTAATTAAAACCATTTACAAATTTATTACAGAATTTTATATCAAACAGATAGATTTAGAAACCAAAGTAAATGGCAATCGTTAAAATAGTTAGCGTAACTAAGCCTAATAAATAACCAGCTTGATAATGAAGTATCCTCATCAAATAAAATACTAATAAGTGTTCTTTATGATAATTTCCTGACACAATTCAATACTACAAGTAACTAAACGTTATAAATATTCCAATCCTAAATTCTGATATACCTACCCTTCCCATATAAATCACAGAGGATGGATCCCTTGGAGATCCCGTGCAATAGGGCAATTTGCATCTTATTTTTTTAGCATATCAGTTAAAATTTTTCAAGTATAATTTTTTCTTATATTTATATATTTTATCCTTACATTTTTTATCTTCCAAAATCTAATTTTTAGTCCCTCAAAAAAAAATTGAAAACAGGTCACTGCATGTTACTGCACGTGATCTCCTACTGCAGGAGATCCGTGCTTATAAATCACAACTTCTTTCGTAATAGTTAAAGTTCAAAAACTAATCCTATTCACTATGATTGCACATGCTCAGATCATCTTATGTTTGATTGAATGGAATTAATTGAGGTAGTTCATTATTCATCTTCAAATAGGTGAACGTGGGTGGTTCTGTTAAAAACGAAGGGTGGACCCTCGAAACTGTCGACTACAAAAATGCCTCGGAGCCTGAGGTATTAAGGATTAGGGGTTTTAAGTTCAACAAAATTGAGCAGCTTGAAGGGAAATACTCTGAGCCGGGCCAATTTTCCTTGGAGCCTTGAAGTTACATTTCCCTCATACACTATTCCTTATTCTTTTTACTCTTTTGCATCTTATCTTTATGAGCTGGGTTTAGAAGTGCCTTTCGAGCAGTAACATGTTCTATGCAGAGACATTAGAAGTTTTGCGAGGTTTAAAATTTTTTTATTCTTTATAGGGCAGTTCCTGACTCTCCCTTTCTTTTTGGATTGGTTGGGGAGAAACGGCAGTTGTATGATTCATGTTCATAAGTTTCGTCCCAGTTGGAATAAAAGGATTTTGCTGATTGCTTAACTTGCCATATATCAGATCGATCTGTCTCACTAGTTATATTTGTATTCAGGGGACATGTTATGGTTATCATTGAGGTGAAAAACAATTTTTTTGGCATATGATCTAACACTTTGCAACCCATTCATTTCATTTGTCTAAAATAAACGGTGGTCTTATATTGTGAATTCAGATTTGTGAACATCTGTTTGCATTAATTATTGTGCATAAGGTGAGGAAAGTCTCAAGAACAGGTTAGGGCGAGAGACCTGTCCCGTGAAAAACAACTAGCAGGAAAACTAACGAGAAAGAAGGAAATAATGAACGACAGTTTTTTTTTTTTTGGGTCGACGAACGAGAATTTTTAAAAAAAAAAAAAACCCAGTGTTTATCTTGCTGATGTTAATCATCCATAACCCTATTGGCAAATTTTTGGAATGGTCCGGCACATCACCAATTCCCCCCAATCGCAGTAAAATGAGGTCTCAATTTCATAGTCTCTTGTCTTGACACGTGTTCCTCATGATAAGGCCGAAGGAAGGCCACCAACAAACGCACTGATGACTGAACGCTTATTAGAAATCCTTTTGTTACATTATTACCAAAATTACGCACACAGACATACTGCTCTTATCCATAGCAGGAGGAACTTACCACCACTAAACTAAATTAAATTTAAACTCCCCATCTCTACGATGCTACAATAGCATTCAGCCATGGCCACAAGTTTCTCCTGCACGCTTTCAACGAAATTATCCATGGTGGGTTTGATTGGTTGCAGAAGAGAATTGAGAAACAGGAAAGTATTTTCCATTTCAGCTCAACAACAAATAGAAGCTGAGGAGGAAGTGAAGGTACAACAAGAGCAAGCACCAGGAGACACCGGCAGTCAGAATGTGAAGCCGAAAGGAACAAAACCAAGGCCAGTGGAACCGCAACTGAATGTAAAGAGCAAAAACATGAGCAGGGAATATGGAGGACAGTGGCTTAGCTGCGCCACCCGCCATGTGAGGATCTATGCAGCATATATCGATCCTGTGACTTGTGAATTTGATCAGACCCAGATGGATAAGCTCACCCTTATTCTTGATCCCACTGACGAGTTTGTGTGGAATCCTGACACTTGCAATAAGGTTTACTCTTACTTCCAAGAGCTTGTCGATCACTACGAGGTAATTGTTTCCAACTTCTCATAATTAAACCTCTAGCCTTTAATCCCACTTTGTGTGGCTTTTGGTAAAGCTTGTTGTGTGCGAGTTCATTTTTTATATTTCTGTAGTACTGGATAATTAATATTATTGTTAGTTATAAATTATCATGTAATCTAATTGTCAAAACAATGTAGTTTAGTTTTAAATCATGATTAAGTTGGATCTTTAATTTTTAATAGAATTCCATATTTGTCAAACTCAAATAAATAAATAAATAGCAGTGCTCAATAAATATTTCGGTCGTGTATGATGAATTGTGACTAAGGTTTGATACAAATTAATTAAGCAGGGCGCTCCTTTGACGGAATACACGCTTCGCCTGATAGGTTCAGACATAGAGCACTACATAAGGAAACTACTATACGATGGGGAAATCAAGTACAACATGAACGCAAAGGTACTTAATTTCAGCATGGGCAAGCCACGCATTATGTTCAATAATAATGATGTTCCAACTCAGGAGGCGCTTGAGTAATCTTTTATAGAATACACCAATTTCGATGGCTAGGATTTTGTGTATACCATAGCAATTTCGAGTGGCAGCTCGATTTCGGGGAATTCAAGAACATGATGCTAGCTGCTTACTAGCTACTTCATGATTCGTTTGTTTTGTAATTTGCATTTTGATTTTTCCCTCTATATATAGAAGTAAAACGATCGTGATTTGATCAATAACTTAGAAACTTTTGTGTAAATATTGTATGTAATCGCAATGGCTGCTAATTTTTTGTATGGTTAACCCATTGGAACTGAAGCAGAGTATATTGATGCTGCAGGGTTACATTCATTTTCTTAATGGCCTGTGTCCTCTTCTCTAGGCCATTGGTACTCTGAAAAAGAAAAACACTGAAAAGAAATGACATAATGGTCGAAAGAATTCAAAAACAAAAGATCCATTGCTGCTCTAGCTGACGGTATTAATCATCCATGCCATGATCTAGACTTCAGTTTTGAATTTAATTCTATTTAAAAATTTATCAAAATTTGAACTCCAATTTAACCCACCATATATAAGAAGCTCACCATTTACCCCCAATCTAAATAAAATTAGGTTCATAGTCTTTAGTCTAAACACGTGTTGCCCATGATAAGGGACAATTTTTACGTACATCAAGAATGTCGTTATGTTTATATATTTAACTATTAAAATTTATTTTTTACATTAATTTTACTTATATTACACATAAAGTTTATATATAAAAATTAAATTTGGACCGTTAATTACACCAAATGCATCTAAGATAATTTCCATGATAAGACCCAAGGAAAGAAGAGCACCACGTACGCACTGTCACACTGAACACGTCTTTGAATGCTTTTGGAAGTCTAAATTTACTAAAATGCACACACCGCTCGTTTGAAACAAGTTAAGAATCGTGGTGAAAGTGACCTGTTACGAATTGGCACTGCCCAATTGTAACAAGTTAGGCATCTATATAGTTGATAAACAAAATATCTTGGCTCCAGAATATTCGAGAATTCAATATGCAGAAGGTTTACCCAATTGCTAGCATCGAAAGTTGCTTTCAAAGCACAGGGTGCGAAACTTCCCATAAGTTGCCTTAAAGGGGTTGGACCATTCTCATTTATAATCCACGTCATAATTTTTTGGAAAACTGCACGGAAGATTTTAAAATTAAAATATTTATATTGAAGAATTTTAAATTTTAGGATTATTTTAAAAGATTTAAAAATTAAAATTTTTAATTTGAAGTTTTAAATTGTAATTTTTAGATCTTTTAAAATAATTTTAAAATTTAAAATCTTTAATTATAAATATCTTTAACTTTTAACTGTAATTTTCACTTATTTATTTGGTAATCAACTTTCGGCCTCACTTTGTATGTCTTCCGTACACAACGAAAGATAACATCACTATTTGTGCCTATATATATATATATACACCCTCTATGTATTCGCATGAAGTTGCATTGACCCGAAAGAGGAGAAATTAGCCTATTCTTATTATCACATACCCTTTTATGTCCTTACTGAATATGTCTCCCCTTACACCCACTGACTTGCAGCGAATTTTTGAGAAGCTGGACATGAATGAGGATGGCTTCGTGAGCGTTGAAGAGCTAAACTGGCTGCTTGAGAAGATAGGTTTTCAGTTTAGCCCTGAGGAGCTGGAATCTCAAGTAGGAAAAAAGAGCCTCGACTTCAATGAGTTCTTGTTCTTTTGGGAGTCCATATCGAAGCAGAAGAATACTGGGGAGAACAAAGGAGGTGATGATGATGATGATGAGATTAAGGATGTGGAGAGCGACCTTGCGAAGGCTTTCAAGGTGTTCGATTTGGATGGAGATGGGTTCATCACAAGCCGAGAGCTGGAGTGTGTGTTGAAGAGGCTTGGCTTGTGGGACGACAGAAATGGCAAGGATTGCAAAAGCATGATTTGCGTATTCGACACCAATTCAGATGGCCAGCTTGATTTCGAGGAGTTTAAGGACATGATGCTGCTAGCTGCTTGATTCCTTTGTTTTGTACAGAGTTTTAATTTCTCGTTCAATATCTATGAAAAAAACCATCATCGTTCGGTCTATATAACCTGGACCTTTTTGTATATATACATATATATGTGGTGGCAATGGCAATAATCCCTGTTTTCCAATTCATTATCTACATTTCTATTGGTAAATTTGATATGGTTAATGACAAAACATTGGAACTGAAGCAGGTATTTAATTGATCCTGCAAAGTTATATATATTCAATCAAGGTGTGTTCTAACGGTGAGAATTTGTGAATAATTAATAAGAGATTTTACTTTAAATATCTGTTCTGTCATACTTAAAATGAAAAATTAGAATGGGATTCTGTGTATTGTACGAAATTCAAAAAAAGAAAGCAATAATAAAAAAATAATAACACGCAACTTAAAGCAAGGTCATTACTTAAATGACTTAACACCAATGTTATTACAGTAAATCTCTTTTAAAGTTTATATATATATATATATATATGTAAGATATTCAATATTTTAATAGCTAGTATAATACTTTTTGTTAAGCAAGTGGCATTTCTAATTATTAATTAAGATGAAAACAAGTAGAAATTGGACATGAAGGTAGCTAGGGTTAACTGCTGATATGCTTTGATCATAAATGCTTTTATATATGCACAAGATAAACTGAGAGTACGTAATTAATTAACAATGTAAAATATGTTTCTCCCTTAGCTTTTCATTCATATTATTTCAAACCTGTAGTCTTCCCATTTATTATTTAGATGGAAAGAATGATGTCATTTACAGAGAAAAATCCTTCAACCATCTCCTGGAAAAGTCTGGCATCTTCTAATAGAAAAAGTCTTGATGTGCATTCAACTTGTGATTTATGTTATATGCCAGCCAGTCATGTAAAAATGATAGCGAAAGACATAATGACCAGGGATATGTTGACTTCAACCGTAGGTTTTTCAGCCACCTAATTATAATTGAAGATTTTTTATAAACCATGGGCGGCGGTATGCATACCGTGGCAGATATAATAGGTTGGCTGAATTATAAGTCGGAAAAAAATAATTGACATTCTGAACTGGTTAATTATATAGTCAAAAAGATGGAATCTTATGGTTGTTATAACCATAAGCCATAGGATGCCATAAATTAATAGTCATTTATGAGTCAGGCGGATAATTTCTGAAAAAACTGCTTAATTGGGTGTATGGCGTGATATGCTTTCACAACGGACGTCACCACCAAGTACGGGGCCCATTGGAACATAGATTGGATTTTCTCCATCACATTTTCTCTCTACTATCTCTCTATCAAAATTTGATGATTAAGATTGTGTTTTTTAAAAGAATATATAAGATTTTATCATCAATTATTAATTGTTGATAAATCTAACGATTCAAATTTTGATAAAAAAGTAACGAAGGAAAAATTTAATGAAAAGAATCCAATACCTTAAAACATATATGCATTGCAATCAACTTATTTTTGGTGCTAAGTTCTCAAAGTTTGCGATCTTTGACAATTTCTTTTTTTTTTTCTTAAATTTCTTTATGGTTTCTCATTCAAAGCCTGTTTGATCAAGCTTGTGAACAGACAAAAAGTTTTTTACTTTTAAAAAGTGTATTTATTTTAGTATAATGTAGTGTTTGGTGAAACTGTTAAAAATTTTTAAGTTGCTTCTCACTGGTACCAAAAGCAGTTGTTTTCTAGTGAGAAAGAAGTAAAAAAAAAAAAATTGAAATTTTTTCGTTTTTTCAGTAGAACCAGAAGCAGAATTTTTCTGGGAAGAAAAACAAAAATATCCTCAGTCAAATTGATCATTTACCATAACTACTCTAATTATTTTTACCTTAGGTTTACAATTGCTTCTTTTCATATATAATTTTACTGTCAAAAACTTTTTTTTTTTTAGAAAAAAAATTGTCAGATACCAGATTATTTTTTAAATATCACTGAAAACGCTTATAAAATGATGTTACTAAACGCAAACCACTTCTCCTCTATAATACTTTAAAAAAAAATTATTTCAAACAAGTTAAAATATACCACAATCTTAAGGGACCACACACCAAACCAACATTGAAAGATATCAGTCTTTCTAACAATTATTTAATATATTAACCAAATGATTGTTAAAATTCATTTTTCATATTTAAGTTTCAAGATGGACTGTAAATTTATGTACAAGGAAATAAATTATGAAATGAGCAAGAAATATAATAGATAGTGCACATATTATTTTAGACCACAAAAAAAAAGTATGGATACTTTATGCATCAAACTTCAATAGAGATAATTAATTGTAATGATCATTTAAGAGTATATGTAAAAGTTAAAACATGCGCGTTTCCCATTGATCCCATGAATTGAGTTGAAATTTATATGAATGACTTAGAGTGGACATATATATTTCATAGGGGAGACCCGATACAAATAGCCCTGACCTGAAGGGAAGCTTCCATCTTCCACATATCAATTAGACAGAAAGTACTTGCAAATTGGATTGGTATTTCTCTCATTTTTTTAAATAGTATCTTTCAGCTAACTTGCCTGTTAACTAAAAGATGTATGTCTCTTTTTAAATGATCTTAAAAGCATATCTTTCACATGGACAAAGTATATCTAACAAAATAATCCTCACATATAAATTTTAAAATGTAAATTCGAATACTATTTTGTTTATTGAGAAGGAACGAAGACTCGAAATTGGAGATATATATAACTTAAAAAAAATGAGGTAAAGGAGAAATAAAAATAAAAAAAGGAATAGAGTAAGGTTGGTGGGGCCGTTGATGGAGGTAGGTTATTGTGCTAACTCCTAGCGTCGGTGGTCCGGTGGCCGACCAACCAAATAGTTGGCATATGATGGCATTTGCACGGTAGAAAAACAGAATCAGGAACACAGATGCTCATCAGATTAAAGACCAGGATTCATAAAAAAATTTTAGTAGAATCACATGTTTAAAATAAAGGAGTCAAGGCTGATATTTTATTGGGCCATTTGTCCTCTATATATACATATTATTAGGCAAAAGCCTCCCTTAATCTTTGAAGTTTTATTCAATTTTCTTTTTACTCCCAATAATTTATATTACTTCGATGTAGTCAAAGTTTTTTAAAGGATTCAAAATCATTCTTTTTTCTCGAGATAGTTAACTTTATTAACAAAAGTGTCCAAGACATCACATATTTTTTTAAAAAAAGGCTGATGTGATCATGCAAACTTATATTACGCTGTTTTGCTTCATCTAATTACTTTAGTTCCCAAAAATTTTTCTCTTCATCAATTCAATTGTGTCTCCGTGCGTAAAACAATAAAATTTAGGTATGAGTTAAATTTAAACTTTCACTTCAGCATCTTAAAATCATGTATATCATGTTATATTAAATGTCTTTTAAAATGTAAAAATTATATTGAACTAAATTAAATTTTTTTAAAATTAAAATAAAATCTATCAGAGTGAAACTTTAAAGATTAAAAGTAAACTTTTGCTATATTATTATTTGAGATTTTTTTTCTTAAATAATGACTTCCAGATTCCTCTTTGATCACAAACCCTTGTATGTATTCCTTAGTAACGGATGCCGATTGACCTGTTTGACACGAAAATCCTAAACATTGCAATATCAAAATTAGCCTTGCCCGATAAATAAGATTTGACAAGAATCTATCAAGAATGGCAATTGATGCTTTTAAGCAGGGAAAAAAAGGAGGACAAGTAATTTCTTTCAAAGAATCTGGCCAGGGAAAAAAAAATCTTTCAGAAGAATATCGAGATGCAAACAAAGGGGAATCCTGAAAATTTGGTGCAACAACAGCGCATGTTGAGGACTGGTCCAATCTTAAGTTAAGCTCTAATCAGTAAATGACACGACAAGTCATTTAAATTTGAATATTCATTGCAGAAAAATTACCAATCAAGAAATATAATTCTCATAAAAAGAAGAAATAGAAATTAAATAAAAAGCTAACTACATTACATCCCTTAGCTCTTTTCCCTTTGCTTCAAGGAGGAATCTTTGTGGGCAGCAGCATTGGCCTTCTGGGTAAATAAGCTTCATAGATTTCTACCACAGCATGGGGATTGCTCTGCACCAGCTTCTTATACTCTGAATGCTTAGTAAGCTTGTCTCTGTTGTCTGTTATCAATATCAAGGCTGCATCTAGCAATTGTTTGGCATTGTATTGATGTGCAAAAGCATAGTTTGCAATTGCTTCGTCCCAATTCAGTCTGGCCAACAAAAGCTTTTCACAGTATGTCTTAAGATGCTTCACCTGATATTTTTCAGCTAAAACTAACAGGTTTACGGCCATTTGATCATCAAGACACGCTTCTGCAGTGCATAAATAGTTAACAAAGGTACGAAGAACCTTACAAGGCACATCACTGCTATTGATGATGCCACTCCGGCTTTCCTGCTTATCATTCTCAAGCATTGCTTTGAAAACTGGTGAGCGACTAACCTGATCCTATTATTGTTCAAAAGATATCGCCAGATTCAGTATGAACAGCAGAAAACATAGAAGAACCTTTAACACCTTACAAGATACAGCCACTATAATATAGCCAAGCTCATCAAGGACTCGGCAACTTTAGATTTTTTATTCATTTTGCAACTGGAATGCACCAGAAAACAGTTGCAATGACCATTAGTAAAATGCAAGACTCATTGGTTAGAAGCAAATACATTCAGAGTCCACCGTCGAAATTTTATTAAGTAAATAAAAGAGAAGATTAAAAGAAAGAAAGAAGCCATATTTTGCACTAAGAATTAATGCTATCTATCTACAATTTTTGTGATTAATACTTCACCAAAGATTATCAACAAACAGAACTTATAAGTTTTCTCATCTTTAACGCACTTTCTACGATATATAAGGGCCAGTATATTTCAAGTATATGCTAATGCTTGACATGTATTGCCCCACTAGTTTTCTAGTAGTAAAAATAGCATAGTTTAAAGTCTTTTCCTCAACTCGCTCAATTATTAACTTATTGTGGGAAGATGTACTTATTTTTAACCTCTATTCTTTTCCTGGATTCAAGATACCTCAAAACCTAAAACCTTGACATGCTTTAGGATATCAATATTGCTGATTCCTTTGAAAGCCTTCAAGAATTTAATTATGGACTAAAGTAGCAAGAACGAGTTCTCAAATTCCTTAAGTGGTAGTGAAAATTGGACAAAGGAATATGAAGAATAATGGATGTACTAGACTTATTTTTTGTCTAACTACCTCGTCAAATTTCAATCTTGCATTTTCCAGCTTCCCATTTTCACTGCAACCAAGTCACACCCTATCTGGAGTGTCAGAGAAGGTTGAATTGCCTAAGCAGAATAGACCTACCAAAAATAAATAATCTCACAAGGATGCATAACCTAATTCTCAACTGTGAATGCTTTCAACAACAGAAGCTATGAAACTTTTCAAAGGTATGATATGAGTAATTTCCTTTCTCAGAAATGATAACAATACAGACACCAAGCTCAAAATCTAGAGGTTCCAGTGATCTAGCCATACTTAGCATGATAACTGCAAAAGAACAAGCTCAAATCCATATAGGGACGCCTAGTTTACTTGTTAAGAAATATGGCAAACTGATCTAATCTTCAAAAACTTTACAATGCATAATTATATAAACGACGGGAAAGCAATTGTCATAAAGCTAAAGCTCCGCTGTCCCTTTCTCTAATTTATGCCCCTTCTGTAGATAAGTACATGCTACACTGAGCAGCACACGGAGAAAGCAGTAACTAATTTACATTTGTCTAGTTGTAGCATACCACAATGGATCCAATATTCACAAAATCATATAGAAATTGCTTGCAAACAAAAGTCAAGTCAAGTGGAATTAGTGTACCACAATGACGAGTGCTTGTTAAGCAAGCTTCTGATAGCCAAAGTACAAAATGCCCAAAACCCAATTATCCATGAACAAATCATCCATACATCAAAAGCGGAGATGTAATATGTTTGATCCACACTCGTATCATACCACACTTAAATTACGTTTAAACGACCTTGTAATGTCGTGTCCCATGTTATTATTAATGTGAGTATCTGAGAATTGTATACTGACCAGAACAGCCTTGTGAGCCGGAACCGGCATGGCGGGTTTGGCGGAAGCGTCATCGGAGGCGACCAAGACAACCTCAGTGGAGGAGGGACCATCTGAGGAAATCAGCTTTGAGCTTCAAGTCGTCAATCTCTCTCCAGAGCTGCTGCTCGGTCACTTTGGCTTGCTTATGGCAGTGCCTGCAGGTGCCGGCGCCACTAGCATCTCTACACCACTCCATAAGTCCCCTGTACGTGATTGTTGAAGCCATCGTCACAACCATATTGAAATTTCTATCGATCCATCCTGATCAGTCCATAGGCCCAACGTAATTGATGATTGTCTTTGATTATGCTGGGAATTATTTTTCAATGTGTTAATAATAGTCTGCCCCCAATGTAAACAGTGTTGGTGACTTACGCTTAAAGTGTTAATTACTAACATATTTACTAATATATAACGTTAGTAGAGAAACCATTACCATCACAATCAAAGATTATTATTAATTAAAATGGTGTACTTAATTCCTCGATGGCCATTGTAAAAGCCACCTAATTTTCAATAATATCCATACTCAAATTTAATTTAAAATTGTGTTTTAATTTTTAGAATAAATTAATAATTTAACAATGTAAAAGAGAATTCTTAAAAATATCTAATTTGTTACAAATTAATAATTTGGTCAAATGTGATATAGTAGTTATCCAAATTTTGCTGACTGTGCCCTTTCTCAAAGGTATAGATTTTTCTTAAACAACTCATCACTTCAAACTAAATATATGGGTAAATTACATTTTCTTTTCACAAGAGATGTTCAAATTATTTTTATTTTAAAAAATTATGCTATCTTCTCTTAAAATTAAAATATAGGCCTTTCCTATAACAAAAAATAAATTATAATTATATCTAATTTAGCTAAAATATTTTTATATTTATTACTTATATATATAACAAATATTAGTTATATAATTGACCCAGTATATGAAATTGTCATTTTTTAAGTTTAAAATAAATTAAATTTACAGTTGTTGACAAAATAAAAAAAATAAAATAAACATTTAAAAATATATATTTTTTAATAAGTTATATTCTTAATAAAAGAAATCATAATTATTATTGAAGATATTTTGGCCATCTTTAAATTGAGGGTTGTGTGTATTTTTATAAGAAAAATTTTTATATATAATTTATGATATCTTTATTTTCAAGTTTTCTAATTATAATATAATAAGTATACAATTTTTTTAATAATAATATGAAAAATGTATGACTTTCATGTTATTATTAAAAAAAACGTTTGTGACATTTTAATTTAAAAACCTAATATTAAAGATATAAAAAATAACAAATAAATTTAGCCTTTTTTATAAAAGAGGAGAGATATTTGTAATTGGAGCATTTCTCAAAGCAAAAGAGAATAATATTCCCTAATGCAATGTTTGGTATTATAAGAAAAATGGCAAATAAATAAAATAATACAAGAGAAAGAAAAAAAACTGAGGAGAGAAAGTGGATAAGCTATTAATTGTTAGTATCATAAAAGGGGAAGAAAAAAATATTTCCTCTTTCTTATGACTCATTTGGTACACACAAAATTAAGAATAGAAATAAAAATAAAAATAAAAAATTTTAGAGATGAAAAATATTTATAATACTCCTACTTTTAATGATTAAATAATGATTAATATATAATATTAAATAATAATTAGAAAAGTAAAAATAAAATTTCACTAAAATTTTCATTTTTTTTTCTTTTTTCGACATGCAACCAAATAAGCCGTTATTTGATTTCATAAAAGAAAGAAAAAGAAATAGATATAAATAAAATATTAAATTATTTTATTTTATTTTGTTTAATTAAATATATTTACTATAAATATAATATGTCCCATATTTATTTGTTTATATTAATAGAAACATGTATTTTATTTATCTTAATTTTTTTAATTTTAATTTTTTGTTCGTAATTAAATTACAAGAATTCCTATATGATTTTTATTTTATTATATTAGGGTTTTGACAACGTATTCAATGTATTGATGTACAGCAACTGGGGTCAGTTCCGCGTATTCTTCTTGCATGTCAATCATTTCCATTTCTCCTCGCTTATACATACCAAAGAAAGAAAACATCTCATCCTCCTTTTATTTCCTTTTCTTTCATAATATATCTTAAATTTATTTAATACATGGAAAAAGAATTTTGAAGCTCCACATACATTTTGTTAAAAAGACTAATCTTAAATATAATTTTTTATATATTTATTATCTGATGTTTAATAAAATTATAATATATATAAAAAAAATTTTAAAATCAAGTCAGGTGATATTAAATTATAAAATCTATATATTTATAATATTATTGTTAAAAATATATTTATTATGTTTTAATAAAATAACCTAGTAATAAAAATATATAACCAAAATTTTCCCTTTTAAAACTATTCATTTTGCTAACTCGAACCTTATTTTTTTCGGGCCATTTAACTCAAGCTTTAAGGGTGTATTTGGATTAGGATTTTTGGAAGAGAGGGAAGAAAGATAAGATATTTGATTGAAAAAATTAGAGGAAGAGGAGAGAAGAGGGGAGAGAAAAGGATGAGAGGCAAATTTTCTTCCCTTCCAAATTAAAAAATTTTGGAGAAAAAAGGAGAGAAAGATAATTTTTTAATTTATAGTTTACTTTATTGTCTCTTAATATTTTAATATTTAATAAAAATTAAGATAAATTTTTTTTATCAGAAACTAAAAATAAAAAAAGATTAAAATTTATAATTTTTTTAAAATATTAATATAAATAATTTTTTATAAAAAAATTAAAATAATATAAAAATAAATTTATCCAAATATAATTATTTCCTCTCTTTTTGATACTCTTTTTAAACTAAACAATAATCTTTCTTCTTTTTTTTCTTTTGTCCAACCAAACAAAAACTTATTAATCCCTTTCTCTTCCCTTCTGTTCACTTCCTTTCTCCTCCCCTGTGTAGTACCAAAGCCTAACAATAAATGAATCAGTTAAAGGCATCAAAATTTAAATGATAGCGATGAGACATTTGATGAGAAATTTAACATACAACCCGTTTGATTTTTTGAAAATTAACAGATAAAAAATTCAAGACCCAATTTCCTCAATTTTCCCTAGACCTTGAGAAATATAAGACAACAATTGCCCTGTCCAACAAATAATAATAAGAAGACGAAGAATTGGGGATGAAAATGCAACCTTCACGAACTACGCCCTTTGGATCCTTCATAATCTGATCCTAATCCCTCTCATCCTCCGATGACTCATGCGGTTCAATTGATTGGTACTGTTTATGTTTCTTCATCCTCTGATCCTCACTATTGGATAACTTGTTATGGAGGGAACGATAGATCAGAAACAAAACTGGAATTGGGGATGGGTTTCCTGAGAAAATTGAAAACGCGAATCACCCCATGAAATTGTCGTTGTATCCTCAACCATCATCACTGTTTGGGAAGCTTAGTCTGTCCCTTTTTTCTTTCCTCCCCCATCCTTTCAACCTCGCTTCTTAAAAATAAGGAAGCAATTCACGCCGGGTTGAGCTGATATGGACATTTTCCAACCAACAATGGTTCTCTGTTTCACCTCAATACAGAAACCGATGAACATAGTCCAAATCAGACAGCCTCGTGATCTGCGGAGCAGGAGCGGCGCTTCTGTGGCACCCAAATATTTGACCCACCAATTGTTTGATGAAATACCTCTTTGGGACACATTTGCTTGGAACAATCTAATTCAAACCCATCTCTCAAATGGAGATTTCAACCATGTTTTATTAACTTACGACCAAATGCTACTCCGGGGAGTTCGTCCTGACAGACACACCCTTCCTCGCGTGGTAACTGCGACTCGTCTATTGGGCGATTTATCCATTGGTAGACAGGTACATGGGCAAGCTCTGAAACTCGGATTCTCCTCTGACCAGTATGCTATTGCTGCTTTGATTGAGATGTATGGGCATCTAGATAGTGTGGATATGGCCAAGTTGATCTTCGACAAGTCTCCTCGTCGGAATTTAGTGTCTTGGACGCTGCTTGCCAGATTATGCATTGTTCGAGGAAAACCAAGTTCGACCCTTGATTTATTCCATCAGATGGTGGACCTCGGGGTGCACATTGATCCAGTTGCGTTAGCAACAGCAGCCAGTGCCTGTGGATTGGTAAAATCTCTGCAACAAGGAAAACTTGTGCACGAGATTGCCAGGAAATATGGATTAGAGTTTGATGTTTTAGTGAGTAATTCGCTCTTGAAAATGTACATAGATTGCGACAGTCTAAAAGATGCTCGGTTGATATTTGATCAGACGCCTTCTAAGGATATTATATCATGGACTTTAGTTATTCGTTCTTATGTGAAAATAGGAGGATTCAACGAAGGTCTCAAATTATTTCGGCAGATGAACTTGGATGGATTGAAGCCTGATTCACTCTCAATCGCTAGCATTCTCCCAGCTTGCGGGAGAATCGCTTCCCATATACACGGTAAGGAAATTCATGGCTATTTGCTTAGAAACGGTATTCACTTAAACCTGAAGCTCAAGAACGCACTTATGGACATGTATGTCAAATCAGGAGCCATCGCATGTGCTTCAAATATTTTTGCTGAACTGAATGAAAAAGATGTTATTTCATGGACCGTGATGATATTGGGCTATAGCTCACACGGAATTGGAAAGCTTGGAGTTGATTTTTTCCGCCAGATGGAGAAAAACTCAAAGGCACATCTAGATGACACTACCTATGCTGCTGTCCTTCATGCATGTAGCACCGCACGCTTGGTTGAGCAAGGAAAGTCTTACTTTAACCGCATAAGGTCACCCACAGTGGCTCACTCTGCTTTAATGGTTGCTGTGTTAGCACGAGCTGGTCTTTTTGATGAGGCGTTGATCTTTATTGAGGAACACAATATTGGAAAACATGCTGAGGTACAGAGAAAATTGCTAGAAGGGTGCAGGATTCACCGACAATATAGTCTAGGCAAGCGAGTGGTTGAGCAACTCTGCGATTTGGAACCTCTAAATGCTGAGAATTACGTGCTACTTCTGAACTGGTATGCTGGGAGTGCACAATGGCACATGGTAGATAAATTAAGGGAAATGATTAGAGACATGGGTTTGAAACCCAGAAAAGCCTATTCTTGGATCGCGTTCAGGAATAAAGTTCACGTCTTTGGAACTGGGGATGTATCGCATCCGAGATCAAGGAGAATATATTCGGAATTACAGCGTTTCATGGAGGAAATGAGAGTCCTAGGACTTCAGTCTATTTGGGATTTCAACCTTCATGATGTAGACGAAGAGCGGGAGTGCATTCAGATTGGACACAGCGAACTATTAGCTATTTCCTTTGGGCTTGTCAGTTCACAAGCTGGACCCATACATGTTACAAAAAATCTTCGGGTGTGTCATGGGTGCCATGATTTTGCCAAGTTTATTTCCAAGACCACCAGAAGAGAGATAATTCTCAAGGACCCAAACCTTTTTCATCATTTTAAGGACGGATTCTGCTCATGTGCGGACTTTTGGTGAACTATATTTTGGGCGCAGATTGCTATGGCGATATTTTCTTTTGACTTTACATTTTGATAGTTGCATGCAGGTTTTCCGTATCTGATAATTATTTGATAATTAAAAATAATGATTTTTGACCAAAAAAAGAAATTACATTTAATTAGCTATACTTGTTAGTAGATTTCTTATGTAAGGCTTATCCCAGCTTGGACTAAGATTTAACTCTTATTAATTTTTGAAAATTTGAGAAAATTATCATATTTATTTAATCTTTGAAAGTTTATTCCATTGATTTAGCCATAATGACATCAATTTTATGTTAACCAAGAAATTTATTGCCATCAATATAATTTTAAGTTAAGATTAAAATGATATGTATTTTTTAATACATTAGATCTAATTTGATACCAATAAACTTCTAAAGTTTGAATTAATAGTAACAGCATCTTTTTAAAGAGATCAAAATGGCAATTTATTTTAAAAAGTTTAAGTCTCAAATTCAATAAAATTTCAAAATAAGCTTGGAAATTAGCTAACATGTACAAAAGAAAATGCATTGTATAAAATTTCAGTTAAAGAAATGAAATGCATTATGTATAAACTTAAGCAGTTTATCTCTGTGCGTTGCATCATATGTTTTTCAAAATAAAATGTAAATGTTTGGTTAATAGTTGATACTAATTGTTTAATACTTAAAAAAAAAAAACAGATCTGGATCCACTCACTCTTAACAGGTTTCACATAGTCATTTCTTTCTCTTTTTTCTCAATAAATTTATCTCCAAAAAAAAAAAGGAAGGAGCAAGCTACGCTATACAATTGCTTTCATTTCTTTCTTTACTTCTTCCGAAGATAATTCTCCTCTCGCGATCTAGTATAATATCTGCCATTGAGTAAGTAGCATACGACGATTTCAATAATTTATAATTATATTGCTTGGAATATCTCTATAACAAGTTTAATTGGATAATTTTGTTGCTAATATAATAATATAATCAGTCAGGATGATATAAATGTTAACCATTTAAACGACGAAGCCAAAGAGGAATTTTTTTTTCCAAGAAATAAATAGATGTTTCATTAGACAAAAAAAAAAAAAGGGAGATATATTTCGCAACAACACAACTAAAGGGATAAGATTCCCAACAACACAGCCAATATATAGCACAAGAGACCACTCGTTATAGAACAAAGTGATTGAAACCAAAAATAACAAAACAAAAAATAAAAACTAATATTGAGAATCCTTCACAATAAAAATACAGTTTAGACCGCAACTCAAAAAATAAACATTTCCCTTGGGGGATAGAAGGAGGCCATTTATGGCCACTTTGTCCCTCATTCATAGGATCAACTTTCACAAAATCTATTTGATATTTTTTTAGTAGACTTTCCAAAACTTCTAAAAAACCTATAAAAAGAACTTGCCAAAATAAAAATAAAAAAGTGTTTTTTGATTTAATGAATTATTAGTGATTAATTGTAAAGAGAATATTAAGGTAAATGAAGAAATAGAATGCAACGCTATTCAAATGACAAAAATGTGCCTGATTTAAAAAACTTAGGATTTGTTTGATTTTTTGTTTTTAAAATAGTTTTATGTTTTTAAAAATAAAAAAATAAAAAACCTCATTCATAGGATCAACTTTCACAAAATCTATTTGATATTTTTTTAGTAGACTTTCCAAAACTTCTAAAAAAACTCTAAAAAGAACTTGCCAAAATAAAAATAAAAAAAAATATTTTTTGGTTTAATGAATTATTAGTGATATAATTGTAAAGAGAATATTAAGGTAAATGAAGAAATAGAATGCAACGCTATTCAAATGACAAAAATGTGCCTGATTTAAAAAACTCAGGATTTATTTGATTTTTTGTTTTTAAAATAGTTTTATGTTTTTAAGAATAAAAAAATAAAAAAATTTGATTGATAATGTATTTTTCATGAAATGTTTTACAAAACAGAAAAATGAAATTTTATTTTTAAAAATAAAAAAATCAGCATATTTTTTAAATGTTTTATTATTTTTGTTCTGTACAATAAAAAAAATGAAAAGTAATTATTTTTAGAATAATAATTCAAACAAATTTTTTAATTTTTTTGTTCTCAAAATTTATTCTAAAAAATATCTACTTTACAAATATTAAAACAAAAATAGAATTAAATATATCCTTAGTTTACCTTTTTTTTTTTTTTCCTCTGGCTTCCATTTGCCTCGTCGATGGTGCTTATCCTACAGTTGTCAATTAGCTTCCTTCACTGATCGTTTACTCAAACTATTCACCTTCTCCCCATCGTCCATTGGAAACACCGATGATGAGCACAACAAAGCTGAGCTTTTAACGTCTAGCAATATCCCTGAAATGAAAAATCGAATTCAAAGAAGCTGTGCTTCTTTGGTCCAGCGATGTCCTTAAAATGGAAAATCAATGCTTCAATCAGTTCCTGCCAGTGGCCAAAAATCACCACCCAAGTCTCCCTTGCCCTCAACTCTGGCATCCTCACTGTACTAGATGGGGATGGAGTTCGACGGAGACGAGTGCTTGTGCTTTCCAACATTTCTGAGCGAGGGATAGTGATGTTTTCAGTCCAAGGGCAAAAAGGGAGAGGGTCAATGATGTTTTGAGCTAGAGGCAAAAAGAGATTTTTGACGTTTTGGCTCCAACATTTTGTTTTCGGTCTCACCGTTCACTGTGCTATATCCATTTGCACTGACTGATTGGAAATGCATCTAAAACTTCAGACCAAACATGAAAAAGCAGATGAATGCATTGCAGTTTCTCTTTGCAGTGTTGAACCACAGAGGCCCCAAATGCACTTTTGTATTTTTTTTCGGTTAGATGGATAAAAGCTTCTTTCTTTTTAATGAAGTCTCAAGCTTGGTCTATTTGTCAATTAATTGTCGTAGAAAGCAAAGAAAGCTAACGAAAGGAGGATGAGGGCCTAAAGAATACAAGAACTTAGACAAAGAGGCGTGGAATGAAGCAGTGGTTGACAAAGGATCGACTCTGGTGAAAAAGGAAAACGATAGACAGATGATGGTTGAGAGAGACAAAAAGGCACGACAAAGTGAATAGAAGCAACAAACGAAGGGATGGCGACAAAAGAAAATTACACACCATAACCTTAGGATTTAATGGATATGAGAAGAACGAAGTTTAAAAAGAAAAAATCATTTTTGTATAAAGTATTGAAAAGATATCTAATCAGAAAGCAATGAATCAAATTAGATTACGAGAGGTCAATCATAAATTTCGAAGGGGGGTTGAGGAACCACCTTTTTCCTTCCTAAACGATAATAAAAATGTTTTTCTACGATATATATTTTTTTTGCGACACCTACCATACAATAATTATAAAAAGTTACAATATTTCAGAGGAAAAAAAGTCCGACCCATTCAAATGTCAATTGATTATTCTTCAAACTATTTTATAGCGAAAATGGAGTTTAATTAAAGACTTTCGATGTTACACAAGAAAACTTTACTAGCTGACACCTTTATGTAAAATTAGGATGAACACAATTAAAAAGATAAAAAAAAAGAGATTAAACTGTTCTTATGTAGGATTCTTACTCTGGAGAGGCCCCCAGAAAAAAAAGGACATGCACGTATATATGTAACATGTTTTTTCTTGCATGAAGAAAAACAATGACAGCGTATGCATAAAGCCCAGGTTTAAGGACAGTACAAGTTGCAAAAGCCCATGTAGCTCGCTGCTTCAGTTACTACTAGTTTTGATGAATTTTTTTACCGCAAGCTAATGGCAATGGGGATCAACATATGCCTGATTTACATCCTTCTCTCTAAAGGAATTATAATTAAAAAAAACTTGGGATCAATAAACAAATACAAATTAAGCACACACTACTCTTGGGACGCAAGAGCGAATCTCCTACTGACTTGATCACGTCTACAAGTTGGGGTAGTTCGATTAAACTTCAGAGATTGTACATTAGTTGTTAATTAGTATTACTCTCACATTTTGACCCTAAAAGGAGTTCCACTTATAATCTTTATCCAACTTTCAAAGGAATTTATGGCAGGTAGTTTACAGGCAAGGCAACCCTTAACATAATTACACCAAGTCTGGAAAGTGGTATAGCAATCTGAAGTTGAATTCCTGAAACGGGATCGGGTCACCCGCAGGAAGTAAATAGATCCGACCCAGATCTGTACCAAAATCTGACGTATTTTATAAAATGGGGAAAATTAATAGTTAAAACTGCTAAAAATACAAGGAAAGCAAATGACCAGCGAGAGACGAAGGACGCTCCTGTTTCAAAAATTAGATGACTTGGATAAGACCCGTTGCAGAGAGCCAAGTCCACCCACGCTCGCATACTCAGATTTACCGGGATTTCGATTACTAGGGCTTCAACTTCTGTCTCTGTAAGCCTTATTTTCCTATAAGCTAATCACTTGTGTTTGAATTTTGTTTCTGTAGTTTCCTGTTTGGTTTCTGAGAAACCGTTGGATGGGGAAAAGACAACGGTCTGGAGTGTCTAGTATTCTGCACATTTAGCAAAATTTGTGTCTGCGAAGTATCTTGGTGCAGGGGCGGTGTTGGCTCAGTTCAGTATTTATTTTCTTTAGAATTACAAGCTATAAATAGCTTAGAGCTTCAAGTTGCAATTTTTGTCATCTTATTAGTTTCTTTTGCTCTTGCGGGCCACTTAGTGGATTATTTTAACTTCAAGCTCCTTGCCTTTGCTTATTTGAGTTTTTCGTGCTACCACTTTGTGAAGATGTTGAGCAATAAATCCCGAGAGATTTGGGATCTTTGAAGGCTTTGTTCGCCGTGAACCCTAATTTCTTGCTGTAAAGGTAAAAGAGTAGGGTTCTTTTCGTGCTGGAAGGATGGAAACTGAGGATGGAACAAGCAATGGGGATAACACAGAATGTTCTGAAGCGGTTCAGTGCCTGAAGAGTGAAGCTGTAAATAATGGGGTTGCAGATAGGAATGGTATTAAAAAAGCGGTTCAGCGCTTGAAAAGTGAAGCTGTGAATAATGGGGTGGTAATTGCAGATAGGAATGATGTTACTGAAGGGGAATGTGGTGGAGTTGAAAGTTTTCGAACTTACAAGAGGCGAAAGCATGTAAAGTTGAATTCAGAAAGCAAAGCTCAAGAAGATTGCAGAGCATACATAGAAGCTGCAAGTCATAAAGCAAGCCAGGTTTTAGTCTCCTCCTTCTTTTCCAATTATGTGCACCTGTGAAGGTCATGATTTTCCTATGATACATATATATATATATATATATTATTTGTTTGCATTTTTGAGGAATTGTTGGACGTGTGAACTGTAGAACTTTTTAACCTCACATTGACATGATTTGGAAAGGCACACATGAAACTTGGGATAATGATCAGTTAGCTCGTAGGATATACATGTGCCTTCCTACAACTTTTAGTGGTTGAATGAAGGTTGATTATGGACTAGTTTGCAAGATTGCAGACACTAAGGGGTATGCTTGTATCTGTGAGATTGGAACTTGTAATTACCCATAGTTATTTTAGTCTTAAAGAGGACAAAGATGTTGACTGTGGATAGATATTGTCCTTCTCAGGTTCTTTTGGGCTGTGATTAGGCACGTCCTTTAGCTGCTTTCTAAGACATCTCTTCCTTGCCTAAGATATCAGTTTTCAAGTGTTTGGTTATTAACATTGACTTTCAAATCCATGCATGTGGGTTTTAGAAAATTTTTGTCAAGTTGGTAGATCCTTAAAGGATGAAAATTAAGAGATATTAAAATGGCATAATGCTAATGCTTTATCAGAAGAAAAATAAAATGCTATTCATGTATGTGTTTTTGTGTGCATTTGTGTGGTGTTCTTATTCTTTGATGCTATATAGAGTCATTCGTTTTTTTTTTTTTGAAAAAAAAAATTCTTTGAAATCAATAAGTATACTGTTTCTGTTCGTGAGAATAAGTTAGCTAACCCCAAAGTGAGCCCCATTGGATTCATATTTTGGTCACTTTAGGTTATTTCTATTTGTGATTTAAGGATATAAAATTGCTGAGAACATGCACACATGAAATAATCCAGAGCATCAGTTATATGTTGCCACTGTACTTTGTATCAGATGATCCCGCATCTTACACTCTTTCAGTTTAAGTTCATTATGTGCATAAATGGAGTAAAGTTCAACTTAGGAGCACTGTACTTCAGAGTTCAGACACTAGGAAAAAGGATATACTTGATTCCTGAATGTAATCATTGGGGATCGTGCATTATAACCTTGACAGCAAGAGAATAAGCTTTATTTGTGTTAGGCATTACTAAGTTCAGATCTTCCTGCATCTACGGTGTTGCAATGAAGATTTATTCTTTGCTCTTATGGTGTTGAGTTGTAATCTATGTGCTGTATAGTTAAAACACTGAGATAACAATTTACTTGGATTCATTGATAGTGGATAAGGTAGAACTTTTGCCATGAGAGGGGGCTAATTTGCTTGGTTTATTCAAGGCATGCCATGATTGTCAATGATATTAATGCCATTGGTATAACATTCAGATTAAGGAGAAAAAGATACTATTGGTATGTTTATTAAAATATTTTACTTGAGATGATTTTGTCCTTGGCACATAAGCGACTTGAAGCATAAGATATACCCTTTCTTGGTTCTTTCTACAAAGCTGTAATTGAAATTGTCTTATTGCAGGCTGTGAAGGAACCTTGTAATGTAGCTGTAGGGAATACTTCAGATAATTATTCACATGGACATTGGGGAAGTGTTGTACTAAAGCATTTGTATCAGTCATTAGGTGATGATAAAGGTGGCATAGAAGGGAGCATGAGGGAAGCTCTCTTGCGCTTTCCTAAAATTAGTTGTGCCACAGCTGTGAAGGTTGGTTCTAAAACTAGAACTGTATATATACTGCTTATATGACTCCGTTCTAAATGCATCATTTTATGTTGGATCTCATTTTGTTGCAGGAAACTTGTAAAATTGATGAAGATGGACAAGAATACTCTTCACAATTTGAGCTGATGCCTCATAGATTATGGAGGGAAGTTAATGGGCATGCAGATGTCTTGCATAATGGATGTTCTAGTGAGTTAGATGGCCCTGATGCAACTGAGATGTGTAAGCGTACACTATGTAATATCTTAGTCTCTGAGAAATTCAGTTCGTTATGTAAGGTGCTAATAGAAAATTTCAAAGGAATGAAGCCTGAAAGTGTATTTGACTTCAGTGTCATAAACTCAAGGTTGAAAGAGCGGGCTTATGAACAATCACCTACACTTTTCTTGTCAGATATTCAACAGGTAATATTCCTCATTTGTAATTTCTTGTAGATCTGCTTAGTGTGACACAGTGTCTGTTTTATTGAGTTAGATTTCTATAAATGGGTTATGTATTGTATTGTTATGGTCTTCCATTTTGTTTTGTAATTTGCACTTTGCAGTCTGTTCATTTGCTTCTTCCCTATTGAGCAATACTTGAACTGTATATTTTTGTTTACCCCTTCAAGTGACCTGCTTTCTATACATTGATATTTGTCACACTTAGTTTTCTTTAGTTTTTGGCTCTTACACTTGAAACAATGAATTATGTATGGATATATCATATAACCCTCAAAATTATCAAGTTAAATGTTTTATTATGATAACTACGACATTGAGAACTCAAGTATGTGACACTTTTAGGTGGCTTTTTCTTTCTAGTTACTGTATCCTTATTGTTCAACTTAGTGAAAATTCCCAAACCAGTGCACTCATGACTCATGCTATAGGTTCTCATTTTTCTTTCCACTAATAGTATCTTATAATGGCAAAAAGTACTCTTCTCATCCCTTAAGTTTGGGGTGAGTTTCAATTTTGTCCCAAATTTTTTATTTTACTCAATTTTGTCCTACATCTTTCTAAAATGTTTTTGTGTTAGCCTATCCACTAACTCTGTCTCAATGTATAATGGAAAATGTTGACGTGGCCAATAACCATCTTAAGCGGCATCTATGTCAGCCAAAAGCAAGGGTTCCACCATGCCACCTCCTTCTCTTTCTTTTATTTATGTTCTTCACTCTTCTTCTTTGTTATTTCACCGTCCGGGAGCAACTTCTCTCTATTCTGTTGCCCATCTTGGTCATCGTCCTGGGAATAGTGACTCAAAGTTTCCAGAGCGTTCAACCATGATCTGGGTTAAATAGGATGCCCTGGAGCAGACAATGGTGGGTCCATTTTTTAGGTTTTGCTAGCGAGATGCTAACCTTAAAATCCTAAAGGAGAAGTGAAGTGAGTCTTCAAATTTGGGCCTCATCCAAGTCGTATGGGGTTGGGAAGATGGTTTGGACCTGATTGCTTCAGGAATTATGGGTTTCCATTAATTTAAAGCCTGCCAATAATATGTCATGGTGAACAACCATAGAAATTAAGATCCTTATTGCCACAAAATAAGATATTAACTAATAAGCAAATTATGAAGCATTATGGGTATGAAGATTTTAAAGAACATGAAGATGATTCACTATAGGCCTCAGGATCATGCTTTGCTGCAGCTTTCTCTTTACTTGCTGTTGTCTTGCTCATCATCATCTTCCCTTTCAATGCAAGACACCTTTAAAGTGGCTGATCCCAGGGTGCAGTCAGGGCATGATCTGATTCAAATGGATCAAAATCCCCCAAAGAAATCACCCTGCTTTCTCTCAGTCATGCCTGGACTTGAAGAAGACAAAATAAGAAGAAGAAAGAGAAGGAGAATGAGGTGGCTGGGATCCTCATGTTTGGCTGACATAGATGCCACTTAAGATGGTTATTGGCCACGTCAACATTTTCTGTTACACATTGAAATATTTAGATAAAGGTAAGATGAAAACATTTAAAACGAAATTGAAGCTCATTCCAAACTTAAGGGACAAAAAGAGTACTTGTATAATTTCTGGCGTGAAAAACGCTAGTAGTCCTTAATTTTCTCTGGACAATTTGGTCCAAATATTTGTTTTGGCAAAGCAGTTTTCTAAAATAATGTTAATTTTATGAAAAACCTTTTTTTTCTCCATCTTTGAGCACTGGCTAAAACTTGAGAGAAAAATATTGATAATATTTATTTCTAGAATTTATTTGGCATGCTTAACTGTTCAACCATAGAATTAAGCTAAGTGGATGGCTTCTTAATATTATGATTTCTGGTAATGATTTGGAAAAATTTTGAGAAATCAATTCCATTTAAGAAAGTTACATTTCTCCCAAGCTGAGGAAGTATGAGGATTGTATTTGCAGGACCAATTTCTGGTATTCAGTCAGTTGGTCAAGGAAATATATATATATATATATATATATAATTGAGAAAGCCTAAATTACCTTGTCATACTGATCCATGGAATTCAGTGAACTGACATAAATTAATGCCATGGGTGAGGTCCTCTTTTGGCATTAATAATTTCTGGATTGCTATCATCTTACAAATATTGATTGAGCATTGAATCTACTTTGATGATTATACTCTGTTAAGTTTGTTAAATGGGTGACATATTATATTTATTTTTCTGTCTGTTTCTCCCCCAATTTGTTATTTTAATTATATAAACTGTTTGAGTTGAACTAATTATTTTTTTGTGTCTTGCTGCAAAGAGAACTTATACTTGGTTTACAAATATATCATATGAGGGTAGCTCTTAGCATGCTCCATGTTAGTTTCTAGCTTAAGCAGACAACATGAGAATTTGATTACTGGTTCTTATTTTTTATGACTTACTGATATTTTAAGGTTTGGAGAAAACTTCAAGACACTGGTAATGAGATTGTTTCTCTTGCCAAAGGCCTTTCAAACATGTCAAGAACTTTCTACTGTGAGCAGGTAAAGCAAATCCTTATACTTCCTTCCAAAACACTAATGGTTTGTTTGGATGGGGTGAAAAATAAAGGGGAGAGAAAAGTTGAGAAGAAAAGAGGAGCGAAGATGAATTTCATCCTGTTTTGATGCAAGAGAAAAATCAGAAGGAGAAAAAAGTCAGGGCAAAAATTGATGTGGGTCCAACCAAAAAGTTTTCTCTCAAAAAATGGAGAGATTTTGAGAGGAAAACTTCGCGTATCATGGTTTTGGAATCCCGACTGCAATGCAATCGGATATTTTTAGTTGGAAACGTGTTCCAACTGCAATTTGGTCAGACAAATTCTGATTGCATTGCAGTCGGGAGAGCATTTGCAGTCGGAAATCAAAAAGTGTTAATTTAGCAAAATTCTTTGACATTTTAATCCATTAATTAATTAATTAATATTATAATTATTCATTTAAAATTTTATTATAAAATTAATTAATAATAAATATATTTTACAAAATAATAATACATTTTTTAATATTAAAATCAACAAATTATATATATAATAAAAAAAAGTCTAATATATATTTTGATTGTCATTCAGTGGGAATATAGATATATAATGCATTGTCAATGGCAATGCATGATATATATATATATATATATTATATTTTTAAACATATAATATTTATATATTAATATATATAGTATTATAATAAAATATTATATATAATATCTAAATATAATTAAAAAATATTTATTATATTTATTATATGTTATATTTAAATCAATTAATATATATTAAAATAATATTTATAAAATTTTAAAATAAATACTAACACTTATTGTATTAAAATAATAATTTATAAATAATTTTTAGAAAAATAAAATTTAATTAATTTAAATAATGTATTTTTTAAAATATTTTTTTAATTTTAAGTGTGTGTTTTCTTTTAATAAGAATGTTTTTCTGATCTTATTCAAAAATATTTTTTTCTTATCATTTGAACTTTTTTTTTAAATTGGTTTTCAATTTTTTCATTATTCTTATTTCTTTTTTAAAAATTATATATGTAAAAATTTAAAATAGTTAATTTATATTTAAAACATAATTTTCTTTACAAAATATCCCAAGTTATTAATATTATATAATAACGGCATTATTGTTATATCAAATTAATACATTTTCTTTCTTTTACATTTTCTTTCTGTCCATCCAAACACATGGAAAGAAAACATTTTCTTTTCTCTCACTTTTCTCCTCCCCCATCCAAACACAGGCTAAAGTTTCATACACTGTTCTTTGCTTTTGACTTTTTGGGTGTTGCTTCTTATGAACTTTGTTATCATTTTTTTATATGCTTCTATGTAAACCACTAAACTTTACTTTTTCCTTACCTTCAGGCTGGAGTTTCAGTGCACAGCACATTCAAAGATGGAAAGCAAGAGGTAAGAGTTTTTATTTATTTATTGGCTTTTCATGAGATGATTGTACAGATATAGGAACAACTGAAAAAAAAAAAAAAAACTGAGATTCAGATAGATTTTTCTCTCAGATCACGGCTATGGCAGCAGTTGTTGCTTTGATCTATATAATCAGCAAAACATTTCACCAAACCCCCAATCCTCTCATACTTGAGCCACTATCCGGGGCATTTAACCTTTTTGATCCCAAGTGTAAATCATTGCAACTGTCTAACCGTAGGTGCTACATGAATGGAAAAATTGATCCCCTACATACAGCAAATTATATATATGTGTGTGTTTCTACCTGCAAACCTTATAGTTCCTTCCTTGAGAAAGAAAGGACATGAAGAGTTTAGTATTGTTGCCCTTGACACCCAAGATTTTTTCCGGAATCAGACTGGCAAGGCTTGTTTGGTTTAAGATCTTTCTATTTCTAAAAGTCCTGTCTGTTATCTTCCTAGATTTTGCAAACTTTCACCATCAATGATGCATATGATACATCATACTGGAAAAGCTCTGCCCTTTTATCCTGTTGGATCATCAGTATCAAATGACTTAGTTCACATGATTAGTTTTTGCTTGAGAGAATTAATCAAATGGTCTTTGAGATTTATTTTGATCTTGTTGTGTCAAGCAGTTTTGTAACCAGGAATCTGACTCTCACATGAAACCAGAGCAGACAGGAGATTGTGGCATGTATAGAATTAGCCCTTGCAGGCATTGTGGAAACAAGGCAGATGGGGCAGACTCTTTGGTTTGTGATTCATGTGAGGAGATATACCATGTCTCCTGTATTGAGCCTCCTGTCAAAGAGATACCCCACAAAAACTGGTACTGTGCCAAATGCACTGCTAGTGGAATCGGATCTCCACATGAAAATTGTTTGGTATGTGAAAGGTTGAATGTCCCAACAACCCTGAACTTCGATGAAAGCTTCCCTATAAATGAGGAAACAATTAATGAATTGGAAGAGAATTCAAATTGCACCTATGATGGGGCTCAAGCATCCAGAAGGGGGAAAATCAACTCCGTCTGCAAAATTTGTGGAAATGAAGTGGATGGTGAAAGAATTAAAATCTGTGGCCACTCCTTCTGCTCTAATAAATACTACCATGTAAGGTGTTTGACAAGTAAGCAGTTAAAATCATATGGTCCCTGTTGGTACTGCCCTTCTTGTTTATGCCAAGTTTGTCTTACTGATAAAGATGATGATCGGATTGTTCTCTGTGATGGCTGCGATCATGCATACCACATCTATTGCATGAAACCTCCACGAACTTCTATTCCTGAAGGGAAATGGTTCTGCAGAAAATGTGATACAGGGATACAAGCAATATGTCGGGCAAAAAAGGCATACGAGAGTAACAAGCAGAGAAAAAAGAGTCAAGATGGTTCAAAACCAACTGATAAATTTGAAAAAAAATGGAAAAATAAACATGGACGAGAATTGGAAAAAGCTGGAGGAATGGACATGCTTTTAACTGCAGCCAATAGTCTGAATTTCGAAGAGGACTTGGCTGCAACCCAGACATAGAGAACAGGAATTTTCTTGAGGGAAAGTTGTGAGCTTCCTAGTTATTTTAGTAATGGCTTTAGTTTCTTTCAGGTTAGCCGCTAATACAGTAATACCCCATTATTTCACCCTGCATTATTTGGATGACTGATATTTTGGTAGGTTGTATAACTGTTGTAGATTTTTTGCTGACTTTCGTGTACATGACATGGAAAGACAGGACAATAGAGGGGCTTTTAAAGACAGCTAGTATCATCAGAAACTGCGGTAAGTGTAGTTGGAGTAAAGAGGAGAGTTACAAATTTACAGTTGTGATTGATATTGAGCATTCAAAAGGCTGCTTAGCTTGTTCCATGTGGACTTTACCATTTTGGGTTGGAATGTACCTTAGATCTGTATAATCCAAATTCCTGTTAGATTTATAATCAAAAGGAATTTTTTTAACTGTTACTTTAGACTTCAGCGTTGCCATTTTAATTCATACCTTTTTCTGAGGTACTGCTCTTGCTGATGGCTCAAAGACTTTTTGCGCCTCTATACTAGCACGCTCTTTGCCATGTATAGATATTAATGTCAGTGAATCACTGAATTGGGTATTGGCAGAATTCGTGTTAGACAACTATTTTTTTCTCTCGCGATATTATAAATTACAGTTTTAAAATATTTGGGTCAACTTTTTATAAAATTAAAATATATATATATTTAAGTGATCTTGTAGAAATATGAATGCAAGTGAACTGTGCTGTTTATATGAACAATTCAAGTTTGATACATACGAAAGCTTTTTTATTTTATTAAATGAATGAGTTTAAGGATAACGATAAGTTCCTTTTTTTTTTTTGAACCAGTCAAGTTTAAAAATTTGATGTTCAATCAACTTAATTCATAAAGCAATTCATCTAAATATAAAATAATATAAATATACAAATATTATGTATAATTGTATATATTACAAATTATAAATATTTTTTAAATGTAATGAAAACTCATTTAACTTATTAAATTTATATAGATTATTTATGTATAATTTTACGTCAACCTATACGAGTCAAGTTTGACCTCATTTAACAAAACAAACCAAACTGAACAGTAAGACTGGATTTGGCTCGATTCGCTTACCCCCTTATTTTGATCTACGCATTCTGTTTTCGGGTCGAATATATACTCATTTTTTAAAACAGTAAAATCTAAGCATTGTAAAAAGTGAAATTTTAACTGAAGACATGTTGGCCTTTTTATTTATTTTTTCAAGTAAATTACACTTGTTAAAATCATGTAGATCTCTTTTTTATTTTTAAAATATAAACAGGCTTCTTTTAAAATAAGAAGTTATTTTACATATTAACCAAATTTTAAATTTTTTTAAAATATCCTCAATTAATTTAAATACATATTTTTAAAAACAAAAAAATTAAATGGAGATTATTTTAATCAAAAATTTAAAATTAAATTAAAAAGTAAGACATTTTTTTGTTTTAAAAAAGGTTTGTGTATATTTTTAAAATAAATGAGAGGCTTATATAATTTCAACAAAACTCAAGAAAAATTAATATAATTTACTCTATTTTTTTAAGCAAAATGCTGAGTTTACTCACCTAGCTATTTAGTGTTGTGTGGTATGCAAGATAATTTACAACATACTAAGATTAAATTTTAGAATTTTTGTAAAGTACACAAATCTTTTATTATAAAAAATATTTATATTATTATACATGAGTTCAGGACTTTTGGTGGTTTAAACTAATAAAATAAAATTATCATATAAATTATAATAAAATATAATTAAGAAAATGAAATTTTATGTATGAGAGAGTAGAAAATTAATTTAATTTTCACTAATTTTTATTATTTTAAAATTTTAAAATTGTAATATAATTTTTATTTATAAAATTTTTAAGAATTAATTAAAAATATTAACATATACTTAAATACGTGTCAAGCAACTAATCTAATAACTTTATGCGAGTTGAATTTTATAAGCTTTTTTTTTTATTCTATATATGTATTTTTTATCATTTTCTATTATGCGCAACATGACTGTCAATTTTTTTGCAAAAAAAAAATTATATTAATTTTTTAAAATTTAGTTAAATTATACTAAATACTCTTTTCATTTTAAAATTACATATGACTTTTTTCATATTTTAATATATTATAAGAATCTTTTCTTCAATTTATTTTCAATCAAAAAATTTAACTTTGCATACAATATAAAACTATGATTTTATTCTTAATATATTAGTAAAGATAATTAAGTAATTTTATTTTTAAAAAATATATATTTTATAAAAAACTTGTTTCATTCATAAAAAAAATTAAAAAAGTTGAATATAATTTTTCAAACAATAAATATATCATATAATATAATAAAAAATTAGTGTAATTAATTCCAAATAAAATGACATGACTCCCATTTTTTTTTCTTTTTCGTACTATATAACTCTGATTTTAGTAGATTTCGTACAATAGATTCGTCTTATGGCTTAAAAAATGATACTTACTGTGAACACCGTATTTTGTTCGGACTAATTACAAAAATAATAAAATTAAGAAAAGAAAGAAAATATAAAATTAAGAGAAAATGAAAGAAAAAAAACAAATTAATAAATAAATAAATAAATTAAAAAGAAAAGGGGAGCTTTAGAAAATAATAAAAAAAAATCAAAAGGAAAAAAAAAAGCCTAAAAAAAAGAAATTATAAGGGAATGAAAAAAAAAAAGAAAAAAAAAGAAGAAGATTTTTTTTTCTTTCTTTGCAATCTAATATCTGATAAAAAAAAGGAAAAGAAATTTAGCCCAATAAAAGTGGGCTGAAAGAAACATGATTGAATTGAATTTTCATTGGGCCTGCTCCAATCCAACCTGGATCCGTTCTCCACAACCCTGCCCGCATCTTTAGCCCTGGAGGCTTTCTGGCAGACGCGACTCTAGAGTTTAGGGGGGAGCAGACCACAGTGCTTCAGAAAATCCAGGGGACAGGCTATGGCAGCAGGGTCGAGGGATTGACTTCCTCCTTGCGTCCCTTTCGACATCGGAGGCTGAGAGAAAAGAAGGCAAAAAATGGAAAGGGAAGACAGGGACAAGAATCGACAAAGGAAGAAGAGATAGCAAAAGGGAAAGGGAGCCTGAGATAAAGACGGAGGAGGAAAGAACAAGAGGGGGAGGAGATTTTTTTTTGTGAAAGGAGAGAGGGCGAACGAAAAGGAAAAATCGGGAGAGGATGTGCAAAGGAGAAAATCGAGGGAGGGGGAGAGCCTTCTGATTTGGGGGATTTCTGGTTAGGAGAAACAAAAAAAAAATGAAGGGATCAGAGGGAGAGATTGGAAGAGAAGGGAAGAAACCAGAGAGCGAAGGAGCAAGGGGGCTGAGGTTTGTTTCCTCTGATTCGAGTCGAGGAGAATCAGGGAGAGGGTGACCGAAGAATCGAGAGGGAAAGATCGAGAAATCGAAAAGGGAAGAGATCGAAGCTGAGTGTGAGGGAGGTTTTAGAGAGAGGCTGTTGATTTGTTTCGGGCTTGGTTCTTCTGCTGGGAGATTGGGAAGAGGATAAAACTATTTGGGGAGAATTGGGTAATCAAAGAGGAAGACATAGCCGTGATTCACCATCATTCTTCAAAGCATTGAGGTTAGCTGAGGAGAGTCTTTGGGATTTCTGTATCAAAGAGTAGAAGGGAAATCGAAATCATCCCTTTTGATTCGGGCACAGTGCTCAGACTTGCAAATTCGAAGGTATTCTTCTCGTCTCTCATCTTCTTGATCTCCAAAATGGTGAAGCTATAGACTGATTTGTTTTAGCATTAAGATTTGTAGCTCGATATTCCTGGGTATTCTAATCATCCATGAATACGCTGCATTAATTTGTGGGATCTGCTTTCTTTTAACTGGGATATTGGCTGTGTTAATTATAGAATCTGTCTGTTGGCTGCTGAAATTCCATGTCACAGAGTGTTTACCTAGTGTCTATATTTCGAGCATAAGATTCTGTAATGTGGGTTGGAAAATTATTTGTATAGTTCATTGCTCATGTGGTAGATCTATGTTGAACAGATTCTTCGGTCACCCGATATTGTTGTTGTCTACTTTTATGCTTAAGAGGGTGTTGGCTGATTGATTGACACTGAATGAGATTTTTGGTCGTAAGAGCATGGCTCTAAAATACTTCATGCTGCCTTAAGGATTCTGACACGATTTTTTATATAGCTCTTCAAAACTAATATGCATCAAAATAATGAAAAGATATCACATGCTGTCTTTAAGACTTCAATGGGATTTAGTCCCTCAAGCTCCTTAAGTTTATGTGTGCATGGTTAGGATTCATTAGGTTCAGATAAAGTTCCTGCTGATGGAGTTTGGGCTTGTGTTCAACGAATATGGGAGTGATTTGAGCAACTATAATTGTTTGTTTGAATTTGAGTTGAAAATCTCATTTTGTTCATGTATCATCAGAAACAGAAGTGTCATTCGGTTATTACCTCTCCTCCTTCATTTTGGGCCATGATGATAGGTGGATCTGGGAAACCATACTATCTAAAGTCCAGTTTAATCAAAAATTTAATTTGCATTTCATGAAATTTTTCTAAAAAAATCCCAAGTCTACATATACCTTGGTTTGTTGATTGCAACGGGAATTTATTCATGACCTTTTATTCTCTGATTGGGTGTGTCTCGGATGGCTACTTGTTTTTTGGAGATCCGTTAGCTGTTAAGATTACGTAAGTGTTGAGATTTTTTTTTTAACCATAAGCTTACCATTCTCCTTTACTTTTGTCACATGAGTGAGACCTCTGATTTGGTGGAGTAGCAACGCGTGAGAAGCTGGTCTTCCTGTTGACTGGTTCATGCAATATGAAGATAATGTAGCATATGCTTGGAATGACGTGATTGTTTGACGTGAAACACTCACACCCATAATCACAAGTTGTTATGTGTTCCAATACGAGGAGCATGGCTAGCCTAGGGGAGTCACTCATCAATTTAAACAAAAGGACAGGAAGGTGGCATACGATTTGGGGTTTTTATATTTCCTCCTCCCTCTTGTGTGTTGTGATACTATCTCCTCTTGGTGGAATATTTTACTCTTGTAAATGTTTCAATTTTTCTTTTTTTGTTTTGTTTTGTTTCCATTTTATTTTATTTTATAGTTTAATTTTAATCTTGGTTTTATTTTTTATCTTTATTTTTAATTCTTAGAGTTGTTGTGTGAGATTTTTTTATCTCCTCAGATTCATAGGAATCAATCCAAGTGCCATGTGTGACAATAAATCTTCTTGGTACTCTTTGGTTTTATTTATTTATTATTTATTTTATTTATTTATCTATGTGCAAGTTTGAGGGTTCCAATGACTCTATCTAATTAATTTTGCCTAAAAAAAAAAAGGAAAAAACCAAATGAAGTTTTAAAAATATATATATAGTTTTCCCTAGAAGAATGTTTTTAAAAGAAAAAAATCAAAAAGGAAATAAAGAAATCTTTTTCAACAATTGGTTATTAGTTTACAAAAAAAGGGTTTAAGGTTCCTCTAAAAAATAAGGAGTTAGAGTTTTAAGAAAATAATTATCCTTTTTTTTTTGTGTAGTATGTCTTTTGGAAAAATAAAAATATGATAAAAAAATAAACTATACACGAAAGGAAAAGCAACTAATAAAAATAGAAACAAGAAAAAGGGAAATAAGCAAGTTTTTCATACTTATGCATATTTAGAAAAATTGAAAGTACAAGAAAAGTGAGAAAGATAAAAAAAAAAAAAAAATCAAAAGATCAAAATGAAAGGAAGGATTATGAAATGGGAGTAATTTAGGTTTTGCAAATGGAAATACACGAACTGACTCCAAAATTATTTCAATCGCAAGAGTTTAAATTATTTTTATGTTCCTTTCCCTTTCAACCAAAACATTAAAAAAAACAAAACAAAACCAAAAAAAAAAAACACAAAGAAAAAAGAACCAAAAAAAAAAAGACAAAAAAAAAGAGAAAAAAAGTAAAATTAGTTCTGCCTTTTGTAAATAAAAACACCTCAACCAACTTTAAATTCATTTTGTTTGTAAAAGTCAAAATGATTTTTACTCTTTTTTCTCTAAAAAAATAATAATAAAAAATCAAACCAAAACATAATAAAACAAAACAAAAATAAATAAAAACAAAAACAAATAAAAAACCCAAAAAGAAACCTAAACAAAAAAAAACAAAAAAAGAAACAACAAAACGCAAAAATACAAAAACAAAATACCAATTGATAAACACAATTTTATTCGAGTTACGTAGACTTTGATCCCCGTTGAAGGGTACATAGGCCCTAGGCTCTCATCTTAGATCAAGTCCACATTTGTAAATAAATTTTATATTCGATTTTCACTTTCCTAGTTTCTTTTCTTTTATTTGGTTTTTTCTAATTTTGTTCCTTTAATTTCTTTCTTCCTATTTTATTTTCAATTTCATTTCCTTTATTTTTATTTTTATTTTGCATGTGATTTGTTAGGAAGAATTAAAATAAACTAAAGGCCATAGCGATTTTGCATGACTAACTTAGGGCAACCGTTCTTAGTAACGGGTGTAGTGAGGTGCCTAACATTTTCTCCACTTACAACTGACTCCCGAACCTATTTTCTGATTCGTAGACCATTTTTTTTATTTTCCAAATAAAAGATTTTTTTAAAGTTTTGTCTTTTCAAAAATTAAAATTTTGGTGGCAACTTTACTACTTATCTTAATTTTGATTTCAATTTTCATTTTTTTTGGAAATTGAATCAAAACATCTTTTCGAGGATTTTTTTTTAAAAGCGCCACGCAGTCGGATTTTTGGGTGTGACACTTACTTAAAAAATGAGACTTGGTTAGTTAGTCGGACTGAAAAATAAGTAAATTAATTGTAGGTTCAATCCAGTTGAGTCTTAAAATTAACATATTAAAAATTGGGTCAAAAATAGATAAAAATCGACCAGGTTTGATTCAAAGTCTTGGCAACAAAAAAAAAGAGGAGCTAAATAGAAAGAGATAAAGCCTTGAAAGAGAGAGACAAGATTAAAAAAAATTAAAAAAAAAAACTCAAAACAAATAGAGAAATGGAGCAAAAAAAATAGAAGCCGGGAGTGTTCCGGTCATTCTTCATCGATCTACCGGTCATCATTTGCCTATAGCATCGAAATTACCGGCATAGTCCTCTCTCTTCCCTTATGCAAGTATTGATTTGACAGTTAAGATACGTTGATCATTTTTTTTGGTTATCTCTGCCTTCTGGTTTTCTTCTTTGTTTTCATGGAGATGAGTAAGGTAAAGCAGCAACTCATAGCCTTGCCCTGCACTATTAATTTTTTCTCTCCTTAGGAAAGAAGGGAAGTCGCTTCACTATTGAATTGATAAACAAAGCCACTTTTTCAATTTGCTTCCACCAAGCATGTGGTTTCTATCTCGCACGGGGAATATTTTTTAAAAAAAAATTAAAAAAATTAAAGCCTTATGTGCAAATGTGCAATGAAATTAAACGTGTTAATGTCATATAATTAGTCAAAAAAATTTTATTTATTTAAATATTATTATATTTAAATAATTTTATTCAACTCATATCAAAAAAATTTTGCTATCATCTATTTTTATATTTTAATATTATTTTATAATATATATTAATTTAATTATAATATATATGTATTTTTTTATATATTTTTTAAAAAATTATTCAATGTGGATTCAATAACAATTAAATTATTAAGCTATGAATCATTATTTATTTCAATTCAATGAATAATTCAATTTTTAATTCATTAGCCTTATCTACTAGCCAGCTCAAAAAGATATTTGAAACTTTAATTCAGTAGAAGAGAGGACGTGGAGATCTATATTCATTCCTCTTCGCATCATCCTAGGATTTATCAAGCTGGTCAAGCATGTCCTTGTCACCTTTGTTATTGCATATTGGCATTACCTTTTTAATCAAAGAATCAATTTCTTAAGCTTTTTTCTTTTTAGTTAAATAAAATTTTCTTGTTCATATAAGTTTACGAAAATTTTATTTTAGTTCTTCTATTTTAAAATCAAACAATGTTACCCTTATATTTTCTAAGAAGTTTTAATTTAATCTTTATATCACAATTCTGTTAAGAGCTTGATTAGGTTAACATGAGAGCTAAACTTACACTGGGGCATACACATATATAGCACATGAGTTTACAGCTATGTGCCACTTTGATTGCCAAATAATAGAGACTCGCTTGCCAAACACGTGCTTGGGAGGTGAGTTTCTAAATTAGCAATCTGCATGGTAGATAACCATTAATTTACGTGCTTTGTCATGAGCGTGGTAGCGTGTAAGCTTGACTGCCATGTTAGTCGAAGTTGTTAAATTACTAACAAAGTGGTAACATGAGTACCAAATTGAAACTTTTGAGAAAATAAGAGAATAATATTGTTTGATTATAAATTAAATTAAAAATTTTATGAAATTACAAATATTAAAAGTGCATTTAAACCTTTTTATTTTTAACACATTTACTAGACATTCTAATCCCAGTCATGGATTGAGAAATTTGCTCAGTGTGATCAAATCTACCCTTGTAAAGTTGGATATGAATTTCAAATCCTAATCTTAAATTGAATTGGAGCTTCAATAATCGAGCTCAAGTTAAATTCAAACAAAGACTCGAGCTTCTTTACAAAATGGGCTTGTACTTGGTTTGACCTAACATCTTTTTTATTTATTCTACTGAAAATTTGACTTGAATTCAGCCTGATTAAGTCTACTAAATACACTTCCTTGGTTAAAAAAATTCGTTAGTATTAATAATGTTTGATATTTTCTAAGTTCATGAAACGATCAAATATTTGGAAGGCCATTGATGGTTCTTGGAGATGTTTTTGAAGTAGAAAGAAGTTTGATAACCGAAAAAAAAAATTAATTAGGTATTTTTAGAAAAAGTTAATGCATTCTTTTTATTATAAAAAAAAATAAGGTATGTAAATATTTTCAGTTTTAAGGAATATTAAAACATTATGTATGACCATTTGATATTTTTTAAATTGAAAGTGATTTTAATGAAATGTTTACCAAACAGATCGATCAGGTTATTTAAAAAGAATTAATATTTTTCAAGATTAAGAATAAGACGCAAGCCTATTATAATTTTATTCACATCATTATCAAAACATAATTATTCTTTTAAGCCACTGAAAAATACATTTAATGCAAGAAATCAAACTGAAAAAAAAGAACGAAAGCTTTGACATGGACAATGCCTTTAAATTACATATACCTTGTCAGGTTGTCTCATACCATTATTAATGATCAGAAGCAAACAAGCTACAATACATGATTTTTACTCTTTTGGTCCCCCCACGGGCATATATATACACACATATATATATGTATGGTTGTTAATTATGCATGGGCCATGTCTATGGGGGCGCTGTGCAAGACCAAAGTCTCTGTGGTTAAGCCTGGCCCAAAGGCATACAGAACACCCCATTTGAGTCCCTCCCCGGTGGTGGCTTTCCCTTCCTCCACACACCTCTTTCTCATTTCGTCCAATATAAACAGCACACAAGCACTCGACATGTTCCCATACTCTCTTAGCACCTGTTTCGTTGCTCTCAGCTTGTCTTCCTTCAACCCAATCCTTTCTTCTATTCGATTCAATGTTGCTGCTCCACCAGGATGAACTATCCAAAACAACGAGTTCCAATCATTGATCCCAATGGGGCTGAAGGCTTCTTCCAGGCTCTTCTCTATGTTGTCTGCAATCAACTGAGGCACGTTTGTCTTGAGGTGAAAAGTGAGCCCCACTTCACGCAAGCGTGCCTCAATTGCACCTTCAGAGTTTGGTAGAATCATCTGCGACGCAGACACAAGATGATACAGGGGTCGTTCAACGGGAGTGTTGGGATTGGACCCAATGATCACAGCGACAGCACCATCCCCAAAGAGTGCTTGGCCAACCAAGGAGTCCAAGTGTGTCTCACAAGGGCCACGAAATGTAATAGCGGTGATCTCAGAGCAAACCACGAGAACTCGGGCGCCAGCGTTATTCTCGGCGAGATCTTTAGCAAGACGGAGTATGGTACCACCACCGGAGCAACCTTGATGGTAAAGCATGAAGCTTTTGGTGGAAGGTCTGAGGCCTAAGAGCTTTATAAGTTTGTGGTCAGCGCCGGGCATTTCAATGCCAGAAGTACTGGAGCAAAAGATGAGATGAGTGATCTGAGACTTGGGCCTCCCCCATTCCTCGATAGCTTTATAAGCTGCCTTCTCACCCAGTTTTGGTACCTCCGCCACCAACATGTCTTGGCGTGCATCAAGGGAAGTTTCATTGTAAGCACATAAATTAGGGTTTTCTCTTAGGATGTCTTCAGTCAGGTACACATGGCGCTTCTTGATCATCGACTTCTCGCCTGGTCAACCAAACTTGTTGTTATTAAGAATGAAGCCATTGAGATCGGGTACCTAATATGGTAGTGCAATGCATATATGCATATGAATATTAGAAGCATGAAAGAACGTTGGGTACAGTTTAATATCTTGTTCTTTGACAAATACATTACATGGAGAAAATTAGTTGAAACACTCAATCACATAAACCTTAAACTAACACCTAAAATTTATACATGACTTTTGTCTGATATAAAATGGTAAATGCGTGCATGAATGCTTACAGATGCGTTGTAACTTGGCCTTGAGGTCAGGCAAGTGGTCGCTTTTGGTCACTCGGAAGTAATAATCGGGAAAGTCACGTTGATAGATGCAACTGGAGGGATTTGCGGTGCCGATGGCTAGAATAGTGGCCAAGCCATTAAGATTTGAAGGCTGTGCCTCTCGCATCTCTTCCAAACACGCCATTTTTTCGCTGTGGGCGAGGACACTGGAAAATCTAAAGGACTTGAAGCAAGACCTAAATGTATAAGGCTATAACTCAAATAGAGTTGCTTGGTATTTATAGATACAATATATGGCTAAATGGGGTTCACTCCATGTATGCATAAAAGAGAAAAGAAATTAAAAAGGAAAAAAAAAAATGGCCGCACCATAAAGAAAGGCAATGCCCCATGCATTGATTTTTAATTAGTAATGGCTTTAATTTTTTTTCTGGTTGCCGTTGCCAATTAATATTGTAAGAGAAACTCACCTACCATATATCTTAATTGCATTATGTCTATTTTACAGAACTACCCTTTATTAGTAATGGCTTTAATTTCTTTTAGCTTAGCCACTAATTAATAAAGTTGTTGCTAAATAATATTTTCAAGAACTCACTTACCATCTCGATTGCACCGTATTTGTTTTACAGGACCACCAATCAATTTCTTCGTGCCTCTAGCATCTCTTAATTACTAATATGGCATTTTTCGCCGAGTGTGGGCTTTGCTTAACCAAAATCTGTATAATAAAATTTAGTTTTTTTTTATCATTCTTCATAACTTATTTATGATTTAACATCTTTTTCTTTTTCTTTTTTTTCAAATGTGGAGCCCATCTTGACAAGATATTTTTATTTATTTATTCCCCTCTTTTTATTTTTTTAAAAACCATTTCTTTTTTATTTGTTGGGTCCCCGCGTATTGTGCACGGGACCCACCTTCTAGGGAATGGTAATAAAGCAAAAGAGTGAGTTGCTCGGTATCTATTGGCCCTGCCTGTGGTTTACTCTATACATGGAAAAATTGATAAAAATGGCCACACCATAAGAAGGGGCACTGCCCTACGCATTGATTTTTAATTAGTAATGGCCTTAATTTCTTTCATCTTAGCCACGAATAAAGTTGTTGCCAATTAATGTTTGTAAGAGAAACTCACCTAACGTATCATATCTTGTTGTCTATTTTACAGAACTACCCATTAATTAGTAATGGCTTTAATTTCTTTTAGCTTGGCCACTAATCGTTAAAGTTGTTGCCAATTAATATTTTCAGGAGAAACACCTACCAATTAATCAATTATTTATTTATTTTAAACAAAGCTACTCTTGTATGTTATGTTTTGTGGGCCAAGCTGAGGGAAAAGAAGGGCCTCCTTGTTGGCCAAAGGTATGTTTTTATTTTTGTTCTTATCTGCGTCTCCATTTTATCCAAATACTCAGATTTAGCCATCTCATTATTAGATTTTTTGTTAAAATCTGTATAAAATAATTAAAAAAATTATTATGTATACAGATTTGAAGATGATCTAATAAACCTCTCTCCATAACAAAGTCCTGCATAACCACGAGATATAAGAAAAGCAAACAAGCCATGAAGAAACCCTACATACATTAAAACTATCGGTATTAAGAAATTCTATTTTACAGAACTAACCTTTATTAGTAATGGCTTTAATTTCTTTTAGCTTAGCCACTAATTAATAAAGTTGTTGCCAAATAATATTTTCAAGAACTCACTTACCATCACGATTGCATCGTATTTGTTTTACAGGACCACCAATCAATTTCTTTGTGCCTCTTGCATCTCCTAATTACTAATATGGCATTTTTTGCAGGGTGTGGGCTTTGCTTAACCAAAATTTGTATAATAAAATTTAGTTTTTTTATCACTCTTCATAACTTATTTATGATTTAACGTGTATATATATATATATATATGTATTTTAATGTGAAGCTTGACAAGATATTTATTTTTTATTTTTATTTTTTAAAAACATTTCTTTTTTATTTGTTGGTCCCCTCACATTGTGCACGGAACCCACCTTTTAGTAAATGGTTATAAATCAAAAGAGTGAGTTGCTTAGTATTTATAAACCTAATATAGCCTTGTTTAGGGGTGTTCAAAATCAATTCAAATTAATTAAACCGATAAAAATTGAACTAAATCGATTAAGAAAAAATTAAAATCAATTTTGGACATTATAAAATCAATTAGTTTGATTCGACTTTCGATTCTTTTAAGTTTGGTTTGGTTAAATCGAACCAATAATTTTTTTTTCTTCTATTAACTAAATTCAAATTATGTATAAGCTTTTTATTAATAAAAAAAATAGTGATATATCTTTTTTACTTTACTTATATTTAGATGAGCTTATTAAATAAGTTATCTTAAAAATGTTATTATTTTATTGTCTTTACATATAATATTCAATTACAATTGTAAAATAATTAAATATAATTATGAGGGATCTTTTTTTTCTTTTAGAAAAAAATAATATATAATACTTAATTATTTCAATATTATTATTAATTAGAATGTTAAGAAATATATCATATTAAAAGTCAAATTTTACATATTACAAGAAATAAAATAAAAATAAATAAATCATTTTTAGACAAAAAAAGACTTAAACTAAATCGGATCAAACTAAATCAAATTGATTAAGAGTCAAAATTGACAAGATCTAAAAAACTGCTAAACCTATCATATCAAACTAAACCTATGAACACTGCTATCCTTACTTGTGGTTCGCTCTATACATGCATTGAAAATTTAAGAAGATAAAAATGACTGCACTATAAGAAGGGGCACTGCCTTACACATTGATTTTTAATTAGTAATGGCTTTAATTTCTTTTAGCTTAGCCACGAATAAAGTTGTTGCCAATTAATGTTTGTAAGAGAAATTCACCTAACCTATTATATCTTGATTGCATTATATTTATTTTATAGAACTACCCGATAACTACTAATGGCTTTAATTTCTTTTAGCTTGCCACTAATCGTTAAAGTTGTTGCCAATTAATATTTTTAGGAGAAACACCGACCAATTAATTAATTAATTATTATTATTAACAATATGTTATGTTTTGTGGGCCAAGGTTAGGGAAAAAAAGGGCCTCCTTCCTGGCGAAAGGTATGCTTTTATTTTTGTTCTCATTTACTTCTCTATTTTACCCAAAAACTCAGAATAGGTAAGAGCCGCAAAGGTTCCAAGGCGACCATAACGCTATTAAGAAGATGGGTATTCTCTATCTTTTATTTTCTTTGATGATGGGATTTAAATGCCATAATGCCTTCCTGTGACCTTTATTTTGTGCCTTTACTAGAACAGAGATTCTGAATGCCATAGATTCCCTACGATAAAGTCTTACCTACATAACCATTCTGCCAAAGTTTTATTCCCACTTTGATCTTATTTACTAATAAGACAATTTCTAATGTATATTATGTTAGCGAAGACTTTCCTTTAGAAATTTACTTTGCCTCTTTCAATGCTAAAGAAAAAGCAAAATAGAAAAGAAAACCTATGCAAGTAGATTGGATGTTTAACATATATAGTATCATTTTTTGAATAAGAAAATAATTATGCTGTAATGGTTGTGGTATAAGGGTTTTCTAAAGATCTTTATTATAAAGTTTTAGTATAGTCCAAAAAGAAAATGACACAAAAATAAAAATATATATGAGATTTATTTTTTTTGATTTTATCTTTTCTATTTTCTTTTTCTAAATTTTATAAAAATTAGGCACCTTCTCCCGTGTAATGTATGAAAAAAAAGAAAAGAAAACACGGAGCCCACAACAGGTGCCGCACTATAAATAACTTATCTATAATACGGTTTGTCCAGAGTTTATATAATAAAAAATTTTGCAATAAAAAATTTCTAAAGAATCCAAACTATGGCTGGGGCCCTTTAGCAAGAGGAAGAAAACGTGCCTACATAAATTACTATAAAGTGTGATAGTAACACTCCTTATGCACAATAATAACAATATAATTTAATATTGATAATTAATGACATATAATTTAATTCACAATGATAACACTCGGTGTGTAAGGTAACCCACCATGCTTAGATGCATACATTAGAAGCTAGCATGCTATTATAAAAATATAACTTTCAGTCATCACAAACTTCTATACTTGGACCATAATTTCCATGCATATGGACTCAGTAATTCATGGAGTAAAGCCATCTTGTCCATTTACTTTATTATGAGTTTTACATAGGCGCCAGATGCCTGTGTATGGCGTCTCCTTCATACTCACAATAAGTGCATATGTGTTGGAATGAACACAATAACAACATCAGTTATTGAAGCAAAGGCTGATTTTATTAGAAACACAGGTTGTAGACCTTATGGCGTGTAAATTCCTAATATACATTACTACATTAGGATCCTAAGAACATATACAGAAGTGAGCAATTATATGTTAGAAACATTACATTACAGCTTTAATTCGAGATGAAAAAACTATGATATTTAAAACTTTATGCTTTCCAAGTTTAGTAGACCTCCAATAAAATCTGATTAAGTGGACTTTAATTTATTGAATATGTCAGGCAGGAGATATGGGTGTTTTAACTTCTCCAAGAGGAGAAAAACGTTCGTTGGCATATTGCTTTTTGGCTACAATTAAATTAAATCACTTATGTCCACTGGGTGTGTGTGTGTGTGTGTGTGTGTGTATTTTCCTACATTTTTCTGTATATTTTCAATTTTTAATCAATCTCGAAAACCAATATATATTATATTGGACGACTGCAAAATGCAAATAAAAGAACTAAATCACCAGCGCTCTTTTTAAATTGGGGCAGAGTCTGCGGACAAGCGAGCCAAGCGTATCATCTTTGATCAAACGTTTCATTCAGAAGTCCGTTTCCATAAATCATACAGGTTATTGCGATGTTCCTAAGTATGCTTGGATTTAGTCAAACGGAGAAAAAAATAAAACTATCTTTACTTTTTTCCTTTTGGGGTCAAAATATCTATACTTTCCTTTTTTTTTTCTCCTAATGTACAATAATATCTATACATTTTCAAAATTAAAATCTCAGCAGAAGGGGAGCTGGGCATTTATTTTTCTAGGAAGCTAATTAAAGCCCGAGTTTGCACACCTAGCAGTTTATGTATTTCTTTTTATATTATTGTATAACTATCAAATTCTTAGCCACAAAGAATGGAAAAAAAATTACTAGATATCAATGTTTATTTTCTTCTACGTATTAACTTGACCATTATAGCAATAATAGATCATCAATCCTTTTCCTTTTAATATCAGTATTTTCAAGTCAATTTATGCATTAATTAAAATTCAATTTGTTCAAGATACACTACTTATATGAATTTAAAAAATAAATTATTGTAAATACTGACCATAAGATTTAAACCCATACAATTGAACTTAAAAATCTACATCTCCTAAACCGCTTTACATTTCCCAGATTATCATTAGTCTATCCACAAGTCAGATCGAGATGAAACTTGAAACTTTTATTCAACAGAGGACAAACGGTTGAGCAATTCTTACATACACCCGGTGCGCCACGTCATTTGTACACTCAATGGCTCAGATTTACTCTGCATGTAGACCCCACCTGTACTGCACATGGACCCCACCTGTACAAACTCAATCCTAATCATTCATTTCCTTAGGTGCACCATGCTCCAGGTGCACCTAAAAAAATTTCCAAACGGTTACCGTCTACTTCAGACAAAGTAATCGAGAGCACCCGTGGAGTGCTATCTTCGCTCCACCTGGCATCGTCCCAGCCTCCTAGGATTTATCAAGCTGGGCAAGCATGTCTTTTGGCATCATTTTTTATGGTTTTATCAAAGAAGTACATATAATTTTTTTATAGGTACTAAATTTATTAGAAGATTTAAGATTTGTTTGAAATGCCATTGATGCTCTTTGGCGATGTTTTAAAAGTTAACAGATTTGACTACCCCCGCTCCTCTAAAAAAAAAAAAAGAGGTTTATTATAAAAAAGGTAAAGTACAAGTATTTTCAGTTTTGACGAATATTGAAACTTTAAATTTGTAAATATATGCATATATATATATATATACACACACTATACGTATGGCCAATCTAATGCTGAAGATTTTAGTAAAATGTTTGCGAAACACTCGATTATTTTGGAAGAATATTATCTGAAATGAATTATTATATAGTCTCAATTCTGTTGTAATTTTATTCACCCTTAGTCATAGTTTGAATCTCTTAAAATTTTTTATTGTAAAGTTGTTATAAAATTTATAGAAAAAAGATAGAAAAAAAAGAGTAGGAAAAAAAGAAGTAATTTCAGAAATACTTTTCTTTTTTCATCACTCTCTTTTCAAATTCTAAAAAATTCTAAAAGATATTTATATTCTTTGTTCATCATCACTTCGTCATTATCAAGCATAACTATTCTTTTTAGTTATGCAAAAATATAACACAATGCATGAAATCGTGAATAAATTAAAAGAAGAAAGAAAGCATTACAAATGCCTAAGTACTATTCTCTATATATAATCAACAACTTAAGAAATATACGTAAGATGATTGCATTACATATCGATGAGATTGCATAACGTTAGACTTGTTTTATTACACATACAACGACTTAAAAAGAAGTTCTATATAATAAAGCAGACTTTGAGCTTTTGAAAGATTTAGCCATCTTATTATTAGAGTTTTTGTTAAAATCTGCATAAAATAATTAAAAAAATTATTATGCATACAGATTTTAAGATGATCTAATAATAAAGAGCTTGACCTCTCTCCATAACAAAGTCCTGCATAACCACAAGATATAAGAAAAGCAAACAAGCCATGAAGAAACCCCACATACATTAAAGCTATCGGTGTGTGACTGTGACCATTATTGATAGGCAAAATCAAACATAAAGCTATAGATAATCATAGATAGTTTTCTGATGATGGTAGTTAATGGGCCCTTTCTATGGGGGCGCTGTGCAAGACCAAAGTCTCCATGGTCAAGCCCGGCCCAAATCCATAGAGAACACCCCATTCGAGTCCTTCGCCGGTGGTGGCTTTTCCTTCCTCCATAGACCACCTCCTCATCTTGTCCAGTATAAACAGCACACAAGCACTCGACATGTTCCCATACTCCCTCAGCACGTGTTTCGTTGCTCTCAGCTTGTCTTGCTTCAACCCAATCCTCTCTTCTATTTGGTTTAATATTGCTGGCCCTCCAGGATGTGCAATCCAAAATAGCGAGTTCCAATCTTTAACTCCAATTGGGCTGAAGGCTTCTTCCAGGCTCTTCTCTATGTTGTCTGCAATCAGCTGAGGCACGTTTTCCTTGAGGTGAAATGTGAGGCCCACTTCACGCAAGTGTCCCTCAATTGCACCTTCGGAGTTTGGTAGAATCGTCTCTGACGCAGACACGAGATGATACAAAGGTCGTTCAATGGAAGTGTCGGGATTGGAGCCAACGATCACAGCAGAAGCACCATCCCCAAAGAGTGCTTGGCCAACCAAGGAATCCAAGCGTGTCTCACAAGGGCCACGAAACGTAACAACCGTGATCTCGGAGCACACCACCAGAACTCGCGCACCGGCGTTATTCTCGGCAAGATCTTTAGCGAGACGAAGTACGGTGCCACCGGCGAAGCAACCTTGATGGTAGAGCATGAAGCGTTTGGTGGAAGGTTTGAGGCCTAAGAGCTTGATGAGTTGATAGTCAGCACCGGGCATGTCAACACCAGAAGTAGAGCAAAAGATGAGATGGGTGATATCTGACTTGGGCCTCCCCCATTCCTTGATAGCCTTTGAAGCTGCCTTCTCGCCCAGCTTTGGTACCTCCACCACCAGCATGTCTTGGCGTGCATCGAGGGAAGGTTCATTATAAGCACATATGTTCGGGTTTTCTTTTAAGATCTCTTCAGTGAGGTGTATATAGCGCTTCTCGATCATCGATTTCTCACCTGTTGAGCCAAACTTAGCTGTTATTATAAGATTAAGAATGAAGGCATGGAATAATATGACGGTGCAGTGCATGTCTATGAATATAGAATAATTGAGCTTAAGATAAAGTTCCTGAAGTATTTATGACCGACCAAGTTCTTCAGCAAATACATGACAAATACAAGAAATTTATGGAACATCCAAAATCACGTGGTAAAAATTGTATTCATGCTTTGTCCAAATATAGAATGGTATTTGGATGCTTACAAATGCGTTGTAACTTGGCCTTGAGGTGAGGCAGGTGGTGACTATTGGTGACTCGGAAGTAATAATCAGTGAAGTCGTGTTGGTAGATGCAGTTAGAGGGATTTGCAGTGCCGATGGCCAGCACGGTGGCTGGGCCACGAGCTCTTTGTGCCTCTCGCATCTCTTCCAAATATGCCATTTTTAATGTAAAGGATTTGATGGAATGCCAAAATACGTGAGCCAAACTGAGTCAGTTGCTTGGTATTTATAGACACAATATGGCTCTACTGCCTCTACATGCATAACAAGAGTTGTTGGCCACCATGTGCGTACTCGGTAGGTGATCAATCTTCACTTGCGGCACTTCATGTATATTTTTGTATCATCATATATTAGGTTCTATCTAATTGGCCTAAATATATATATATATATATATATATATATATATATATATATATATATATATATATATATATATATATATATTAGTTTCTATCTATCCAAAATTTAAATTCTACTCTCGCATTTTAATTAAGTACTGAAATATAAATGGATAATTATTGGTAAAAATAATTAAAATTTTTATTCACAATCAATTATGATTTTCTTAATTGATATAAAACTATTAATAATTAACTGCTTGAAATTGTTTTTTACATCAAATAATTAAATATATATTACTTGGAATAGCTTGGATGTCGAAGCAAACATGAAAGTCATATAATATAGTTCATCATGTACGTAACATGATACTTTACATTTACATTTACTTAATTTGATGTTAACGTATATCTTGAGTGCATTATGTCTATTTTACAGAACTAACCTTTATTAGTAATGGCTTTAATTTCTTTTAGCTTAGCCACTAATTAATAAAGTTGTTGCAAAATAATATTTTCAAGAACTCACTTACCATCAAAATTGCATCGTATTTGTTTTACAGGACCACCAATCAATTTTTTTGTGCCTCTTGCATCTCCTAATTACTAATATGGCATTTTTTGCAGGGTGTGGGCTTTGCTTAACCAAAATTTGTATAATAAAATTTAGTTTTTTTATCACTCTTCATAACTTATTTATGATTTAACATATATATATATATATATTTAATGTGAAGCCCATCTTGAGAAGATATTTATTTATTTATTTATTTATTTTAAAAAAAAAATTCTTCTTTATTTGTTGAATCCCCTCGCATTGTGCACTGGACTCCCATTTTAGTGAATGGTTATAAATCAAAAGAGTGACTTGCTTGGTATCTATAGACCCAATATGGTCCTGCTCACAAGACCTCCTTTTTAGTGAATGGTTATAAATCCAAAGAGTGACTTATTTGGTATCTATAGACCCAATATGGTCCTGCTCACATGACCCCCTTTTTAGTGAATGGTTATAAATCAAAAGAGTGACTTATTTGGTATCTATAGACCCAATATGGTCCTGTTCAGGGTATTCAAAATTGATCCAAATCAATTGAACTGAATCAAATCTATAAAAATCGAACTAAATCGATTAAAAAAAAACTAAAATCAATTTTGGACATTATAAAACGATTGATTTGATTCAATTTTTAATTCTTTTAAGTTTGATTTGGTTAAATCGAATCAATAATTTTTTTTATTAACTAAGTTCAAATTATGCACAAGCTTTTTATTAATAAAAAAATAGTGATATTTTTTTTTATCTATTTTATTTAGATGAGCTTATCAAATAAACTATCTTAAAAATGTTATATTTTATTGTCTTTACATATAATATTCAATTACAATTGTAAAATAATTAAATATAATTATGAGGGATACTTTTTTTCTTTTTAAAAAAATAATATATAATACTTAATTATTTCAATATTATTGGTTAGAATGTTAAAAGATGTATCATATTAAAAGTCAAATTTTATATATTATAAGAAACAAAATTTTTTAAAAAAAATCACTTTTGGACAAAAAAAAAATTGAACCAAATCGAACCAAATTAAACCAAATCAATTAAGAGTCAAAACCAACAAGATTCAAAAAAATGCTAAACCTATCACATCAATTTGATTTATTTTTAGTATAAAACTGAACCAAACCAAATTTATAAAACAAACCGAACCTATAAGCACCCCTAACCTTACCTATGGTTCGCTCTATACATGCATAAAAAAATTAAGAAGATAAAAATGACCGCACTATAAGAAGGGGCACTGCCTTACGCATTGATTTTTAATTAGTAATGGCTTTAATTTCTTTCAGCTTAGCCACGAATAAAGTTGTTGCCAATTAATGTTTGTAAGAGAAATTCACCTAACCCATTATATCTTGATTGCATTATATTTATTTTATAGAACTACCCAGTAACTACTAATGGCTTTAATTTCTTTTAGCTTGGCCACTAATCGTTAAAGTTGTTGCCAATTAATATTTTTAGGAGAAACACTTGCCAATTAATTAATTATTATTATTATTAACAACATGTTGTGTTTTGTGGGCCAAGGTTAGGGAAAAGAAGGGCCCCCTTCCTGGCGAAAGGTATGCTTTTATTTTTGTTCTTATTTGCTTCTCTATTTTACCCAAAAACTCGGAATGGGTAAGAGCCGCAAAGGTTCCAAGGCGACCATAATGCTACTAAGAAGATGGGTATTCTCTATCTTCCTCTTTTATTTTCTTTGATAATGGGATTTAAATGCCATAATGCCTTCCTGTGACCTTTATTCTGTGCCTTTACTAGAACAGAGATTCTGAATGCCATAGATTCCTTACGATAAAGTCTTATCCACATAACCATTCTGCCAAATTTTTATTCCCACTTTGATCTTATTTACTAATAAGACGATTTCTAATGTATATTATGTTAGTGAAGACTTTCTTTTAGAAATTTACTTTGGCCTCTTTCAATGCTAAAGAAAAAAACAGAAAAGAAAAGAAAACCCATGCAAATAGATTGGATGTTTAACATATATAGCATCAATTTTTGAGAAAGAAAATAATTATGCTGTAATGGTTGTGGTATAAGGATTTTCTAAAGATCTTTATTATAAAATTTTAGTATAGTTCAAAAAAAAAATGACACAAAAATGAAAATATATATGAGATTTACTTTTCTTTTTATTTTATCTTTTATATTTTCTTTCTCTAAATTTTATAAAAACTAAGCACCTTCCCCCGTGTAATGCATGAAAAAAAGAAGAAGATAGCAAACAAAAAAGGCATGGAGCACACAACAAGAGCCATATTATAAATGGCTTATTTACAGTGAGACTTGTTTAAAATTTATATAATAAAAGATTTTGCAATAAAAAATTTTAGAAAATTCAAACTATGGTTGGGTCCCTTTAGCAAGAGGAAGAAACGTGCTTACATAAATTACTATATAGTGTGATAACAACACTTCTTATGCACAATAATAAAAATATAATTTAATATTTATAATTGATGACATGTAATTTAATTCACAATGACAACACTTGGTGCATAAGGTAACCCACCATGCTTATAGGCATACATTAGAAGCTAGCACGCTATTATAAAAATATAACTTTCAGTCATCACAAACTTATATACTTGGACCATAACTTCCATCATATGCATTCATTAATTCATGAACTACAGCCATCTTGTCCATTTACTTTATTATTTGTTTTCATAGGCGCCAGATGCATGTGTATGGCGTCTCCTTCATGCTCACAATAAGTGCATATGTATTGGAATGAACACAATAACAACATCAGTTATTGAAGCAAAGGCTGATTTTATTAGAAACACAGGCTGCAGACCTTATGGCGTGTATAAATTCCTAATATACATGGCTAAATTAGGATGCTAAGAACATATACAGAAGGGAGCAATTATATGTTAGAAACATAATACATTATAGCTTTAATTCGAGATGAAAAAACTATGATATTTAAAACTTTATGCTTTCCAAGTTTAGTAGACCTCCAATAAAATCTGATTAAGTGGACTTTAATTTATTGAATATGTCAGGCGGGAGATATGGGTGTTTTAACTTCTCCAAGAGGAGAAAAACGTTCGTTGGCATATTGCTTTTTGGCTACAATTAAATTAAATTACTTACGTCCACTTTGTGGGGTGTGTGCGTGTATGTATATTTTCCTACATTTTCTGTATATTTTCAATGTTTAATTAATTTCGAAAACCAATATATATTATATTGGACGACTACAAAATGCAAATAGAAGAACTAAATCACAAGTGCTCTTTTAATTGGTGCGGAGTCTGCGGACACAAGCGATGCAGGCGCATGGCTGGGGTCATCTTCGATCAAACGTTTCAGTCAGGAGTCCGCTTCCATAAATCGTACAGGTTATCGCGATGTTCCCAAGTATGCTTGGATTGAGTCAAATGGAGAAAAAATTAAAAATATCCAATACTTTTTTTTTCTTTTGGGGTCAAGATATCTATACCTTCTCTTCCTCTTCTTCTTTTTTTCAATGGACAATAATATCTCTGCATTTTCAAAATTAAAATTTCAGCAGAAGGCGGGCTGGGCGTTTATTTTTCTGGGAAGCTAATTAAAGCCCGAATTTTCTCACCCAGCAATTTATGTATTTCTTTTTATATTATTGTATAACTATCAAATTCTTAGCCACAAAGAATGGAAAAAAATTACTAGATATCAATATTATTTTCTTCTACGTATTAACTTGACTATTATATCAATAATAGATCATCAATCCTTTTTTTTTTTCAATACGAGTATTTTCAAGCCAATTTATGCATTAATTAAAATTCAAGTTGTTTAAGATACACGACTTATATTAATTTAAAAAATAAATTATTGTAAATACTGGCAATAAGATTTAAACCCATACAATTAAACTTAGAAATGTATATCTCCTAAACCGCTTAACATTTCCCAGATTATCATTAGTCTATCCACAAGTCAGCTCGAGATGAAACTTGAAACTTTTATTCAATAGAGGACAGACGGCTACTGTTTACTTCAGACGAAGTAATCAAGAGCACCCGTGGAGTGCTATCTTCGCTCCACCTGGCATCGTCCTAGCCTCCTAGGATTTATCAAGCTGGGCAAGCATGTCAGCTTTGTTGTTGGCATCATTTTTTATGGTTTTATCAAAGAAGTACATATAATTTTTGTATAGGTAAATTTATTAGAAGATTTAAGATTTGTTTGAAATGCCATTGATACTCTTTAGGGATGTTTTAAAAATTTGGAGATTTGACTACCCCCGGCCCTCTAAAAAAAAAAAAAACAGAATGAGGTTTATTATGAAAAAGGTCAAGTACAAGTATTTTCAGCTTTGAGAAATATTAAAACTTTAAACTTGTAAATATATACATATATATATATACACACACACACTATAAGTATGGTCAATCTAATAGTATAATGCTGAAAATAATTTTACTAAAATGTTTACCAAACACTCGATTATTTCAAAAGAACATTATCTGAAATGAATTATTATATAGTCTCAATTCTATTGTAATTTTATTCACCCTTAGTCATATTCTGAATATTTTAAAATTTTGTATTACAAAATTCAGAGAAAAAAGAGAAAAAAAACAGATATAGAAAAAACTCATAAACACTTTCATTTTATCTATCACTCGCTTTTCAAATTCTAAAAAATTTTAAAAGATCTTTATACTCTTTGCTCATCATCACTTCGTCATTATCAGACATAACTATTCTTTTTAGTTATGCAAAAATATAACACAATGCGTGAAATCATGAATAAATTAAAAGAAAAAAGAAAGCATTTGAAATGCCTAAGTACTATTCTCTAATATATAATCAACAACTTAAAAAATATACGTAAGATGATTGCATTACAAATCGATGAGATTGCATAACGTTCGACTTGTTTTATTACACATACAACGACTTAAAAAGAAGTTCTATATAATAAAGCAGACTTTGAGCCTTTGAAAGATTTAGCCATCTTATTATTAGATTTTTTTAAAATCTGTATAAAATAATTAAAAAAATTATCATGTATACAGATTTTAAGATGATCTAATAATAAAGAGCTTGACCTCTCTCCATAACAACGTCCTGCATAACCACGAGATATAAGAAAAGCAAACAAGCCATGAAGAAACCCTACATACATTAAAGCTATCGGTGTGTGACTGTGACCATTATTGATAGGCAAAATCAAACATAAAGCTATAGATAATCATAGATAGTTTTCTGATGATGGTAGTTAATGGGCCCTTTCTATGGGGGCGCTGTGCAAGACCAAAGTCTCCATGGTCAAGCCCGGCCCAAATCCATAGAGAACACCCCATTCGAGTCCTTCGCCGGTGGTGGCTTTTCCTTCCTCCATAGACCACCTCCTCATCTTGTCCAGTATAAACAGCACACAAGCACTCGACATGTTCCCATACTCCCTCAGCACGTGTTTCGTTGCTCTCAGCTTGTCTTGCTTCAACCCAATCCTCTCTTCTATTTGGTTTAATATTGCTGGCCCTCCAGGATGTGCAATCCAAAACAGCGAGTTCCAATCTTTGACTCCAATTGGGCTGAAGGCTTCTTCCAGGCTCTTCTCTATGTTGTCTGCAATCAGCTGAGGCACGTTTTCCTTGAGGTGAAATGTGAGGCCCACTTCACGCAAGTGTCCCTCAATTGCACCTTCGGAGTTTGGTAGAATCGTCTCTGACGCAGACACGAGATGATACAAAGGTCGTTCAATGGAAGTGTCGGGATTGGAGCCAACGATCACAGCAGAAGCACCATCCCCAAAGAGTGCTTGGCCAACCAAGGAATCCAAGCGTGTCTCACAAGGGCCACGAAACTTAACAACCGTCATCTCAGAGCACACCACCAGAACTCGCGCACCGGCATTATTCTCGGCAAGATCTTTAGCGAGACGAAGTACGGTACCACCGGCGAAGCAACCTTGATGGTAGAGCATGAAGCGTTTGGTGGACGGTTTGAGGCCTAAGAGCTTGATGAGTTGATAGTCAGCACCGGGCATGTCAACACTAGAAGTAGAGCAAAAGATGAGATGGGTGATATCTGACTTGGGCCTCCCCCATTCCTTGATAGCCTTTGAAGCTGCCTTCTCGCCCAGCTTTGGTACCTCCACCACCAGCATGTCTTGGCGTGCATCGAGGGAAGGTTCATTATAAGCACATATGCTCGGGTTTTCTTTTAAGATCTCTTCAGTGAGGTGTATATAGCGCTTCTCGATCATCGATTTCTCACCTATTGAGCCACACTTAGCCGTTATTATAAGATTAAGAATGAAGACACAGAATAATATGATGGTGCAATGCATGTCTATGAATATAGAACAATTGGGCTTAAGATAAAGTTCCTGAAGTATTTATGACCGACCAAGTTCTTCAACAAATACGTGACAAATATTTAAGGAACATCCAAAATCACGCGGTAAAAATTGTATTCACGCTTTGTCCAAATGTAGAATGGTATTTGGATGCTTACAAATGCGTTGTAACTTGGCCTTGAGGTGAGGCAAGTGGTGGCTATTGGTAACTCGGAAGTAATAATCAGTGAAGTCATGCTGGTAGATGCAGTTAGAGGGATTTGCAGTGCCGATGGCCAGCACGGTGGCTGGGCCACGAGCTCTTTGTGCCTCTCGCATCTCTTCCAAATATGCCATTTTTAATGTAAAGGAGTTGATGGAACACTAAAATGCATAAGCCAAACTGAGTCAGTTTTGGTATTTATAGACATAATATGGCTCTGCTGCCTCTACATGCATAGCAAGAGTTGTTCGGATTTAGATCCTTTAACTTAGGAAAAGATGAAGTGCGCCTGAAATACGGATTTATATTTATTGATTTGTTTAATATTAATTTTTTAATAACAAATGTCCCTTTAAAGGTAATTTACTGATCCTCACTTCAAAAGATCCGTGTCCAACTATTTCAAGTAATATATATATTTAATTATTTGATGTCAAAAACAATTTCAAGTAGTTAATTATTAATGGTTTTATATCAATTAAAAAAATCATAATTGATTGTGAATAAAATTTTTAATTAATTTTATGAATAATTATCCATTTATATTTCAGTACTTAATTGAAATGCAAGAGCAGAATTCATATTTTGGATAGATAGAACCTTATATCACTCTTCATAACTTATTTATGATTTAACATATATATATATATATATTTAATGTGAAGCCCATCTTGAGAAGATATTTATTTTTATTTTATTTTTTTATTTAAAAAAATTCTTCTTTATTTGTTGAATTCCCTTGCATTGTGCACTGGACCCCCATTTTAGTGAATGGTTATAAATCAAAAGAGTGACTTGCTTGGTATCTATAGACCCAATATGGTCCTGCTCACAGGACCCCCTTTTTAGTGAATGGTTATAAATCAAAAAAGTGACTTGCTTGGTATCTATAGACCCAATATGGTCCTGCTCACGGGACCCCCCTTTTAGTGAATGGTTATAAATCAAAAGAGTGACTTGCTTGGTATCTATAGACCCAATATGGTCCTGCTCAGAGGTATTCAAAATCGATCCAAATCAATTGAACTGAACCAAATCGATAAAAATCGAACTAAATCGATTAAGAAAAAACTAAAATCAATTTTGGACATTATAAAATCGATTAATTTGATTCAATTTTTAATTCGAGTCCTTCGCCGGTGGTGGCTTTTCCTTCCTCCATAGACCACCTCCTCATCTTGTCCAGTATAAACAACACACAAGCACTCGACATGTTCCCATACTCCCTCAGCACGTGTTTCGTTCCTCTCAGCTTGTCTTGCTTCAACCCAATCCTCTCTTCTATTTGGTTTAATATTGCTGGCCCTCCAGGATGTGCAATCCAAAACAGCGAGTTCCAATCTTTGACTCCAATTGGGCTGAAGGCTTCTTCCAGGCTCTTCTCTATATTGTCTGCATTCAGCTGAGGCACTTTTTCCTTGAGGTGAAATGTGAGGCCCACTTCATGCAAGTGTCCCTCAATTGCACCTTCGAAGTTTGGTAGAATCGTCTCTGACGCAAACACGAGATGATACAAAGGTCGTTCAATGGAAGCGTCGGGATTGGAGCCAACGATCACAGCAGAAGCACCATTCCCAAGGAGTGCCTGGCCAACCAAGGAATCCAAGCGTGTCTCACAAGGGCCACGAAACGTAACAATCGTGATCTCTGAGCACACCATCAGAGCTCGCGCACCAGAGTTATTCTCGGCAAGATCTTTAGCGAGACGAAGTACGGTACCACAGGCGAAGCAACCTTGATGGTAGAGCTGTGGAATGTTGTAGCATACAACACGTGAGAATGTGTGAAAAATGTAGATCATGGGAAGCAAATCATGTTGGCTGGAAACATCTCCATTATGGTTCAAAAATTGTGGGCTTCGTAAGATGATTTCTCATGTCCCAGAACGTGTCAGTTTCTTCGACAATATGATGGAATTGTCGTTGAAAGAGTTTGCCTATAAATACAGGGTCCCTGAGCTCGGTTTAACATTGCTACACACTATCATTCCATAGAACAAGAGCTTAGAAGCATCCATGCGACTTTCATGCAATAGAACTTTCATTAGAAACAGAGAATTCAAGCAATGACGAGAGGTAACATTTCGATCTATTTCTCTTGCATTGGATATTATAAATGTGTTTTTATATATCCATGAAATCTAACCATTGGTGTTAGAGCGAGAAATTCCTCTGCCTTGCTACGTTTTTTGAACTCAAAAATGTCAAATTTTTGATAAATTTGAGTTGATTTATAGAGCTATTTTTTTCATTATTTTGATATAAAAAATGGAATCTACATGAAATTCTGATGAAAATGGACTCTTGGATCATCCAAAACGAAGTTCGAAAACTCAAAAAATAACTGGGTTTTCATTTGGGTCCGAAACGGATCGGGTTGACCCAGCTGGAGGTTGGGGACAACCTAAACGACAAGTCGTTTTAAGCCTTTAATAAAGGACATGTCGTTTTGTAATTTGCATTGCTATTAAAGCCATGAGTCTTAGCCACTGAAGCCATGTGTTATTGTTGTCATATGTCAGCAACATTTAATATATATATATATATATATATACATTTTTGATTTTGTGGTATTTTCATTAGTTTCCGTTATATGATTTATATATATATATATATATATATATATATATATATATATATATATATATATATATATATATATATATGTTTATATATATTATCTTCTGATATTAAATATATATATATATAAATAAATAATTTTTTTAACAAAATATTTTACTGGCCAATATTTAATTAAAAATTAAAAGTAATTTATATTATTGGCCATTTATTTTGTTTAAAATTATGAAGTACATTTTAATTTTGTTCAAGTTATGGCAAAAATATTATGGACAAAATTAAATTAATTTTTGACAATATTTAGTTATTTATTTGTCAAAATCATTGTGAAATTAATTTTATGCCTTTAAAATTTGCCTAAATTTTGAAAATTTTATTAATTTTAGGCAATTTTGGCATGTTTAATTATAATAATTAATTTATGGTGTCATTTAATTTATGCCTAACTTTTTTTAAATAATTAATTTTTATTTTAGGCAATATTTATGGCACATTTAGATTAATTTAAAGAGAGAATATTAATTAAATTAATTAATCATATTTTGTTGATTAATTGATTAATTATTGAAATTCTCATTGTGTATGCTTATTTATGCATTATGTTAAATTATATTGAAGCCTGTAATTTCATTTAGATGTCATGTGAATTGTGTATTTTTAATTTAATTAAAGTTTAGCCACAGCACCTTTAATTATTTTAAAATTATACATTAAGTGTTATAATCACATAAAGTAAAATGACATCAAATTGTAATTAATTATATTTAATATGATAATTATTATCCCATAGGAATATTATCATATTTCATGTGATTAATTAAAATAGAATAGTAAGTTATTTTCTTTTCTAGATTTACCCATAAGAATTAAGAAAAGAATATAATTTACTAGTTTTATCATTAGTATATGTGTCTAATTAAATAAAATTTAGCCCACAGGTAATTTTATTTGTTACTAGACTCATAATTTGAATTGATATGCATTGTATTGGCATGACATGTCATTTAAGAATATTTATTTGTCTCAAATTATTAACATAGCATGTAAATTGTGCAGCTTTTCAACCTTTAAATATTTTTTATTTTCAAGTTCCTAAATTAATTAGAGATAACTATAATGTTTTGAAGGAGAAAATACTTCTCCAATTAGAGTGGATGGACGTTGATGATGTAATCAGAAAAGATGAACCTTCTAAACCTATGAATATTAGTAGTACATCAGAAGTAAATGTTTATGAACGTTGGGAGCGATCCAATCGCCTTAGTATGATGTACATTAAGACTAAAATATCAGCTAGTATTCGTGGGTCTATTAGAGAGTATCAAAACGTTCGAAGTTTGTTTAAGGCTATTGATGAATAATTCGAATCTTCGGATAAGGCCTTAGCAAGCACCTTAATGACAAAGTTATCATCCATGAAACTTATTGGCATAAGAGGTGTGCGAGACCACATCATGAAAATGAGGGATATAGCAGCTCAATTGAAAACACTTGAGGTTGAGATGTCAGATTCTTTTCTCGTGCACTACATCCTAAATTCTCTGCCACAACAATATGGGCCTTTCAAAATCTCCTACAACACTCATAAAAAAGAGAAGTGGTCAATTAATGAACTTCTAACCATGTGTGTACAAGAAGAAGGAAGGCTCATAGCAGAGATGGGTGAGAGTGTACATACAGTGACACAAGAAAGGAAGAAAAGAAAGGTCAAGACAAAAAGGAAGGGCAAGGTTCCCATCCCTGAGGATATTAAGAAAGAGTCCAAGTGTTTCTTTTGTAAAAAGAAAGGACACATAAAGACGGGCTGTGTAAAATTCAAGGCTTGGCTTCAAAAGAAAGGTAACTCAATCTCATACTTTTGTTATGAATATAATATGGTAGACGCTAGTAATAACACATGGTGGATTGATTCTGGCTCAACAATTCACATCTCTAATACCTTGCAAGGCTTTCTAAACCAAAGGAAGCTGGTGGGCAGTGAGCAATACATCTATTCAGGAAATAAGATGAGCTCAACTGTTAAAGTTATAAGAACATGCAGATTAGTTCTTAATTCTAGTTTTATTTTGAATTTAGAGAAAATATTTTATGTACCAAGTTTCTCTAGGAACTTGATTTCAGTTTCCAAACTTGTACCATTAGAATATTGTTTTGAATTTTCAAGTAATGAATTTAAATTATTTTATAAATTTAATTTTATTAGCAATGGTACACTTTGCAATGGTCTATTCCAAATTCAATTACGAAATAGTAACCTTTATGACTCAATGCATGTTTCTAATAGTATAGGTATTAAGAAAAATGTTACTAATAAGGATTTCTCTATGTTATGGCACCGTAGGCTTAGTCATATCTCAAAAGAGATAGTGAAAAGATTAGTAAAAGATGGAGTACTTAATACTCTTGACTTTATTAATTTCAACACTTGTGTAGACTGCATTAAGGGAAAGCAAACTAACAAAACTAAGAGAAGCGCTAAGAGGAGTTCTAGTATATTAGAAATCATACATACGGATATTTGTAGTCCAGATTTGGACTCTAGTAGTCAGAAATACTTTATCACCTTTATTGATGATTACTCACGATACATGTATCTCTATCTGCTCAATAATAAGAATGAAGCACTGGATGCCTTTAAGATATTTAAGGCAGAAGTAGAGAAACAATGTGGTAAACAAATTAAGATAGTGAGATCTGATAGAGGTGGTGAGTATTATGATAGATATACTGAAGATAGACAAGCACCAAGTCCATTTGCTAGGTTTCTTCAAGAGCATGGGATTGTTACCCAATACACTATGCCTGGGTCACCTGACTAGAATGGTGTAGCTGAAAGGAGAAATCGAATATTGTTGGACATGGTGAGGAGCATGTTGGTAAGTTCTAAACTTCCTAAATTCTTGTTGACTGAAACTCTTAAAATAGCAGTGTATAATCTTAATCGAGTTCCTACCAAGGCTGTTGAAAAGACACCATTTGAGTTATTCAAGGGTTGGAAACCAAGTTTAAGATATATGCGTGTTCGAGGATGCCCATCTGAGGTTAGGGTTTACAATCCACAAGAGAAGAAGTTGGACCCTAGGACTATTAGTGGCTACTTTATTAGGTATGCTGAAAAGTCTAAGAGTTATAGATTTTATTGTTTATCTCACAGTACTAGGATTGTGGAATCAAGGGATGCAAAATTTCTTAAAAATGACTTGATCAGTGGGAGTGATCAAACTCAAAACTTAAGTTCTGAAAATGATCAATCTAATATTCAAATTCCTATGTCAAGTGATAGATTGATTGTAATTCATGCCCCTCAAGTCCAAACAGGCATTGAACAACTAATCATTCAGGATCCACGACCTGTTGACATTGACCAAGTTGATCCAGTTAATGAACAGTCTTTAAAGACTATTAAACAAATAGTTGAACAACATGCTCCCCAAAAAAATGTTGAGTTAACATTAAGAAGATCAACTAAGATGAGGAAGTCAGTAATTCCTAATAATTATACTGTGTATTTACAAGAATCTGATTACAATATAGGAGCTGAGAATGACCCTAAAACGTCTTCACAAGCCATTAGTTGCAGAGAATCAAAACTGCGGCACAATGTCATGAAGGAAGAGATGGATTCTATGGCGTCTAATGAGGTCTGGGATCTCGTTGAGTTGCCTAATGGCTTTAAGGCTATTGGATACAAATGGGTCTATAAAACGAAAAGAGACTCATTAGGCAACATCAAGAGATATAAAGCACGATTCGTGGCCAAGGGATTCACTTAAAGGGAAGGAATTGATTACACGGAGACCTTTTCTCCTATATCTAAAAAAAATTTCCTCCGTATAATAATGGCATTAGTTGCTCATTTTGACTTAGAGTTGCATCAAATGGATGTAAAGACAGCATTCCTCAATGGGGAACTAGATGAGGAGGTATATTTGAAATAACCTGAATGATTCCCCTCTAGTGCCGGTAAACATTTGGTGTGCAAGTTAAAAAAATTCATATATAGATTGAAACAAGCCTCCCGCCAGTGGTACTTAAAATTTCATGATGTTATCTCCTCATATGGATTTGTGGAAAATGTCATGGACCAATGTATATACCAGAAGGTCAGTGGGAGTAAAATCTGTTTCCTTGTATTATATGTGGATGACATATTGCTTGCAACCAACGATAAGGGGTTGTTATATGAGGTGAAACAATTTCTCTCTAAAAATTTTGATATGAAAGATATGGGTGAGGCATCTTATGTCATTGGCATTAAGATCTATCGAGATAAAACTCAATGTATTTTGGGTCTATCACAAGAAACTTATATCAATAAAGTCTTGGAGAGATTTCGGATGAAAGATTGTTCACCAAGTGTAGCACCTATTGTGAAGGGTGATAAGTTCAATTTGAACCAGTGCCCGAAGAATGATTTAGAAAAGGAACAGATGTATAACATTCTATATGCTTCTACTGTTGGAAGCCTTATGTATGCTCAGGTTTGCACAAGACTTGACATTGCATTTGTAGTTAGAATGTTAGGTAGATATCAAAGTAATCCAGGTATAGATCATTGGAGAGCTGCAAAGAAAGCAATGAAGTATCTTAATGGTACCAAGAACTATATGTTGATATATAGACGGACTGAAAACCTTGAGGTAGTTAGCTACTCAGATTCAGATTTCGCTGGATACGTTGATTCATGGAAATCAACATCAGGTTATATTTTCATGTTAGCCAGCGGAGCTGTATCTTAGAGAAGCGCGAAGCAGACTTTGACTGTTACTTCCACTATGGAGGCAGAGTTCGTTTCTTGTTTTGAGGAAACTTCACATGGTGTTTGGCTTAAAGGCTTTATATCTGGGCTTAGAATTGTCAACACTATCCCTAGGCCATTGAAGATATATTGTGACAACTCAACTGCTGTCTTTTTGGCTAAGAACAACAAAAGTGGAAGTCAAAGTAAGCATATCGACATTAAGTACTTAGCCATTTGTGAACGTGTCAAGGAAAGTAAAATTATTATTGAACACATTAGCACTGAGTTGATGATTGCTGATCTTTTCACAAAAAGCATGCCACCAGTAATGTTTAGGGATCATGTATCTAGAATGGGACTTAGTTCCATTTTGTGTTATTGATGTATATACTATATATATATATATATATCATTTGTAATAAAGCCTTTATTCATTTTAAGTTATTTTTTCATTTATGCATATACATTAAGTTTGAGAATAACAACATTAAGAGGACCCAGAATAAGCATATGGCTTATTCATAAAGTTGATATATAGTGGATAAGGAAATAAAATGCATTGTGATACATAGAAGGTATTACTCACTTATAGAGGAACTACTGCTATGATTCATGCATTTATGTTTCAGTTAAATGTTTGAATCTTAATAAGCCATTATAAAAAAAAAAATATTTTCGAACCAAGTGGGAGAATGTGGAATGTTGCAGCATACGAAACATAAGAACGTGAGAAAAATGCAGATCGTGGGAAGCAAATCACGTTGGCTGGTAACATTTCCATTATGGTCCAAAAATTATGGGCTTCGTGAGATGATTTCCCACGTCTCAGAACGTGTCAGTTTCTTCAGCAAAATGATGGAATTGCCGTTGAAAGAGTTTGTCTATAAATATAAGGTCCCTGAGCTCAGTTTAACATTGCTACACACCATCATTCAGTAGAACAAGAGCTTAGAAGCATTCCTGTAACTTTCATGGGATAGAACTTTCATCAGAAATAGAGAATTCAAGCAATGACGAGAGGTAATATTTCGATCCATTTCTCTTGCATTGGATATTATAAATGTATTTTTATATATCCATGAAGTCTAACAAGAGCATGAACCGTTTGGTGGAAGGTTTGAGGTCTAAGAGCTTGATGAGTTGATAGTCAGCACCGGGCATGTCAACACCAGAAGTAGAGCAAAAGATGAGATGGGTGATATCTGACTTGGGCCTCCCCCATTCCTTGATAGCCTTTGAAGTTGCCTTCTCGCCCAGCTTTGGTACCTCCACCACCACCATGTCTTGGCATGCATCAAGGGAAGGTTCATTATAAGCACATATGTACGGGTTTTCTTTTAAGATCTCTTCAGTGAGGTGTATATAGCGCTTCTTGATCATCGATTTCTCACCTGTTGAGCCAAACTTAGCTGTTATTATAAGATTAAGAATGCAGGCATGGAATAATATGACAGTGCAATGCATGTCTATGAATATAGAATAATTGAGCTTAAGATAAAGTTCCTGAAGTATTTCTGACCGACCAAGTTCTTCAGCAAATACATGACAAATACAAGAAATTTATGGAACATCCAAAATCACGTGATAAAAATTGTATTCACGCTTTGTCCAAATATAGAATGGCATTTGGATGCTTACAAATGCGTTGTAACTTAGCCTTAAGGTGAGGCAGGTGGTGACTATTGGTGACTCGAAAGTAATAATCAGTGAAGTCGTGTTAGTAGATGTAGTTAGAGGGATTTGCAGTGCCGATGGCCAGCACGGTGGCTGGGCCACGAGCTCTTTGTGCCTCTCGAATCTCTTCCAAATATGCCATTTTTAATGTAAAGGATTTGATGGAATGCCAAAATGCGTGAGCCAAATTGAGTCAGTTGCGTGGTATTTATAGACACAATATGGCTCTATTGCCTTTACATGCATAGCAAGAGTTGTTCGCCACCAAGTGCGTACTCGGTAGGTGATCAATCTTCACTTATGGCATTTCATGTATATGTTTGTATCATAATATATTAGGTTCTATCTAATTGGCCTAAATATATATATATATATATATTAGTTTCTATCTATCCAAAATTTGAATTCTACTCTCGCATTTTAATTAAGTACTGAAATATAAATGGATAATTATTGGTAAAAATAATTAAATTTTTTATTCACAATCAATTATGATTTTCTTAATTAATATAAAACTATCAATAATTAACCGCTTGAAATAGTTTTGGACATAAAATAATTAAATATATATTAATTGGAATAGGTTGGATCTCGAAGCAAACATGAAAGCCCTCTATTCTACAAGAAAGTTTCTTCAAAAACATAAATTAATTAAAAAGCCCAAAATCCTATCCTATCTTATTCTACAAAATCTTAAATCAATCATAATGTAATGAAAAGTGAAATATTTTTATATAGTGGTGGACCAATAAAAATATTGCAGGCCATTAATATATAACTGGTATATGTTATAAATGTGATAGACAACTATATAAAATTAAAAAAAAAAGTAATTGATAAAAGGACGAAAACAAAATCTTACAATGAAGAGAACTCAAACCTATGAAAGCACTTTAAAATTGAACGTGTAAAATGCACAAGACATTTTTTTTTCTTAACAAACGTTAATGGAAAAATCGTATAAATTTTCTTTGTTATTCCTTTTTATGATCTTATCTAACTTTGTTATTTCTCTATTTTCTTTCTCCTATGCCAATCTCTTTTAGGAACCATAGCAGCATTCTCTTTATATTTCCTCTAGCTATCACTATTTTTTTTTTTTTACTAAGTACACAGTCAATTTACACAGGAAGAAGAAAAGAATATAACAAAAAACATTTTTTTGATTATTCCATCACTATATAGGATCAACAAGGGTTTAGTAAGGGAACAACGATAAAGATGACTTTTGCCGAGTACCAATCATTGTGCAGTGAGGAGATTTTTTTTTCCTTTATAATCTCTTGTTGGTTTATATAGCAAGGTAATATACCTCGACAAATTTAGCAAGGAATCTATCCCTCACCAAATAGAGAGACATACTTTCATTGCTAGTCCTTCACTAATGTGTCACAGAATTTCCCACCACCGTTTGCATGTTTCCCTCCTCTAATCCATGATAATTATCGAGGGATGTATTGTTGCTCACTATCCCCTCACTCAGTAATGATAGTTTAGCGAGGAAAATACCCTTGTTGTTTCTTTTTTTTTTCTTTTTGTGTCCAAATTTGATTATATCATTGACCTTTTTGTTGAAAGAGTTGTCATGCACCTGTGTTATTTTAAATAGTATATTTTATTTTATTATTTAAAAATAATTTAGTTATGACTTTATTTTGTTTTCCTTTATTTGTCCTAGTTGGTCAAGAGAGGATTATTATAATTTTTATTTGTTTTTTATCTTATATTTTCCTAAGACTAGATTGGGATTGAGTTACTAGATTGGGATTAGTCGTTTCCCATATCTATCCTTATATGTCAAAGATTCAAATAAAGAAAAAAACATAAAAAATATATAAAGAAACATCTTCTTTAATTTTGTACGTCCCTCTCCCTCTATCTTTCATCATGGTGCCAGAGCATTAGGTATTATGTTGGCCTAATGATCTCCTTTGGCACCATAAGTACCTTTTAAACAAGTGCACAAGATCCTAATTGAAGATTGTCTATCAATACACAATCTTTCTCTTTGAACACAGGTTAAAGTGGCTCGACTTGTTTTGTCACTATGGCATCCAAAAGCAACCCTATTGTGATCACCACTCGTCATTTCAATGGAAATAACATCTTGCAAGGGTCCCAAGGAGTTTTAATGTACATCATCAAATGAGGCAAAGAAGAGTATATCATTGGTGAAGCTGCAAACCAGAGGCCACAAATCCAAAGTACAAGACATGGAAAGTATAAACACAACAGGTAAACTTGATGTCGACAAAGATTAGAGAAATTTTCCTCCTTCATCTAGTAGCTGAAGATGTATAGGATGTAATGCAAAAATATTATTAGTGGAGAATACAATATCCTTGTTTCAAATTAAAACACTCATTTGTGATTTGAAACAAGAAGAACTTAATGTCATCCAATACTTTAGTGAAATATTAACAGCAACACAACTTGTATGAAGTCCACCAATAGAAGTTTAGTGAAGGTGTTTCTTACCATAAAAGGTTAGTACAAAAAAACATATTTACACTTATCTCCTGGGACTTAATGATATGTTTGAAGATGTTACGAGTATAGCAATGTCTACTCAACCTCTACCATCACTTGATGAGGTATTTACATAGGTAAAATGGGATAAAAGTAAAAAATAATTAACACAGGGCACTCCATTCCTTAAAGTGGTGTTGGAATCCTTTGCTATGGCTATAAAAAACAATGGTGGTGTAGATTTTAAGCAAAAGAAAGGTAATAGACCATGATATGATTATTGCAAAAAGGTAGGACACACCAAAGAGAAGTGTTGAAAACTTTATGGTAAGCCAACAAATTGGAAACCACGTTCATAAAGGGAGTCTTGGGGTCTTGTGATTAGTGGAAAAAAATAAACTCAAAATCATGGCTTCATAGAAATTAATTTGTTTAATGGAGAGCTCTTAGCTATCTCGTAAAAATTAATGATCAATCAAAGCAAAAGCTTAAAACAAATAATTAAAACAGGAGTCATGGCATATACAGGTAAAACTTCAATGACACATTCTAAGATATCCAACTCTTGGATAATAGATTCAAGTGCTACTGGTCATATGACTAGTCATATTTCTATCCCCAATAAACTTGTTTTGAATATTAAGAAATTCTATATCACTGTTGTTAACGGTACTTCAACTAAAGAAAGTATAGAGGAATTATGCAAATTTCTGATAAGCTAGTTCTAAATGATGTTTTCTTTGTTCCTTCTTTAAAGTGCAATCTTTTATTAGTAAGCAAGCTTGCTAAAGATTCAAAGTGTGGGACTATTTTTTATACCTTTGGTTGTTCTTTTCAAAACTAAGAGACAGGGAGAAAGATTGGCAATACTAAAGATTGTGTAGTACTTTACTAGATAAAGGTACCTAAGAAGGAAAGTAATGTTCTAGCATATGTCACTCACTCAAATCAAGAGAATATCATTTTGTTATGGCACTACAATTAAGCCATCAATATTTTAATTACATGAGAAAAATGTACCCATCTTTGATGAATAAAAGTTCTATGTTTCCCCAAATGTGAAATTTTCCAATTATCAAAATATATCAAATCTACTTATCCCTTTTAACTTTACCAACCTATTAAACCAATTTCTCTCATCTACAGTGATATGGGGGCCCTTCAAATATTAACAACATTGATGAGGCATGTTGGTTTGTCACCTTTAGAAATAACCACACTGAATTAACATGGATATGTCTTTTAAAAGAAAATTTTGAGATAACTATTATGTATCAAAATTTTCACAAAATAATCTAGAACCAATTCCAAACTTCCATCAAAATTTTCAAAACTAATAATAATATGGAATTCTTCAACATTGTCCATAATTCTTACTTTATCCACCATGGGATAATTTACCAAAGTTCGTGTGTCGATACCCCTCAACAAAATGGGTTCGTTAAAAAAAACAAAAAAAAAAGTAGACAATTCTTAGAGGTAACAAGATCTCTATTCCTAAGCTCTAATGCTCTTAAAAACTATTAGGAAGAGGTAATTTTAATGGCCATATACTTAATAAAACACACTCATGAATTTTAGAATTCAACTCACCTTATCAAAGACTCATTGAACACTACCCTATAAACTAGTCCATATCTTTTCTTGCCTATCAAGTTTTTGGATGTATTGACATTTGTTCATAATAACAATAAGGGGAAACTTGAACTTAGAACCATTAAATGCATTTATATTAGCTATTCATATAACAAAAAATGACTATAAGTGCTATCTTTCGTAAGAAAAATGTTTATTACCCTCAATGTTACATTTTTTAAAACAACTCTATTTTACTCCCAAACATTTATTCGAGGGGAAAACTCTACAAATAGAGAAGTAGAATGATTGTTTGGAAACAATCTTAGACTTCTTCATTCGAAACCAAACCTATTAAATGAACCAAAACCAGACCCTTAAAACTATCACGTAACACATGTCATAGACCCTAAGGAATGCCTAAGTGCTATACATAATAGAGAGAAACAAGTGTTTATAGCAAGAAAAAGAAAAAAAGAAAAAAACCAACAAAGTGTAGTGATAGAACAGTAAAGGGAAATGATAGAATAGTAGACAAATAATTGCACACAACATAAGCAAAGTCAGTTTAATTGCTGTTCTCTAAGTTTTGATTATCAAGGAGATCTAGATGTTCCTATTACTCTTAGAAAAAGGGTAAGAATTTGCATAAATCACCCTATTAATAATTTCATTTCTAATGGCAAGTTGTCTCCTCAAATGCAAGCTTTTTTCCATAATGTCTCTCTTGAAAAAATTCCTACTAATGTGTGTGAGATAGCAAAAAGACAAGAGTGCCAAGTTGCTATCCAATAGGAATTAAAGGCTCTTAAAAAGAATAATACATGGAAGATTATTAACCTCCCTTCTTGTAAGACTTCAATTGGTTGCAAATGGATTTTTAAAATTAAATATAACTCTGATGGAAGTGTTGATTGACATAAGGTTAGACTTGTTGCCAAAGGGTTTACACAAACCTAAGGCATTGACTATAAAAAATGTTTGCCCATGCTATGAAGTTCAACACCATCAAGGTTCTCTTGTCCTTCACTACAAACTTTGATTGGCTTTTACATCAACTAGATGTAAAGAACGCGTTCTTGAATGGAGACCTTGAGATTCACTAAGGTGGTTAAGAACAAAAAGTATATTCTATGTTAGATTAATCACACCCTATTTATTAAGCACAATGCAAAATAAAAAATTACAATTATGTAAATAATATTATGGTAGCCGAAGACTACAATGAAGAAATAGCCAATTCAATGAAGACTCTTGCAATTGAGTTTAAGACAACAAAATCTAGGCAACCTAAGGTACTTTGTAGGAATGAAAAAAGTATACTTTAAACCTTCTAAAAGAAACAAGGATGTTAGGACGCATGCTTATGGACACTTCAATGGAAGCAAACTACAAGTTGAAGCTTATACTAGAGAATTCTCCTATTGACATTAAGGAATATCAAAGACTTGTGGAAAGATTGATTTACTTGTCTCATACTCACCTAGATATCAGTTTTCTCGTAAATGTATTCAACCAATTCATGAACAACCAAAATGAAAATCACTTGGAGATTATATACATAGACTTTCATTATCTTAAAATGACTCCTAGATATGGCTTATTCTTCAGAAATGGTGACCATAAAGGAGTTAAAGTATTATATGTTTATTAGGTTAGGTGTATGACTGATAAAGGATCTACTACTAGTTAGTCTACTTTCGTCTAAGGTAACTTCATTATATGGAGGAGCAAGAAGCAACTTGCGGTTGCTCATAATAGTGCAAAAACTAGGTTTTGTGCATTTAATCTTGGGATATGTGAAGGAATTTAGTTAATAAGACTTATTAAGGAATTTGAATCGGATATTGGTTTACTTATAAGTGTGTTTTGTAATAACATGGCAACCACTGGAATTGTGAAGAACCATATCTAACATAATAAGACAAAGCATGCAGAAATAGGCTAACATTTCATAAAAGAAAAGATTGACTCAAGTCTACCTAAGTTGAACTATGCTCTTACTAGCTCACAAGTTGTAGAGGTTATGGCAAAAGCTATAACCAAAGTTAAGTTTAAAAAAATTAACTTTTAAGTTGGAAATAGCTAACATATACTCTTCAATTTGAGGAGAAGTGTTGGAAGAATTATCATGAACATATGTTATTTTAAATAATACATTTTATTTTAATATCTAAAGATAAGTTAGTTATAATTTTATTTAGTTTTGATTTTATTTTGTTTTTCCTTATCTATCCAAGGTGGTTAGGAAAGGATTAGTATACTTTTTTATTAGTTTTTTATCTCCTATTTTCTTGGAATTAGATTGGGATTAAGTTACTGAATTGTGGTTAGCCATTTCTCATATTTATCCTATATGTATCGAAGGATCCAAAAGAAAACAACACAAAAAACATAGAGAAACATCTTCTCCAGTTTTGTATGTCTCTCTCCCTTTGTCTTTCATCACTTTTAATTCAACAACACGTATAAAAATAAAATAAAAATTAAAAGATAAAAATATAGAAGTAGTAATAAAATCATTCTTCACGCTACCCACTTGTTGCAACTTTCATGTATTAATTTTTTTCTTCAAAAATAAAAATAATCATATAATAAATAAATATATAAATATTTATTAATTTATAATGCATTTGTAGGTTCAAAAGCAATTCATATATGTAAATTTTTATAACAAAAAAAATTATGTAATCAAACTGTTTTTTAAAGGATGGAAGATAATATTTTCTCTTTATATGATTATCATCTATGTAACATGATACAAGTACTTAGACTAAGTTTACTTTATACATGAAGAAAATTTGAATAATAAAAGCAAAATTTTAGTCAAATAAAATATTATATGCTTCCGGCTTGGTTATGTGTTAAATGAATCCCTATCCTCTAAAGGCTACACTTGATAAAATAGAATAGAATAAAATAAAGTAAAAAAAAAAATTTTAAAAAATTGAATAAATAGATAGAAGAAATAACAAACAAATATTATTAAATAATAATAATATAATAAATATTTTTTTTTTCTTTTTCCCTGCTCTTTTTTCTCCGTACCGAATGAAACATTAGCTGTGCAGAGAAGATGTACAGGGGCGGGATAGGGGTCCCTTACTTGGAGACCACAGTATATGTACTTTTACTCTTTTACCCTTTTTGAGCTTCAGATGGTGTGCATTATACAATTCCCTATACTACCGTTCCATGATGTTGCCTTCAATACAGATACACCAAAGCAGGGATGAATTGACATACCCATATTATGTAAGATTTGATGCTTTTTATTTATACTTTACAATATTTTATTTTAAGAATTAATTTTTATTAATTCAGCCATTTGATTAAAAATAATAATTATGCTAATCTTTTATATCAAATTTTCTTAAAAGAATAAAATAATTTTAATTACGTAATCAAGTAATTAATAGTTTCATATATTTATAATTTAGATTGTGTATTAATTTTTAAAATATTGATGAGTATCTAACAACTTTAAATTAATGTTGTTGATGACATTCATGATAAAAATATTTAATCTGACAATAAAATTTGTAAAAAAAAATTATTTCGTAAGAAAATAGTGTAAAAATGATTTTGAAATTATCAATTGAATCCTTTTGAGTAAAATTCCGATTCATCCGCATTCCAAATATATACTGGGGGCATGTAAGTGCTTATTTAATGGCAGTGTTAATAGATTTGATCTTTAAATGGTAGTCGCCGATTTACATCTTAACGGCACATTTCAACCCATTATATAGATAATATCGAAGTTTAAAATCAGTAATAAAATTACACCCTTAAATTTAATTTGATGTCTATCAGTTCGTGTTGTCGCAAGAGAACAGATCTTTTGAAGTAACGTTCTCTAAAATTCTTTTAAAGTACTTTTTATATTTGTTTGTTTTTTATTTTTTTAAATTTTTTTTTAATAAACAGAAGTTTTGATCTTGTGAGACACTTCGAGGACTTCAAGGAAATTTACTTAAGAAGATCTGCTCTCCTTGTCGTAATGATCAGAAATCAGTGAGCAAGAGTGGTTACTAGCAGGCGCTTCTTTTGATTTTTCATTATTCCAATATATGAAAGTAAGCAAAGTCCCTTCTACTTAATGACGCAAAATATCTTGTATGAATTAAATTATCATATTAGTTAGTAGGGTCTGATTTGCGTAATGCATGGACATTTGCTTTTGCTTAAATATGTATGCAAAAATAAATCTAAACTCTCCACGCCACTAATAATGCAACTCTCTTTTGTTTTTTTTTTGGGCCGATTCACTTAATACTGCAACTCGAAACGCACGTGCGTGACAGTATGGTTACGTGTATTCGGTAGAATAAGAATAGAAAAAATTATAGTTAAAAATTTTAAATTAAAAATATTTACATTGAAAGATCTTAAACTTTAAAAGATTTAATAAAAAATTTAATTTTGCAAAAAAATTAAAATTCAAGATTTTAAATTAAAATTTTTTATCTTCAAATTTTTTTAAATAATTTTAAAATTTAAGATCTTTTAATATAAATATTTTCAATTTAAAATTCTCAACTATAATTTTTGCATAAGAATATATTGCCTGACCAGACAGGTATTTTCCAATTTTTATGTTAGGTGACAGATTCCCGTTCAAAGAGTATATTTGTTTATCTTTGAAAAGGAATCTGCCACCAAACATGGAAAATGCCATATCCTATCCATCAAGGAAGTGTTCTCATCTGGTTATGGAGGAAGATCACAATACGCAATATAGTTGAACCTATGAAAAAATACTTGTGGGAAGGAGAACCTTCATTATTTCAAGCGAAAGTGATTTCACAGTAAATGAATTTGAATGGATGGGCTCGATTCCAACCTAACCAATTTTTTTCCACAATGCTAATTTGTTGCAATGGTGCAGATGGCGCAGCTTATAGTAATTACAACCCATTAAGCATAGCTTCCCCGACACACCAAAGCAAAGAGGTCTGAATTAACCCAAAGGTGTAACAAACTCTTCAACGAAGATAAAATCATAATGCAAACCCAAATAAGATACGAAAAAGAAAAACTCACCCAATATTCATAGATGAAGTAAAAATGAAAACTAAAATTATAAGTGAAAAATTGTAAATGGCTTAGGTATGAACAATTCCATCTACTGTGAATTGAATAATTACATATCATCCTTAAAGCTTGGGACGTTGGAAGGTTAAACACAATCCAATTCATCTTTTAGTCGTTGACATCCCACTTTATTAACGTATTTACTCGCCTTCTTCAACTGGGTATGAGCTTTGTTCTGTTGAGGAACATCGTCATGTTATTGATGTTCAAATGTGAGCTCATTGAAGCGGGAGGTTAGTGGGTGGACGCACTCATTGGTGAGGCTAGTTCATGATTCATTTGGGCTTCTACCTCCCGAGTTAAATACCCATCCTTTGTTATCAAGATTACAGGGTTCAAGGACAGCTCGATTCACAAGAAGATAAGAGAGATCCAAAGTAACGGGACTCTACACTAAAACAGTGAATTAGAATTATATAAGATTAGGCTTACATGTCCCCTCCAAAATTAGACGCTAACTTGTTAGTTCGTCTGGCCTCTTTAGGAGCTTAGTATTGGTTTAAAACTTTTAGCTTAATGACCGTTCTTAATTTTTAGATTATATTTAAGAATTAGCTCTAATAAATTTTGAAATTTTGTTTGTTTAATATAATAATACAATACAATTTTGTACATATATGGAAAGACGTATAGTAATTAATTAAAGCAATTTATGGTGAGAGATAAAATAAGTCAATAACATATTATTTGATGAAACTTATGCATATTTATTTGTTAATTAAGATAGCTCATCAATAAATTAAAACTTTTAATAATAAATGGTTTATTTTTTGTTTAATTTTTTCTTAAATTTCAATAAGCTATATTTTTTTATCCAAAATAAAAAATTTAGCCCTAAAGAGTAGCCCCACCTAACCTTATTAAACCCTAGGGCCAAATAGTGTCAAGTAAAAAAGTCTTACTTGAAAATGGAATATCATTTTACTCGCTTGAATTTCAATAAGCTATATTTTTTTTTTGAATTTTTTTTTTGTTTTTTTTTTCTTTCTCAAATTTTTTTTCCCTCTCTGCTCGTTATAACTTTGGTGAGAAGGTTTTTTTTCTTTTGATTTTATTTTGTATTAATTCTTTCCTTTATTTTTAACTTATTTCTACTACAACTTATTAGTTGTATATGATAAAATTACAATATTTTTTAATAAACTATAGTTAACTTGATTTCTATGGTATCTTTCTTTCCATGCATATGTGTATAAACTCATAAGAAGCAAGTATTATTTAACCATAGAAATATTTAGTTTCATACTGTTTAAATACAAATACATAAACCATTGAAGCATAAAAACTACATAGGAATAGTAAATAAAAACTTAATTCTATTATTCATAACTAACGACGAAAATATAACTTAATCTAATCAACTTAATCTAATCATCTTCTTCACTATCGTCTTCTATACTATCTGGATTCCTTCTCTGTGTTATACTTGTTGTCGGTTGAGATGAGTTTCGTCTTCCCTGAGATCGTGCATTAGTGCTACGTGTGATTTCTTGTAATTGGGTCCGTAACTCTTCAATTTGTCGCTGTTGATCTTCAAAACAACTTTGATATGATTTTGTTGACATATTAATAAATTCATTTCGTATCATGTCTTGAATATAATTTGCATGGGGATATGGTGGCACCTGACTTGAAGAGGCTTCTGGATTATATGAATATCCAGTCCTAGCATCTCCTACAATTTTAGAAGATATATTACCGAAACCGTAGACAGCACCTTTTTTTTTTCCTCCAGCAGCGTTGACAAATAAATTTATATCTGTGGTATTGTTGCTTGAACTTGAACTGTCTATACTCTCTTTTTGTCTCAAGTATTCATCCTAGTAACATATAAGCAAGTACTTAATATAATTTAAAGATGTGCATGTAAAATAGATATACAAATATTTATGTATATACCCAAACGGCCTTTGATTTCTCATCAACCCAAGAGTTGGTCGATTTTCGTTGGTGTGTTTTTTGATAAAGTTCAGACTCGGGCCTATAAATTGGAAGAAGGCAACATTAGGATGAATACTAGTTGAAAAGTAGGAAAAATGTACATATATTTTGAAAAAATATAAATGCTTAAACTGATACCAATTTTCGTGCATGTTCTTCCATGGATGTAGAGCCTCCCGTGTGTAAGGAAGCAGCTGCACGATATTTCTTTTTTTGCTCGCTATTGGCACGAAATTCATTAGAATCCCAATGCTCACATAATTCTTCCCAAATTTGTTGTTGTATCCATGGAGGTTTTTTTCGTGTATCGCGGACATGTGCAATGATATCTTTTAACCGTTTTTATACTTTGTTTTTCCAATTATGCCAGATCTCATGATGGTGTGCTGGCTCCCAATAATAGCATTTCTTGTATTGTAACCCACAATATCAATACAATCAACTTAAATATTATTCAAGATTAAATTAATTATTCAACCTTTTGAGGGTAAAAATGAAAGAAAACAACCAAACTTGAAACTCATGAAACCATAATTGCTGATATTCAAGTGGAACCTCACTCCAACAATTCCATGCCCCATCGAATTTATCTTTAAAGATTGCAACAATAGCAGTACAAACATCTTTATTATTTGGGTTGAACCTGAAGAAATGAAAGTGGAAAGAAGGACATTAGAACTTACGTTAATCAATTGTATAATAATATATGCTTGAGAAGCAAAGTTAAAAAACCAGTCCCCTCAGGTGTGATTAATGTGGGAAGAGATTCATTCTGGTTAGTGGAGGGCTCTTCATGCATTTTATGAATGTTTGGTTGCACATTATCTGACTCTACTTGAATATTAGGTGGGATTGGCGAATTTGGCTGTATGTCTTCTTCGACATTAGATGATTCTCCTTGAGAGAAATTTCTCCACATGTTTCTTCCTCTTCTTGAAAACATCCTACACAACAAGAAAATATAAATCATGTTTATAAAATCTTACAATAATAGTATAATAATATGGCCCATGCTTATAAGTTTACAATTGTAATCCATCTTCTGCTTACCTTAGTTCCTTCGTGAATATAAAGCTAGAAATAATATTGTAAAAGCAAGATAATGGTATAGGAGAAAGATGGTCAGAAAAGTTTAATCATCAAGAAGAAATATATATAGGGATATATATTAATATACATATATATGTGGGTACCTATATCTCCTTGCATGATTGTTCAGAGAGACATGTGAATCTAAGTTAGATATGGATGAAAAATAAAAAGAAAAACTATGAATAGTGGATAATGACTTGGTTGTCTACGGTAGTCAGTAAACAAGATAAGAAAAGATTCTCACACATGCATGAAACTTATTATATATTACTTTATAATATGTAACAATAATAGCGCTATAAATATGCAGGTCCCGCGTCCAATATCATTACACATATGACAAGAGTATGTCGTAAAAAAAGGAATAGATAAAGTAATAAATAATATAAGAGTTCTACTTTCCATTATCAGCACTATAATATAAATTTATAAATAATAAATGATACAAAAATTCTACTTTCAATTATCAGCATTATAGTACAAATTTATGGACTTAGCTTAACTAAGTTTGCATCATCATCAGCATTATAATACAAATTTAATACAAATTTATAAACTTAGCTTAACTCAGTTTACATCATCATACAAAATAAGTTAAAACAGTGACGTTAATTTTCCATTATCTTGTACATTAATTCTTTTTATTAAAATTATTCGAACTCGATGGTCTATTATTTGCATGATATTCATGAATTTCTCGTTGCATCTCAAATATTAATTTATCATTGGTGTCCATATGCATCCGAAGATCCTTCAACTTTTCCTCAATATTAGGATGGAGGTGACCTCCTGGATATATAGCTTCTGCTGTAGTTGGATGTGAAAAAATATTATTTTCTTTTCCATAATTATAACCATATATTGGATCTTCAACCACTTCATATGCAACACTACCCAAACCATATATGGAGCCTCCACTCTTTTTCCCTCCTGCTGCTATTGTCCACATAGTAACTTCATTAGGTAGTGTAAAAATCTGTGAATCACCCGCTGCAGATGCTATACTAGTTTTAAGGCTCACATATTCATTCTGAGATAAACCAAACAACGAAGGTTATCAGATAGTTGTACTTCTTCTATAAAACCTTGTGAAAAAAGTTAAAAAAAAAATTAACAAGCCAATACATACAAAAGTTTGCTCAGATTTTTTATCGATCCATTCACCGGATACTGAGTTCTGATGAGTTCGAACGTGCAGCTCAACCGGAGTTATAGGCCGACCAAATTCCTCAGCCAACGTTGCAATGTGATCTGTGAATGGAATATTTCCGCCAGTATGAAGAGATGGTCCATGGATAGAGTTTGAAGCTCTATTCTTCTTCGCACGTTGACTTCTTTCTTTAAATTCAGCCTTCTCCCAAGTAATGCATAAATCATTCCAGATATCTTCATTAATCCAAATAGGACGTTTTCCTCTATCTCGAACATAACAAATCAAATCTTTTAACCGATTTCTTGCTCGATCTTTAAAATTTTTATAAATTTGGAAATGATCCTCTGGGGTCCATACATAGTATTTCTATCCATTACAAAAAAAAAATGGTAAGCCCACGCATTTTATTCAAGTTAAAATAGTAAATCTAAAATTGTGGTTCAAACTTTACTTGAAATTCTGCAAACCATAATTGTCGAACGGATTCAGGAACTTCTTTCCATGAGTTATAAGCTCCCACGTAATTATGTTTTATCACAGATGATATATATTCAACTGCATCATTTCCATCGGGGCCAAATCTACCAAATACATATATCTCAATTTCGGTGAAAAAATTAGTTAAATGAAAAGAAAAAATTACATACCCTGTTTCACCGATTGGAAAAATAAGTTTTTTTGCTATATTATCTCCTCCTCAAATCTGAGAATACAGAACATCACCGTAGGTTCTTCTGTCCATCTACACCATAACACCATGAATATGACGAATAATAATATATACACATAACAGAATTAGGCGAGCATACAACTTTCACTATCAAGGCTGATACAAATATATTACCTTCTATCCTGCGATAAGAACAGAATCTAAAAAGAAATAAATTTGCATGTATTATATAATTTTGTCTTCAACACCACGTGAATTAGGCTTCAATCCCTTTATAATTCTGTCACTGCACGATATTTTCTTTGCAAACTGCTGCATGCGTAGACACTCCTCTCTTGCATCCATAGACCTTCTGATAAACATATTAAAATATTTTATATTGCAGTGAGATGAAGATAAAGTTCACGTGCAATTTTGTTTCCTATATTTTTATGTTAGCTTATCCCGAGCCAGTTACCACTTTTCCTCCTTGTCTTGGCATAGGTTGAAACTTTCACGTGAACTTTATCTTTGTCTTCGCATGACACAAGTTAAAGCGCCCTTATCTTCGCATGCCTTGCTTTATTCCCAGCCATTCAACCTCTCTCGTCTTTTCTTGGCTCCTTTCGTCTTTTCTTGGCAGATGGATGAAGCTTTCACGTGAAGGTGTATCCTTTGTCTTTTGGCATGTCACCTTGTCATTACTTTTCCTTGTCTAGGCATGGTATGGTGCTTTACATAAAAATTATTTACGTAGTCCATGTTTCCTTGCCTGAGATGTTCATTTACAACTAATTATTAAAATTAAGAATACATATTAATTTAATTTGTATTATGGTTCACTTAATATAAAATTATTTCGACTAATATAAAATTAATAATCTATGTTAATTAATATGAAACTAAGAAATATATTTCTTTAACTAATTAATTATAAAATTATTTCAACTAATATAAAATTAATAATCTATGTTAATTAATATGAAACTAAGAAATATATTTCTTTAACTAATTAATTTTACATTTTTTGTGTTAATTTAAATTTATACAAATATAATTATAATCATTCTCTAATTTATGTATATTATATGTATTTTATATGTAATATAAATAATCCCCGCAAATTATAACGTAACATGTATCTTGTATCTTGCGGCGCAAGAAGGGTAAAATTGTAAAAAGAAAACCAACTACTTTTCTTCCCCGCACATTTTCTGTCGTCGCATCCAAACGAGGGAGGGAGAGAAATTTTCTTCTCAGTTTTCTCCTCCTCCGTTTTCGCCCCACTTTTCTCCCCCTCCCACTTTTCTCCTCCTCCATCCAAACAGAGCGTTAAGGTTAAACAAATAGACTTTAAGGATCTAGCTCATTTTAACAGCTTTACCTACACCTACACCTACACCTACGATTATGTACCCTCTGAAAATTACAGCCAATAGATCCTATCTTTTACCCACACTTAGATAGTGTTTGGGCATGACCTAAACAACTTAGCGGATTTCAGATTTAATATAGAAGGTTCTAATATATAAGTAAGGTTTTTTCGATCAAAAGTCGTTTTAAGTTTAGTTCACATAAAATTAAAGAAAAAAACACATATACTATTATATTCAAATATTAATGGCTTTGATAAAAAGAAAAAAAAAAGGTAATAATCTCTCTATAATAAATTGAAATTTACTGTTAGTATATACTCCAACTCATGATATCGATTTTTGTTTTGTTTCATTTACATTGTTTTCAATTTCTTGACCATTTGTTTGAAGTAAAATATGTTGGTTTGAAAATTGCAAACCTTTAGACATTATAATACAACTTAAGAAATCTGTCTATACTTCAATAGACTTTCAAAATTGCTTATAATGTCACATGCATATTTTCAGAACAAGTATCGTACTTTTGATATATATATTTGAAATAATTGAAAAAGTTTCAAATAATTTCATGTCTGAAATAGTTTTAAATATGAAAAAAAATATTTGATAAATATTGAGCTGATTACGCTACTGATAACTAGTAGTGCTAATGGTGATTTGTATACAGGAAATAATGACTGGTTTAAAGGGTATGAAAAAGTTTTTAGCGAATGGTGATTTGTATACACTCTTAATTTGATAACTATTATTGTTAGCCCTATCCAACCAATTAATTTGATAACTATTATTCAAATCCATAATTGTATGTTAGCGAAAACATGCCGTAATTTTAACTTGCACCTTTTTATTCTTAAAAAAAAGAAATTTGTGACAACAGGCTAAACTCAAGCTTGGTCTAAGGATTTGAGCTATTACTTAGTCCATGACAATGGAGCATAATTAAGATTGACTTGGGTCGGAGTCCAAGCCCATTATCTTGGGCTCAATCTCAGCCCTTGAAAAGGGTTCACGGGCCTATCTTCTTCCATCTCCATTTCAATCCAACCTTTCTTATCTTCTGGGTCCTAATAGCGGGTGTAGGACCTCAAGTGCTTCCTGTTAACCCAGCCCAGATGGCTCCGATGGTCAATTGCCAAAAGCCTGTATCTGGCCCACAATGACTTTTCACAATCATAGTTGTTGATATAAAATTCTCTAAATAAAATTTTAATGGTTTTAATTATGTTAAACAATATTATAAAGAAACTATTTTGTGGAAGAAATATTTCGGGCCAAGGTATGTTCAAGAGAAATGATCTTAAATCGGGACAAAACATCTTGGGCTTCATTGATACAAAGTTTCATTTTATCATCTGAGCAACAAATGTGTTTTATGAAAATCTTTATTGGGCCAAGCAAATCATAAGCTCACTTAACGAGAAAGGCTTTTGCAATGGTTTTATCATGTTGGGTCAAAATGAAAAACCCAACATTCTGGGCCTATGTCACACCTAAATTAAGAAGTTGACTTTTGAATTGTTGTTTTACATGCAAAAACTCTGGTGCTCAGCTGAAAAGAAGTTAAGTTAGAGATAGGTTGCTGCTCAAGCTGTCTTATTTAACCAAACTTCATTTATGAATCCCCAAAAGGAGGAAAATACAACACGCCAAATTTGAAGACTCTCTGAACTCCATCGTGCTTTAAGCAAGAATTCGAAGTGAGAGAAAAGAACTGAAGATGAATGAAACACTCCAGTATTTAATGACTTTAGTGAACGTTGAAGAAAATACTCTAGCCTTTACATTTAAAGAAGATCTCCTAGTTGGAAGCAAAATTGCACTTAAGAGAGTGAGTGTCCTTGAGGAACGGGTACCCCAAATGATTGGGTATTTAAGAAGTGCATTAAAGAAGAAAGTTAGAAGAACACACACGGCATTAATGGTATTAGTGAGAGTTATACTTCTTCATTTATTAGCTTGCTTAAGATTTACTGTGCTTTAATCATTAAATTGAATTTTTCAGCAATTGTTGTTGTGCTGCGTGTGAGAGCTTTGTGTGAGCCTATACTTAACTTATAGACATCTCTTATATTTCATCTAGGTTGCTACGAACTTGTGTTAATTATAGTAAATTTGTAAGATTATAAAATCCTGTGTGGTTAAGCTTCCTTGTTGATTTGGAGGTAAAATTTAAGAGGTTAATCCAAAAGTAGATTTAAGAAGTGTTTAGGTGGTACAACACAAATATGCAATCCTTTAAAATTTCTTTGACGATGAGGAAAAGTGAAGAAACTAATTCTTGAAAAAGGTTTGTTTAGTTGTATTTATGATTATTTCCCTTTTTATTACTTTATATTTGGAGAGTGGATATAGGATCATTAGGCTCTGAATTACTATAAATATAGTAATGTGATCTTTTTTATTCTCTATTTTTTTTATTTGGTATACTTGCAATTTGTTTATTCTATTTCTCATTATATCTTTTTTTTAAAACTCACATATTTTTAGGAAGTTAAAATTATAAGAACTTGAATTTTTAGTGAAAATTTTAATTTAAAAATTTATTTGTTAAAAGTCCCATTGACCCTCTCTCTTGGACTCTTCTAGGACAAATAATATATAGTAAAATTTCCATTCATGCCCAAATATATATGCTTTCCATGGAATTCACCTCCCCCTCGTATTAAGTGAGACTTGGAGCTGATTCAATTGTTCTTCGAAAGTTTTAATTTTAATCTGTAAATTATCAATTTGGGATGAATTCCATTGCTTGAGGGAAATTTTATGTTAATTAAGTGTGGCTTGAAATTGATAAGCATCAGATCCTCATTCCCATCTTTTCAGCTAGATGGGATTTAAGTGCACAAATTGGAATTGATCTTCTCAGCTAGATGACGAATTGACGATGACGTGAGATTAATGTAATGTATATGCAAAAGTTTGTTTCTAAGACTATAGTGGGACACAGCACCTTCCAAATCCTTGAAATTCTAGTGAGAAATTCAACCTAATCTTTATGACTATGGTAGGCTTTTGAAGAAGGAAGAAAATCTTTGGAGGAAAAAATTAACCATTTGAATCTACGTACCAATAATTATGTTCTAAAAGCACTGTATAAAATGGTGCTGTTAGATACGTCATTAAGTATAAATCCAATGGTAAAGAATTTGAATAATTTGTAAAACTTTTTAATTTAATTTATACTGTTATGTAAAAAGTAAAAAAGAAAATGGAAGTGTTATTGCATATGTAGCATGTCATATAAACTAAAAAGTAATGAATGTGACGTGAAATAAATGCCACAATTCGGTGAAGATGGTGTACCAAGTCCAGGGCATCATTATGATGCCGAATTTTGTCTGCCAAAAGGACCCAGTTCTAAAATTTGTAGGAAAGGGCAATCTAATATATACTTTGTCATATTAATTTCCCAAAAGGGTCTATGTTAATCGTTAATGTTTCACAGACTCTTCCTCCTACATGGATATGGCAAAACATCGACGATCAGAGCACCCAAAAAGAAAAAAAAGAAAAAAAATTCTAGATTGAACAATGATACGGCAATAAGTCCGGTAGAATTTGCCTTTTGGGTTAATAATTCGAGTTGGAAGGCGTCCCTGGATAGTATAGCGGATAAAGTGGAATATTTCGTAGAAATTATGGACGTATTTATGACATGTGAATTACAAAGGCGGCGGAAGAGAGTGCTTAGGTGTCAATTGGTAATTAATTGTTTTTTTAATATACTTTTAAAAGAAAGTGGTTCTATTTAAACCCTGCCCCACTCCCCGCAGAATCTGAGCAACGGAGAAAATGAAGGGAAAGGAGAGTGTGGGTGGGGAAGAGAGTGATCCTATCACCAAGGAAGTAGACATGAAAGCAAAGCCAGTGGGGAAAACAGAGGCGTTGTACTGGCCCAACAAAACCCAGAACGCAACTGTGTTTCCGGCGAAGAGAAGGTGTATAAAGAAAATGATGTGGAAGCGCATGCTTGAGTTTATTGCATCAAATTCCAACAAGAAGACGAACGCTGTATACCCCTCTTCTCTCTCAACTTTTTGATGATTTATGTAATTTATTAGCTTTTCTTCCCTATTGGATGCATTTCTTTAATCCATCTGTACTATTCATATAAAAGCACGCCGTTCTATTGGATGATTGTGCCTTTTCTCTGTTCTGGTTTACCATCTCTTCTTTTTGATTTTTTCATTACTGTCAGAGCGTTCCCATTCTCCTTTTGGGTGCGCTTTCAGCGATATTTACATGTTCATCAATTGTGAAAATTGAGACACATGCTGGTCTGCGCATATGCATATGAAAATGAAGAAACGTTTTTCCAAGATTCTAATTTTTAAGATTTGTGAAGAAATTAGTATTGTAGTCGAAGGACTATATATGCAAGAACCAAATTGATTGGCTAAATACATCGCCAAGACCTGCTCATAAAGCGGGTTTAAAACGAGTTTAGGATTACTCCACTTCATGTTTGGCAGATTGGAAGGGATGCGTGAAGAAAGGAAAAGCGAGATAGAAAGTAAAGAAATGTTATTTGATATGCTGGAGATGAAAATGTTATTTTCTATGCCATTCAAATTTTTTGTTTTTGAACTCTTTAAAATAATTTTAAAATTTAAAAACTCTTAGTAAAAAAATATAAAAATTTTCCTTTGGAGGTTTGTAATTAGAATTTTTTTTCTTTTTGTCTTATATTAATTAATAAAAATTGATTTTTTTAATTTTCTTAACTCTAAAAACATTTTAGTTATTTATTCACTTTTTATATTATTTTTATTTTATCAAATATCAAAATAAAAAATATTCGTATTTTTTTCATATCATACTAAATATAATTTTAGATTGCACAATTTAATTGGATTCTCATTTATATTTTTCTTTCCATTGTTTTTAAAATGTTCCATTCTACTAAACACAACAAATTTTTTTTTTTCATTAAAGAAGGAGAAATATAAATTAGAAAAGGAAAGAAAGGGAAGCCACAGAAGAGATAGCCAGCTGGTGTCTGAGTGGGACGAAACGTTACGCAACCTGATTTGGTTGTTCCCAGTTAACTCTTCGATCGTTTTTTTGGTTCTACTGTGGAGAAGACTGGGAAAGTGGTACCGCCTTGATGGTCATTAAAAGCAGAGGTTATGTCATGTAATTTAAGGAATAAAGGATGTGAATATTCGTTAGTCATGCAAATCCAAGTAATGCTTTAAAATCACGTGTTTGGAAGGTAGGAAAAAAGACCAGCCAAAGTAGGATGCCAAAAGGGCATCAAATAAAAAACTATTAGATAGACATGAATTATTAAGAATAAATAGATGAACTCAATTATGTAAGTATGTCATATATGTTTTTTTTAATAAAATATAATTCTGGTGTATCAATATAATTATGTTTATCTCAATTTACTTTAAAAAAAATCTCTGTTCTCCAATTTGCTCAAATTCTGGGTCCGTCCTTGCTTGTACTTTTTGCTATAAATACAGACCAAAGCTTAGTTACAGAATTATTGATATAATTTTGTTTGGTCATTACTTACAAAAGTCTGGTTAATCTTCGCTAAAGTTTAGTTAAATTGACTTCACACTTGTTGTTTATATTAGTCTTCAATAAGATTTAGTTTAATTATACTTAATAATTTTTTTAGTTTAAATAGTGCACTCAATTTTCTTTTAATTTAATTTTAATAACTAATATTAATTTGTGTTTGATATGCATTTTTAAAAAAAGTAAAATTATTTAATTATTATTATTATATTAAGAATAAAATTATGTTAAAGTTTGACATTAATTTAATTAATTATTTTTATTATTATATTAGGAATAAATTCCAGTTTCAGATCATATAAAAGAATTTTTTGACAGAAAGTAAATTGAAGAGAAGATTTCTATAATGTATATTTAAATATTAGAAAAATTGAGTATAATTTTTGAAATAAAAGAGATTGTAAGTGTAATTTAACTATACTTGAGAAGAAAGTAATATAATTTTTTGTTAATGTCATAGTTAGGTGGCGAAACAACAGTCTATAGTGAAAATGTAATTACTAAACAGCCAATATTTACGTTGATGATGGAGAGGAACCAAATATCTATCTCCCTTAATTCAAAATTAACTAATATTTATAACCAAATAACGACAAAAAAGAATTCTGATCCTACATGGGCCCCCAGTCGGTCATAGACACATGACTATATCCAGCCAGATAGGGCTTGATAAGTGACACATTCAGCTGCCTTCTTGTGCTTCAAACCTGCAATCAATGGCATTGGATGTGAAGCAGCTGTGTTGCACAACTTTGCTTGTGGTATTTCTCAACCAATTTTCAAGAGCGTCTTATGGTGTGTTTGGAAACCCGGTTGGCAAAGAGCAGTCTTATTAGTTTGTGTTACCATAATGATTATTTTTTGATTTTTTTTTTCCTTTTCCAAACATGCTATTATTAGTTTGTGTTACCATAATGATTATTATTTTCTTTTTTTTCTTTTTTGGGACAAGGTGGACAGTAATAATATGCAGCTTTCGTGTGACCGCATGTTTTCGTGTTATGTGGGGATACTGTGAGGACTTTATGGAATGAACCAATGGACTTTATTCTTCGCATCCTGCTTTTAATTATTATTGCGTCATTTGATAAAGAGGTTTTAAGCCGCCACACTTGATTCGGCAATGCATCTAAAATTTATGTGGTCTAGGATGTATTAAAACTAAATTTGAATCATATTATCATATATAAAAATAGAATTACAGTATTTATAAGTTATAAATAGTATGATTTATATATTAAACTTCATGTTATTATTTTTTAAAATTAAATAGTGAGACACGACGCCGTACTAGTTAGAAATGTAATGTAAGTAAAGCTAATTGTAAGACACGGAGATTAGTTAGTTGGGCGGCTTCTGCGCAATATATCAATTAATACAGTACTTGCGTTGGGTAAGGACCAAGTTATCCAAGTGAAAGAGGTTGCACGTGAGCTTCCTGGCTTCTTCTACATGTCTGTTGTGGTCGGGATAGTGAGCAGACATTGTCAAGCCACCTTTCTGTTGCGTTTGACTTAAACTCCATCGGATTTAGAAAACAGAGGCAGACATTAAATCAAAGACGATTTCTCATTCAGTGCCGCAAACCCTATCTTGCTGAAATTCTGTTGAGTCGTCTACCATAATTTATCTCCTTTTGTAAATGGCCATTAAAGTCTATTTTTCCATTCCAGCAAAATTGTAATTAGCAAGTTGGTTATGTAGATGGCAGATGGTTAATTAAGCAAATTGTTAGCATTATCCCAAAAGTACAATGTTTTAAATTAATATATTATCGGCTCATTTAATTGGCTTTAAGCCGGAAAAACATGTGTCCATGTGTTAAACCATACATCAGCCTTTTTTTTTTTTTGATACCTTTTATTACTATGTCCTTAAAAGTTCCAAAAACGAAAGCCCATGATTGATACTCGTACCTGTCTTTGTAGCTGCCTTTGTATTAATTGTGTAGGTTGCTGATTTGTTTGTCTCTAGGTTGACCTTCTTTCGATTAGTGTAAAAAATTTTTAAAAATTTTTTATCATCAATTTTTCATAAAGTTTAAAAAGAGAATGATACAAACAGTATATGTATATATAAAATTATTTTTTTCTCTCTTCAAATTTTATGATAAAAAAAATCTAAAAGATGCAATTTATTTAATGTCACTTAAATCCACATTAAACAAAAATCCATTTCTCTCAAGTCTCACATGACATGCGACGGGAAGGACTAAGAAAATAAAGAGAGACACAAAGAAAATACTCTTCCCCAAGAAAAAGCAGAAAAAAAGAAAAGGCCTGTCGCTGTGGCTATGCTCTCATCAATCATGTCACTACTTACACCCCCTTTTCTAATCATTTATCTTTCCTTTTTTATTGATGGTGCGCAGTTTCAACTGCACGTTTTAATATATATTTTTTCTCTAGTTCACACTTTCTTCTTTTGAGAACTTTCCTATTGTAGAAGAAGAAAGGGAAAACTGGGAGAGGTCATAATTGGATGACGCTTGGAAACTTACTAAATCCGTATGAATAGTTAATTCAATTCAAATAGGAAATTTCTGAGTCCTGAATCGTGACTTAACTTCTATTACAATAAGCCCCGTTATGGTTGTCAAGTGTGGTGAATAAAGAAATTCAATCAATAACCATTAATCAAAGCTACAAAGGTATCATTTTTCCTGGCGTAATACAAGGCAGCACAGGAAGGCATGATAATGGAAATTAACTGACACAATTTTTGTAGGGGTTTAATAAAGAGAACATCTTAGGGTTGGCTTTGATAGGATTCACTGAAACTTGAGAGCTGTCTGTCTCCTGTCAGATTGTTATCTCCCCCTTGTTTTTAATTTTTATGTAGTACGAGTACTCATTAACTGAATATACCACATGTATCGAGCACTCATAATTTGGTAAATTAAGTTGCCCTGATAAAATATCAAAAGTCAACATTAGAGATGATTAATATTTCTTTTTATATATATTATAAATAAAAGGGAAGAAACAAGAGAGAGAAGTTGGATGCAGAAAAACTGTTACTTTTTCTGCATTCACACTGAGTCAGTCTCTTCGGAGTATTTTCCTGAATTTTTGTATGAAGCGCTACAGTTTGAAAATTTGTTTTAATTACTTAACTTTTATTACGATGCACACAAAATCCAACTCATCCAATAGCGTAGAAATCTCATGATCGCACGTGTCACAGAGTTAAAGGATGTGCAGGCTACGTTCTCCTTTTTTCCTTTTTCCAATGTTTTGGGTCCCATACAGCTCTCCTTAATCCTTATATGTAGTTTCTTCGGAGGAAGCGAGGCGGAGCGACAGAGAGAGAAAGCTAAGGGGAGAGAAGGGGACGAAGCTAAATCCAATAGGGAAGATGGTGGTTTGGGCTGAGACAGAGCAACGGAAGACGGTGATCGCGAGGAAAGAGGCACAGCTCAACCGCCTGCGGAAGATCAATGCGTCGTTGATTCCACCTCCGAGGAAATCGGTGAAGCGAATGATGTTTGAGACAGTGGCGGAATTTATCGCTCGCTGCTTTTCGCCTGAGCAAAACCCAACGGAGCAGAACGATACCTCCATCAAACTGAATCCAATGGTCAGCCTACCCTGCACCACAAACCTCAAACGCATTTACCCATACGGGTCACAGTAGAATAAGTAGGAAATATTCATCATTAGTTAGACTCAAGCATGAGAATTGCTTTCTTCCATTGGCCTTTTATTTACTACGAAGCTCAATTTTAGAAAGCCCTGTTTCTGGTTTTCATTCTACGTTGTATTTAGTGATCTGCTTCCAATATTCAATACGGAGTTTCAAATTCAATACTTGCATTTTGTACTCTGCCGTTTCGGCTTTGAAATTATGATCTAACTTGAACCAATCCCAATTGGCGGGTTTTATCAGTGACTCTGATTTGAATACCAGAGTCCACATTAAGGCCGCGAAACAGGGTTTCCTTAATTCGTCTCTGATAGAGCGTCTAATTTTAATCATATTCATATGTCACTTGGTGAAAAAAGTGGATTTTGAAGAAAGCTCCTCGGCGTCTCTATTGGGATTGTCTTCTGGTTTCTGGGCTCCTCTGAAGTTGCTGCTGTGCGGGGATGTCAGCCGTGACGCAGGGACTTTGGAAGGTTAAGACAGAGACGGTGACAGCTACAAATCAGATAATAATAATAATAATAATTATTATTATTTTAAAAAGAATGAAAATGGCAAAATTGTCTGGGACAAGAGCATAGCAGCAATCCACCATTTTGTGGACATATCTAATGTGCTTGTCAGCATGTTTTCGTACTTTTTCGTTGGTCCTCGGCGTTCACACGCAAGGGAATTTGTGCTTACGGTTTTCCCTTGGGAGCTTCGTTTTTCTTGCTTTCACACCTAGTTGCTGTGATTTATATCCTGAGACTGAGTAATCTCCAAAGTATTTTTTATTCTATCTTGATCTTGGTTGTTAAACATACTGATCAATAAAAGGGCATGGGCTTATATAATGTCTAAAATTGTGATTTATTCTTGCGGACTCATAATCTTGCAATTGTGTTGCATTTTCATGTTAAAATTTTGCTCTTACGAAATAAACCATGATAAAGTCATATTTGCTTATATTAATGTAGATATGCCCTTTTCCTTTATTCAAAACTGCTTTGTTTACATTTGTAAGGAAGAAGCTAATTCGTTCTTGTAGCCCAAAATTGAGAGTTAACCGTAGGCTAGGCCTTGCGCTGATCATAGTTAAAGGTGCTTCCTGACTTTTGAAATGGAAGGACTCTTCTATTCAATGAATTTGCAACAACCCCCCTCCCAAAAAAAAAAAATGATCACGGAAGCAATTGTGAACTGACAGCAAACATTTTGACAGCTGTTATTCAAAAAAATAAAAATGGAATTGATAATGGAAAGATCACCAAGGTAGTGAGTTATGACATTCCATATTCCTCTTCCACGTCAACTCACAATTACAATAAATGTAAATTCATTGTCCAAGTTGTTTGTCAAACTAACAATTTCAACCAAAAAAAAAAATTGTAATTTTCTTCATTTGCAAAAGTGTGTGTGTGTGTGTTGGGGGGGGGGGGGCGCTTAGCTAAGGGGTACATAGCTATTTGCCACAGAGTAGTACAAAATGCATAAGGTTTGAATAAGATCAATCCACTTTTGACTCATTCTCTTTTTCACACTCTGCGTCAAATTAATGAGTGGTCCCCGTGAGATTATACGTTGATCCTCACAGGATTTCGTAAACGAGATGCTGTGTAGTTAAGAGATTTACGTTGCTTTAACCATGGAAATAATAGGAGACAAAATAATCTCCCTCAAATATTCTGCAAGAGATTTAGCTGAAAATAAATCCTGAATGAATCCGCTTGAAGGTGACTTCCCAGATAAAATCCTGGACTACATCCCCAACTTGGCAAATCACCTTATCTAACTTTTTGACCTCTTTTTTTTTAACTTCTTATTGAAATCTCACCCAATCCTTCAAAATTTGACCCACCCATGACCTGAATTAATTAATAGATCAACTATGTTAATCGCAATGACCAACTTTGGGTTTGTTCAGTGAAAAAGAAAAGAAAAAAAATCCTTTCGTTTAGAAATTCCAGTTCACTGACTGCCATTCATCAATGCAAAGAACAATTTAACTAAAGTTTAACCATTATGTGCCATACTTTAAAAGAAAACAATGTCGGCAAAAATTTATTGAAAAAGAAAAAAAGAAAAAAAAACTAATAATATCTCTAATCAAATTGAGTTAAAACAGAAAAAAAAAATAATTAAGGGGAGAGAACCTAATTATGTGTTTTAGAAAAAAGCAAAAGAACGATATCTAAATGATGTCATGGGTAATTTTATATTACAACGATTTAAATACAGGGATTTGATAGCAGCCTATCACTTGACTTGACTTGAATATGAAAAAGGCAGAATTATATTAGAATGATGACGGAATGCACAGAGTTGTCTAGCTGGCATTCTTCAACAGAGATTACTACACGTGTCACCTAAAATGGTGCTTAACGCTTAAGCATCAGGAGTGAGATTTGGCTATTCTGTGAGTGTGAGGTGTAAGTGGCATAGCCACTCAGACGGCTAGCCCAGCTGGACTTTTGGAGGCCACAGCCATGCAAGTGTGCCGCCAATGCATTCTCTTTTTGCTAGAGAGAGAAAGATCAGGGGGACTTACATGTCTTGTCTCTCCGATCTTGCGTGGCTTGTTTATTTGCAGATAAAGCTTGGTACGTAGAAAAAATAAAAATAAAAGAATTGATTAAAAAATTGATAAATGAAATAAAAAATAATATTTATTTTTTATTTAAAAACTAAAAGATTATTATTAAATAATAATAATAACATAATATACATTCTTTATAATTTTTTTAAATAGTAACATTCTTCAATTATGAGTTATATTTACTTTCAATGGAATCTTGATAAGAAAAAAGAAATCAATTGATTAAAATTCACAAATCTTCTTTAATGAAAAATTTGTCCCCTATTTATCTGCTTGTCCTAATTATTTTTTATAAAATAAAAAAAATATTAATAAAATAGGAAAAATAATTTTAAAAGGCATAAAAACAAAAAAATTATAAGCCCGAAAGTAACATTAATTAAATAAATTTAATTGACACAACAATAAGTTTTGAAAGAGTATTTCGTTGGTACATAATCAGACTTAAAAAAATCATAATTATTTACAGTCAAGATATTTATTTATTCACGATGAACCTTTCTATTGAACTTTTGATGCTTAACTTATTCTATAAACTCATTTATTAAATGTTCTACATAAATGCCATACCACCACCCAAGCCCCCAGAAAAATTTGTTACATTAACATCCTCACAAGAATGTTTTAGTTATTTTGTATTGTAATTTTCAAACCCATATGTGCATACTTCAGCATTAGTGTATAATCTCCACAATTGGTTCATACAGCTCGTAATCCTGCAACTTAATAATTCTTATTTTGTCAATAATCAAGCGCTTAATTAAAAATATTTCTTATTATTAATAATGTGAGTTACAAAATATAAAGTAATCTTTTATTTTTCTTATATTTCGAATTCTGGTTCCTTGACACAACTATTAAAGTATGTATCCATCATTTTGCACCACTTGACTTATTCCCTTGCAAATAAATGACATTATCTGATTAAAGTCCATTTAACACCTGTAAGACAAGTACATGTCAACCACACACTTCAGTATTTTACTCCCACATAAAATTTTCACAAGCTTCCAAAATATTTTAAAGAGATAACTTTGCAGTTCCGAGATTTTTCTTAGAAGAAAAAAGAATTATAAATAATCTTTCACGAAATAATTTTTGTTGGTGAAGAAAAATATTTGTTTGGTTATGTTGTGAGTTAGGTGGGTGATTAAAATTGAGAAAAAGATTAAAAATGGCTTGTAACAGGGGATTGGATTGGGAAGTCCGCATGGCACGCAAGTAAGATCACTGATTAGGATTTGATCAATTCTTGAACATATAGAAAATTGAATGGGAAAGAAATTCAGAATAGGGTGAAGGTTTTAGCGGAAGACAGGATTAGTTACAATATAACCATCAATTGCTAGTCAGGGTTTGAGAATCACAGTACTTGAGAAAAAAATTACACCACCCACATGGCCGTGGTAGAGACCATGAAGCAAACCAAAATCTCAAGCCATTGCAGTACAAATTACCTTTCATTGTCCTGCATTATATACACGGGAGATTTTGATTCGGGGAGGCTTGGTTTTTTTCCTATCTTTCTTTTCAGGTTTATGACTTGAGAGCAATATCTCAAGAAATTTTTAAGTATATTTTTTGTACAGGCAACTAGGGAGCCAATAACACTTCATTAAAGGAGGCATATCAATGGATCTCCCCACTAATTATACTTGTTTTAAAAATTATTATTAGTTTCGTGCCCCACCTGATCATACTCTGTATATATATATATATATATATATATATATGATTCTTTAGAAATTTTGCAGTGTCACAATTCAGGGCACATCTAACTACCAGATTAAGCATGCTTGACAAATTTGTCATCAGCTTAAGCTTGTAGGGCCCCACCAGAGAATTGGTCAGCAGCGCCATAAATATCATTTGAAAATTGAGAGCATAATGAGGTGTGAACTAGTACTATCTTGCCATTCATGACTTTTGATCTCCCTTGCCTCGCGAATGAAGTTGATGACCCACCCAAACCAACGTCATTCGTAATTTTTTATTCTAGCGATTTGTTTATCGCATTGCTTAATGTTACAGCGAGGACTTCTTCTGATAGCATTACTATGATTTAGCCCATGACAAAATATAATACTTTATTCGATTGAAACAGAGCAGAAGCACTTTTTAGATCGGAGAGTGGATGATTACAGAATTAATCTATTATTAATTGGAAGTCTGAATTGCAAAGTAATTTAAAAGCAGGACCTACGATTGTGACTCACCCTTGTGGGATATACTAGAGATTGATACGGAGATCTGGCATTATCTGCCCGAAAAAGACCAATTTCAATTCCGTTTTTCTCATTCAAAATTTAAGAAAATGGAGGACAGTATTTTTCAACGCTACGGGATATAGTAAATATTTTCCCGAGACAAAGATGGCCGGCCAAGTCAGAAAAAAGGCTCAATCAACCTGCGCAAGATCAACGCATCATCTCTTTGGTAAATTGATTCGTTTGAAATCATAAAATTCCAACTTATATTGTATTTAATGCAATTAAGAAAAGAAAAAGAAGTTAGTTGCTGGAGAAGTGAAAACGAAAGAATAATGATTCGCATGAAAATGTTGGATCAGAGTTACGTCACCTCCTTATTTTCCAATTACGAGTTAATCTCATATAATCATAACCATATCCAGATGGTGGGGTCGTGGGTGTTAATGAAAAAACATGAAGCACGGCACTGGGCTAATGGACAACGAGCACGGTCAGTCTCCAAGTCACAAATTCATTAAGAAAGTGAAAGAGCGAGCAGGAAAGTTTAGAAGGCCAGCTTGCTTACACACCGTGCTTCAAATCCACCTAATATATTCATGCTCTGATGTGATTCAACATATTCTGTTTTTAACAGTCTTACTCAACTATATCCACACGTCACAAGAAGTTGCATTTTCGTGTCTAGAGTTATCTTGTCTTTCCTACGGGTTTTGGTCTATGTCTCTATGAGTAATGCGACATATTAGTGAGTGGTAGCCAGACGCCGCCGGTGTCCTAGCAGGCTTCCATGTATAAGTTTGTATTTTTGAGTGATGGAATGATTCACTCAAAAGCTCCCTCCTATCATCATGAAACTAGCCAAAGTCATTATGAGGGAAAAAGATAATATTTCGTTAGATTTTGGGAATAAGATCATCAGCTCGAGCTTCTAAGGAGACAGCATAATCCGTTCAGAAAAGACTTGGAGTGGGGACAGAATCTACTCCTAAATTCCGAACAAGCTGACCCATATCCTATATTAGTCAAGATCAGCTTGTTTGCGCATGCCCAACCTACCCAATCAAATCCTTATTTTCTCCGTTAATTTCTGATTCTAATTGATTGCTTCCTTGCACTTGGGAGTTTCGCCTACTTGTGAATCATGGTTTTTCTTTTTTTTCTCAATCCACAAACTGTGGTTTTCAACTTTGATTCCTTCTACCTTTTGGTACTTTTTTTATTTTATTTTTAGGTGACAGATTTCCTTCTTTTAGAAAAACATCAGTTACAACTTTTAAGTTCTAAAATTTTGTCATGCCTAAAAAAATCATACGCATCTTAATTTAATTTTTTTCCCTTCTTTCTTTCAGCTTTCCTACTAAACAAGGTGCTTAGCACCACATGATGAAAATTTTAGGGATATTACATAGAGCAGCTCAAATCTATTGAAGGCTAGACATTGGACATTATAATACTAATTAAGTTTAAGATTGGCACAAAATAGTTTGGAAAGAGCACGCAGTTTCAGCCCAAGGCCAACAACGAAGCAGAGAGAAGCTTTAATTTTAAGTAGGAGAAATATTTATTACATTTTGTAGTACTAAAATACTCAATAACAAAGGATCGCAGAGTGTAAAACTGTAAAAGTAATTAGTAGCTAGACCTTAACTTATTTCCTTCATAATGGAATACATGTCCATGTTTCATGGGCTCAGTTGGAACTTCCGTTAGTTTGCCTCAAAAGATTAAAAGCCCATAAGGGTTAATGGTCATTGGGTTATATATATATATATATAGAGGCAAGAGATCTGCAAAGCGAAGAAAGCCATTGCGTTTTGCAATGACGGAGAGCCCAGTACAGAAAAGAGTGAAACAGTGAAAGTGTAATTTCACCGACAAAGAAGAGACTAGGCAAGAGGAATATTCATGAAAGCCTTGAGGCGCCTCCGAAACATTAAATGCCTTCGATTCTACGAATGTGATTCCAGTGGCTGCCATAGCACGGAGCATGCCAGCTCAATGATCCGTTGGTAGCCACAGCGTAAATTTTATAATATTAAAGATGGATTAAGTAGGAATCCCCATCTTTATTCTTGTTTATGTTTATGGCTCCCATTAATCCTTATATTCTGGTTCAATCCCAGTCCCCAAGCACGTGAGAATCCGATCCTTCTCTTTGAAAAATGAACCATAAACATAAACGGGTGAAATCAAGGTCAAGCTAGCTGGCTAATCCCCATTAATATATAGGTATTTCATGCCAAACCCTTATTTTCTCAAGAATACAGAGTAAGCTGCTTCCGTGTCATGCTTACATCAATCATCTCAAATTCTCAATATTCCATGACTGTGGCATTGTCGGCGATCAACTCCCCAACGTAAACAGCCTTCCTTTTATTTTATTTTTTCTTTTAATACGATTATTATTGAATTTTTTTAATTGTTATACGGAAGCGCTGATTATTTAACACCCAGGGAATGGACCATGGCGTTTTCTTACTAGACTTACCCCTAAAAGAGTGCATCCCGGGGGGAAGAGAGAGAGAGAGAGAGAGAATGATGAGAAAGTTGAGCTTCTGTTCCGAAGGTGGTGATTCAGACATAGAGGAACAGATGAAACGAGAACTATTGAAGAAAACACAGCAGGCGCGGAAAGTCCGAGAACTATTGGAGAAAACAGAGCAGGCGCAGAAAGCCAGGTATGGTATTGGAAGTGTCATTCCAGCGAAGAGGAAGTCTGTGAAGAGGATGATATGTGATAGTATAGTTGACAAGTGCTCGAAGATGATGGTTTGACCATCAACTCCCTCAGATTCCAGCACTCTTTACTCTCATCCTGTATGCCTCATTAATTGGCTTGATTACATTTATTTGCACACAACTTCTGTAATAATTCCCATTTCCTATGGCTGGTGATTAAGCTATTTACATTGCCATTTGCAGGCAACCTTGGACATGGGAACAGAGGGTGTCCTTTCCGCCTCACAGACCAAATAATCGAATAATTTGCCAGCAACAAATACGTTACATTGTTAGTGTGTGATTGAGTGGTGGGAAGATGAAGAGTGCGTACGCCTTCCTTGTAAGAGGAATTAAAAATAAAACGGAAATGGAGTGATTATCTTCTCCATTTTATCTTCATAATTTTTTTGGCTGTTGTTTCAAGTAGGTTACAAATAAAATAAAATTTTCAACAAAAATAATCTTTTTCATATATAAAAACCCGTAGCTCATTCACTGTTTATTACTGTTTTTAGTACTATTCACCGTGTTTAATCATAACTGTTTATTTGTACTGTAACTTCTTTTTTTTTTCTCCTTTCTGAAACTTTTTTTTAAATATGGGTCCACAAAATTTTTTTTACTTGCCTGTGAATGCACGGGCATTACTGCTATTTAGCAATAATTTAGTTGAGTATATAACTGAGTGAAAATTTAAAAAAAAAAAAAGATACTTTGTTATTCTTGCATCTTTTTGGGAGTTGTTTTTCAACGTATACCAAGCGAATTCAATAATGGGGTTGATTTTTTCTTTCTTTGGGATAATGGAAGTCGAAAGAATAGATAGGATGAAAGAACAAAATTGTGGGGGGACACCTTACCTGGATTTCGCCAACTGGATTGTGAGGAGCCGGACTCATAAAAGGTTCTGAGGACACCAAATTCGATTTTGCCAACTGGATAATTATTTTATCTATATCCTTGCGCTGCGCACGTGGGCGTTTTGAATTCGGCATTGACACAAGTTAGCCTTTTTTTTTGTTTGTTGGACATAACTCAAGTTAGTTGTCATTGTTCGGATTAGAAATAGACACAGTCAGATTGGCACACGTATCTGCTTTTGTAGCCGTCAACTATTTGGTGTTACTGTCTATTCAGTAATTTTATAAACACTCAACTCAAGGTTGTGAGAGAACGTGAATTCATTACAAACAATTAAGTGCAGAAATGAACAAGAGTTCAAAAAAAAAATGAGACTCGATATTAATATTAAAAAGCAGCAAAACACGTGCTGTTGCAAGTGGGGGGAGGCTTTATCACGGCCATTCCAATCAGCTTTGATGACGTAGTCCACTGACGTCCCCCACTGTGGGAGACCCTATTAGAGGCCCTGAATGGGGACGCATTTTAATTGGAATCAAATCGATAAAGGTTTCATTTTAATATAAATTAAATCAAAGGTTGAAGGCCGGTTTTAGACTTTCAGTAGGATACTAAAGTGTCCATCCATGATCCATCATAGAATATCTAATTCAAACTTTGAAGAGCATTTCATCCTCATTTGTGTGTCTGATTTTGATGAGATCAGTCTTGATTGGACAATGTTTAAAGGGCGAGGGCCAGAGTAGATAAGTATTGGGAATTGATTGTACCGCGCGCGGGAGGCTCACGCGCTGTAGGGGTCTGGGGCTTGCAAATTATAAAAAGGAGAATAAGGGGTTCCAGATTCAGAAATCAAAGACTGGGAAAGCAGGCCAGTGGGCGCTTGAGTGTAGGAGCAAAGAATGAGCGAACGCGAAGGCGGTGACCAGAGGGGTGCAACCCGAGGTGCAAGAGCAGAAGCAGAAGTGCGCCCCTTCAACGGAGTGGTTGCACAAGGGGGTCCTCCAGGTGGGGTTCCTAGACGGAGGAGGGTTCCTCCCCCAAGGGGAGATGTGTTGAGGAACATTATTGATGACATTTCGAATGCCTTCTCTACTGAATCTCCCTCCTGATCTTACAAATATGCCTTTGCTCATATTATGTGCGTCAGTATGCCTTTATTACTTAGCCATTGCCTGCCCACCATGTTAGCTACCACCGATTGAAATCTCTTCAACCCATTGCTGGCGTCTCCTCAAGATTTGGATCCACATCTCTCACATCTTCCTCTTGACCACTACCACCACCTGATCTGGGACTCCATTCAACGCCTACTATGTTTGCTCACCTGCTTTTTTGTATGGATAGCTCTCTTTACTGTAATTCCAATGGGTTTTAGTGTCTTCTGGGGTAGGGTACCTCTTTGTATCGAGCTGAATTCTATCATATGGTAGACTGGGCTCTATTTGTGAAGTTGAATGTTAAATTAAATTCTCTGCTTTTCTGTTTCCTGTATTTTCTTCTTCTTCTTTTTTTGTGGTCTTAGGTCCTTCTTCTGAGAGTGGCCTACTGGATGATACAAAATACAATCACCGAATCACAGGATGGTGGGGGCTTTTCCAGGAGGCCGGACCACATTACCCAGAAACGCTAATTGAAAGAGAATCATACCGTCGGCGCCCAGATCGTTTGTGTTCCTTTATTAATTTATTGTCCGCTTCCAAACTTCCAAAAAGCAAATTCACAATTTTTGCTTTATTGAAACTCCTTTTTTATTTTTATATTTTTCGTTTTGGAGAAAAAATGGTAGTAAGGATGAAACTACTTTTTAATTACTAATAATTTTACTATCTATTTTGTTACTTTCGATGAACATATAAGTATGTTTCGCTCACGTTTTTGAAAGCAACAAAAATAATTTTTGGTGCGTAAAAAAAAAAAAAGGAAAAAAGCCAAGGTGTCAGAAATGACTGCCAGAATATGGAAATAAAGACAACGATCCCATAATAGTCTTTATCAGCGGCATTTTTCTTTTTCCTTCACAATTTAGGCAACATCCTATCGTATCCGGGCAATGCATGACTTTTCCTTTTGGGCCTTGCGTACAAGTTACATAGCCCAACGACTTATGGAATGAAATGGCAAACATTTTGATCCTTTGGTGAACCCAAAAGGTAGGTCTATACCTTGGCCCGAAATAATCCTCCATTTCACTCAAAGGGTTCCGGTCCCATCTTGCGCCTCAAAAGGCATTGAGGTAGTGCCATGATAGTAGTCACCACCATGTGCGTAGCCGTTGGCCAACGGAACCCATCCCCGGGCAATCCAATTCAAATATCTGAACCCAGAATAAACAAAAGTAAAAAACCCAACTTTCCCTTCTTTTTCCCAAACACAACTTTTGATACCATATAATGAAACACCCTCCTCCCACTTCTTCTTCTTCAAGCACATAGCCCCTGTTTTAATTTCCCCCCGTTTTTTGAAAATGGGTTGTTGCATTAGCAAATGCAGACCTGACCAACATCCACTCCCCCAGTTCAATCAGCTTGTGATCTCGCAAGATGCTCCACCAACTCCGATTCCAATTTCAAACAAAATTTCACCTTCTCCCCCTTCTCCTACCTCTTCTACTTCTTCCATTTCTTCCTTCACTTGTGCCACTTCTTCTAACACCACCATTAGCTCAGCCTCATCCTTGTCCACTGTATCATCATCGTCTGCCTTAACCTCTAAGGACAGATCATTCTCTAATGAGTTCTTGTGGTCCTGTTACAAAGACAACCCACATATCGTTCGCATCAATTCACTTAAGGAAGCTTCTCTTTCCTTGGTGCCCACTAAACCTCAGATTAACAAAAAAAACCCATCAACGGCTATATCCAGCTTGGCCCCGCCGCAGAAGGTTGTTGGGTATTCCATGTCACTGAAGAGAGTGCGATCGAGCTCGCCAGCTAATCTAACAAGACAGAAGAGTTTGAAGAAGGAACCAGAGAGGCCTATTTCTGCATATAATCTGCCCAATAGAACGCTAAGGTCACCCTCCCCGAGCCGCAGATTTGATGCGGGTAGTAATAGTCTTTCAAAGCGAATGATTAGTCCGAAGGCTAATTGTGAAGCTCATTCTCAATCTGTTTCGTCGTTGATACGGAAAGAGAATATAAAAGCAGCGGGTCCAAACAAGAGTTCGCGGGGTTTGAGACGTAGAGAGAATTGCAGTTCTAAAATTGAGGAAACGGTAGTGAAAGAGGTGCAGTCTAAGCATGATATGGAGACAGCTATGGCTATGATGGAGGACATTCATAATCCTCTCATTTCCTTGGACTGTTTCATCTTCTTGTAGAAGACTCTGTGTGTCCTGTCCTCTTGCTGCATATTCATATCATTTTTGGTGTTCATACTTCAAAGTAACAATTTTTGTTTTTGGGTTTGTTCAGTAATACTTATGCATTAAGTCCACGTACAAGTTTGTAAGCTTGATAAATTCGTGTTTGCAGCTATTAAGATTGAATGCATCCTTGTACATCTTCTGCTCTAGTGATACCAAAATGGTGTTGAGTTGAGTTTAGCTTTGGGTTTGCGCATGAATGCAACTTGGTGCAAGCTGTGACTTGATTTAGGAGGCCCAATTTACTAGAAAAAGACCCACTGAGTGTCATATCATAATAAGTTAACGTCCCAAAAAGTAAAAAAAAAAAAGGAGGTTATTCGCATCACCTGCTTAAGCTTGTTTCGTTTTGCATTTCATGTTGTCCTTTTTTTTTTTGGGCCCAAATTTGTTGGGTTTATCTATGTGATTTTCCTCTCAGGTTTTATGGGTTTAGCAGTTTCTTGTTGGTAACTTTTTCTCACAAAATGTGTAATTGTAATTTATAAAATATAGACAAAAGACTATGGGTATGTTTGAAACCTTGAAATTGAGAATTCAATTAATTGAATTCTTATTTTCTTTATTTTATTTATATAGAATGCAATTTAAAGTGAAATTCAATTCTATTTTTTTAGAAGAGAAAGGATTCCATTGTGATTTTTAAATTCTATTTGATAAATTTTCACTGTTGAGAATTTATTTGTAGATGAAAAACACTTTTTTAACCTGTATTATTTCTTTGATATAATATTATGACTAACAATCTAATTCAATTTTATCACATCAAAATGTCATCCACATGATTTAATTCAATTGAATTTTACCACATATATATATATATATATATATATATATATATATATATATATATATATATATATATATATATATATATATATATATAAGTCAGGCACTGTTCCTAACTTATGTGATTTTTTTTTTTTTTGGAATGACAGGCCTAACCACTAGTTTATCATAACTACAAAGATTAAGTAGCTATAAAAGAATTCAATTCAATTCATTTTTTTTTTCAAAAATATATCCTACAAACATCTTTTACCTTCATTCCAATCAACAAATCAAAACGGGCTAACCCTATCAGCTATGAAACAAGACATTCTTTTATTGATGGTAATGAATCGCAATGTCATACGCCGTACACACGTTTCGATCAATGATTTGCTTAAATAATACAAAGTGACAGCTGAAATGAACGTGTACGGAGTTCAAATGTTCCACTGATTATTAGTTACGTACTAATAAAGCCTTTTTTTATGGGACTCTTAATTATGTGAAAAATGGCAATCGACCACTCAACCTTCTTTGTTTTCGAATGGGACTTTCGGGACACGCATTGTAAGGATTGTACCTGTCTTTGAGCAATTCTTACATATACCCAGTACGCCACATTATTTGTATACTTTACAGTTCAGATTTACTTTGCACGTGGACCCCACCTATATTGCACATGGACCCCACTTATACAAATTCAATCTTATCCATTAATTTTCTTAGGTACACCATGCTCCAAATACACCTAAAAAAATTTTCCTGTCTTTTACTTTCTATCCTGAAATTAGAAAGTTCAAGCGCTCCATCATTGCTGTTTTCTTTGGATCCTTGCCACTTGAAGAGGAATCAAATTCCTATGGTTTGGATAATGTAAAAGGATAATATATATATATATATATATTATATTTTTATTTTTAAAAATAATAAACCAAAACAAATATTATTAAATAATAATTATAAAGACATAATAGTCCTTACTAAGAAGAGATTTTTTTTTTTCTTACAAGCAACCAAGTCCTTAAATGAATGTATGCCCAAGAGATTGAATAAAAACAAGGTAGAATGAAAAGAGTCATCTATAGCAAGAAAACAAATTTGAAGTTGAAATTATACTAGAAGAAACATATACATAAAATCATTCAAATTTAATGATAACTGTGATTTAGTGGTAAGCAGTTTGGGCAGTTAACAAGAGCTTTTAGATTCAAATTTTTATTCTATCATGAAAAAAAAAATCAAAATTTATTAAATGGTTATTGGATAGATTAAGAAAAAGATTGAATATTCAACATTATAAATATCATTATCCTTGTCTCATCTATGCTTTACAGTCGCATGCTTTCCATTTTCTGAGAGGACTATTGTCAAGAAACACCTACCTCTGAGGTTTGGACAGATGAACAATCATCACAGCATGATGTCAAATGGCATAAATTTCCCCTGGGGATGGCGTAGAGCTTGAATAAGTGAAGGTAAAAAAAAAAAAAAATTGCTGAAATTGAATGAACTTTTCATTGAATATAAATTCAGGAATAAATGAATTGACAATAATTAATGTATATGGAAGAAAAAAAAATAATCTTTTTCCTGTGATCAATGTTGATTTAGCTGTTTGAATGCTATTAAGTATTATTGCCATCTTTCTCTGCTCTACAAATTGCATCCTCTGGCACATCTACACCTACATTGCACAAACCAACCCTCGAGTTGCTCCCATTACATCCCCATAAATTCCTTCGGGACCATGGTCGAGGTATTTTTGATTTATTCCATTTACGCTGCCTAAAGTAACTTCTTCCCAAATCATTAGGGGAACCCTTCACTCGTTTAGAAATGTGGTTATTATCTTCATATGAAAGGTCTTCAGCATTACCACTAGTTGGGCTGGGAGTCATATCATCCGAGTAACAACTAACCAGGCCACTGGTATCCCGCTTCACAACTTCAGCAGGCTGATCAATTTTCATAGAATCAGCAGTATTAGAAGATTGACAGTCCTTCACTGGTCGACATGGGGGTAGTGGAGGAAACGGATTGAAAGGCATGCCTGGTGCAGTGACCCAACCGTCTGCGGTTTCTGCATGAGGTGTTCCATATTGTTGGATAACAGGCCATGGAACTCCATATGAGACAGGCAAGCAAGAGTTAAATTTTTCCTTTGGATGACCTATAACTGCATCAGAGGGACATCGAGAATCAGAATGGCCCACATTTTGCAAAGCAAGATCACCAGAGTTCAGCAAGGCATTTGAAGAACCCAAAGGCCGAAATAAACATGAAAACCCAGGTGGAACATCTTCAGAAATGCTCTGCCTTCCATCAACAGAATTAATAATTGTGTCAGTTTGCTTTGACAGCCCAGAGACAACTTTTTCTTCCTTGTGCTCATAAGATACTACGTCTGAATTTGTCTCCGCTGGTTGATCCCATCGGCTTTTACGTTTACGTCTTTTTCCCCCGTTGATTTCACAACCATTCAAGGATGGTGCAGGGCAGCCCTCTTGGGCAGCAGCATTGACTGAACTTGTTTCGACCATTGACTGCTGGACACAATCTATAGCTTCTGTAGGTCTTAAATCCTGCACACATCTATAGTTCGGTGATGCTGAAAATCTATTGCGGTTGAAACTCCTGTAAGATTCCACCCTATAATCATCCCTGTCTACATAGCCGTGTTTTCTGACAGATCTAGGAATCCATCTGTCTCGGAAGCTTCGAGCAATTTGATGGACCTACATGAGCAAAGGAGAAAATGAAAACAATCAAATATTCAGATCCTCATCCAAGAAAGAAATACACCTCTTGGGCGAACCACCCCCCCCCCCCCCCCCCCCCCCACAAAAAAAAAAAAGGAGTGTCCGAACAGCATGTTTTGTTAAAAGAAGGTGATATACACTTGCCCTGACTGAAGCTAAAATCAATGCAAAAAGTGGGCATGAAAAGCTTGGTATAACACACCTCTTTGTCTTCATGCTCTGTCAAAGACAGCATTGACTCCCTAAAGCTGCACATAAAACCAATAATTAGGAAAAGAGGAGAAGCTTAGACAAAATAGCACAATTTCATCAGGTTAAATGGCAGAGAAAAATGCATATAATTTGCAAGGGGGGGGGGGGGGGGGGGGATGACAATAACTTCTCTCTTAAACATCACAATAGTGGCCAGCAATTTGACGATGACAATAATGAAATCCACTCTTGAAGTCGAAAGATTTGGCACTAATGAAATCCCTGACTCCACAGTCCAAACTAAAGATTTGAGACACTCAACTAAAAAACAACCAGCAAAATTCTCCAAAATAGTTTCTGGCAGCACATTGTTAAGTCTAATCAAAAGAACCTTAGTGATTTATCTGTAAACCCTTGGGGCTAAACTAAGAGGCCTAAAAGGCTAAAATCCTTTACCATAATAGAACTGTCCTTCTTTGGCACAAGAGTAACGATGTAGAATTCATACTAACTGGAATCTTACCATTGAAATGAACTCTTCAAACACTTACCAATTTACATCAGAATAAGTTCAGTGAATTTGGGGGGAAAACTAAAATGGGGTTATGAGATGAGATTTTCTAACCTCTCCATTCCACGACAAGGAGGACTGCCATTAATATGTTCAAATGTCAAAATCTTTCTTTCTGCTAGGCGCTCTAAGACCTGCAAAAGAAGGTGCATTAAAAGTGTGTAATAAATTGTAGACTCACTTCCCTCGAAGAAAAGAAGAATAAAAAAAGAATTAGTACACAAAGCACCGGCTATTAATTTAGTGAGGAGTATGGATCGTCACATATGCACACACCAGATTAAACCTTCCCTATATACCAACACCCACATTAAACAATTGAAAAACTTGGCCAACACTTAAGAGGAAGAAATTACATCAATCATGTAAATCCTAATAAAATCAGACAAATATAAAAAAGCTTTCAGACTAGGCCATTGGATAAAAGTTTCCAAGAATATCTTCTTGTTTTTTGTTCCGGACAGGACTGAAAGCATTGTAGCCAAGCACATAAAATGCAGTGAAATCAACAAAATAACTTAGATTAACTGAATTTCTCTTATTCTTCAAAAAAGATCTATGCATGCAATAATAAATATTTCTTCTAACCACTCCATGTTAATGGAGCCCATGAAATTGATAAAATTTCAGCGACAAATCTACAGTTGAAGGAATACACAACAGTTACTCTACAGTGTACAATGTCAAATTGGCAGACTTAATTAAACTTGCAGGCCAATTATTCAATTTGATTCAATCTTGATAATTTTTGTAATAAAACAATGATATGCAGCGGGTTCAAAATAATGGATTTGAATATACATCACCTCTTAAGTATAATAGAGATAACAAGCAATTAAATTATGAGTAATTTCCCATCTGCAAACCTTAAGAAGCTTTCGCAGTATTGGAATTTTTTTAAAGTCCCGCCTGTATTGCTTCATTATGTTATGCAACATGCGTAAACCTGAAAGGCAAAGATATAGTCATTCTTTGACATAGACAAAAGCATGACAAGTTTACTCATTCCAGATAAAATGAATAAAAATTGCAACAAATATGCAGCAAGTATACATTACCATTTTTGTTAATTATATCATTCAGTACGGCTCTTGACCTAGTTTCCAAAAGGGCACCAAGAATCATGGAAAGATCTCGGTTGCTGCAGCTGCAACCAAAGTTTGGATTCCTTTACAAAGCATTTTACAAGTCTATAGTGCATGAATAAGTCTAATAAAACATAAGATTAACAAAGAAAAGCAAATGATGGAAAAAGGAAAAGAAGAGAGGACCTTTGAATGGCTTCGCCATTACTCCTATCACCTGATGCCACAGTGAGAAGCAGAAGCTTCAAGTAGCCTTTGGTGGCATCCTGTTATAGAGAAATTCAGGGTGAAAAACAATTTCATAATAGAACTGCCTTAGTAGCATACCCATGAATACCTCTAAATAAAGGGACCATTAGAAGCAAGGAACAAGATCAACAAGAGCAAAGAAAAGGAAGCTACATCAGAACCAGTGCACATCAGTAACACAATCTCAAACTCGAAAGTCTCTTTATAGCATCAAGATGATACCATGACATACAAAGCTAGAAGACCAAACAAAAGGTATCTCATACATAACTATGCACACTATATTCAAGACTAAAAAACTTTCCACTAATTACCAAAGAGGTTAAGAATAAAACATTACAAAAGGTTGAAAGTTCTTGCTTTGTAACTTGACTAAACCAATCTTAACGGTGGAAAAGGACATTGAAACATGCATGACACACAAACTTCTAGATGAATGTAACTAATTCGAAATATCATGTCAATTAGGAACCAGTTTAAGGTTACTTACTTTACTTTTGCTAATTCCTCCATCAGGATCTAGCAACTCCTTAAGTTTCTCCTCAACTGCAGGTTTGGACAAGGAGCCATTATACAAGTTCCTTATGTAATAACCATGTCACCAAATTAAGGAATTTGACAAACCTGCTTCAAAACGGCCATTTGAAGAACCTTCCACTGCTTTTTTATCTTTGATGGATGACACCTGCAACCTGTTGGTTGTCACTTCAGCTTTGAGACCATTTGGAGGATTAGCATGTACCTTTCCCTTTTTAATAGAACCATTTATTCGAGATGTCTTCACAAGCAGACGAGGTTCTGAAAGACCACATCTGTCTTCAATTGCTTCAGACTTGGATTTCCTGACAGATGAAGTGGAGGAAGTCTCTAATTTCGGAATTGAAGAAGTTTTGTCAGAAAGCTCTGATTCTACTGCATATCCTTGTTGTACAACAGGCATAGGTTTGCTTGTTACATCCTCCATTTGTTGGGAAAGTTCTTTCACTTGAATGGAAGATAATAAATTGCCCTTCAAGTCTTCTACTTCTAATGAGCTTTGCAACTGAGAGGCAGCAGAGGCAGGGTTTAGAGAACTCTGCTTCTCTGGGCTACCACCTGGCCCTGTAATAGTAGTTGAGTTGTCAGATAAATTCCTATCTTCTAACATATGCCTAGCAGTCTGCATATCAACATTATCATGGTGATTGGGTCTAGGCATACCATCTTCAATTTCACCATCTTCAGTAAGCATCACAGGTTCTGGAAATTCTTCATCTGAATCACCTTGAACAATGATTTCAGCATTCTGTGGATCACCACCTATGTAACCTCGACATTGAGGTGAACCACAATAACATTTTTTGGCAGCAGCACCAAAAACCCTAACATAGTTGTAATCAAATGTCACCTCTTCACCCTGAGGAAGGTAAGGAAAAATTAAAAAAAAAGTTCAGCTTGGCAAAGTATAGCCCAAAGAAAATACACAGAAACTCTGTTCCATAATCCAACCTCATAATGTGAGGAAATAGGACCCTCAAGTCCTCCATACTAACAAATAAATCTTTCTTTTTTTTGGGTTTTTTTTTCTTGGGGGGTCGGGGGGGCACCCTTTCTTATTTTCACTTCACAACTAAAATACTTTGAACTTCTCTCTATTTTAAAAATATATACAAATTTAGCATTAAATAAGTGGATCTCCTCCCTCAATTTTAGAAATATACATGCAGCTCCCTTGTATTTTAAGAACATGCTAATCCATTTTACAGTTACTGTTAAATTACACATTAAATATCAACTAAGAAAAAGTATATTCTTAAGAATATTCCTAGCATAGTCAAGATTATGGATTAGCATGTATGTTCTCAAGATAAAGGAGAGGTTTACATATTTAATGCCAAATTTTGGAGAGGTCCCAAATTTTACCCTAATATTAAAATGGATTCACATGAATCCTTTTCCTCAACTCAAATATTCAAAAAGGAATCTGGATCTGCAAAATGTTTAATTTAATCGTGAACCAAGACATGAGTAACAATGAACAGGCTGCAAGAACACCTGCTTAATATCCCTCAATGCAAACAGTCCAATACAGATTTCTCCATTCACCATCCACTGTTTCAAAATGAGAGAAAGAACAAAAGGTCAAGTGATGCACAGGAAAAGAGACAGAAAAATGACATTAAGTAAATAGTACTGGATTTTGAGATCCAGCAACTGATACACATAGAATTTCACTAAGGGATTTGCTCTGGAAAAATATTCTGCCCTATTGCTTATAAATTAACATTATCATAAAGCAAGACAATGGATCAAGCTAACAAGCTTAATATTGTATCAATCACATAAACAGCAATAACTCAATAACTCATATATATACATTGACTAAAGTTGCGGCACATATGAAAGCTAACAGCGAGAAGAAATTTTACTTATAAGCAGCTCCCAGTGAAAACACTACATAAAATGCAGTTAATATATTCACCTTTTCTGTACGACAATTAGGATCACAACTATGATTAATGAAACGCCCCAGGTTTCCTTTTGCACTTGCATCTATCACCTGAAAATACAGATATGTAAATAAAACAGTAGAAGTGAAGAACTCACATAATAACTAAAAAAAATCATATTAATAATAGTAACACCTTGTAATAATGGAAGGAAATGAGATGCAACTAAACATAACAAAAAGGTGGCACAAAGTCAAGAAAAATGAATGGGAAAAAAATTATTGGAAATTTTTTTTTGGGGGGGGGGGGGGGACAGAACCAGATAAGGACACGATTCATATGTACCCTAGCTCAACTACTTGCTCAGAAATTTATCTTCTGTACAGCTTGAAATAGAAAAAAGAGTGTGTGTGTGTGTGTGTGAGAGAGAGAGAGAGAGAGAGAACTTAGGTAGTACTAAACCTTCCTCTTGATACATTTTCCATTTCCTAACCATAGGCCCAAGGAAGATACAAATAGATTTCATACTTTCCACTATATCAGCTCATTATTCTTTTAGCTCATTATTTGTACAACGTCAAACAGAAAGACATCTCAGATTAATCAACACTTGAGGAAAAAGTAACTCAAGCAGTTATCTCCCAGTCTAACCACATTCTCCTGGGTCTTCGTTTTTTCACCATTTCAACATCATTCAGAAGATACATGCACTAATCTCAACACGTTATTGCCATTCATACAAGTGTTCAATAAAAGTGAATGCTCTAACCAGAACAACCCATCTAACTTGCCACTAACAGAAAAATGCCAAGACAACCATATCACCATTCACACAAGTTTTCAACAGAAGTGAATATTCCAACCAGAACAACCCATTTAATTCGCCACCAACAACAAAATGAAAATACCTAGACAACCACATCACTATCCACACAAGTTTCAATATAAGTGAAAATTCCAACCAGAACAACCCATCTAACTTGAACATCAGAATATCAAGACAACCATATTGCTAACAATCTAAAAATCATGATCATCAATTCATTTAATAATGCCAAAGCAAAAGTATCCATTAAGGTCAGGTGCAATGCTTTTTTTTTTTTTCAGCCAATTTTTACAGGGTATGTTTTGAAGTAATTCCTTAGCTCCAATAATTTTGTTGAGGCAGTCCCCTTTTTGCTTTTAGAAAATTACTCCAACCTTTGCATAATTTAGTAAAAATCACAAACACCTCTGCTCTATTTTTAAAACTGACAAAGACTTCCCTTGATATTTAAACAATACTACAAGATAGCCTAATCAGTATTGTTCTCTAACAATGCAAGTAAGAGAACCATCAAATCTTGGTAAAGAGCAAAAAGTCAGTTAAATGTCATAACATAATTTAGAGGATAAATTAGCTCAAAAAATACCCAAGTGGATAAAAATATTAATATAAATTTTCTCAACATATCAATAAAAGGTGGAGTTTTGATCTGCTGAGTCAGTTTATCCACTGAAATAAAGGAAGTTATGACACATGATCAATATATTTTTCATTCAACCTCGATCAGATGGCTCTCTTGCTAATTTATCAGACATAAGTGCTAACAGGATTTTCTAGTGCCTTTTCAAATGTTACAGGACGTTTTTTGTAAATTTTGAAAATAAAGTAGAAGTTCGTGTGATTTCAACTAAATCTAGGGGAAGATTGGATTAATTTTTTTTTTTTTTCCTTTTCCCACCTTTTAAGGGAAGGGAAGAGGGGAAGAAAGAGAGAATACCCATTGCATATGGGAGGTATAAAAAAAAACTAAACTACAACAATCTATTGATGCAAATAATAAAGTGTTGTCTAACACCATTATCAATGACAAACCAACAAATATGTTTCTAGGCAATGAAACTACTCAGCACCATTAAAAGTAACAAAATTGATTCCATTGAAGTAAGCACATCTAGGTTAAGCTCATACCTCACTGCCATTCAAGGTCATGAAATAGAAATGTCTATGACCCTTCAAAGCATATTCTCTTTGTCGTGCCTCATAAGCATGCACATCAAGCACCTGTTTTGACCATAAACCAGATATCTAGTAAATAAAGGTCAACTATGCAGACACAAATACACATATGCATCAATGCACCTTAATAGAACAACAATGTCAATGCAGACTATATAAGAAAATGACATAATCCATTTAAAACAATGTCCAATCTACTTAGAATATCCTTCACAGCTTCAGCTTTTCCTAACAAGCAGCATAAGTTGATTATTAAATATAACCAACTCTTCAGCTCTAGCCTAAAAGCATATGCTGATGGTCGAATTTTTCTAAGTGGATCAATTTATCCTAGCTACCTCCACAATTATGATTGAATTTTAAGTTTAATAAAAAGAACCATCAAAACAGTGACTCTGGCCTTTGAATATGCTTAAAGCCCTATAGTTGTGGGGCTGCATTAGAGATTAACACAATATGCTTTGGTTCTCAGCTGAAAGCTTATAGTAATTCAGCACCAAAAATCAATATCCTATGTAATATTATCAAGGAATCAAAATTGATGAATGAAGAGAATAAAGAGGACAGAAAAGTATCATTCAAGTAACCTCTCCAACATATTCAATAAGGAACTGCCCTTTAGATATACCCTCAAGCGCCTTCAGCCCATAGCCCTTTTTCCCACATTTAAACCACTTCAGTCTGGCATAATTGCGTTTCTGGAACTGAAATCAAGCATTTGGATTACAATGATGCTCTTTGCAAGAAAAGGTCCACGCTACTATCCTTGTAGAAAATAAACAAATAGCTCATATACCTGTTGATTTGAACAAAGATCCCCACATGGGCAGGCTCCTTGAACACATTCAATGTTAAGCATCCGGTTTAGACATTCATCTCCACAACCCAACTGACCTTTTAGAGGTGGTTTGCAATGGCAAACCATTATCTGATAAAAATTCATAGGTACAATGAACAAGTATACTAAACTAATATGCAAATTAAAAAGTCCTAGAGCTTAATTGAAAGCTTAGTGCTATTTAGTCATACTTAAATATACATCTAATAGTGACTGATATGAGAACAGAGGAAGAAAAGCATATGCCACAATCAGACTGATAACTACAAAACACATGATTCCTCATCCTTCCCATTTAAATAATAAAAGACAGGGTCAATAATTCATCCAATCCTCTGCAGGGTACACCCTTTTCTATAAAGGCACAAATAGTTCAACTCATATTTAGGCACATAAACTTCACCTTAACCCAATCTGATCCAAAGACATTAAAGATCCTATTTTACATTAATTTTTTTTATAAAAAATTATTAAAAGAAAAGAAAGGAGGACAAAACTCCACTTAAAATAAAACAGAAAGCATAGATATAGAAAACAAACAATAAAAACCCCCTATCCCAAGTAAGATGTAAATAAGAGGGGGGGAAAAATGCACTGCTTGAAAAATCTGGCATTCTGCTCTATCCAAATACACCAAGTTAGAGATTTAAAAGAAAAAGTTTATTCGTAGGCCTTCATTTAATAGCTTAAACTTGAGTTGAACTATTTTTAACATGGCCTATATAACCAAGTGATCAGGACTTTGATCTCAGTACCATTCTCCATAATTAAATGAAATTTCAGCACTAAGTATGTTGGGCCTACGCATTGTCCACACTGTGAGCCCAAAAGGCTTTCATGTGAGGAGGAGTGCTAGAGATTATAATAAAAATTATTAAGGAGCTTTCACTAAATAGCTTAAGCTTTTAAGTTCAACTAGTCTTTGACACACCACAACCGTGGAAAATAAGGCACCCTTCTACAAATCCATACACTACTTTATTCTCCTAAAGCCACTCAAATGAACATAGGAACTGACCCAAAGTGGCAGAGCAGACATCAAAGGACAAAGCCCCATGAAACAAATTTACCAATATAAGAACATTTAAATCAATCCTATTCCATCCTGCAGTCCAAACCCTTGACTTTAAGAAGTGAGAACTAGGCTTATGTATAGAAGAACCAGAGGGATCCAAAAACCAAGTCCTCTTATATATAGAACTAGAGCAGTTAAAAAGATGTGGAAGAAAAGTCCTATTCTCCTTTCTGACTATTATGTCTAATTTAAAATGATTCAGCACAGGGATCAGAGAGCTCTTTTTGGTTATCACTGTGTCTCTCCCTTTGCCTAATTTCAAGAGGATAACTTAGCCTCTTCATCCTTTGTGATCCTTAATTTTTCCTAGTAAAAGTTCTTTTAACCACAAAGAGAAAATGGCCCATACATATGATGCAGGAATACTCAAGTTGCTATAAGCCAACAGACTGATGTGACCAGTTTGCAAATTAAATTTACAATTGCTTATCCAACACAACTGACCCATATCACTAATATATATTTAACAAAACGAAATAAAACTCAGGCAAAAAATAAAACATCAAAATCATATGTGAAAAGTAAGAACTAGAATAATTTGGACCTCATCAATAGTCTGAGTTTTGCAGCTACGATGCAGAAACTCATTGGTAGAAATACGAGTAAAAGTTGACTCCTGAGGAACTGCAATGCATAGCAACATCAGACAATAAGGAAAACTAAAGGAAGGGGGAATGATGGCATTCCAAAACCAGTCTTGCTTCAAGGTTACATCTCTGATTTTCTATCTAGCAAATATTACATACACATTGGGCATTGATGTTCGAACTCCTTATGGTTTTTACGATCTTCATAAGCATCTTCTTCACCAGATGCATCTGATAATCCCAACTCTGCATTGATCTCTGCATTTGACTTTTCCTGAGCGATAGAGCAATCAGCAAAAGCTTTATCATTGCTGTCCTTGCATGTCCTTCAAAAGAAAATTACACATAACAAGATACAAGTCATTAAAAGAAATTGGGGAAAAAAAAAAGAAAAAAAATGGACAAGGAAATTTGCCTCATGTACTATATATATGTAAAGATCTATGAAAAAAGTAACTAACTTCAAACAGATAAAAATATAAATTATAATGAAAACACTGAAATAAGAACTCAGATAATAACTGATGTAGCATGATCAATCTAAGTACAAGCCAATGTCAACTGTGAGAAAACTATTTCCACCCTAAGACAACCCTAACATATAGCTAAACCTTCAGAAACTATAGATCAACACATAACAGGGAAAAATGATATATTTGTCATGTAAAAATGGTGTACCAGCCACAGTTTGTTTCTTCAATTAGGTCTGCAAGTGCAGCTAGAATACGCCGCCACTTGTGGCAATCATCACAGTGCACCCATGCATTTCGTGGCGATAGATGCTGCTCCCCCAAACCAACACCAGGTACCATGTCCAGATTACATACATTACCTGATACTTTGTTCTCATCGGCATTAATTTTTCCAACAGAATCCAACTTGTGCTTCCCATCAATGCCATTTTCTGTGACCCCCAGAAAAAAGGGGGAAAAAAAAAACTATATGCATTTAAATGCTCAAACCAAATAAACAACACATAAAACTAAAAGGGCAATAAGAGTAAAATTTTAACAATAATGAACAACATAGTCATGTAAAATAAGTATCCAAAATGCAAAAATGGATGTAATAACATTAATTTGCAATCCATTTCTTAAGAAAAGAGCTACCTGTATGTAGGCAATCTTCTATCTCGCATATAACCTTATCAGAGACACCTTTTCCCTTAACATCACTCTTATTGACAGGTCTCTGCTGTTTCTCCCTGTGTCTACAAGCAGTCTTTTTCCTGCTTTTTGATGCAGAATCTTTGGACTTTGTCCTGCTGACTTTACTAGATTTAAGACTTTTGGGAAGTTTATGACCCAAATGTCTTTCAGGAGACAGAAATTTCTCAAAACCAGAGGATTCAGAATATCCATTGTTAACATCTAGGCTGCAACGTGTCTTAACCTCCATGCTACTTTTGACTTCCAAAGCATCAGTGGGGTCTCCAAGTCCAATCTCTCCATAGAGGTGCAATGGTTCTGTGTGAATTTCTCCACAGCTTACAGAATTGCTTAATGTATTTATATCAGTGGAAGCAGGCAATTCCACAGAGCTAACCATGTCAGTGAAATTCTTCTTACGTCGATGATTCTTTGAGTACTTAGCTTTATTTTTCCTCGGGGAACCCCATGATCCATCTTTAATACTACTATTACTTGAATAAGGGAGCTTATCTTTCTTCTTCCCTCTCTTGCTGGCAGTATCATAAACAGCAAAATTAAACTCCTTTGAAGAACCAAAATCAGTATCATTCAGACCTTCTTGATGCCTTTCTCCCACCTGGACTTCAGGAATTGAATCAATTACTTCTGAATCAGGTGAAGTTCCAGTTCCTGGATCCATACCCTTAATATTGACAGGCTCTACCAATGCATCAAGCAACCTCTTTGAAGGAGCCACAAGACAAACTTCCTCTGCATCACCATCTGATTTCTCCACTAGTGTGGCACTTTCTAAGTTGTTATTGGCAATTTGCCCATTCAGAACAACAGCATCCTTGTCCAGGTTATTTCTATTAGATTCAAACTTGCCCACAGTCACCTCTTCAATTAGTTTATCTCCAGTATGGCCAGCTAATTTTTGAGAACCTGAACCAGGTCCCAAGTAGGAGGCAGAAGCTGAGCCATCAACAGCTTTCGGAATCAAGATGTTTGGGCCATACAAATCAAATCCTTTCCCCACTTTGATCTTCAAACGAAATCGAGTAGTTGAAGCACCACAATTTGGCATTGAACTCAGTGTGCTAGAATTTGCTCCATCTTTATCTGTTTTTCCACTTTGACAGCTGCCCCTAGCCTTCCCCAATCCTTCACACATAACTTTATTTACCCCTAACTCTCTATCCTGTTCAAAAAACTGTTTAATGTTCCCTAGCCATCCCCAGACAGAAGAGCGAGCTGGTTTGGAGAAACAGCTTCTTCTCTTTCTAGTGGCCTTTAAGATTGTCTTCACACCCCACCCCAGTTGAGGCACATGGGCTTGCTTGTTGCATTTTCTTGGAGCCCTTTTGGTCTGTGGCTTACGACCAGATTTGCTTCGTCGACTGTTCCTTCGAGGAAACAATGATACAATGTCTGAACATTTGCTTTCAGTGACACAATCAACTTTGACAATATCTTTTCCTTCGTTATCATTCTGTCCAAAATTGCACACAGTGCTATTATAACTGATAGAACAATTATTATCCTTGAGCAGGAGATCAGGCACATCCTTCGAAGGGCTACTGCTAATAGAAACAAAAGAGAGAAGACCTGATTCAGAAGAAAAGGTACAGTTGGTAGAAGTTTCTGGGGAATTGTCCTTCGATTTGGAGGAATTACCATCTACTTGCAATATATTGTACTTCATTTCAACATTTATTTCATTCATTACATTGACATTTTGCTCCAGAACTTTTGTAACATCTGCATAAGAATCAATGTCACTCTTATCAATCCCCCGTTCCAACTGTGTAGCCTCACTCAGTGAAAAAACTACAGTTGAACTCCCCAAGGTCCTCTGGCAGGCTGGTGAGGACAATACATGGACATATGTATCAATGATACTTTTTTTATCAACAGAATCTTTGACCCTTTCTTCGGAAGGACTATTGCAATCCTCACCATCTTTCTGATCATGCAGCTTATCACTTATGCCCTCTGTTTCGATATGCAATGCATCTGAGGACACTTCACTGGCTTGTGAAGGAGATATTTGCTCGCAAACAACCACTTTTATCCCACAGAAAGCATCGCCTCCTGTATATAATGCATCTGAGGGCACTTCACTACCCTGTGCAGGAGATATCTGCTTGCAAACAGCTACTTCCATCCCACATAAAGCATTGCAGTTGTCTGCAACCTCCAAGGGACCCGTATTTCTCAAAATGTCCTCCTGCTCATTCTTTTTGTGGCAATTGACTAGAAAGCCAGTCATAGGTTCTGATTCCAAGGACAATTCAGAATGACTGAAAGCAAATATATGATTGCCAGCATCAGTAAGTATACCAGAATCATTGTTTTTTCCTTCCACAACCACTAAAGTGTCCCCTGCAGAGGGGACTATGTTGCTCTTCTCATCCTTTGGTGAACCATTTACGGATATAAAATCTGATGGAAGTTTACGGTCATCATCAATGTGAGGCTTTTCTTCTGAGCATAACCCACGATTTTCTAGGTTAGAAACTTCACATTGCCCACAAAATGTCCTGAAACAATTCTGGCTATCATCGTCCAAGGTTTTCTCCACTAGCAATATATCAGCATTTTCATATTCACTCGCTCTAGCATTGCTGGACATGTCCCTAACATCAATACAGCTTGCAGAACCAGACTCTTCATTTGTAGAGAAATCTTTACAACTATCCAGAATATTGGAGAAGCCAACGTGAGAGTCCAACACATTGCAAACTACTTCTGAACAGGACCGCTCCATGGGAACAGACTGCACTGGAAACTCTGAACAATGCTGCTCGATAACAGACTCGCCTGTCGCATCATCTACCATCACCGATCTCTCACACGAGCCCATCTCAATTTAAACAAATCATTCAAATCTATCCGACTACTGCTAACCCTTCACTGGGTACCAGAATATCTGATTAAAAATTAGACTTAAAAAACTAAAAAGAAAAAATAGAATCAATCACCAATCGAACACAATGTATCACCCAATATCTCCCCATACAGCCTTTAATACAATCTTCACTCACCGCTACGCTCAATTAAAGGAAAAGTTAACGATAGTACCTCAACCGAAGCTCCCAGAAAAATCGGAGCCCACAAACAGCCCTAAAAAGAACCGTTCTCCTGAGGTCCCCCACACCAAAAAAATAAACTGCTTTCAGAATTTCGCAAGGTAACGCAGAGGGGCATTTGGATTACTATTAAATAAATAAGTCACCGGAATATGGCGGAAATTCAAACAATGGCATCAAAAAGGGGGGAAAACAAACAAACAAACAAACTTGGAGAACAAGTAGATTACAGATAAAAAGATACCTGTTCAGGATGAGAGATTGAAACACGGAAGTTTGTTCGTTTCAACAATGGTATTTAGAAGAAGAAAATTCTTTTCCCTCCGAGTCTGACACAGAGAAAATTGGGTGTGCGTCGCGCGCAGAGGGGAGAGAGACGGGTTGGTGTTCTCACCAAAAAACGGTTTGAGAGAAAAACCGCAGGAGGGTTCTTTCCCAGGAGAGGAGGTTTTGCCGTTTTTTATCAATTCCACGTTGATTAGACCATCTTACCCTATATACCTTCTCACAACAGTAGTCCCACACCAACACGGAAAAATTCGTAGGACGCATGTCCTAATTTTATAGGGATTTTGATTTTGGCCAACAAAATTTTCCATCACAGATTGCGGAATCCATATATGCATTATTTTTTATTTGTTTATTTAATATTTTAAAGTATCATTTATAATTGTCATGGTTTGAGCACAACCCACTCAAATGGAGAGATTGATTTTACTGTCTTTTTGGTTTGTTCGTTATGCATTATTGTCAGTTTGAGATTCCTCAAAGCAAATTGTCATTCAATGACTCGAGATATCTTAATTTTTTTAATGTGCGTTCGAAATCGGGGCATCAACATCTCTTTTCTTTTTTTAATAGAATAAATTTTATTTTAAAGTTATTTATAGAAGAAAGTGCAAATTATTCAGTAAAAATGCATAAATACATGTGGAAGAGGGATTTCTTTCTATATTGTAACTCAGTTTGTTGCCCGTTGGTAATCCGCATGGGGTTGAAATCTACTCGATGTGAAGTTAGTCATAAGAAAGTGGATAAGTGGACGAGAGGTGCAAATTATCTAAATTTTTCACTATTGACCAAAAAAAGGTCATAACTAACTTTCGTGTCAACCAATTACACATTTTGTAAATTAATGTGTTTAGATCAATAATAATATCAAGTTAGGTAGGAGGTATTGAGACTCATTAAAACTTTTCAACAAGATATTTGATATTAATAAGGAGTATATTTATATATAATTTTTTATATTTTCATTATTTAGTTATTTAATTAAAATATAATAAGTGTATGTTTTTTAAAAAAATATCATAATAGGTTATGATTTAATTAAAAATTATATATTGATTTGTAAAAATTATATATTTGTCATATTATTATTAAAAAATATATATTTATTAAAAATTTTTGACCAAAAAATATATAAAAAAATTAGTTATAAACATTTTTCTCAATAAAAATCTCCGAGCATCATTCAACAACTTAAGAAAAGTTTAGGTTTTGAGAAAAGCATCTCTATAGTTAGCACAAATATTATGAGATAAACAGGCAAATTTAGCTCAATAAATGATGACTTAGATTATATTTTTTAAAAATTTTCTTTGTTTGGCTAGTAATTTTTTATATCAATTTAAATGTACTCAATTTAAGATGATATGTACTTCAAATCAAATGGTTGATATAGTAGCACATTAAAAATTAAAAACTTAAGAAATGCACAAAATTGAATTTTTTTAATTTATATAATATTTATTATATTTGTGTTATTATGTTTATTTTTTATTATTCTTCTTAAATAAAAATATAAAAATTATTTTCATTCACGTCTTTATATTTTTTCCATTAATAGACATATAACTTTGCAGTATTAAATGATCTTAAAAATCTTTTAAATAAAAGTTTAAAAAATCATTAATATGATATATGACTTTGAAGCACGTGTCAATGAACGAAAAGTATTTATATTTTCAAGGTTGATTTCAAAGCAGCACGTCATATGCCACGTAACACTAAACGGAAGGTTTGAAATTAGAGACTCGTAAATAAATTCTAACTAATTCTATGATTGTTTTAAAATTTCTAATATATATATATAATCATCTCCAATTATTAGGCATAATATAAACGTATATTTTCAATTTTAGTTTTAACAAATAATTATTTTGGATTTTTTTAATGAATGGCTAATCCATTTTATAAAATTGACTAAATTTAATTTATTGTTTGTGAATTTTAATTGATTAGTTGAATTGATCTAGTATTTTATACATTTAATTCTCATATTCAAGTAATATTCTAAAAAAAAAAAAAAAGCTTTGCTCCTCATCTTTAGATTTTTAGGCTAAGGAAGTACCTAATTTAAAAAATAACTAACACATATTGTTAGAAATAACAATAAAACAAAATACAAATATAAATATAATAAAAAATTATAAATAAAATAATAAATTTTGAAATTTAAATGTGCAAAAATAAAAAATAAAATTTAAAAATTTGTATATAATTGATTAGATGTATATCTTTAAAATGGATATACAACGAATGTTTATAAATTTAAAATTAGTTGTTTATTCACTAAAACTATTTGTTACTCATTCTTAAATTTTTGATTTATATTTACAATAATGTAAGATTATGGTAAACAATCTCTGTGTAAATAGATGTCACGTTACCTTTTTCAAAGATTAAAATAATACATTTATTTATTAACTAACTATTTTATCAAATGAATACATCACCTATATCTTTGAAATGTAAGAGAATAAGTCTTTTGAAAATATTTTATACTTTTTTTGACTTGATCAACTTATAAATTATCCCTTGTTTCCAATTATTATCAAAATATTCTGCAAACTCAATCTTTAACTTATAAAAAAGTAATTAAACGGTTTGCAAATATTTAAATACTATCTTATATTTTAGCTACATGTTATTAGATTTTTTTAAAATATTTTAAAAAATCCAATAAACTATATATATAGCCTAAAGATATTATAACCCATTTTAATCTTAAAAAGCCCAACTCAACTAACTTAATAATAAATATGGCTCAACTTAATTGATATCATCAAATGGTTTAGCCAAAGTGACTCAAACTATAGGGTGAAAGTTTGGTAAGCCTAAATATTTTTTAATGTTAACAAGTTCCTAAAATTAAAAGAAAAAAAAGTATTTTTAATCAACATAATCAGAATGGCATGTACTTGAAACTCCTTAAAATTCTATTAAATAAATGAAAAAAAGGTCATTAATGTAATATATGACTTTGAAAAGCAAGTTAACAAATACATCCAGATTGTCTGCTATAACGTGTATTACTATAGACAGTGCTATAAAACAATCTGCGCCATTTGTTTCATCAAATTGTTTCCTATGTGACACGTAGCCGCCGGCAAACTCAAAATGGTTCATTTTGAGTTTTGCTTCAAAAACACCTTAACAAGCACGAAACTATGCTTTTAGATCCTTCATCTCCACCTATCTCCTGGCCATTGCCATTCTTTCTAATGATCCATTGTAACTAGGGTACCATCGCCATCGCTAGATCAACATCATTCACATCAGCTCCATTGGTTCTCCATCTCCATTCTCTCTAGTGCTCCATTGTCTCCATTGGCTCCAGATCTCCATCTTCTCAGGATCTTCATGGAAATTAATGGGTATACTTCTTTGTTGTGGTAATGTGAGTTATGTGCTCTTAGTGGGAATGCTGGTTTCAATTTAAGTTAGTTTAGGTAGTCAATTATGTTAGTTCTATTTTTATCTACTTATAGTGGAAATTTTGTTATTATCATGCTGACTTGCAATCTATATATTATATTATATGTAGTATCCATTTGAAAATGTAGCGCATTTTTAAAAGCGGAATTAATTGATAGAATATTTGGTAAATAACTTTTAAAAATTGGTGTGAATGCGTGTAGAACGAAAATATAATAAGTATATACTATAATTTTTTTGCAGTAAAATTTTAAAGAATTTTGGATTAATTAAATTATTAAAATAATAAAAAAATAATAGGAGGTTAGATTGAAATGAATAATATAAGAATAAAAAGCAAGGACTCACCAAGGAATTAGACGTTATGAATTATAAACAAAAATTAGATTGCAATATATTTTCATGAAAACATCGAAGATATATTTGAGTATGTGATAAGCAATTTTGAAAAACTACTAAAAACATAAGAATATAATCAATATATATATATATATTATATGGATTATACACACACATACACACACACAAACACCCACACCAACATAAGCGTTAAAATTATTGATTCAGAGACTAGACTTGTACAAATATGCCTGGTTGATTAGGGCATATTCCATGAATAGAGATTTAATGTTGCTCAAATTGAACAGCATCTCTATACCCTTCATTATTATTATTTTTTGGGGTAATTTTTTTTATTTATTACTTTTGTTTTGTGTTTTGCTTTATTCAAATTAAAAAATATCAAAATAAAAAAATATATGGTGAGAAAAAAAAAACAGAATATAAAAGGTCCATATATTAATACTGCTGTGGTGCTCAATCTGAATAGCGGAGAATCTATATTCATATTCCACACATGCTTCGGCAGGCACGTAAGCACATCTGGCAAAGGAGTGCTTTATACACTTTTATGGTTCATTAGACTTGTGAATTGTGATCAATACATAAAATTTACAAACTGTTTCATATATATAGTTTATATTGGCGAAAATCCGTTTGTATTATCTGTCTGTCTTTTGATCCTTCGATTTGATCATATAAATAAAATTTACCGGCCTTAGGGCTTAAACACACACACACACACATATATAGCTAAAAGAGTGGCATAGCATATAAATGAAGCCGTTTGCGTATCATTACTCTAGTCCATACGCACTGCAGCGGCAATGCTAACATATACACACAGATTGTAAAGGCACACAGTGATAGTAGGATAGCACTCTTACAAGCCAAAGCTTCACTCACTTATTACATATATCTATATATATATTCTTAAGAGCACACACCAGCTCTAGATAACCTACTTTAATGCCAGTAGTTCCTGATTGAAGAGGTTATGACTGGAGAAACTCAGATATCGTAGCAGTTGTTTTACATCCTCTCTTGAAGATTTGGCTGCATAGGCTGCACACGGAAGGCAAATGGCATCTGGGAATGGAAATCCCTTACGCTCTGATCAAAACCATTCTCCACATCTCTCGCACCTTCCATAGCCAAACGTTGTTGCTGTGCCAAATATTGTATAATTAATACACACAAAAAAATAAGAAGCAAAAAGACAGTTTCTTTCGATATTATCGTCTAAAATTGAGGAGAATATGCTCAGGGGCCAGGGATTAAATTTGACTTCCTTGATGTATGTATATAATTGAAAACCAAGTAAAGATTGTTGGGTTTTGTCTTATGAGCTATATATATATTAATTAGAATATTGTTAAGATGAAGTGTATGCAATATGCATAATGTATTCATTTCCTTCACTAATTTCATAACAGGCCATTGTATTTGTAGGTATATAATTACCATGTTAATTCCATTACAGGTAGCTTATACCTGGACTTCAAGAGTTAACCCACGTGGGTGCTCAAATGTAGTGACATTGAATTTGTTTGAGGTCTGTGGAGCAGATGCACCTCCATAATTATATATGTTAACAAAAATGTATGAGCATCTCACGATCCATAAGCGCGGCTTGAAGTAATGAACGAGTTAATGTTTCAAGCAAGCGCTTTTTGGGTAAGTAATAGTGAGTAATATATCAAAGATTTACCAGTATAAAGTTGAGTTCCCTGTTCTCTTCCTCCAAGATCTTGCCCTGATCAGCAGTGTCCAGAAAAAATTCATTAGTGTCTATATATATGTCTATAGACGTGTGCGTGTGTGTGTATATATATATATATATATAGGTATATGCGCATGTATATATTTGTGTGTGTGTGTATGAAAGGTCACTAAAAGGGAGGAAGAGATACTGGAGATTGAATGCCCCTCCAATTGGACCCTATTATCATATGGTCTCACTACTCTCTCATGTTTTCTTATACTATCATCTGAAATCATGGTAATGCACTGAGGTTTACCTAAAACTAGAAGGGGTTCGTTGCACAATAATTTGTGCAACATCAAAAAAAAAAAAATACTGACTGTATGCAAGGACCTCAAGATAAATTGCACTGTTCATGATTTCGGAACAACATAACTTCCTATAATTTTTATAAATATATATAAAGATTAGCATTTAGTAATTTACTAACCAACAAAGGTATAATAACTAATACGTCACAGAGAAATAGCATAATAATAATAAATAAATAAATAAATAATATAATCGTTCTAATTTTGGATGTTTGAAGATAATCTTATAAGATTGTATTGAAAATAAAACTTCTGTAAATGTTAGATGTTTAACTTCAAAGTTAGAATGTTTCACATAACCCCCCCGAGCAGAGAATGTTTCACATAACAATAGAAATGTGTGTTTTGAATAAAATTTCATTGGTAATTTCAAAATTTAGTTTCACATAACTTTTTAAATTTTTTTATATATAACTTAAATTATATATGACTTGCTCTCCAAAGACACTTATTTCTCATGTTATAAAACCATTATAAAATTTTTTTTGTAGTGATATATGTTTTAAAAGATATTAAAAAATTACTCTTGAGTGATAAATATTATTAATAAAAATATATGTTAAAAAATGGATATTACTTATCTACTTTTTAGTTTAAATATATACATAAATATGTTCTTTTCTTTTAATTTTTCCCTCTGCCAATACTTCAATCCTAAATCTATCCCTGTGTGTATATACTTGTAAGCCCAGGCTACACATATGCTTGACCATTCATACATATATGAGGGTGCTTACGCATATGTTTGTGTGTGTGTGTGTAATCGCCGGTGTGAATCATATGTTTGCATGTGTATTACGTGCTTGATGTGCGGGCGTGTGTGTATGCAAGCATGCGTGGGTGTTTGCATGTGTGTTAAAAGGTACGAAAAGATAATCCTCCAAAACAATAAAAGAAAAGGAAATTCTAAAATTCTATTTATCTAGTCGTAATTTCAAATGTTTTCAAATTTACTTGATTAAATTACTTCAAAAATTTAAAAATCTAATCCTTCGAAATCCAAACAAGAAATTTTTTTGATGAAGTAATTCAAATACCTTCAAAAATTACTTTCCTCTCTCATTTAAACACAACCTAAAATTTTATTAGTAGCATTTCTAACTTTGCATATATAATAAGTAGAACACACATCAATTTTTGATTTATACTATATGAGCTATTAGCATATTATGTAAACAAACTTGCATATTATAAAATTTAATAATCGTAGTCATACATACATTTCTTCCGAACATCCCGTGCACCTCCATCTACACAAAAACAGTAAGTCTATATCAAATGAATTTGTTTAAATCCTTGTGCTACTTTTATCAATTTAAAAATGAGTCTAACTGCAATTGACATACTCGTTATTAATTTGTGAGGGGGTTACAATTTTTTATTAAAGGCTTCCATGTTCTATATTCATATGAATCTACAGATGTATTAGTTACCTCCTAGCCAGGTTGCACACTTTATATTTGTTTGAAAAAGAATTATTATTACTTCGAGTATTTCTTCATGTTACATAAGCTAAAGCGAAAAATATTTTTTTTTTAGGTTTTATTCCAGAAAAATATGCAACTTTATCCATAAAAGCATGAAAGTCCTGCAAGGAAAAATATCTGTGGGTAGGTTGCCCCAAAACTTTAAATGATTGGCATTGTGATTAGATTTGCCTGTTTCTCGCGGACACCGGTGAGGCCACATTCTAATGCATCCTCTAAGGCCATCAGCTCCTTGTAATTAAGTGTGTTAACATCCTCTCCCTTCAAGTGCCTGAAACGTACTTGGTCAAAGAGACGAAGATGATGATATTACACAGAAAGAGAGGAAATGAATGAAATAATCAACGCTGTATACCTGAGCTCAATTTGCATGCTGTCATTCTCTTTCTTGAGTCTATCAATTTCGTTGTTTAGTTCCTGTGAGTTCAACAACCATAATTATTGATGCAATTTTTAACAGATTTAGTTTATCACCAAAAGGGAAAGAAAGAATGGGCCACTTGGTTACAACTTACATATAAGCTAGAAACCCACAAAAGAAATGTATAATTACTAATAACAGCTATAGATTTTGGAGTAGCTGGTTTTAATGTCAGTCAAGAAACGATCCAATCACGAGAGAGAAATCTATCAAATACGAGAGACATTTATCACATTTTTATGCCTATAGATTTAATTCCCAGTCCTACCCATCCACTTCTTTCATTTTTTGCAGCCAAATCTGGTCATATATTAGCCGATGGCCCAGATCTGGTCATAGATCGATGTTACTTTCTTGTTTGTTTCTGTATATCATTTTAAATAAAAAACGATTTAATACTCAGATTAGATACATAGCGAGATGGTGCAGACATAGATCTGAAAAGAGAATTCATAGTTCACGCCCCTTAGCAAATTTTTGGCAAAGAAATGGTCATTTATTAATTCTCCTTTGAACAAAGTTACATATATAGGAGGAGGGGCTTTCAGAATTGAAAAGGATCAGGCAAGAAGTCAAGAAGTCTAGAGACCATAAACCAACCTCATGCTTAGCGTCCCAGAGCCTCTTCCCAGATGTTTTGTGGTATCTTTCCAGGATTTCAATCAACCTTCACCAGCAAGTTAATAGATCCATACCCGGAAAACAAAAGGAAGTGAGTTTAATTTGCAGATCATTAATTAGTCAAAAGATATATCTTCCAGCGCATGATCTTTTATATATCTTAGTTCCTAACAAAACAAACCCACTGTAACAAGAGGTAAGAACAAAAACTTGAGAGAAACCAAAGGAAGAAGATAAGAAAAATAAAGAGATTTTTCGTACGTGGTTGAAGGGCTGATGTATTCATGCATCTTTCCAGATGCACCAAAGATAATAAGGGAAACTTGGGCATCGCATAGAACAGTGATTTCCTTCGCCTTCTTTAGTATCCCATTCTTCCTCTTTGAGTAGGTCACTTGCCTGTTGCTTGAGTTCTGAATCCTCTTGATCTCAATCTTACCTCTCCCCATCTCTCACGAACTTCTTCTGTTCCTCTCTCTCTCTCTCTCTCTTCTTGGTGATCTTCTTGCTTTGAAATGGAGAAATTTTGGAGAGAGAGACAAAAGTAGTAGCAAAGCCTTACCATTGCGGGTTTGTAGATAAAGAACTTTCTGCGTGGCACAGAAAGGGAGGGGTCGTTTGTGGATTGTAATAAAGCCAACCCAAGTTAACTATTTTTTTTTTTAATTTGGATTTGTTAATTGCTAGCTGCACCTTCTTCACCGCTGGTCTCACTCCTCTCCGTGGTCTTCAATTTTAATGTTCTTTTAAATTTTTTCCTGGGTCTTTTCATTTGGTTATTTAAATTAATATTAAGGATCTAATCCAAAAATTTGTTTCAGTGAGAGATATGCTTCTTATTTTAGATTTCCCGGATCAAATTTAAGATAAGAGATAAGATAGCCTCATTATATATATATATATATATATAAAGAATAACATAAAATTAATTAGGGATGTTGAGGGCAGAAAAGATCTACTTATTACATAAAGGGTTTCAGTTTTGGACATCAACGTTTTACTTAGCCAACGACCCGTGAACTGCATAGGATGAAAAATTATTTTTTCGAATAAATCACGTAGTTATAATTCTATCAAATGATATAAGTAACTGGGAAAAAAAAAAAAAAAGAAATCATACAGAGTGATAGTTAGATATGGCATTTTGAAAAAAGTAACATGAATAACTATGATCATAAAAGTCACAAGAGTTTAAAGTAAGATAAATTCAATTATAAAATAGAGTAATAGTTAGGATAACATTTAATTAAAGCATAATGATAACAGATAAAATTTGAAATTAAAGTAGAATGATGACAGACTAGTAGTCCTCCGGAGGAAGAGAGCTTTCTATGAATGAATAGACAAACCAAAAACCAGCCCTCAGGTCACTTCTCAACTTATATTGAAGTCTGTGATAAACTTTCCTAGGGTTTGATGACCGAACAAAATATAATAATACGATAATCTATTGCAAAGAAAAAGGTACAATATAATCGGGGATCAACCATCAAATCAAAAGGAATTTAAGGATGGTGATTTCCACTATAAGCAAAGGAAGCTTTTAAAGTGAAGTCCGAAAAAGCAAAGGAATATATTGGAAGTTTTCCAACCACAAATGAAAAAACACAAATTCGGCTGTGTCAAGGTCATGCGTCAAAGAGGAAATACCAAGACGAGGTCTGCCCCATGCTTTAGACAAAGCACCATGGTGACTTCTTGCGTGGAGTGTCTTTGATTTGAAAGGTACGTAAGTTGGTATTTTGAAGAAAATTTTTATATTTTTTCAATTCTCTAGTTATATATAAGGGTGCAGATTTCATTACATGAAAAGAGGAAGGATTTACAGCATTGTAGCTGTGTGGCCAAGGGCCATGAATTCACTATCTGGTGAATATTGAGTTATGACTATAATCTATAAACAAGTATAGAACTTATTCTCTATGACAACCTTAAATCTTGTTAATTAATTAATAACAGGATTGTTAATCCACGTTTTAAAGTAATGAATTTTGTGGCATTTTTCTTTTGCTCTACTTATGTTGTTTTTCCAAACAATTAATTATATGCTTGCAAGCTTGTTAGAGGATATGAGCTAATTTAAGTTGTATATATATGCATGAGATATCCTATACATTAAATAGTTTTCATCCATTTACTCTGGAGCGAACATATGCTCCACAAATTGGATTAATTATTTATTACCCAACCATCAAACTAATGCTTTTTTTCTACGATGAATTAAATAATCATTTTCCACCAAAACGAGGAGGGACAAATTTTTATGTTACATCGGTCATACTTGAGATAACTTTTCTTAGAAAGTATATTCAGTAGATAAATACCTAAATACAGTACTCTACTTTTCTCCATAACATAATAAATTGCAAGAAATATCATCTTTAATTTAATATATACAATATAAAAATATAAAATATAATTAATAAACACAACTTTTTTCTTTGACTATTAATTGAACGTTTAACTTGAAGTAGTGTTAATATTATTATAATTCTCTTTTATATATATATATATATATGTATATGTATATATATACGTAAAATATTTTATAGAATCAATGTGATTTGAAGGCTAATAAAGGAAGCACAATCGCCACTCTCTCCTTTTATATAAATATGCAGATAATTTAAGAAATAGGAATGAACTAGGAAGAAGGTGAAGCATAATGAGCAATTCTCACGTGTGCATTAAATGTATATGTATCTAATAATCAAGATTTAATCTACACATAGGACTCTCGCGTACATCTTAAATACTAGTCACTAGGTATATGGGGATCCAGATTACTTGTGTCTCCCAAGAGACGAGTGAGTGTAGTCCCAAAATATAAAAAAAAATTTATATTTAATTTAAACTGTTTATATAGTTGATTTTTTTAATTTGTTAATTTTAAATTATTATTTTTTAGGTTAATAGTTAAAAAATTCTTTTCATTTTACATCTTATATCTTTTAAAAAAATATATAAAAATATAAATACACACCCACACATATATATATATATATATTAAATCTAAAGTGTACAAATTTAATCTTGATGACTTAAATTAAAAAAAGCACCTAAAGAATGAGTAGGAATCAAAATTCGGTGAATGGACAGCCAGGCCAGTGCACCTAAGAAAATATCGGTTAGACATCGTCCTCAAAGATATATAGTTGACTAGGCGCTAAACCTCCCCGATGTGACCCGAGGACAAAGAAAAAGAACGTTCACTGCCTTTTTATGAATGCAATAAATTTAAGTTTGAACATCTCTCATTCTCAGAGCTACACTGCTATATGTATATTGCGTTCGACTTTGTCTTCCTTATTAATTTTAGGTCCTTCTTCTAGAGTGATATCTGTAGCTAGAGTCGAGACAAGACAACCATATTTTTCGGAATTTTCTAGATTCGTTCTGATCAACATCAAAAAGACAAATTCCTACAGTTATATATGCAGCTCCTAAAACGTAAAATACAAGCTACATATTGGGGGTTAGTGTGGAGGATATAGACTGCGTAGTCTATTTGTACAAGGACTCTGGCTTGGTCCTACTCATAGGAATCCCTAGTGCCTTCGTACTTCGAAGTTCTTATAAGCCCCTAAATGAAGTCAGCTCTTTGCATATATATAAGCATTTGTATTCTGAAAGTCGACGTTTCTTTTCCACACAGTGAGAGTCAAATCATCTCAATTCAACATGCAGGCTATATATCCAAGAATTGCTTTGATAATGAAAGAACCCTTAATTAATTGGCTTCGCGCGCGTGCCATGATGAGGAGGAAATTAAATTAAAGGAGATCCAATAGATATGGATCGATTTCAGTTGATTCAGTGTCGAGTGGCAAAATTAAACTATAATCGTTAATGCTATAGCAAGCCCTGCCCCTCAACTTTTCCATTTATTGTTTGTTATTAACTATATAATCCACCTGATTTTGCTTGTTACATATATATATATGCTGACCCTTTGTGGGGTTAATTTTCCAGGCCTCTCGCATGTTTATTATTATCAGTATTATTTGTAACACTAACCTAAAAAGAATTGTATCACAGTGCAAGATGTCTTTAATTCTTATTCATGCATTCCTATGTACTAAAGAAAAGGAAAAAGAAGCGTGCAAATAATTAATAATACAAATTAAAATATATTAATTAGTTTCACAAGCCAAGTTCAAACGACTTTATCACACAAATACATAGAAAACTTAAGAGCCTACGCTGCAGTCCAATTAAGTCTAGCTCATACTATGGAAATGCCAGAAGTTCTTAATTAATAGTTAGAAAGAGACCTCGGTAGTCTAGATAGCAAATATATATATTCTACATCCTCTCCTGAAGGTTTGGCTGTAGAGGCTGCACGCGGAAGGCAAATGGCATCTGGGAATTGAAATCCCTAATGCTCTGATCAAATCCGTTGTCCATGTCTCTCACACCTTCCACTGCCAACCGCTGTTGCTGCTTAAAGTAATGCAAAAGAAGAATTATTGGTTTATAAGAACATTTCTAGGAGGATCATACATCTTAACTTAACGAAACACCATTTTCGATCTATTGTTGGTATCAATTATGTAAAGTAATCAATAATAAGTACAAGCTTATGCTAACTACGTAAATAGTTAACTATACCCCACATTTATGTAGCTTTAATGAATAGTTTGGTTCCTTCACCTAATTACTCCAATTCCACGCGTTTGATAACTTTTTATTCTCCAGGTTACATATGGATGTGCTCAAATTTAATGAAATTTAATTTCGTTGACAATGATAGTTATAGATATATTAATTAACAGAAAATTTAAATTTAGCAATTAAGTATTTGTAATTGACTAATTATGTTTACGAATCCAGTATCTCATAAACATGGGCACGTATATATGTGATATTAAATATTAATTATATAAAACGTGACTGCTATAGTCTTAATTATTGAACACAATAGTAATAGCTATAGTCTAACACTTACCAGTAGAAAATTGAGTTCCCTATTTTCCTCCTCCAAGATCTTGCCCTGATCCATATATAAAAAAGTTTCGAAATTATATTTTAATTAGTATTCTTTTTTCAATATAACCTATATATATGTATATGTATATGTACACACACACACACACACACACACACACACACATATATATATGTATGTATTATCATATATAATAATCAATCAAAGAGTCCAACATACATTTCTCCTGAACCTGCCGTGCATTTCCATCTATCACAGAAACAAGAGATCTATGAGAGGAAAGCTTGTTTAATTTTATCAAGTACAAACAAATTAGAGTTGTCATTAAAAGAAAGAACCTGTTTCTCGCGGACACCTTTGAGGCCATTTTCAAGAGCATCCTCTAATGCCATCAACTCCTTGTAATTCAGTGACGTGATGTCCTCCCCCTTCAAGTGCCTGAACAAACGTATACTTGATCAAAGATGTTTTGAGAGAGAGAAAGATCTAATAGGGCAACAATTAAGGTGCAACGTTGAATACCGGAGCTTAATCTGCATGCTGTCATTCTCTTTCTTGAGTCCATCAATTTCATTGCTGAGGTTCTGTGAGTTCAAAAACATATTGTTGTGAATCCTATCAATTACTTTGCGAGAAAAAAATGATAAAAATATAAATGTATAAGAGGGGGCTAGAATCCTCCAAGGAATGGACTTTCTAGAATAGATTTAGCTCTCTCTCTCTCTCTGTATATATAAGGGTTACTGTACCAGTCAAGAGGGAGATCCATCAAGTAGCCATCTAGGAGAAACCTCAATTTTATCACATTTTAATTTCTTCAAACTCCTCCTATATATCCTTACAGTTTTTCACTTTCTTCCTTCGTAATAAAGGAAAAGGAAAGTGTGAATAATTTGTAATAGCCAGATCTGTTTACAGATCGTTGTCACAAGTTTCGTAGTTCTTTCTTTTTAATAAAATAACCTTATAATAGGGAGAAAAAGCACATCCCAAATGTAGATCTGCTCAGAGAATTCTTGATTCATGTTCCTCAACATAATTTTAGCAAAAGTAACCATGCCATCTTCCTTTAGCACAAGGCAAAAACTACGATATGCTTCCAGTTCTGTTTTATAACAGAAAAAGCATAATATATATATATATATATATCAACATAAACCTAGCTACCTCATGCTTAGCGTCCCAGAGCGTCTTCCCGGACGTTCTGTGATACCTGTCCAGGATGTCAATCAACCTACCACCAAAAAAGAAAAAAAAAACCTCAAACCCACAAGAGGAAAAGAAATTAAAACATTTTCCTAGACATATATGATTCTTCTTCTTTTGATTTCACCAACAAAACGAAAGAAAAATATAGTCCTTACGTAGTAGAAGGGCTGATGTAGTTATGCATCTTCCCAGATGCAGAAAAGAGAATAAGGGAAACTTGGGCATCGCATAGAACAGTAATTTCACTTGCCTTCTTTAGGATCCCATTCTTCCTCTTTGAGTATGTTACTTGCCTGTTGCTTGGGTTCTCAATCCTTTTGATCTCGATCTTACCCCTCCCCATCTATCACCAATATTCTCTTCTTCTTCTTCCTTCTCTTCTTTTTCTTTGGTCTTCTATCTCTTCTAGTTTGTCAAATTAATGGATCAGAAGATGTTGGGGAGATAAAGAAAAGCAATGGTGCAATATTCCATTATGGGTTTGCCGATGAATCACTTTCTGAGTGGCACAGAAAGGAAGGGTTTGTTTATGGGGTTGTGACTCACCAGTCACCACAACTATTTTTTGTGTTTGATTTGGCTTTGTGAGTTCTGCTGCCACCTTCTTGACCATTGGTTTGTCTATGTTCATTCAATTGGAATGAGTTTTGGGATTTTTAATTCAATTCTAGGTTTGAAGGGTAAGTGGAATGCGTGAACCGGGTCTAGTGCAGTTTCTGGAGGCTATTTACGTGTTTAACGTGCATTGATGTTTGTGATGAGCTGTTTGAGTGACGGAACTAAATAATCTCTTAAACATCAAATCAAAAGTTAAGGATTATTAATTTATTATTGTCGAAAAAACAATTGAAGCTTTTAAAGTAATTAATGTGTCCAAAAGGGCAAAAAGATGCATTTCAAATGGAGCAACCATAGGGAAAGCAAAGAAGAGGACAATTTCATAAGTGTCAAACGTCATGCATCAAATATTAGAGGCCGCTTTGAAATTATTGTAAATTTTTATTTGTTTTAAAATAATTTTTTAAAAGTGAAGTTTGATTAAAAAAAACTAAACCAAGTGCAATTAGTTATATTTTTATTATTAATTTTTTAATTAAAATATTATAAATATATGATTTTTCAATAATAACATGAGAAATATATAATTTTAAAAAAATTATACAATTATATATATAAATTATATACTTATTATAATATTATATTAAATAATTATATACTTGTTATATTTTAATTAGAGAATCTCTTAACAAAGATAAAAGCATTTGCATATAAATTTTTTCTTATAAAAAATGTTTTAAGAAAATTTATTTATATTTATCAAAATTATTTGAGAAGTGCTTTTATTAACATTTGAGAAGCAATTTTTGTTGGACAAATCTTTTAAAAAATATTTTTTGCTATCAAATTATTTAAAAGAATATGTATTTAATAAGGTAATTAAAAGTATTCAAAAATAATTATAATATTTAATAAATTTGAATGAGAGTATTTTTAAATAATCTTTTACTTCTGCTTTTAAAGAAAAACTCTACGTTTGGGCATGTGGTATTGCAAATTGAGGAAATGTCAAATTTTTTTAAAAATTTAAAAAAATATTTATTATATTTTTTAATTATCATTGAACGATATTTATTTCTTTTTATTATTTTTTAAAAGTAAAAATATGAATATTATTTTTTATTTTATTTACTTATTTTTTTATTTCTCATTTTCATTTAATTTAATTTTTTTCCTGTGTACTAAATATGATATTTTTTTTAGCAAAAATTACTTTTTACTATCACTAATTAAAATAACATTTTATTTTAAAACAACTTATTAAACATTACAATGTACCAAAATAAATATCTTCTTAAAAAATAAACATATTATAATGCTTGTGACAAGAGCACTAGTTGGCGCCTCTGATTTGAAAGATTCGTAAGTTGATGGTTGGTAGAAATTGCAACTCTCAATCGGTTGCATGACATGACAGCAAGAAGAGAAGCAATAGTGTCATAGTGATGGTCACAGATAAGGCAAATAGAGATTGGTCATCGTATTCGGGATTTGGTGCCTTGAAATGAATTCCTGTCTCATATATAAGTGCCAAGATCTTATATCAATTTTCAGTAACTTAAATCTTAGGTTACTTTTCTAATTGTAAACTTAGTTTATAAACTCTAGAAGGTAATAAGATATTCTCTTAAATTTTAAAATATACAAAATAATTTATTAAATGTACATTTTCCTAAATATTATTAACTACCTGGTGAGTAATTCGTACCACTTTCTGTCACGAAAATGTTTATTGGCCTGTTAATCTCCACTCTTCCTTGCTATCATATATAATACGTAGCTTTATATTTGTTAATATCATGCATACACTAATCAGCGCGCTGAACTTTATTGCCCAGTTTTTTTCTTTTTCCACTGCGGATTGAATCACTAAAGGTTGGCTGTATTTATTAGTTCTTGTTGTGTTTCAACTATAACGTTCGACGATTGTTTAATAAAAAATAATTTTTCATTTTTGTTATCTTTACAAAAAAGTTCAATATGATAAATACATTCATTTTTTTTTAATTTTTAATGGTAGAGGTGACCAGTCAAACCCACGAAAGGAGGTTTGATAAAGAGTTTAGGATGGAAGTGTCAGGATTTCAGTTGCCCTACTTCATCTAAAGAAACTCTTTTTTCTTTTAGCTTTTGTACCAGCCCCTAGATTTTTTTTTCTTGAAAGTAATAAAATGCAAGACACCCCATACATATATATATTAGAGAGTCCAATCTGAATATTAGCAGATAGCCGAAGAGTAAAACACCATCTCTAGCGTCTACCATAGGCAGGCTATAGGAAGGAGACCTTAAAAGAGAGTTTACAATTTGACCTGAGGATAAAGGAATGTTCTCTGTCTTCTTTTTCCATGTAATAATTTTGACGTCTCAGAGTTTGGATTGTGTCATTAGACAAGATGGGGCTCGTTCATCCTAATTTTCATTTATAATTTTGCAAGGGTAGGCATCGAGGTTTCTCGTGGAAAGAGCTGGAAACAGGCAGATCTCTTAAAGAGGAAAGAATTGAATTGGAGGGGATTCTAGTTATCCCTAAAATAATAGTGTTAAATTGATCTCTACACTTCTTTATCTCATCGCCATTATCAGGGTCTTGCTTCATTGATTGAGGTTAGATGAAAGTCTTGGAAACAGGTCAAGGAGATTAATTGATATTTCTTGTTTTTCAAATAAATTTACTTGTGAAGCTTTGATTTTAGAATTTTGATCCCTTTCTTATTAAAAAATATTTTTAAAAAATTTGTATCTATAAAAAAAAATTTCTAATATCCCGTGCTGGTACTGACCGTTGTAGTTTGTGGATCTTGTACGAAAAATTAGAACACTAACTTTGATTAGAATGAGAAACATATTTGTAGTTGCCATAGTAACAACTTAGAAGTTGAGTCTTTTTTTCTATTATTCTAGGTTAAGAGGAGCGGGCGAGCGACTTTCAATGGAATTAGGCACTCAATTAGGGTAAAAAAAAATATCTTATTCTATTTAATGATATTTTATTGAGTCATCCTATCATGGGTTTTAATAAAACAATTAGCTCACACTTTTAATCCACCTCACTAAACCTTTGATTAATGTGTGCTAAAACTCATTAACTTTATTATCACTTAATAATAATTGGGTTTATTATAAATCTTAGTGAACCATAGCTAATAAAATTTTAGAAAATATTAAAATAATTAATGTGAGTCTATATAAAGATTTTAAAATGAAATTTTTTCACATTCTCTAACCTGGGTCATATTAATTTGATTTTAAGAAAATTCATTTTATTTTGTAAAATGATTCTTAAGTTGATCAAACAACAAAAAACTATATGTGCGTACTTTGTTTTGAAAAACAATGGTCCTGAGAAAATACATTGTACCCAATCTGGTCTAACATATTTCAATAAGAGATAGTGGTGATCATCATGCCCTTTAATGATATAAGACTAATCCACATTCACACATATTGACATTGATCATAAGTCTGGAAGTGTGATAAAAAATAGCTCTCGATTAATAATGCACTATTTCTTATTGGTAATCCATATGATTTCTTAATATCTATATGCTAAATCGTAATGAGAAATCATGATTTTTCAATATCTATATGTTAAACTATAGTAAAAAATTGTATGACTTATAACAAGTTTATATGTCTTAAATACTTTATCTTGAGAATATGGTATAGTGTCATAAGAGACATATCATGATAAATATAATTATCATCCTTAAGACCAATACCATGTCTTAAGATATATGTTGCATTCAACTCTTACATAGGCAAAATATTAAAATAATGATCATCAATAAGAATATAACATACTAAAAAATGCAAAGGTTTATATTAGATGAAATTCATTGATGTGAGTAAAAGACATCTATGAAGTCATGAAATAAAACAAATTAGCAAAATACATAAACTCCCATTAACTTAAAAGATTAAATGACCCCAAGATACCTATATTTTCAACATGTTTATTAAATTATATGGGCCTTAATCCTTTAGTCAGAAGACCAGCTAACATTGACTCAGTATTTGTGAATTCTATGGTAATGTCTCATTTCTTGATTAAGTTTATGACTGTAAACTTTATTTCCATATGCTTAGATCCACTACTAATCTTGTTGTTCTTGGAATAGAATACTAGTGCATTGTTATCACAATAAATAATTAGTGGTTTAGCAATTGAGTCAACTACACGAGCCTCCGATATAAAATTCTTGAGCCAAACGATTTGTAAAGATGCCCCATAACATGTAACAAACTCAGCATACATTGTTGAGGATGTAGTCAAAGTCTGTTTCACGCTTTTCTAGTAGATTGCCCTACCAGCAAATATGAAAATATAACAAGAATTGGATTTTAAATCATCTACACACCCAGGAAAATCAGAATCTGAATATCCTATTACTTCAAGGTTGTTAACCCTTTTATAAATAGGTATGAAACCTTTCATTTTTTTGCAGATATCTTATAACTTTCTTGGCTGTAACCCAATGTTAAGATTTATGGTTTGAAAGATATCGATCAAGAACATTCATAATAAATGTAATATCAAGTCGAGTACATACTTAAGTATACATCAGACGATCAACTATGCTAGTAGAAGGGGTATTCTTCATAATTTCCTTTTCAAGCTTATTTCTTAAGTACTAACTTTGGCTAAGTTTGTCACATTTAACAACAAGTACTTCACTAGGCTTACAATCCTATATATTAAATCATTTCCACATACAATCTATATAGGCTCTCTAAGATAGACCTAAAACATGACGTGATTTGTCACATTATATCTTAATCCCCAGAACATATGAGGCCTCCTTAAGGCCTTTCATGCCAAAAGCACCAGATAAGAATACTGTAGTTTCATGAAGTAGATTCAAATTATTATTCGCAAGAAGAATGTTATCAACATAAAGTATCAAGAAAATAAATCTGCTCTCACTGGTTTTCATATAAATACATTGATCAAATTTATTTTCAATAAACCAAAATGAGGCCACCACCTCATCAAACTTCAAATACCATTGGCGAGAAGTTTATTTGAGACTATAGATTAACTTTGCTAATTTACACACCATATGTTCCTTTATACTTTCTTTAAAACCTTCTGGTTATACCATGTAGACTTCTTCTTTGAGATCTCCATTTAGAAAGGTTGTTTTCGCATCTATTTGGTGAAGTTTTAGATCATAATGAGTTACTAGTGCCATGATAATTATAAATAAATCTTTAGTGGAGATTGATGAGAATGTCTCTGTGAAATCAATGCCTTCTCTTTATACAAAACCTTTAGTTACTAACGTAACTTTGAACCTTTTAATTTCACCTTTAGAATCTTTCTTTATCTTGAATACTCATTTACAACCAATTGGTTTGCAATCAATGGACAATTCAATAAGCTCTTAAACTCCATTTTTCAATGTAGAACTCATCTCATCAGTCATTGCATTCTTTCACTTATTTGTTTGAGGATTACTGACAGCTTCAATGTAAGTCAAAGGATCCATAATTTCACCAAGGTCACAATTTGCTTCTCCTAAATAGACATAATAATTACTTGAGATTACTGATCTTCCTTTTCTCAGAGACCTCCTTAGGGGAATTTCTAGAATTGGTTAAATTATTTCAAGAACTATATTACCTATCTGAGGAATCTCACCTATAATGGTTACTTTTGTCTAGATAAGTAAATCCACAACCTTGTATCTTATATTCATTGGTATAATTATTGCATCTGTAAGTTACAAAGGAATTGAAATTATATCATGTTGTTCATTTATCTCAAAGACTTGAGAGCACCTCCCTTAAGCAATATTAAACTCTAAGAATTTTGTAGTTAGTGATTCAACAATTATAGGATCTCTTATAGGGCAGTAGAATTTATACTCTTTTGAGTGATCTAGATAACCAATGAAAAAGCAACAAGAAGTTTTAGAATCTGTTTTCTTCAAGGTTCAAGGAAGAATTATACATTTTTGCTTTAGCAAGACACCCCCAGACATGAAAGTAATTGAGACTTGACTTTCTACCATTCTATAAATTAAAAGATGTTTCAGAAATGGATTTACTAAGAACTAAATTCTAAATTTAATTGGTAGTTTTTATTGCTTCTCCCTATATTAGACCTATTCATCATGTTCCTTATCATATCCATAAGTGTGAGGTTTCGTCTTTCCATCACACTATTTCTTTTAGGACTACCAAGCATGGTATACTGGACAAGAATTAAAAATCTTGTAAATATTTAGCAAAAAGTCCTTTCTTTCTATTGTCCAATTTTATCATATTTTTTATAATATTTACCACCACAATTAGATCTAACTATTTTGAGGACACTCCCCAATTGCTTCTCAATCTCAGTTTGATAAATTTTCAACATCTCAAGTACCTCAGACTTTTCTTTAATAAGAGAGACATAGCCATAATGGAAAAAATTATTAATAAAAGTTATAAAATAGTTTTTGCCACATATAGTTAAAGTATAAGGTCCACTAATATCTATATGTATTATTTATATGAGGCTTTCATTATGAGTTGCACCATTCTTCTTTGTTTTGGTTAATTTTCCCTTGATACAATCAATGCACATGTTTATCTCTTCTAAGTTAAGTGAGGGAAGTATGTCATCTCTAATTAATCTTTCAATTCTTTCATTTGAAATGTGACCCAATCATTTGTGCTACTACAATGGAGATTTCTCCTTAATTAAGGGTCATTTAGTTGCGAAATTCTCAATATTGAAAGATAAATTATTATTTTTGGAATTTAAGCACAGTTTTGATAGTCCATCAGATAAAATACATTTGCCTATCACATTAGAATTATAAGAAATTTTAATTCTTTTATTTTTAAAATTGAAGAAATATACAATTTTATCAAACAATAAAAGAGAAACTAAATTTTTTCTAAATGATGGAATATAAAAAAATGTTTTCTAAACAAAAATGATAACCAGATTCTAATGACAAAAAAATGATTTACATATATTCAACTTCAATATTAATACCATCTCTAACTTTTAACTTAGACTCATTCTCACTTGATTTCCTAACGTTTCTAACCCTTGTAAGGTAAAAGTGATACGAACAAAAGCATCATTGTCAAGCCACCAATAATTTAAAAGGATATTAATAATGTTTGATTTAAAACAAATATGAACTAATGACTCATCTTGGTCTTTGTTCCTCTTTACTAGTCAATCTTTATATTTAAGATAATAAGTCTTGTTATGACCATTCTTTTTATAGAAATAACAACTTATATCCTTCATTTAATCTCCATCACAAGCAACCTGATGCTTACCATATCTTTTGAAGTCCTGATCCATTTTAGGAGCATATGTCTTCTTGCTCTTAATAGTTTTTTAACTGAATTCTAGGCTTGAAAACTAAAGAAGAAAATTTTAGACCAACCAAATCATCCTGTCAACAGGGAAACTGGCTCAGCATCTCTTGCAAGTTACAACAGAATGCACACAATGTCAAGCAACTTACAAATATAATGCTCAATTACAAAGGATCTTTCTATGCTGTCACAAATGGCACCATTTCATCCATTAAAAAAATTTAATCGTTAATAAATATTGATGACAGTCTTCTAAATAGGTCATCTAATAATATTTTTGCTTTGACTCACCCAAGTTACTCAAATTTAAATATGCCTAAATATAATTTATTTATTTTACTTATTAATAAATCCTGTGTATGTGTCCATGGGATAGAGAAATACGACTAAAATGCAGAAAATTTAATTGTTTCAGTTGCACCAAAAGAGGAATTTTTTTTATTCAACATGTATAGGTCGCCAGGTTGAACTGAGTTTTTTGTGTATGAATGATATACTTAAAGAGATTGAAATAAGTATGAAAATGAAAAAGAAATCATATAAGTTGGTAATGTGATTTATATCAGTAACTAAGTTATACCGAGTAAATTATTTTTCTGCTTGTATAGCATAAAAATTTGAATGTTATAAAAAAAATTTATAATAGCATAATATATGTATACAATATGAATATATCTTCTAAAATATTTAGTGTGTATTTTGTTTTAACCTCTTTATAAAAATAGATAATCAATTAGTACCGCTTCAAATAAATAAAAATAAAAAGCTTAATTGATTTTCAACATTTTAAAGAGTACCTGTTCACTTGAAAGTTTTATGAATTTTATTTTTATAAAATACGTCTTATAGAAAATGTCCATTGCAATTGAAATAAGTTTAACAGCAACAGCATAGTGTTATTTAATATTTTACCCAGTACTGCTCAAATATATATTTTTTAATTTTATAAATTTTGTTGTGGTATACCGTATACTTCTCTAGATTTTGTTGTAGATCAAATTAATATTTTAATATAACTAGTATCAGGCTCAACCATTTAGGATAAGTGTCACGTGCTCATTCATTGATTAGTCAGTAGAGTATTAATGCTGTACAAATGGCGTGAAGATAATGCAAGATATTACTCGGTAATGACCATGATTGATCTCCCGATTGCACGTTCGTCCTTGGTGTAATTGCCTCTGTACATCTGTTAAATGCTCACCCATCTATCATAACCACGAGGCAGTCTTCCAATATGACGTAATGTAAAGACAAATCAAAACCAATTAGAAATGCTAAAGTCTCGTAGCTTTCTAAGATGTCTCTCCATATCTTGTCTGGTTTTGATCCACTCTTCCCTTTCTATGACAGTTGTTGGATCATCTTTTTCCCTCTGCACATAAAACAGCATACACATCAGCTCATGTGCAAGAGACCAATAACAGTTTCAGGGAAGAGATAGTTACCGAGTGAATTATTTTGAAGGAGTTCCCATTATCTCGTATAACAAGCAAGTCATTCTTTCTATTTCTATTTCTCCCCCCTGGAGCTGTCACCTTCGAGAGCCATATTAACGGTTAACATAAATGCTAAAATCAATGATATCTATTTATATTTATAACTCCCTTAAAAAGAAAAGAGGGGAAAAGGATTGCTCTCTTAGTAGTTAACCCTAACTAAAGTACTTTTATCTGAAAGAGACAAGCAAGGCAGAGAGATCCAATCAGGCTCATGAGTTCCAAACACATCCACCAGAATTGTTGGGTTCTTTCTTTTCAATCACTACGGTGGTATGCAAAATAGCATAGTAAGCAGGATGAGTAAGAATGCAACTAGGATTACAATCACATTTAGAGAAACTAGGAATTTTGAAGGAACAACTTGTTCATGGAAAAAAGATAGATTAATATGCATATGAGATGCAAGGTTGTTGCAAGAAACAGTTAAAGCTGTCGATAAGCAAAGACACTCATTAAACTTAGTTAATTGAAGGTCGAAACTTTCTAATGGCAAAAGCTCTAAATCAAATACAGTAGGTACATAAAATCCATTGGTGGTCACAATGAGAAAATTCATCAGAGTTATCAATGTCTCATTGCAGAGTTGGGGAGAATGTAGCAATCAGAGTATCCAGCATAAAGGTTTGCATCTAAAAGCATACCATCTATCTTAAGTCACTACAAGAAATAAGACAATGCGGTAATAAACAAGATTTCTGTTTTCAAATCAATATAGTTGAGTCTAAACTTGGGGAAGAGGTCTATATATGTGGATCTTTCAAAGGGTATACCACTTATTCAACAAATGAAACCTGTGGATCTTAACAAACTTTTCATTTTTCTGGAAAGGAACATGGTCGTTTTTACCAGGCTTTCAACTAGGAATTCAGAGCAATCAGCATGAATATTAACAACAAATGCACCTTCCATAAAATTATTGTCTAACTCCCACAAAGAAATTGTATAAACAGAAAAATTTACATAAAGGGTAAATGACTCTTTTGATCCTAAAAAATAATCATATTTCTCAATTGGTCCTTCTACATCCAGTTTTTTTAATTGGTCCTTGAAGGATTTACTTGGCTTCAATTTGGTTGTTACGTCCACCTCTAAAATTTTGGCTATGAAGCACTTATGGCATACCAAAATACACAAATTGGAAAACATTTAAGGATTTAATCATGGAAGTAGAGGGGCCAAACTGAGAAACATAGTATTTTTTTTAAGTACCACAAGAGTGTTATACTTCATCTAAATTGATAAGGCTGAAAGAATATGACATGAAAGGTAACATGTACTTGCAAAAAAGCAGTAGAAAATTATCCAAAAGCAGCTAGAAAATTAACAAACAATTTTTTACCAGAACTTTTGCTCTCGTGATTGACTTGGCTTTTGAATCAATAACATAAATTTCTTCGAAATCCAGAACAAACTCTGGGTCACCCAACCTCCGATTTTTGTAGTGTTTTGTCAAGAAGACCTGCAGCAGGAAATAAGTCTGCTGAGCAAGAGCTGTGGACGTCATTAACAAAGAAGTGCATCGTTTCAGTTCTATTCATATCACCTTTTTGGACTTGTAATGTGATAATTTTTCTTCTACTGGTAAGAGGGACATTTGAGATGAACGTTTTACATCAAATAAAAACACAAATAAAAAAAAAAAGCAAATAATTTCACATATTTCCTAAGGCCTCAAATATAATAGTTGCCCGTACCTTTCGGATCTCCCTTTCAGTTTTATATAGTGGATCTCGAGGTGCATCAATTGGTGGCTCAGTTACATTGTAGCATCCATAATCACTTTTGGCGCATCGAATGTACTACAGAAAGAGGTAAAACCAAAATTAGCATAATCTGGAATTATAATATGTATGAGGCTGAAGAAGGGACAGAAACAATAGACAAATTGAATGCCCTTAGTTGCTCATATTACGTTTTGGTCAGCGTCTTAAATTGCTTAGCATAATAAATGCTTATTTTTGAATTATTGATTCCATGATCTCTTATAGCAACACAATACACAGAAGAAGCACTTAATAGGAAGTAAAAGGAAGATAGCCACATTCTTTGTGTGAAGAAGAACATCCCATGGTAAAGTCAGTTGAAGCGGCATTTGAAAAAAAAATGGAGAACAAAAAAAATCCCTAGATAGATGACAGCTCTATATATACGGGTATAAAGATTCAGGGAGATTCTGCAATTATACTTTTAGCAAATAATTAAAAAATTTCCCCGGTTTTAGGCAATATGTAGAAAAATTGCTGCATGGGTTTCCTGAGTTCCAAATCACTTCAACAATTCTACTCACTTCAACAATTCTAATGACATTAGTATATGAAACACAAAATATCTTGAGCATCACGTTTGAAAATTTATTGTTACCAAAAGAAGATGAATAATAAAATAGATATCAGAACAGCACCTTTTGAGGCATTGGAGCGAGGACCTTTGGAATTGAATAAACGTCTGTATCCGGAGGAGTAACATACATCTACAACCAAATATTCCCCGGGTGAGGGGGGAGAACGTTATATATCAAAGGTTCCACAAGGGGAATCCAGCAAAATAAAACAGACTAGAAAATCAAATTTCCTTTGGAGGACAGGGTTGCACCCACTAACCTCCCTAAAATCATAGACATCGCTATCGGGGTCTGGCGGTTTCCTTATAAAGAAGTCGCAGTCAAATAAACTTATCTTGTGAAACTCCTCTTCGTTGATTCTGTAATCCACAACCATCTCCGAGTCCCATCCTTGCGTTGACACAAAGCTCTTGCTCTGCACCATCTCAATGTCCTCGTCGCCACCAGAAGCTGACAGTGCGAGCGCGCCCGCTAATGGGTCATACTCGATTTCAAAGTCCTTCTTGTTGTCCACCGCCTCCATTTCGTCCTGATCCATCATCTCATAGTCATCGGGGCCAGCGCCGTCGCCGTCGCCCTCACCGTCGTCGGAACGTACCAAAAATGGGTTTTTTCTGGTAGGAGGTGAGACCACGACAAGAGGGTTTAAGGGTAAAGAGAGAGTTGAGAGAGGGAATTGGGACCGTGGCGGTAGTGAAAAGGTTAAAGTTATCAACTTTGGAGAGAGAGGAGGTGAGGAGAAGAGGAATGAAGAGGTGGGGTTGGTGGTCATGGGTTTTGAGAAGTTGGATGGCAGTTTCGGAGGGAGCGTATGAGCTTGGTTCGGCGTGATGGCACAGTTGTAGTGCAGGGTAGTCGGATAGACCCGTTGAGAACAGAACCGGTAGCAGGGCAAGGAGAGCAAGCTGTGTGCGCAAACAAATCTCTACTAGTGTTGGGGGGAATTTTTCTTTTTTGGGGCCAGATTTCTTGATGTTATTAATATGTTATGAACAATTTAAAATTTGTGTATTTAATATGTTATAATTAATTAAAAAAAGAATGTATATATTTTGTAAGTAATTAATATAAAAAAATTACATATAATCTTTTCTAACTATAATTTTGATAGATAAATTTTAAAATGCAACATTTTGTTCATATAAATTATTATAAAAAATACAAACATTATGCATTTTTTATTGGATCATATTAATTACAACTAAACTGTCAAAAATTTGAAATTTGTAAAAAATACTGGGTAAAAGTAATGTAAGAAGAGACTAAAAAAAGAAGATAAATCTGTAAAAGTATTATATGATTATCATGTAAAATTTTTAAATATTAATTTTAATTAATATATGATATTATTTTGTTTTTATCCTAATATAAAAAATAAAATGTTATATTTTTAAGATTGAATACTAAAATTATAATTAAAATATAATTTAGAGGATTAAAATATCTTTTTTATGAATTTCGTGTATCAAATATTTTATAAGTAAAATTTTTAAAATGTAAAAAAAAAATGTTTACTAATCAAGGGCACATCAATAACATTGTAAGAAGAAAGTGAAGGGAAAAAAGCAATACTTCAAAAAAACTAATAAATAGTTGTGAGGAGAGAACTGAATAATTTTGGAAAAATATTTGCTTAATTTTCTGTATTATATGTAAACAAAAAATTCACGAGCCATTTAGGCTATAAAGAATCCGGCCCACACGACACTCCGCCCCGTTTCCATTTCCCTCTAATTTTCTAGGGAAGAAAAAGCAGGAAAATTTTTGTGGCCAAGTCCAATTGCAGTCAAAACCTTTTTATTTTTCATTTTTTTTCTTAACTTTTATTATGATTTTTTTTTTTTTTTGGAATCCCGCGCAATCTCCCCTCATGCAATTTTCTTCTGTTTAGGGCTCAGACTCTAGCCTATATGTTGCCCGCACCCTAATTAGTGAATATTCGTAAAAAGCCCCAAGAATTCGAGACGAGACCAATTCGTTTTGATGAAGGAAGAGAAGGCTCCTCCGGATGGTGGTGATTCGGCGACGGTTTCGTCGTTGTTTGTCAAAACGGGTGACCGCCAAATTTTTACGGTGGAGCTCCGACCTGGAGAGACCACTATAGTCTCATGGAAGAAGCTGATGAAAGACGCTAACAAGGTTAATGGATCCACTTCAGCCCCCGCACATCCCGCCAATGCACACCCCGCCCTGGAGTCCAGAATCGCTCCTGTGAGACTTTCTATGTTCTCCATTATCTGACGTGTTTCTCTGTTGATGTAATTTCGAAGAATGCATCCGTCTCTTTCAAGAATTATACATACATTATAATTAAGACACCACCAGAGGTTGTTTTTACTGTGAGCATTTTTCTCAAACTATGCGTGATACCATTACAAGAGAGGCTGTCCAGCAAGTCGTGGGCGTGATTTCTCATTAGGCTTAATTACACTTTTGATCCCTCTAGTTTGTTCAGCAGAACAAGTTAACCCCTCTAGTTTACTTACCAGAACAATTTAGTTCTTTTCATTTCAATACAAGTAATCTTACCCCTTTAAATATCTGAAATACAAGTAAAATTATGGATAATTTTGCTACATTTTCGTACGTAATGGAAGTTAATTACTGTCTCTCTTGATTGTTATTTTTAGTTGCGTTAATCTAATAGCCTGTCTTGTGCTATGTTGTTTTCTTGTTTGTCTTTGGGGCACTAGTATGAAGTCCACCATAGTTTCTTGTTGAAATTGTATTTGCTTGTATGCTCCACTTAATTCTGTTACAAGCCTTGCTCATCTTTTATAGGGACAGCCTGCTGAAAACGAGGTAACGGATGCTTCCCAGCCAAACCGTTTCAGTGCTGTAATAGAGAAGATTGAACGTCTTTACATGGTACGTATATTTTGTTTGCTGAGTCTGTTATTCTGTGGTCGGTATCAGCATCGCATCCCTTAGTTTCAGGTATCAATTCATATAATAGATTTGCATTCAAGTTTTAATTATTTAGGGGAATTTTCCATGTTGGGATGATGATATTTAAGGGTAAGGACAGCAGTGACGAGGAAGAGCTACTTGATGTTCCTGATGATGATCAGTATGATACAGAAGACTCTTTCATTGACGATGCTGAGCTGGTTGGTATCTTTTTATATTGTTTTGTTTTATTTATGGCTCTGTTCATCTTTGATTGCTGACAGGAAAAGACATTCTTCTGGAGAAGTAATATTATTTACTTCTCCACTTGTATAGTACTTTTCTTTTGGGGTTCTTCAACTATCCTTACTGCAGGATGAATATTTTGAGGTTGATAATTCTGCAATCAAACATAATGGCTTCTTTGTCAATAGGGGGAAATTGGAACGCATGTAAGTTTAGTTTAGTTTAGTTTTTGTTTTTTTTTGAATATTTGTCTTGAGTATTTCCTTGTTCTTCTCTTCTCAACAACTTATATTTAGCAAATCATTGCACCTTTTCTTCTTTGGTTGATTGGTGAAGTCAATTGCATAGTGTCACTGCAATAATTGCTTCTTTTTTATGGTGATTGATGTGTGCTTTTGTTGTAATGTGAAGTGAGATCTTTTATCAGTCATGGTCATTGTGAAGTGAGATCTTTTATCAGTCATGGTCATTGTGAAGTGAAATTTTTGAGAGAACAAAATATTAGAATTGTTGTGAGCAACTTTGTATAACACATTTTGTAGTATAGCTATTGCCAAAAATGTTTGTTGTAGTCCTTGAAATTGCTACTTTATTGTAAGATTAACTTTAGGGTTGCAGTTGGTGTTGCTATGTTCACTGAGGTGCCTAAGTTGCTAGCTGAGCTTTTGTACCTCTCTCTCTCTAAAGTAATTATCATATACCAGTTTTGTTTGGTATAATGTCTCAAAGTGAAATATTAAATTTAACCAATGTAAATTCCTTTATTTATATGCAAGAAAGTATGTGGCTGTTATTTTCATTGTCTATCTTCTTTTATTGCTTAAGAATAGTTTACCATTCTCAGTTGTGTTTTCTGGCAGAAATTATTTTAAGTAATCTGAAAGTTTTCACTAGTTACACATATTTTTAATTAATTGAAGTGCTTGCCTTTATTAGTTTATCTGCTATAATAAGTTCATTTTTCATGTTTCTGTCAAAATTCTTAGTGCTTCTTTTTCTTGTTCAAGGTTTATCTTCTCCTGTGTCATTTGTCTAGAAATTTGGTGTTAATTTTCCGAATCTATTTAGTTGAAGATTGGAGTAAATAAAATGAATGATGCAAATTTTTAACTATTCTTACTGATTTTCCTTTGTTTCTTTTTTAATTACTAGAAATGAACCATCAGTATCAGCTAACCAGCATCCAAAGAAAAGGCGCAAAAAAGATGTGTTGAAGAATCCTGTTGAAAGTTATGTTGGTCAAGGTTCAAATAAACATGTAAAACTGGGCAAGACAGCATTGTTACCGATGAAGAATACATTTAATTCCTCACGAAATTTGGTTGTACCTAGTGAAAATTATGAAGAATCAAAATTTCGGAATCAGTTGGATGTCCTGGGAATTAGTTCAAAAAAGAAAACTGCCGATACAAAACCAGTATTGGATTCTTCTGTCTCTTTGAAAGTATCAAATGATGATGCTCCTACTTCTGTGACTGAAGCAAAGAATGTTGATAAACAGAAGATAGGAGTTCTTCAATATAAGAATGTAAGCAACAAATACAAAGATGCAAGTGCATCATCTGATGCTTCTCCACGGAAGTACCATGAAAAAAGTGCCTGTGGATATTCCAAATCCCAACCTGGAAAACCCTCAAGTAATTCTGATGATTTGGGAGGTACAGGTCGGTCAAAAGAAAAAAATAGCATCTGTGAACTGCCAGATCTTAACTTGTCTGAGGGCAAGTCTGCCATGCAAGCAGCAGTAAGTTTATGTCTTCTGCTTTTCTGTTGTTAGCCTTTTTTAATTTCAATTCTTTTATTAAAAGTGATACCAAAAAGTCCTCTATAAGACTGCCATCTACAGTGGCACTCTCCCTGGTCCTCCCTGAAATTTTGGATATATATATATATATATATATGTTAGCATGATGAAAGATGAAGTGCAATATGATGAAAATATGATGCAGAGGAGGGGAAGACAGAGGTATGAAAGGGATCAAGGACCAAAAGAAAGTTTCAATGGGTGTTTGACTTTGTGGCATGCTAAAATAACCCAATATGGGCCGCCAGAATTGGTTAGATGGGTTAACAGAATAATAAGGAGCTGAGTTTATTAGAGGAAGTTAGTGGTCAAAGTCTATATATAGATTAGGATAGTGGTGTAAAAGGCATGTGAATTGTACTGTAGCATAGTTTCTTCAGTTCGATGTTTCTGAGTTTCCCTCTACAAAACAGAAGGGTATTGTCTTTCTTGCTTATTTTTTGAATTCAGATAGCTAGTGCTATCAATATGTTTATGAAATTTGCTATATGGCCTAAATTATATATAAAAAAAAAAAGAAATAGAACTTACATAGATCCCTTAAGTGAAAAAGTTTGCAGTGCATAAGAAATATGATAATATAACTAACATTTGATCGATTAAAAAAAATGAATGACAAATTACATACTAGTTTTATATATGTCATACTTTTAATGACAAATATCATCGATTGTTATCTACTGTTTATAAATAATAAGTTACTTTAACAATTTTAAATTTTTAAGACAAATTTTTAGGATAAAACTCTTGGGTAAATTTAAGAAATTGAAAAGTAAAAAAGCTTTTTCTTACACTACTATATTAATCAACTAAAACCAAAGTGAGGATCACCATTATTTCTCAATATTTTTGTTTACTTTATTTTCATTTCCTCATTCTTCTACTCCATTTGATGTTTATTCTTTCTAATCTTTTAAGGTATTTTTTCCTCTTTTGTTGTTTAATTTTTTAAACTTGCCTTTTGCATTTACCTTGTATCTAAAATTTTCTGGTCCCTTTTCACCTCTAGTTTTGAAAAATTGCCTTACGTTATCATTGTAATCAAATTATTTGTAGATCTTATGGTTTTTTTTTCTTTTTCTTGACTTGAAATTAATCCTATATTCACAGAAATTTAGCGAATAAGATGAATAATTTAAAACATGACTTATTTAGGAAATATGCTTCCTTTTATACATGTTGCATGGTGTTAAACAGTTGTAATGCATGCTACGATGCTCTATTAATTTCATTAATTTTTGATACATTATGTATTATAACCAAGAATCTCGGCCCTCCAAAAAATAAAATTCTGGCTCTGCCCCTGTTCATCAATTTTGTTTCCTTTTAATATTTAATTCTTCCTCTCAGACCATAATGACCCCACGATGTAGCAGGAACTGCTCTTCAAATAAGCCTTTTTTGGGGGGGTGGGGAATAGAATCAAGTTCGTTTGCCATTAACAGGCTAAATCCTACACTGAGTCATAGCACGCTGTATGACAGACAAAGTAAGCACTGATTTTCACAACAATTGACTGAAAGAATAAGTCCAAAGAAAATGTTTTACTGGCTTCCTGTCCTTCATGCATGAAGAACAGCAATGTTTGGAAGATGTTATGTTAGTGTAAGGCATGAATCCCTAGCTGTGCAGCAATATTGCTTCAACCTTCTCTTTTAGCTTGTCTTCTTGGTGTCATGAGTAATGCTCTGTCATTGAAAAAAATAGCCACTTAGCTTAAGAAAAACAGGCATGCATTGGCCATGGGGTGATTATTTTCTATAGAAGTTGGAAGAGCAAATTTGGCAAAGTGAGCTATCCTTATATTGGCATCTTCATGCGCTTGGGGTAAAATTGACAATTGAATGTTGATATGTTAACATTTCTTGCCACATCTAACAATAGATATGCTTGTAAATATGTTAAGACTTTTAGCGCCTGTGATATTCACGAATTTGTTCAAATGTTCTGCAGAAATCACTATACATGCACAAGAAAGATGGTTCTAGTGTTAGGCCAAAAATTTCAGTGCTTGAAAAGGCAATTCGAGAGTTAGAGAAGATGGTAGCAGAATGTAAGTTTTGAAATTGTTATAAAGTTCACATTTCTCCTAGATATGAATTGTGGAAACTTCATTGCAAATGCTTAGCGCTTTTTTTTTTCCCTTTTTTTCCGGGGTGGTGGTTATTTTACAGCAAGGCCACCTGCAGGGGAAAACCAGGAGGCTGATACTGTATCCCAAGCAGTCAAAAGGAGATTGCCTAGAGAAATAAAGCTAAAGCTTGCTAAAGTTGCTAGAATAGCTGTAATGGCACTTGCTAATCTCTTGAAATTATGCTTCTAGAGATATATACAATATTAAGTTCTATTTTTACTCAAGGGCTTTTAACTGTTTAACATTATTATTTTTTTGCTGAATAATAAAATATATATTCTTTGCTGCTGCAGGCAAGCCATGGGAAAGTATCAAAGGACTTAATTAACCGTCTTATGAGTATCTTGGGGCACCTGATTCAACTCAGAACATTGAAGGTATTGCGGCCTGTTCAATGTAAACAGATGTGAGATAACTCTATAATGGGAACAGAGTGTATTGCTAAGATGGAAAATTGTATTGTTATGTTGTTGTATGTCTGTCTACAACCAATTTATCCCATGAGCTTAAGTTAGGAGAAAGTGTAGGAATGGTTTTGGATGCATATTTCTAACGTGCCTTCTCATGTGAAAGCTTCTTGGGCATGAGGCATGGACAAAGCATAGGCTTACACTAATTTGTTCTATTTACAAAAATGAGGGCAACAGGGGTCTAACTCTTGATAGCCTAGTCTTGAAGGCTCTGATACCTTGTTAAGAAGCACCTCACCCCATGGCCCTAAGTTGTTCGAAGAAGGATTTGGAATGGCTTTTTATGTATATTTCTAACAGTGTTTTTATTGCAATGCTGCAATTTGGGAAATTTCTTGATGGTTCATGCCTCATAATTTGTTAATATTACTATTGGTTTTTTAACCCAAAAGTTTGTAAAGTTGAGACCATGGCTATTTTTCCCCTTGAGAAACCTATACCAAACCTTATTTAGTATTGTTATATTAATAATAATAATATTAAATAAGCTAGGGGGGCTGGGAATTGCAAGAATTGATGAGCTCCTCTCATTGAATGGGGGTGGGAAAGACAGGTTCGGAATTTATCCTCTCTGCACAGGTTTTTGTAATTTTAATTATTAGAATATAATTCAATAATTATCTAGTTATGCTTTGTTATGTTTATGAACTTATTTTCAATTTTCAGTTCAGACTAGTTTGAGTGACTAATTTTTCTGATATTCTGAAAATATTGCCATTTCCTTCCTTCTCCTTTCTCCTTTTGATCGAGTACTTCAATGTGATGTGACTGAGTCTATGACATTTTTGTTTCTAAATGATAGAATTTGGCCAATGTGTCAACAAAAACTAATCTCTCTTGAGAAATCATCCTACACCTGGTTTCGTTATTGTAAATATCATAGTCTTAACAATTTCTTAACTGTGATTCTCTTTTTCTATGTCCATTGTTGTTTAGGTATAGTTGGGTTCTCTTGATGCCTGATATTACTTCCTCAAATGCGTTCTGTTCTGCTACAGAGAAATTTAAAAGTGATGATCAATATGAGCATGTCAGCAAAGCAGGAGAAAGATAATAGGTTTCAACAGATAAAGAAGGAAGTTGTTGAGATGATTAAGGTGCAGGCCCCCTCGCTGCAATGCAAGGTATATTATGTCTTGCTTTTTCATTCCTTATCCTTGATTGGTAATCCGGCTTACACGGTTTTTATTTTCACCCATATTCAATTCTAGTGATCTCAAACCTCTTGTATTGCTGCATGAAGTTGCACAGAGAAATTTTGATTGTTGTATTTGCCAATGTCATGTTATATGTTCTTTAGAATGCTGACTAATGGATCATTTACCTGGAAACGGATTTTATTTTATTTTATTGCTTGTGATATTGAATGCTGACTCATGTTTTGTATATCTTCTGATGCATGCACTGTGTCTTGATCACAATTTTCAGATTATAATTATGTTTAACTGCTTCAGCTATATAATTTGAGATGAATGACCTTTTTTTGGGCATTTCAGCAACCGCAACAATGTGGAGCATCTGGTGTTTGCCAAGGATTTGGTCCTGATGAAAAAGTTTTAGCTACAAGAAAGCTTAGTATGGACACTGCACTGGAGGACAAGATTTGTGATCTCTATGACCTTTTTGTTGATGTACAGTAGTTGAAGTTTAAATGCTTATTTTCAAAATAATTTTTGGTTATGGAAAAGCTTTCTTATTGAATCTTGTTTGCAATTGTTCTAGGGGTTGGATGAAGATGCAGCTCCACAAATCAGAAAATTGTATGCTGAGGTGGTTCTTTTTTTTTTTTTTTATAAATTCTCCTTTCGATATCCACCTAGCAGAGATATTTTGTTGCTTGTATTTTGTTAGTCTTGAATTGTTCTACCCCTTGCCCTTTTCTTAATCCCTACTCCCTACTCCTCCTCCCAGGACATGCACCTCCTACGTAACCCAAAAAAAATGCACCACAAACTGTGCCAGCCCCTCCTCCTTCATTCCTTTTTTTTTTTTAAAAAAAAAGACAATAAAAAGAAAATGGTTGTGTGTTGAGAATTTAATGGGTTAGAACTTAGAAGTACTCTCTCACTCTATCATAGTGATGTTTCTCTCGGTTATCTACATTTTTCTTTCAGGAGCCATGGTGCTATTTAATTTTTGATTATGTAGTTTCTATTATGTTGAAGTTAATCTGTATGCATTGTGGAGCTAATATATTTGTTTGATATGTCCATTTTTTGACACTTGGTACCACTTCATGTTCAGCTTGCGCAATTATGGCCAAGTGGTTACATGGACAACCATGAGGTCAAACGTGCAATTTTCAGAGCGAAAGAGAGGCGCAAAGCACTGTACAGCAGACACAAGGTATGCCTTTTCCAGCGAATAGTAATCTGTTATTTTGAAGAAGCCATGGCATTTTCTCCAAAGGAGAACAATTTTTGTTGTCGTCAAAGTTCTAACGAAATTAAGAAAATAGTTTCTCAAATTTTTTTTTTGGGGCCATGGGAGGGGTTCGTAATATGAGTATCATATCAAATATTGACGTTATTAGGGGACTTGAAGCACTTCCTTCATGTTTTGTTTGCTCACAGACCACTGGGTGAATCTGATATTTGTGAGGATGCTGTCATTTATTATTTGATTTTTATCCCACTGGTTTACTTGTGTATAATTAGGATCAGGACAAAATTAAGAGGAAAAAGATGTTGGCAGCTCGGCAAGAGGAGACTGTTCGATTTGATGCTAGTTCAAATGCTTCGCATCAGAACATACGAGAGAGATTAGCTCCAGAATCTAGCAGTCAAGCTTTTACTTCAGTGAACAAGCCAGTTTCTAATATAATCACCCCTGCCCGGGCTCCCAGTTCTTCAATGAATGGTCTTAAACAAGAGAAAGTTAAGGGAACTTCAAGTAATTCCCGGGATGATGTCAAGATAGCAGATGGTGTTCTAAGAAAGAAGGTAAAGAGAAAACCTGAACTGGAATCGGAAGGACATCATAATTGTGCAGAGAAGCAAGGTTCTATGCAGGGAGAAGAAAGGCCTAAGGCCCTAAAGCAGTCTGCAGGTCTTCCCCTTAACTCAAACTTTCAGCCGACATCTATTCCAAGCCTTGAACTTTCAAGTTAACATGATATCAGCTAGGAGATTTACACAACAAAATGTCTATGTATTACAGTTTCATTCTTTTTTCCCCCCCTTTTTTAAAAATATTTTTCTCGCGATTTTCCCATTTCAACATAAATTCTATCTTAATGATTGTCTTGTCACCATTTTTGTAATTAAATGTCCTTGCAAGGTTCTCTGGATTTATGGGTTTATAGTTAAAGAAGCTTTGTTTTCGGCTTATTCTGCTGTTTACTATCGTGCTAATGATTTTTCGCTGTTGCGAAGACATTATTTATGGGAATTAGAGAGAATTGACCGAGAGTATTTTTCTGAGATTCCGTATTCTTTTTGTCTGTTTCGTGAAAATGAGTAGGGATGAGTAATTGGACATGGGCTCCTTTTTTTGACTTGGCTTTCATGTGATTTTTGGGCCTAAGTTAGGAAACTAGAAGAAATAAATGCACCGAATTAATTAGCATGACTTAAGTCCAAATTACAATCCAAAGCCTAACATGGAACCCTATTAAAAAAATCACATGAAGAAGAAGCACAAAAATTACATTGAGAGCAACTCAAAAAATAAAATTGTAATCCCAAAGTCAATATAATTGGGATTTTTTGAATTTTATTTACAAAAGGTCCAAACAAAATATTTACAGTTTCTTTTTGTTTAGAAAACAAAAGAATATAATACTTTAAAGTTGAAATAAAAAGCTTTATAATTTGTAATTTATCTTAATATTAAATATAACCCTGTAACCTTGCATGTCATCGGACAAAAATAATGGTTCGTTTAAAATGAAAGGATTATTATTTTTTTTTTCCTGAGATATGATTCCAAATTTCAAATGGATGAATAGCATGAGTTCCATCACGCTCACGCCATCATTCAGGAAGTATCTGAACTCACTTTCCCGCGTTTTTATGGTCTCTCCCCATTTCATATCGCGCTATCGCCTGTTCTCTCTTCCCCTTGGTAAACTAATTTCGTAAACCTAATTTACTTCCCAGTCTTTGTTATTGAAAATTTTCGGTCTCCTTCCCGAAGTCATTTCAATGGAAGGAAGACGGAATGGTGAATACTGATTATCTACACTTGATTGTGTGTGAGAGAGGGGTTGGCGGTGAAGATGCTGAGGACGAATGCATTCAAAGGCGCAAATGTGTTCATGTCACGGAACCTCGTGCCGCCGGAAGTCTTCGACACACTTAACGACGCGCTTAAGAATAACGGCGCACATGTCGAGCTTTGCTGCGATCCTTCGCGCAATGGACCTCACGATTACCACATCATATCCCACGATCACGTAATAGCTTGGTGCTCTGTGATTACTAAATTCAGTTGAATTTGAGTCTGATTTCTGCATTTCTGATATTTCTGTCTTTTTAATTTATTTGAAGGAGAAGCTTGAGGATCTTAAAGCCAGGGGTTGTAATCTGCTTGGTAATTTTTTTTTTCAAGCTGCTACTTGTTAAAACTGTTGTTACTGTTCCTGTTGGTCACCTGTGGTATTGGAAATTATATTGTCCTTTTTTTCATCCCATTTAGTAGGAAATTGCAACGTTGATTTAAGAGCTCTTAGTAGTGTAATTATCTGAAGTTGCTTTTAGATGCTTAGTACATTGTAATTCGATGGTTAAAGAATCAGTAGTGTTTGCATTAGACAATTACAGACGCCAGATTGCCATTTTAAAATCTGACGAAGCATGTTGATACTAATTATTCGGTAAAAGTATGTTGTTTTGATGGTTCATTCGCCTGAAATGGATAGTATTTATTGCAACTCTATACAGGTCCAGCATGGATGGTTTTCCTAGTTGAATATCAGCTCTTTTTTTGGCCAGGAGAAGTGGTGTTGCTCCTAAGTTTTGTATTCATTCTTGGGCAGGTCCTCAGTGTGTGCTTTCATGTGCAAAAGAACAAAGACCTCTGCCTAAGCAGGGCTTCACTTGTTGCCTTGCCATGGATGGTGTCAAAGTACTTCCATCTGGCTTTGATATGGATGAGAAGGTATTGTGTTTGTTCACTTCTTGTTATATTTTTAACATTATCAACAAGTGGTAGCTGTAATTTATTTATTTTTCCATTCATTATTTCTCAGTAAAATTGACAAGCATTGTCTGCATGACTGATATCATGTTTTCTTTTCCCCTTTTGTCTCAGGCCTTTAGCTTTGAAATGTTGAAATAACTAAGAGAGAGTCTGCACTTCTTTTTTTTTTTTTGGGTTGTTGTTATCCTCAATCAAAATTGTGTAAGAATGTTCAAGGCATTTTCTTTTGGCTGATATGATGGATATCATATGTGCATATGTGTTATAAACATCTCAAAAAGTTTGGCTTAAAAACAGAAACATCTCAAAAAGTAATTTCTCAAAATCGAAGTCTTAAAAATAATAGATAGATTTATAGTGTCCCATTAATGTTATGGGTGAATATTTCATCATTTCTACCACATTGTTCTTGATACGAAAATATATACTTTTCTCATTAGCCGTTAGAAACCGTTAGTAGTTAGTTAAGAGGAGGTGTTATAGATCCTTATAAATAACACTATCCCTATGGCTATTGGTATGTTGACAGTTAAGGAAATAATCAGTGAATTTAGTTCCACAATTCCCTCCCTGATTCCTCCTAATTCATTCTCTGTTTCTCCTCTATTTTCCTCAGCTTCCCTCTCTTTCCCTCTTCTTCCTCTCTTTTTTCTCCTTCTACCTCTTCTACCCATATCAGTTCTTCTCACTATTGCATAATTTCGTGTTTTAGCCATGATTTTCTGGTTTATTTTTATCAGCTTGACGGTTCAATGCTGTGGCTCTCTATAGATTGCCTCCTTAATCTTCAAAAATGTTAAAATGGATGCTTAGTGAACCTTCTCCTTTAGAAAAATAAAAAATTAAGAAAATAGGAACAAAAATTTCTTTGGATGAGGAATTTTCTAATTTCAAGACTGCACTTTAAAACTTTCTTCTATAATTAAAGAAATATTTATGAGACTAAATTTAGGTGCATTTCTTTATATTTTTGTTATTAGGTTTTCTAATGAAATTATAACATGTGTAAAAAATTCTTTAGAAAGTCCAATCATGTGATGCTAAGTCGTAAAAACTATTCATTTGCCTGCAAAAATTATATATTTATCATGTTTTAATTGAGAACTTAATAACAAATATATAAAAGAAATTGTATATAAGTTTTTTATTCCATATTTATATATAATTATTTTTTCAGGTTTAGCCTTTTTTTGTTTACATTCATACTTTCCTTCTTCTATCATTCTTTTTTTAAAGAAGTAATAACTTGTAAATTAGATCTTCTTTATTGTTTTGGTTTTCTTGAATGTATTAGAATTTTGTAAAATTTTCTTACCACTGCATTAGTCCTATCAATTTTCAATTACTTGCTCTGACTATCATCTTACTCCCTCCTCCCACTTTTTTTGCTCTCTATTGGTGATATTCAACATATATACTGTGTTGCAGATTAAGATCGGAGAGTTAGTAACTTCAATGGGAGGAGTTCTGCATACTAAAGCATCACTGGATGTCAATTTCGTGATTGTAAAAAATGTTTTAGCTGCAAAGTACAAGGTTTGGTACATGAAGCTTATGTTCCATATTATTCTCAATCACTTTTTATTTTTTTATTATGTGTTGTTTATTATACCCTCATTATCCTTATCTGTCTTGGTGTCATACATGCCTGCACACAGAATCATATGCATGTTAAGGTCAACATAAAGAACTGTCTCACTGCTTGAATTTTTCTAAAGGGACTAACACCTGCACTTGGTGCAAACTCCAAAGGGGGAAACTCATAGGCTTGTATACAGTTGGTTTTACCTGGGATTATTACTGGCTTGTGATATAGGAAGTAATGTGATACTTTTTTGAGATCATTGCCATTTCTGTGTGTTTAATTGTTAGCTGCGGTACTTGCTTTCACCACTTTCAGCAATTACTGATTACTTTGAAGTCAAATTTTTTCAGACTTAAGTAAGGATCTTCAACCAATTACAGGTTATTTCTTTTTGAATGCTGTTTGATTTCTTTTGTGGACAACACTAATTGTGGTCTTGGTCTTAGTATGATGAGATTTAAAAATTGATAGTTGTGGGAATTGATGGCAGGATCTTAAACTGGGAGCAAAAAGTACTTTTAACTGCTCTGTGAGAGTGAGACAATCTATGACCAACATGGGTTAGATTAATGAGTATTGTATACGAAGGTGATAGGCTAATTAATTATTCCCAGATGAATCATAAGATCAAATCAAAATTAGTTCTTGCAATACTAAGTTTTATGGCTTGGGCTTTGTGGTTCTCTTTAAAGCTATTAAATTCTTGTTGTGTCCTCTACCCAGTCTTTTTTAACTTTGAGCAATACCTTCACTTGTTCAGGTCACTATCTGATTGGACTTATCAGTTTGCACGTTTGCAGAACTTATGCTTATTTTGTTGATTTTTGATGCAGTCAAGATATAACTTGGTTGTTTTTCCTTAGATAATGCCTTCAGTGTTCAAGGGAAGTTAGATATTTTGTCAAGAACCTTGATGACATCTATCTACAGTAGAATATATATATATATAGTTTTCAAATCATCACTTGGTAACCATTTTTGCTTTGCATAGTTCAGCTTACAAATTATTGCTGGTGGCTGATTTAAATCTTGGAGGAGTCAATGTCTTGTTTCTTGGCCTATCATATCGAGTTTGGCAACATTTCAACTCTATCTAGATGGCTACATTAATTATGGATGGTTACAGATATCTAAATCTTGTTTGCCTATTCTAAATATAGGAGGTTGTTGGTTGATAGATCATTGATCCTGCTCTACTCCATAAACAGATCTTCAGGATGGTTTGAAATGTCATTGAGCTCAAATTGATGTTATACTATCTAATATGTTTTCATTGCTTTTCATCTGGCAGTGGGCTTTGAATATGCTGAAGAAACCAATAGTCACTTTAAATTGGTTAAAGCAATGCTCTATTGAGCATCGTGTTGTCCCTCAAGAGTCATACAGAGTTCTTCCTTTTTCTGGGTTGACAATTTGTGTTACCCGAATTCCAGCAGGTTATAATTTGGTTTTCTGTTGATTTTGTTCATAATATAGTTTTATTTGTTGATGCTAATTTGCTAGGTTTTATGCAGATGAGCGCAGAGAAATCGAGAAGCTTATTATACAAAATGGTGGAAAATACTCTGCAGAGCTAACAAAGAAGTGCACGCATTTGATTTCTGATATATCCTTGCCATAGTTTCTTTAAATGATTTTCTTTGTTTAAATGATGTGAATATTCACCTATTATCCAAGAAGAGGAGAAAAAATCCTCCTTGCTTTTGAACGAAGTCTCTTGTTATGGTTTAGTGGTCAGCTGCCTAAGTATGTTTTTTCATTCTGCTTTGAGGTCATTTTCATAGTTGGACCATCTGTAACATTCTCTTTAAACATTAAATGATTTTGGCGCTGAGTGTCAATTTTATCATATCATTTTCATAATTTTGAACTAATGAAAATATCCACGCTTTTAAATCTGTAATACTATAAATATATCTGCTTGTAGATAATCTGCCAACACCAAAAGCTTAGGCTATTAAAGAGCATGGTATTCTATTCATGTTTTTCAATCCATTGACTCATATTTGGCCAAAACTCTTCCTTCTATTGACAAATACTGTTTACTTTTTCTGTTTAAACAGGGAGGAACTGAAGATACATCTAATTGGAAATCTTAAGCTAATAGAATGGGGTATATATATATATATTTCTGCTAACAGTTGGCAATAAAATTTTTCACGGCTTCATCTCTTCATTTGCAAAGAAGTTGAAATAATACCTTTGTTTCATAGGAGCCTGTATGAACGAACCACTTAAGCAAGCTGCATCTTGTCCTCATCCAAGAGTCACCTTAAAAGTTATATAAGATTCTTTGATGAGGTATTATCTTGTATTTTGCTTGTTGCAGTGACAAGTATTACATTGCCTTGGACACCCTGTTTTACATGCAATTTGTGTCAATATTAGCAAGCATGTTCTTCTCATTTTGTGTGCTAGTGATTTTCTATGACTAATACAGTATTTAAACTCAAAAGGATGTTATTCTTCAAAATAGGTGGATTATTGTGTTCTTGACTGTTCTTAAGCTCCTGAAGGTGACAAATATAAGGTGGCAAAACGATGGGGCCACATTTATATTGTGACAAAGAAATGGTTTGATCACTGTATTGTCAGAAGAGGTAACTTCTTGGTTATAATACATTATGCTGCAACACCTTTTGTATTTTGACCTTAATAATTTGATTCCACCCACAGTATCTGACACCTCTGTATCATTATTATTTTTATAATTTTTATGAATAGCATGTCTGAACGAGGAGTCCTACCCTGTTCAGAATGGGCCTGTACCTTCACAAAGAACATCTATGGATAACTTAACAGCACAACACAGTCAAGAAAAGGAAAATGGGAAATTGCAATCTGCAGCGTCATCTGGGCCTCCTGATTCATGTACGCCTGTTGTTTCCTGTACTGAGTTTGTGGATAGAGATCCAGATGCTACACAGTCAGAAAACATTTCCTCTGCCGTTTTAGATGCTCCTATCTTTGTTAACAGGATGGATCCTGAAGCACCTCGAGTGCAACCCAGTAATGAACCTAACATTGACAGTGCTATAGCCAATGATTCTGAATCTGATGATAATGACCTGTACTTATCAGAGTGCAGAATATCACTTGTTGGCTTTGAAGCTTCTGAAATGCGTAAGCTAGTTAATATGGTTCGTAAAGGAGGAGGATCCCGATATATGTCTCTTAATGACAAGTTGACACACATAGTAATTGGAACCCCTTCAGAAATGTAAGTCTATTTTCACATCATCCAGAAATATTATGGATGCATATCTTGTCTATGTTTCTTGACTGTGGCCCTGCAGCATTGCATTCATGTGTTACCAACACCACTTTTGATAATACCTGATTGCTACTATCATAAAGGTGGCTCTCTGATGGGCTTTATTTGGAAAACTATATTCCCTTTCTTCTAGTTAGGCTTGATCATTACCATTATGTTTATTTCTCCAGAGAAAAGAAGGATATAAGGAGTCTTGCTGCTCTGGGTGTCATCCAAGTTGTTAAAACCACATGGCTTGAAGATTGTGACCGTGAAAAGAAAGAAGTCCCTGTTCTTAGGAGACACATTGCACAAGATCTTCTTCTTCCAAAAGGTCTGCTGTTATCATGTGCAGTTGTGCACATTTATGGTCGGTGTCTGTTATGTCCTCCTGTGTGGAAGCAGGAGAAATCTTTTTATTAAACTTTGCTTTGTTAGATTTTCTTAGATAGTGGTCATAAGTATGCTCTTATGGAATACATACTCATTTTGCTCTGATTTCTTGAGCTCAGCATGCTTTGTGAAAGGAGCTGTAACTGGCATTATGGGCATGAATAAAGGTAAAGGCTCCAGCAGTGATCAGGTGGCGGGTAGTGTGCACCCTAGAGTTGTGATGCCATTGTCTGCTGAGAATAAGGAAGAAAAGAAGCTGGAGATTGGTGTGAATGATCTAACATTTCTTAAATCAATGTGCAAGTCTACACTGCAAACTCAACCTCCTGCAGCTAATAATAAAATGCAGGGTCAACAAAAGATGCAAAATGACTCTATTTCTCAGTGTGTAAAGTCATCAACTGTTTTCAGAGGGAGGATATTTTGTTTTTCAAATTCTTTTCCTGAAGAGAGAGTAAGTTTTTGTTATCTATGTTTAATAAATATGATATGATCTTGCAATATAATTGAGAGTTTTGACATAATGGGAAAAATGGACATATGCATGCCCAGGAAGTTTTAGAGCAAAAGTGGATAACAGATAGCAGGAATCTCAAATGTTTTGCTTCAAAAAATATGTCTGGAAAGACACACTTGGGCCATTCAATTGGTTTGGATTTACCTAGCCACCTCTTATTTCCCAAGATGATATTACTTTAATCTGGCAAACCTTCTTCATAGGCAAGATACTTCCTTTCAAGCATTGAAGTGCAATATCTTCCAGCAAGGCCTTGAACTGTCATTAAAATAAAAATACAAACCTCCTTCCAATTACCTAAATGAAATTTCAATTCCCCATACCTGCTGTTCCAAAGAATGTTTCTTTTCTACAAACCTCAAGCATACGGGGTGCAGTTGAGTCAAGTTGTTAGTTGTTACCTATAAATTATACTAGTGGATTTAATGATATGTAGATATTTTTTATGTGGTAACATAACTGTTGATTTTGGCATTTTGCATTGTAGGTGTTCCTTGAAATTTTGTAGAAGTTCTGAAGAAATTATTGGGATGGTCATAGCTATTTGGTGGTTTGACCTCATTGTCAAATGCTTGCATCTTCTATTATTTGGCTTTATCATAGTCCTTTGGTTTTTTATTCTAATTTTTTTCCTCTAGCTTCTAAAATGCTAGTTCCTATACATACATAGTAACATATCATACTAATATATTTTATTCCACTAGGGGTATGGTTACATTTGAAGTTATAGTTAGTGAGAAATTATTTGAAGTTTAAAAGCAGCCATATTTTCTCTCCATTCTCTAAATAAAAATTGAATAAAAAAGTGGTTGGCACACACATGAGTACATGTCTATGAATGTTGTTTGATTGTTAGTTTTGGTTTCTTCTGCCAGAGAGATGAGATAATTCAATGGATAAGTCAAGGAGGAGGAGAGGTAGTAAATGGGCACAGAAAACAGAATGCCCACCATACTATTGAGTGTCATGGTGTAACAACAAGGTTGGAAGATATTTCCCAAACTACGTACATTTCCAGTCATTGGATACGATCTTGTTTAGAGGTAAGCCTGACTATCTTACAAATGTGAATTTCCTTTTTGAGGTTTATTTTTCAGTTTTGCTATATGTTGTATTTGCAGTTGCTCATTTGGTTATTGATTTAAATATGAATAAGTTGGGATATGGTTGATTGGAAGAAAGGGGGGGGGGGAGACTTGATTCGGTCCAACTGTTCTGCGTTTTACTTCAGAAGTACAATTAATAGGAGAAGATGGAAAGTCAGATTCATTTAAACATGGCTGCAAGCACTATATATTCAGATTTTATATGATCCAGATATTGTATTCTTGTCTCCTCTCTAGTTTCTTTTACCCACTGCAACCAAAGAATTATATCTTAAATGTTGCAAAAGCTTGTTTACCACTGATGGGTCTTCGTCTGTCAGGCCCAAAATATATAAGGCATATGAGAGGAGGGAAAAGAAAGAAGGAAAAAAGCCTGAGGATGGGCTCAATCTGCCAACAGAGGGTGAGGTGGCAGAAGATGGGGAATAGGACAAATTAGTCTAACTAACAGAATCTGCTGGGGGAAGAGAGTGTGAAGGCCATTGTGGGGGGATGTAGCTGTTGTATCAGGGAGGTAGAGTGTAGAGAAGAATCTAGAGGAGAGTCCTAGCCTCTCAAAAGCTAGAGGGAATTTGGTTTCTGGTTTTTCTTTCGTTTTCTTTATCTCTGTAACTATCTGAGCTCCATTCTTTCCATCTTTGCCTTGTCTGGAAGAATATCTCAGTTTTTATCTCAATACAATTTACAGAGAGAGTTTCATCAACCCCTGTATCTTTGGAAAGAAGGAATGAGATCTCATGGTCCTCCGCCAATTTTTCTCCATTTTCTTCCTCCTATTGCTCTTACTAGTAGATTAGTTTGTATGATCATGAAGGCCTAGTGTTCATACATAAATCTATTTGCCTTTTCTTTGACTTTTCTAATATCATCTTACTAAATAATTCATGTATCAATGATCATGCTCTTAATACCTTTTAGCTGATTTGAATGGTCCTGGCTCTTCTTATAATCAGCCGCAGTTTGTCTCATCATGGTAATCATTAATGTATTTATAATGAATACATTTCTTCAACTGAATTCTTTGAGAATTTATCTTGTTTATATGCATAACCATTCTGCCTTTCTAATTATTGCTAATGTGGTTCTGATGTCTTTGTTGAAGGATGACTCCTTGCTGGATGTTGATAGTCACATTCTTTATTCTCCACTTCCCTGCCGAGTACCCTTGCCTGGGTTTGAAAGCTTTCGGTTTTGTGTTTCACAATATGAGGAGAAAGACAGAAATCTACTTAGGAACTTGTGTTTTGTTCTTGGAGCTAAATTTGTGGAGAAGTTGACAAAGAAAGTCACCCATTTATTGTGTAAATTCATCAATGGACCCAAATATGAGGCTGCTTGTAAGTGGGGTATCCAGTCGGTTACCTCTGAATGGATATTTGAATGTGTCAAACAGGTATTCAGTTTATAGTTTCTGTGTGGGGCAATAGGAGCTTCAATGCATGCTAGTCTGTAAATACATCTTGTTCTGCATCCATGTCTGCATTCTATATGTTTACAGCCCTTTGATGGGGAGCCTAAAAGTTGTTAAACAATGTGCTAATTTTTTCAGAATAAAGTTGTTGCTGTTGATCAATTTTTACCAAAAGAAGTCACTGCTCAAGACCAAGAGGCAGGAATTTTTACTGTGAGTCAATTTCCTACCCAGGCTGTTAGAATGATAAGTGGAGACAGCTCCGCCCAGTTTTCAAGTGGATCCCAAAATTTGAGAAAGACACCAAATCAAAATGTAGGTAGTCAAGTCGATAACTATGGGGTTGATGCTAAAATATCAAATGTTTACTGTAAAAAAGCAAGGCTTTTGGAAGAGCCTGGCCTGTATGATGCGGTGCCTTCTGCTGTTACCCCTATCTATGATATGAATTCTACTGGAAACAATATGCTAATAGATACTAGTGAGGTTTCTCAAGCTGTTCCCGATGTTGCTGCTGCAATTGAGGACTTATTAGAGCAGACTAGTAAGGTAAAAGTGCTGATATTTTTTAATGGTATTTTGTTATTCAGAATATTCAAATAATTTATGTTTGACATTTGCTCCATTATGTCCATATGTACTGCTGAACTTATGCTTTTCCTTCTTCCCCTTAAAGATGCATGATCAAAAGTCCCCAGGGAAGACAGTGAGTGAGCGAAGTGTATCCTTCAAGCTTATTCATTTTCATTATGTTTCAATGTGGTTGAGTTTTCATTTTCTTCTAAACGAGTTGTGATCCTTGATGATAGAATAGATTTTCTCGTCTGATTGTTCTGTCCTTGGTGAAGACCAATCAAATCCTCATACTGTTACTGGATTATCTAAACACTGGTTAAACAGGCAAGCTCTCTATATTTCCTCTTTACAAATTGACATTTTGTTGTCATTATTCCATATAGTCGTCCTTCGTCAAATTTATACAGCTTTTTGTTATTATTGCTGACAGTTGCAGTTGTTAATTGTATTGAGCTTATGATTTTCTTATTTTGTTTGTTTCGTTATTTTGTTTGTATTGAGCTTATGATTTGTTTCAGAAGTAGCAGAAACGAGGATAATGATGATGCTTCTCGAGATGGAAGAGCAGCTTATGATAATTTTAGTGAAACACAAACAGAATCTCAGGTTTTATCTGGCAGTCATATACAACTCCTCTTGGTCTTTTTAGTTAATGTTTTTTGTGTTGCTTGCGTCTTCTGTTCTATTTATTATTAGCTGTGAGATCTCTATCTGTCGCTTGAGCAAAGATTTGTTAACTCCTTACACTGTTTAGTGGTGACAAATTCTTGGTATCCTTGGTGAATATTATTCTGCTTTTCTCTTAATGATTCAATCCTGAAAATCAGTTCTGTATGTCAAATTCAGGTTGTTGGTTACGAAGAAGACTTGTCGGGAAGGCAAATGCTTATCGACAGAGTTCGAACTCGAAGTACCATGAATTGAAATATTAGGACAGCCCCTTGAAGGAAGATCTAGAAGCATGTACTAATTTGATGGTTTGATGGTAAATCTAAGCTTACAAGATAATGTAGGAGAATCATGTCTTGTCTTGCATCATTAACATACGTCTAAAAAAGATCAACCTTGCTAAGTGTCAGCAAATGGAGGAAAAGGATGCAGCGGGTCAGTATTAGAATGTCAACATTAACTTTATCTGTATGCCTATATGTTCGGAACAAGTTTGATCTAGAGAAGTTGCACCGATGACCCATGTTACCGGGGGTCGAAAAAGGAAAAAAAAAGGGTTTTTTAGGGGAGGAGGGGGGATAGAACTTGATATTTGTTGGGAGGCGTGTTGTAACGATTACTCTGTAACAAATTATAAGGAAAATAAATACAGACAGTGATTATTGAATCAGGCGGCCTAGTACCAGACTGTCAACCAACCCAAGGGGGAAAAATACTTCTTTTTTTTTTTTTTTTAACTTAGGTTAATTTACAATTTTTTACATTTAATTTTAAACTATAATAAAATATTCTTTTGAAACAAAATTTTCACGTTAAATAAGATATTAGGGATAAACACTAACTTGTTACTAAGCTAAATTTAGTTAGGTTGGATTAAAGAGGGAAAAAAAAGTAGAATTAGATTAGACATTAAACTGGTCATGTTGACTAATTTAAGTCAATTTAGCTTGATAGGAATAAAGCGGTAAAAAAAGAATTAAAATAAAAAGAAATTTTGTGAGGGGTTATTTTATAATTTTAGTCAAAAATTTTATATGCATTTTACAAGTTATAAATAATTAGGGGTCAAGGTAAGTGTCAAGTTTTCTTTGAGTATGATTATTTTTGGAGTGTCTTTGGTTATAAAATACTAATTGGAGCATTAGGCTCTAAGTTGCTGTTTTTTAAAATTTCACTTTCTATATTTATAATATTTTTTTTGTTGCTGTTTTCCTTTTAAGATTCACGTTTTTTGTTTTGTTTTTATTATATAAATTTTATAAAGATATATAAAAATAAATAGTTATATATTTAAAATAGTCAAATAATTATAAAAATATAACTTTAAAGTTTTATAATTATAAAAAAATTGTATGACTAGGTCAAGTCTTGTATACCTAGCCCAGCCACCTGGCACCGTTTGTGATCGGGCCAAACCCAGGTCAGGTAGGGCTACAAGCAATAAAATAAACGCCTACCTGATAATTGGTTGCATAAACCCATCCTACTCTGTATAGACCCTTGTAAGACATGATCACAGTGGGCTACTCGCTTGTTCGACTTCAACAAGAATCTTGGCAAATAAAACAAATATTCAATTCAGCCAAAAAGAAATTTAAGAGGTTCAAATATAGTTACGAACAACCAATATTAATTGTACTAAATTATTTTGCACCATTTTCAGGATAAGAAATGGATGCCTTTTAAAATTTAAGAAAAATTATACTTTACGATTACCATGAGTTAAAAATATGTATTAAAAAATTTTTAAATTTTGAAATCATTTTTAAAGGCCTAAAGGATAAAAAATTTTAATTGTAAAAACAAATTTTAACTATAAAAATATTACATTTCGTATTATAAAATTCAAAACTTTTCTTTTTAATTGTTTGTCCAGATTTTCCTGTCATTCATGTTTAATGCTATTCAAGAAATAACTCCTTATCATTAATTTTTTTTCTATCTTTTGAAATTTTAAATAATTTCAAAATTTAAAATTCTTTTACAATAAATATTTTTAACTTTTAATTCTGAAGTTTAATTTTCTCTTTAATTTACTATGTGAAATACTAAAAAGAAAAATAATAATAGTAATAATTATGCTTATATAAACTCTTCAAACTTGTTCATATAAGTAACAAGTATAAATTATATAATGAAAATGATAGTTTTAAAGTATAAGACAATTTCAAATAAATATAAAAGAAAAAATGATTGTCAGAATTTTTTTTTTCAATACTTTTAAAACCTGCAGAAAGCGCCAACTGATATTACACCACATTGTTTTTTCTTGGGGTTGATATATTACTTCACATCTTTGTTTTGTTAAAAAAAATTAATAAGGACGAGACTTAAATAAAATTTTTTTAATGTTCATGATTAAATTTTTTTAATCAAAATATAACATGTAGAAGAATTTTTTTAAATCACTCAACCGTTCAATGATAAATTGTAAAAAATCTTTATTTGTTCCATTTAATAATTTGTTTTGTTATAAAAACGGAGTTTGCTTAAGTTCAATTTTGTAATTGAAATGAAAAAAATTAAATAATACAAAATATGAAAAACACCTTAAACGTTACATTGAGAAAAAAAAAAAAAAAAACATCAAGAGGAAGAAGGTCCGTGGTCCAATTTGGAACTCCCTTGGTCCTCCCTCCAATTTGAAAATTTATTTATATATATGTATAAAGTTTGATATACAGTTAAAAAAATAAAATTTACACGTGACTTTCCTCCAAAAAAAAAAGTTTATCAATGTGGAGAAAATGATAATGCAAAAGTTAGTGAAAAAAATGATGACGAATTACAAATTAGTTTAATCTATATGCATATTATACTTTAAATGATAAAATATCATTAATTATTACTTATTATTCTTTATGAACGACAAATTGCCTTAACAATTTTAAGTTTTTAAGTCAAATTAGAATAGACAAACACATCCAAAACAAGATTGTTTGCTCTTTAGTCTAGTGCACATTTAAAAAAATAAAATAATAAAATATAATTCTCCCTTCACTTTCATAATTGTAAGCTAAAATAAAAAAAGTTTACCTTATCTTTCAAATTTTTTTGCTTATTTTATTTGATTTTATTTCATTCTCCTACTCTATTTAATGTTCACTACTTCTTTTATTGGGATTTTTTTTCCAGTTTTTGTTGTTTAATGTTTTTTAACTTATCATTTGCATTTGCTCTGTTTCTAGAGTCATTTAATTGCTGCTCATATACAGATTTGATAAATTACTTTACTTTATCATTGTCATCAAATTACCAATAGATGTTTTTTTTTTAATACTTGAAAGAAAATGAAATAAACCCGATAAAATGATATCTATTCAGGAGGTGGGTTCCATTTCATACTGCTTGTTCTGACATTGCACTAATTACAGTGGTGGTGGGATTTTTTATTTTAATATAATATATGATTATTTTTATAATAAAATAATATTATTTTACACATTTATACCATGTTAAATGTTGATTTTTTCAAAAAAAAAATTATATATTTATGATGTCGTTTAAAAAAAGAAAAGAAAAATTTAGAATCACTCCCTTAAAGAACATTTCAATCCCAGCTACCGAAGACAATGCTCCATTAATTCAAAGCTATGAAACTAACAAGAGAAGACATGCCGTTGAGATCCTCTAAATTTTGCTAGTGTGAATTTTTTGTAAATTTCGCTGAAATCTAGCCGTCCTTTTGATAAACGGCCTTGATAGCATCATGTATGTTGTTTAGACTTGTTAAAACAGTGCGTTTAAAGACAAAGAAACTGTGTATTTATGGTTCTATCGAAAAGCTTGAAAGACTATTGGAAAGTGGATAATGTCAAATTATAGTGACCTTCTCTTCAAATTTATCTTTATATCAAGCTGATTGTTATGTTCCATTAGACCAGAAGTATAGAGAACCTACAGCAATAAGGGATCAAGATGTTATCAAGCAATCAACTTCTCCATTTCAAAAGCCTGTATTAATCATACAAAGTATAAACCAATGAATGTGAACGAAGAAGACTTTCAAATTGAACCCAGTAATGTATCTACTGACTTTCAATGGTTGTTGAATATTGCAAGGGACAATGAATTAAAGCTACAGAAACCCAAATTTTGTCATTGAAAAAATAGGGTGTGCTTTAGATATATACATAAAGCTTGAAACTTTGATGCCAACAAAACTTTCCAATCCACCTCCTGGCTCCATTGACATAAACAAGCCCTAAAGAGACACAGGATAAGAGAGAAGGATTAAAAACACCAAATCGTCACTTCAATAGAATCGTATATTTTTCTCCCATGCTTCTCTTTCACATCATTATTCGAATGTATGGGTGGTTTATTGTCAATTACAAAATGTGATTTTTACATTATAAAAAATATAGGACCTGAGATTGAGAAGGGGTCAAGGTTGACTTCTCTATCTGAGATTTTAGTTTTGGATTAGAGTTGAAAACACAAAATAGAAACTTGTTGTACATGAAGTCACCTTAATCCTCTCTCTAAGGCAGCATAAAAGAAAGAGAGCGGGACCGCTGAATGAAACATTGATGTTCCTTCCTTCATCTTCATGGCGTCGAGTTTTCTTTTCGTTCCTTCTTCAGTTGTTGTCTTTATCTCCCTCCTTCCATTAGTTGCCCTTTCACTCTCTTGCCTTATCGCAAACACACCATTATTTTGTCCCTAAATGCACCACTTGGACAAGTACAGACGACGTGGCACAATTGAGACCATTGATCAAATGGACAACTAGATTTCAGCAAAATTTACCCGAAATTCACATTAGCAAAATTTAAGGGATCACAACAGTCACCATGAAAAAGACGAGATTGGCGTAATCCAATATTGAATATCCCCATAAATTTTCCAATTATCCACTTTATGTTCATATTTCATAAAATAAGTTATTTTATTTGAACTTTTTAATATATTAACTTATTTATCACTTCATACACTAAATAAAATAAATATATTTAAATTGAGCTTTTTAATATTGTGGTTGATATATATAAAGTGACAAATGAGTTATAAAAAAAAGTAAAAAGACGAATCTAGATCATTTGCATTTAGTCCCTTAAATGGACAAATTTAAAAAGGAAATAAAGAGAAAAAGAGATAGAGTGGGAGAGGCCTAAGCACTTTTTGTGACTCAAATTAGAATTCTCTCTAGTATAATAGAAGATTTTCTTAGTGAGAAAGAGATATGAGAATGGATTTAGTCCCATTCTCCAATAGATCTTTTTTCTTTTAACAAATTCTTTTTTATACAGAAGAATATTAATTGACTTGTAGGCTTTATACATTCCAAACTTTCTCTTTTTTTCTTTATCTTTAAAATTTACTTTGGAATAAATGTAAAAGATACATGAGTTAAAAAGACTAACTTTTAAATGTAATAGTTTAGAAACATAATTTTTAATTTTAAAAACTATATATAATTCACCCCAAATTGAAAAAAGGCTTCTTGTATTACGTCCTATTTTCACATCCAAACAATTTAACATATTTTTGATCCATAGAAAAATGAAAATAAAATAAAATAAAATGACTAAAGTAGTATTTAAGTCCTTTATTTTTATTTATTATTTTAAATTGATTCTTTAAATTCCTTTAAGTATTGTGTAAAGTAGCAAGGGATTAAATTTTGAGATAAAATTAAAACTTAAAGTATGATTTTAAAACACTTCATATTTAAAAGGCTAATTTGAAATAATAAATAAAATTAAAAAGAATATAATATTATTTTATAATTTAAAACCTTAAGTTTGTCCTCAGCATTTAAATGAAAAGAAAGTTTTCCCTGGCCGAGTAAGTAAAAGACTTAAAAAGTTTGCCGCATTATATGCCAAAGAGTATAGGAAATGCATTAACTAGTCACAAATTTACATTCTTCAAACGACAACCCCCCCCCCCCCCCCCCTCTCCCAAAAAAAAAAAAAAAAAGAGAGGCACAAACAAACTAAAACACGTTGGTTGTTGTTTTTTTTTTTTTTTGGGGGGGTGTTGGAGGCCAAACTAAAACACGTAGTTGAATAGAAATGAAAACAAGCCTGACTAGTAGAGTAAAGGCTTAGCCAACTTGGACACTTGTCAATTACATGAAACTTAAGGGTGCAGGGTTGACATTTTTGGTTGACCGGCGAATTTGAACACTTGGTAAACATAATGCCCCTAATTTTTTTGTTATTTAACAACATTTTTTTTAATGAAAATAGACGTTATTTCAGTTCAATCTTGTCAGTGAAATGAGAAAATGAAATAATAATAATAATAATAAAAATATGGAAAACACTTGCAACGTAGCATCAACGAGGAGCATAAAGACAATGATCCATCAATTCAAAGCTATCAAGAGTGGGAAAGAAGAGAGAAGGTGATGCCTCCACCACGAATAAATGATAGTTGGTGCAATCCATCCAATATCCCCACAAATCTTACAATTATCCACTCAATATATTTTCACGTCCAAACAACTTCACATCTCTAACAGACGCTCACAGAAAAATAATAAACAAAACAAAATCTATTCGGAGATGGTTGGTTCGTAAACTTCCCATGGTAGCATGTCTCTGCACATGCCACATGGCATTCTCCGTCGACATTAACCTTACTCCTCCGCCGGTCACCGGCCTCATCTCACCTTCGTATATTTGTTTCTTTAAGCCTCCTCACTCCTTAGGCAATGGCAGAGTCTTCGGTTTCGAGTTTCAGAGTAAAGTAAGGCTACGGAGACAGCTCAAGTTCGTCATCAGTGCGGAGCTTTCCAACTCATTTTCGTTAAATTTCGGATTGGACTCTCAGGTCCTTTTGCTGCCCTCTTCTTCTACTATTTCAACGAAGTTCTTCCTTGTTGGATTGTGTGGTTCTTGAGCTTCGAATTTCTTGTTCGTTTCTTTGAAAGACTGCTAATTGATACATTGCTTGGGCAACTGGAGTTCTACTGTGTCCAGTTATTTAGTAATTTATGGCATTATGAGGGTTTAATTTCATCGCCATTGGTGTCCCAGAGATATTTTGATAATAGTTAGCTGGGAAATCCTGGGATGATTTTGTATGATCATGCTTTAAAATAGTTTTGGGAAATCAATATTCATGCGGCAAAGCCCATGTTACTTAATATTCATTCAAATGTAATAAAACAGTATCTTGTTGATCGCTTCACTGGATTTTCGATGAATTTTGAGTATGCTAAGCTGGTTACGCTCAAATCGTGCTCTGATTGCCTTGATCTTATTCCCTTGGGATTATTGCACGTGATTTCTTTTTCATTTAAGCCAGCCGATCTTGCCCCTTATATTAAATTTAATTCTGCTCAGATTTATTATTAGAGAGCTATTTTCAAAGATTATCTCTAGTTTTACATTTCTGCGTTTGGATTGTCTATATCATCCTTTCAATTCCTGTTTTTTTAGAATGTGCCCTTTGATAGTCCTGATATATGCCATTAACGAAGCAATTGCTTGCATTAAAGCCTAGATTGTATAATTTAACTTCCAGTATAATTTCTTCAAGTCCTTTATCATACTTCTGTTGCTCTGCTTGTCTTCATTTTTTCTGTCTATGCTTTAATGAATTGACTGGAAAAGCTTCAGGCCATAGACTGACATTCTTTTGCAAATATATTTTGTACACTTTTCCTTTTTTCAGAGCTTGAATTCCTTCCAATCCCATGATCCATCACAGTTGCCTTGGATGGGACCAATTCCAGGCGATATTGCTGAAGTAGAGGCTTATTGTAGGATCTTTAGGACTTCTGAAAGGTTGCATTCAGCATTAATGGATGCATTATGCAACCCGATGACCGGTGAATGTAGTGTCTCATATGAGGTGCCATCTGATGAGAAACCTCAACTGGAAGATAAATTAGTCTCTGTCCTTGGATGTATGGTTTCCCTTGTGAACAAAGGCAGGGAGGATGTTCTTTCTGGAAGATCCTCAATTATGAATCCCTTTCGTTTTGCAGAAGTTAGCACAATGGAGGATAAGCTTCCCCCACTGGCCATTTTTAGGAGTGAGATGAAAAGGTGTTGTGAGAGCTTGCATGTAGCTCTTGAGAATTATTTGACACTTGATGATAATCGAAGCTTGGATGTATGGAGGAAACTTCAGAGACTGAAGAATGTCTGCTATGATTCTGGTTTTCCTCGCAGGGATGATCATCCTTGCCATACACTTTTTGCAAATTGGAGTCCAGTATATTTATCCATTTCTAAAGAGGACACAAAATTTAACTCTGAGGCAGCCTTTTGGACAGGTGGTCAGGTGACAGAAGAAGGCCTGACGTGGTTACTGGATCAAGGATATAAAACTATTATAGATCTTAGAGCAGAGACTGTCAATGATAACTTCTATCAAGCAGCCATGCATGATGCTGTTGCATCTGGCAAAATCGAAGTAGTCAAAATTCCAGTTGAAGCCAGGACCGCACCTACAATGGAACAGGTTGTTAAGTTTACATCTTATGTTTCAAATTACAGCAAAAGGCCTATCTATCTTCACAGCAAGGAAGGAGTTTGGAGAACATCTGCCATGGTCTCCCGGTGGAGGCAGCACATGACTCGCTCTGCATCTCAGTCTGTTTCTAGTCAAGCGGTAATTTCTGATGACGTGTTATCACATTATACAAATGGATATGGGAAACTGCAGAACTCTTTGATGACTGCAGAGAGATCCTCTCTGGACAAGGATATTGAGTCATTACCAGAGAATTTGGGTGCGACACATGATAAAAGTACCTCTCCAAGGAACGATGACCAAAAAATGCAAAGTAATGGGACCTTGAGTGGATTAACTAATGATAATGGCACATTGTTAGAAGCCACAACTGCTGCTAAAGGGGCAGGATCTTTTTCAGGTTTCTCCGACAAAATTAACCCTTTAAAAGCTCAGCTCCCTCCTTGTGATGTCTTTTCCAAAAAGGAGATGTCCAGCTTTTTGGGAAGTGGGAAGATCTCACCACACTTTTTTTTCAACTATCAGATTAAAAGATTGGAATGTTTACCAGGTTCAAGGAACATGTATATTGGCAGATTGCAGGGGGGTGTGATCGACGGCTTTGGTTATAATCCTGTACCCAATATTATGGGTCCAAGAAGTTCCAATGGGTCAGCTCTTGTGGATTATCTATCTGGAGAGCCCCAGATTAAAGCTGGTGGTAATTCTAAGTTAGTGAATGGCAGTACTTCTAGTGATGTTAAGACAACAATAAATGGATTTAGTGAAGGAAAAGTGTATTCCATGCCTACAGCCAGTGTCTCTACAGCTGTGAACAATTACTCTGATAATGTCACAAATAAATCTCAGAAGGTTGGAGATGGCATGGGTGAGGCTGGGATAGCCGTACGTGATGAAGACTCAGGACATGTTGAAGGGAATATGTGTGCATCTTCAACAGGTGTTGTAAGGGTGCAGTCAAGAAAGAAAGCAGAGATGTTCCTAGTACGAACTGATGGATTTTCTTGTGCCAGAGAAAAGGTGACTGAATCTTCTTTGGCTTTCACTCACCCTAGCACACAGCAACAGATGCTTATGTGGAAATCTATGCCAAAAACTGTATTATTGTTGAAAAAGCTTGGAGAAGAACTGATGGAAGAAGCTAAACAGGTGATGATCTTTTAAATAGGCGCCAGGAAGCATGCCAATGCTTAGAAAATGTCCTCTTTGGTATTTCAGTGGTCCAAACATCAGAGTTTCTAAATTTGATATTTAGGAACAATATATTTGTCACAGGTTTAGCTGTAAATATGTCATGCATTGATGCAGAGAGCATGAGTCATTGGTGCATCAAACACTGTGATGTTCCTCATGAAAGAAGGATTGAAGAAAATTCTAAATCAGAAGCTATAACAGTCTGTTTGTCCCTTTCATGTGTTCAGTTTCTAAGGGTTAATTTGTCCAATATTACTAGCAAAGCTAAACATTTGAATAAATATAGATAGGTAATATCATTGATTTAACATATCTAAGGGATATTAGGCAGAAAATATAAAAAATATTTGAGGTTGTTTTCTGCACAGAAGGGGAGGAGGTGGATTCACGTTTTCAAACCTTGGGGGGCGAGAGGCTTCTAGGTGTTATAAAGGAGCGGAATCTATAAACCAGTTCTATAAGGTAACATGAGAACTAGGGACGGTGGTGCTGAGCTAAAAATGGCATCGCAAGAGTATTTGGTTCTTCTGGGATTCATATAGAAAATTTGATGGTAGTCTTGTAAAGATTTTATGAGCCATGATATTATGGTGAACAGAGGCTCTCTGGGGTGTTGTTGAAAACTTGAACTAGAAGAGATGGAAGTATTATCAAATGTGTTAATCTGTAATCATTTTATTATTATTATTATTATTATTTTGCTGATTGCTGAAAGGATATTTGATTACATTTATTTAAACAATGAAAATGCTGGTCCCCCTAAAAAAAGCCATTAGTATTGATACAATAGTAATGTAATTATGAAGAAAAAAAAATGCCCAGGAAACTGCAGCAAAGTTATGGACTCTTAGCAATGAGGAAATGAATAGTAGTTAATCAAGTTGGTCAACGCATTTAATCAATAACACAAGTTAACATTAAATAAAAATATGATTAATTAGATATATATGTGCTTGATTACTTGATATGTGTTATTTTTTCCCCTTAGTGATTGACATCCCCTTGCAGTCCATATCTTTGCTAAGATTTCCTTATTCTCCCCAAAATATATATTATTAGTCAGGAGTTTAAAAGTTATATTATTAATTTTACTAGGTCCACTCTCAGTTCAGTTTCAATATCGATTCTGTAGGTTGCTTCTTTTTTATATTACCAAGAGAAAATGAACGTTCTTGTGGAACCTGATGTGCATGATCTATTTGCTAGGATTCCAGGGTTTGGATTTGTTCAGACGTTCTATAGTCATGATACCAGGTACTGGAGTTTGTGGCTTTATATGCAATAACGTAATAGTTTATTTTCTATAGAGCTGTGCTTCAACTAATAGTTTCTTACCATATCAAATGCCTTTGACACAGTGATCTACATGAGAAAGTAGATTTTGTGGCATGCTTGGGTGGAGATGGTGTTATATTGCATGCTTCAAATATATTTAGGGATGCTGTTCCCCCTGTTTTATCATTTAACCTTGGCTCCCTTGGTTTTCTGACTTCTCATCATGTAAGCCTTTTCAAATCAATAATATCTTTTGCCATAAAGTAATAGAGGTAGCTCTTTGGTAATTTATTTGTCTTCAATTTTGTCTTCTGCATATAGTTTGAAGACTACATGCAAGACTTACGACAAGTCATCCATGGAAACAATACTCGAGATGGGGTATACATCACTCTCAGAATGCGTCTTCGGTGTGAACTTTTTTGCAAGGGTAATACAGTGCCTGGGAAAGTATTTGATGTCCTTAATGAGGTTGTTGTTGATCGGGGTTCTAATCCATACCTTTCAAAGATAGAATGTTTTGAACACGATAGACTTATAACCAAAGTGAGTTTCATTAATTTTTATCCGTGCTTTATACTTAAAAATAGCTTCTATTTTTTAGATGAGAATCATCAGTTTTCAATATTTCATATCTCTAAGCACCTTTATGTAGCATTGTCATGCTCTATGTATGATGACTATTATGACTTTCAGGTACAAGGTGATGGAGTCATTGTGGCTACCCCCACAGGAAGTACTGCCTATTCTACAGCTGCTGGAGGTTCCATGGTAAGCTTGTGCTTGAGGTTTATTCATAGTCCTATGTATTTTGTACTTATGAAATTAATGGGATGCATTGGCTTGATATGCTTTTTTTTGAATACTTGTATAATCTTCATCTATTATTGGTTCATCCAAGCTTCCCTTACAGTCTTACACAAATCTCTCTACACAGCAGTAGATGTTGGATACTGTGTTTAAATGTCGTCCTACTCTATTGGCATAGCATTATAGGTGGTGGTTTTCTTTTTTTCATTTTTTTGGGACAAATACCCCATTTAGGTTCTTGAAAGATGATGTCTAGTCAATTTGATACTCAAATTTTTCATATCACTAGAGTATTCAAGTGTATGATTTTGTTCTAGTTTCACCTCTCTTGGGTACTAAAATATTATCAACACCATCTTTTGAGGATAAAAAAATCTGTGGAGCTGGAAAAATATATCATACTCTTGGGTATTAAAGTGAGAAAAAACTATTGAATTGATAGCAACACCATATTTCAAAAATCAATATAGGGTCTGTCCCCCCCCCCCCCCCCCTCTCTCCTCCTTCCAATTATTCTGATGGCCATTACTTTACTGATTCAAGCTTGACTTAACTGTAAGGTAGCCATTTGCTGTAAATAATTTTATAAGCCAACCTGTGTTCTTCTGTTTTGAACATTTTTTTCCTTGTTCTTTTAAAAAAGTTGATTTTCTGGTTGTTAACAATAATCTTGGTCATTTGATGTTTATAGAAAGTTTTGTCGTTCTTAATATATGTTGCTTTGTACCTGATTTCATCATTGTTTACATCAATGTTTATTACTAATGAGGAAAAAATCACTACAGGTACATCCAAATGTTCCTTGCATACTGTTTACGCCAATCTGTCCACATTCACTCTCATTTAGACCAGTTATACTTCCAGATTCTGCTCAACTGGAATTAAAGGTGATGCTAATAATTCTCTGTGGTGAAAATGGATATTGGATGTTGTTGACTCATTGCCAGAATGATACGTTATTGTTTTCATTTCTCATAACTAATCTTCTATGCCAAAAGAAGCGTATGTTCTTGTGCTATGTTAAGTAGTCTCTCAGGCATGGAATAAGATGCATGACAAATAATGATATAAGAATACTTGAGATTGTTTTAGGGTATTTCCAATTTTATCTGATCTATAAGGAGCCTATTTCAGCGTCTCTTATTTATATTTGGATTGAGAAAAATATATGAATTGAATGAAATTCAAAAAGATTCAACAATCAGTAAGAGTAATCCAATGATTTACGAATCCGCCATTCCAATTCAATCTATTAATTGGACAAATTTTTCATTGACAAAAAAAAAAAAAAGATCCTTATGAGCTAATTGTTCTACACTTCTTACTTGGTGTAGCTTGTTACATGGGTCGTGAGTGGGAACTTAGTTTTCGTTTGGGTATGCGCCCTTGGATTGCTGTTGCATATTCAGCTCCTGTTGCAGCTGCTACTGCTGTTTTCTTGATCTATTTTGTGTGATCTGGGAATTAGGGGTTACTTATGATTTGATAATTGGTTTTTGTAATTAGGATGCGAGTTAACTAGGGTTTATTATTAACAGATTCCAGATGATGCAAGAAGCAATGCATGGGTTTCATTTGATGGGAAGAGAAGGCAGCAGCTCTCAAGGGGAGATTCTGTTCGAATATCTATGAGTCAGCATCCACTTCCCACTGTTAACAAATTTGACCAAACAGGTGATTGGTTTCGTAGCTTAATTCGCTGTCTGAATTGGAATGAAAGGCTTGATCAAAAGGCTTTATAAAGCATGTGAACGTGAAAAACCCGTAAGCATTATTCTCCAGCGAAGACAGGGCCTGTGTAACTATTGTACAGAATGTACATTGAGACTACAGAAAGAGTTAGCTGATACACCAGTTTCTTACTTTGGCTTCCCATGTAAAGATAGGGTTTACCACTTGTTTCTCCACATGTTATATTGACTAGATGCTGTTGTATACTGACAATATTTTAAAGCAGTAAAATGTTTATCTCAAAAGGAGGCCATTGGCACACCCGAAAGTTAACATTGTTCGATTGACTTATTTTTCTCTTAATTCTTTCTTTTTTGGGAAATGGAAATTCTTTGTGACCCAGAAGCGTAATGTCCTGCAATACTGTACAGGGAAGAATATTTTTCTTATAGTTCTTTCTCGACTGGCTGGATTATTACAAACATCAGTTTAGTATGTGCCATTTCCTTGTCAGCTATTTAAGATTTATTGTAATGGTTGGCCAGTTGCTGGCTTCTAAAATATGTATATACTTGATTAAGAAACAAAAGAGCATAATTTAAACTGATAATAATGGTGATAATGATGCTTTACCAAACGAAAAAGGAAAATGTGATTTGTTATTTTAGATGCAGGGTAAACTTAATTGCTGAGGGTAAAGTGTTGGTTTTCTGTCCTAAATTTTCTAGTGAAGGGTTATGTCAGAAGAACAAGTGTTTACTTTGCTGATAGTATGCAAGGAGAAAGAGAAATTTCTATCCAATAGATATAAAGTGCAGAATTTATGTGATGGTATTATTATACGAGGCAAACCTCGATAGACTCACATCAGTTCTCACCACCATATTGACAAGACAAATCAGCGCTCTAAAGACCAGTAAAGAAAAAAAAGAAGGTATTACTCTTACCCTCGATGGCTTTCTTTTCTCTTCCAAAAACTGATGAAGAGAATGGCAAATTGGTAACCAAGTGGAATTTTTGGCCATCAAGCATGTCTTACATCAGTATCACGAAGAGTCATCAGCCAAAAGTAAAAGAAAAGTTCTCTTTTCATATGGCCCTAACGGCTTGAAACCTTGGTTCCTTTGGAAGGAACTTCTGCTCAGCATAGACAGACATGTAGTCATGAAAAACGAATCTGGGGTAAGCCGCTTCTTGGTTTTCTTTTGCCACCAATTGTGGTGCAGGACATATGATGGCTTGGAATGACGGATTATAGAAGGAAGCAATTGATCTCCTGGTCCTATCTGGGTTGGCCAGAACCCGATGCCAACAACTCTTGTATCGACCATTGCTCAGGACCTCAATCTGATCACCAGTGTTTATGACAATAGCATTTGGCAAAGGTTGGACGTCAATCCATTGCCCATCTTTGAGCATTTGAAGACCACCCACCTTATCATCTTGGAAGAGTAGGATAACACCTCCTGCATCGGTGTGAGCTCGCAGGCCATTCACAAGCTCTGGATTGGGACAAGGTGGGTAGTGGCTGACCTTGGTACCAAAGAAGGCATTTTCTCCTTCTCCACCATTCAATGCCTTCTTGATGTATCCTTTGGGTAACCCCAAATTCTCATCCATCACTTCCATGACCCTCTCCGCCAACTTCTTTAACTCAGACCGATAATCTGCCATGGTTTCCCTGTCATCATGTGAAAGATCAGTTATGAACTTATGTTGAAATTCTTCTCTCCCTATGTCTGAATTCTGAACTTCGCATTTTTGTAGTGAAATCATTGAAAGTTCCTAGTTTCAACTCTGTAGAAAGTTTAAAGGATTTTCAATTTATAGAAATATACATTTTTGCACTTGTGGAGAAAAAGTTGGACTTAAACTGAAATTTGTTTAACTGCAGTCTGCCTGAAGTTATACAAAAACGTAATTTCTTGTGAATAGAAGAATAATAGATTGTGCATTAGTTCATAGATAGGATAAGAAATGGCATTTTTATTGAAGGACAAAGTATATCTGACTGTCTTTTTAGTACAAAGAATCATTGGTTTTTAATATGTACCTGAATCCGGGTGTTTTTTCTGGCCATTCATTATCATCCAGGAGAGTGAAGACATCCTCCCAGTCCGCATTCTCCAACTTTTCACCACCCTTCTTTTTAACTATTTCATTTAGTAGCTTCTTTGGTGTTGAGTTCTTGAAGTTTTCCTCTCTTTCCAGTTTATAGCACTCTGAGCTAATCTTCTTCACCCTCTCAAGCAGCTCCTCTGGGATTCCATGGTTGACCAGCTGTAAAACAGAGTGTGTAAGTTTCGTAACTCACAAAAAAGCCACAAATATGACGGGTATGTATCCATTTTTTTCAGCCATATGCATATTATCAGCCATTAATTGTAAAGATAAACTACATAATTACCTGGAAGAATCCCCATTCTTCACACCCATCTGCAATCTGTGCCATAGTTTTGGCCGTTTCTTTCCCATTTAGCTTTGAGAAATCTATCACGGGGATTGCCATTAGAGTATAACTGAGTAAGATACAGAAAAGTTGTGAGAAAGTTTTGGTGCTTTGGTGTATGCTTATGTATGCAGAGAGAGAAAACAGAGTAGGCAGTTTTGAGAGTTTAAGCTTAGCTAGCCTGTTCTGTTGTGATTGATAAAAGGGGTACCTCTACCTATTTATAAGAATAGCTTCCAGCCATCTTGGATTTCAAACCATAGCATCGGTTTCCCTTTTGAAGAAAGCGGCCGTTAGTGTAAGGCGAGGGACGTTGACACATTTGGGTTAAAAAATTATTGGTCAATGCTTTGATTTGTGAGGCACTTCTTGCCTACAACACAAGCTCTCTCAGGTTATGCACATCTCTAATTTTTCCACCATTATTTTTTTTCATTTGATTAATCACACATAAACCTCTTGGGTTCTCTATCTTGATTACATAAATTGGAAAGTACTTTTAAATTAATCCACATATTCCACTACTGCCTTCATGTTGTTGCAGTTCAAAATCAACCAAGGCTTGTTTCAACTAACTAAACCACTTTAGCGTTGCATAATTATGGAAGTTATGAGGATTAAATCGTTTGTGTGAAACTCCTTGGTTTATTGAGAAAATTATAATCAGTTTCTCCTTTGCAGGCTTTCTTGGATCATTTTGCTTATAGTTTAAATCTCTGTCTATTCATGTAGTATTATCATTTAACTTATACACATGACATGCTTCTTGGTAAGCTTGTTTTGATAGTTGAAAAGAAAAAGAAGAAAGAAAGAAAAATTTTGTATAATATCTATTATATTCATATAATCATTATTTAACAATATCTATTATATTTTATAAATTCGTTTAAATAAGGACTAAATTATTATTTTTATTCTCCAAATCAGCTTCTTATTTTTCATTTTTATTTATTTTTTTAACTTTTCGTATATCAAATATGCTATAAATTCCATTATTGAACATTAACAATCAGATTTGCAGGCATAGTTTTAAAGTTAAGGAAGGCATGGCCAAGGCTTTAATATATAATAACACAGATGCCTCTAGTTTAATTAATTGTCAACTTCTCAAAAATGACGTATTACCTTCTTTTTAACATTTATAAAAATTTTGATTAAAGTGAATAAACATACCATATGAAAAGAATCATATATGAGTTCATTGCAGGATAAATTTTGAATTTTCTTTACTAAAATAATATTGAATTTCGACGTCAAACTCTAGAAAAAGAACAACATTCAAGTGTGCGATCCAATTCATGATATAAAAGAGAAAAAAGAAAAAAAAAAAGTTGTGTCTAATGTATACCTATGAATACTCTGAATTATTGGCCTTGTAATCTGATTTCAGTACCCAAGTTTACAGCTTTAACCCATCAATCGCTGTACTTGCAGTTCTTAAAGACTACTGTCAAAAAAGCAAAATGCAACAGCGACGGATGCTTTGCCGGCGTGGCCTTGGGATACAATAATATGTAGACAATATAGGACACGTCTCATCAATTATATGCCACCATTATTATATGAAGACATATTGGTTGTTCTGTGCCAGCGCTGAAGTTTTGGTCACATACTTCAATCATCCATAGTTTTTTATGCCGAGATGGGAAAGATTATTAATTTAAAAAAAAACAAATACGTGGCGTTTGCAAAATAATATATACTACAAATTTTTGTGAAAATTCAGAAGAAACTATTGTAAGGGGAAACATATATATATATAAAAGATGCTTTACTAGCATATGAAAATTTAAATGAATTAATTTTGCAAGGACCTTACCCATAACTGAGCTAAAAAATGACAAGATGCAGGTTACAGAGTATAGACCGGCCCTTGATTATCAGAATGACAGAATAGTTTGTCTTGTTAGTACAAAAAAGAAACTAGGATCAATAATCTGAGCATCTAATATCTTACTTTAGCAAATATTTATATTTGACTGGCGTTGCTTATATGTCCGCATGCATCCATATATGAATTGGTGCTCATCGTTAATTTTTAAAAACGTTCATATATAAATTTAATGTGACGAGAAATTATTAGGCATATTTTTTTCTTTTACATTTGAAATAGGTGTAAGAAATTAATAAAAATGTATGATTAACTATTTTTAGAGTGTTGAGTATATCTTTACTTCAATTTGGAGACAACTCATTTATGTACTCAATGATTAATTAAATATCTGAAGTACTAGTCAATGGCCCAAAGGATCAATCAGAATTTGAAATTAAAAATATCTATATTAAAAAAATTTTAATTTTAAAAGATTTATAAATAAAAATTTAAATTTAAATTTTTGAACTATAATTTTTTATATAATATAAATTTTTAATCTATAAATGTTTTAAGATAATTTTAAATTTTAAAAATTTTTAATATAAAATATTTTTAACTTAAAATTATTAACTATCATTTTAAAATATGACAGTTGAATGAAGTAAACTGACAAAACACGAGGTGAAAGGAGCACAAGAACCAACAAGATTAATACTATGCATTTTCATAAAATGACATATAAAATGCTCAAGCTCAGCCATTCACCAAAAGGAGAGTATGTGACTAATAATTTAATCTCTTTAATCTAATTATCTGTGCTAAATATATATAGCATTTGAATGAAAACATAGTCTCATTTAAATAATAAGAAGTCTTACTTGTGCACCCAAAGTCCCAGACCCAAGGGAGAGAGAGAGAGATTGATAAGTCCAATGTACATGCATGCATTCTCCCAGGACAGTCTCCGCAGATATGATTTAAATTTCAGTCATATTCATGCATTCTAGTTTCCTAAAAAACTAATAATTGCATATGATTCCCTTCTATGCCTTCGGTCACAAGAACTTTCTCTCTGCCTGTGATAGCAGAAGAACACATGGTGCTGAATTATGAGGGTCTTGCGTGTCTCTCGTAAGATAAGATTTCTTTTTGGGAAGTGCCTCGTCACATATGGATCACGATTGAGTGTTAATAATACATCAGTGCAGGTTAGAAAATTAGTTGTATCGTTGCGCATTAATAACAATTTTTCACGTAACCGCTATCAAATGTGCTCATAATATTTAGTTAATATGCAGATAACTAACATCTATTAATAATAACGTGTAGTTGCTAATCTTTTGAAGACGTGATTAATAATAACTTCTCATCATGTTATTAATTGACTACTCAAAATGTTTATTAACATTAATCGATGCTAATTAGTAGCACATTTCAAAGAGATCATCAGTATGATAAAATGTTGTTATTAATTCAATTAATACATTTAATTTCTGTTAATGTGCATTGTAAAATCTGCCATAATCATGAGTAATAGAAGTGTCATAATTTTTTTGTGACAAAGTTATTTATAATCATGTTTAATAAATAACATAGGAGATAATGCTTACTCAAAAATGTTTCACTCAATGACCAATATACAATAGTTCAAAATTTAGATCTTCTGCAGTTGAGGTAAAAAATTATAATAGGTGCAATTAAAGAGAAAAATACTAAGTGTAATTCAAAAAAAAAAATTCAAAACTTTTATTATAAACAATTTCTAACACTAAAAGTTTGAATCTTTTTTTTTTCCTCCATCTGCATAAAATACAATACTATAGAGGATATAAACTTATGTGACAAATAATTGGTGTTGGATGCCTGTACAGTGTACATAGACTTCTTTTCTGCTGCTGTTTGCTCTATTTTTATGTGAACGTACTTTTCTATTCACTTAATTTTCTCATCTCCTCATGATGCCTAACTTTAATTGGTGATTGATGATTCTTTTTTTTATTATTATTATTATTATTTGTTCTAATATTATTAAAAATTTCATATCAAGGTAGCAAAGTCGTTGAGAGGTCGGCAGTTTGACCCACTTTCTTTCAGCAGTTAGCAGTTATGTAGTTTTTTTAATTCTATTGGGAGAGATTCAAGAATGTTTACTTCTTGTCATTAACTACTTGTTAACAACTTCCCATCTCAATAATTTTAGAGTTATATTTTCATATTGGAAACTATAGCCGAATTTACTTTTACGAAAGTTTTAAAAAATTAGAGGTTTCCAGACAAAGTCAACTGATTATAAGATTCGGTATTTAAGAAAAGAAAACATTGACGACTTTGATTTCAGAGAAATATATTATGCTTTCGAGATTTATATTTAAAAACCCATATTCATAAATCATATGTCACATTTCACATTGTAATTTTAATTTTTCTAAAAAAATGATGCTGTCAACTTCAAAAAATAAAATAAAATAAAATAAAACTAAAAGTTCCAAATCTATAACGAGGTTAGTGGAGTATTATAATTGTGACTAGGTCTCAAATACTAAATATTTTAATTTTAAAGCATCCTAGTTTAGCTGCACATATAACTAAATTACCTGTACTAGTGTTTTGTGATTGTTGCCACTGGAACACTATATGTTTCTTTTCCTCAATGATGGGGTAAAACTCATTTTCAATGAAATAAACAGGGTGTTTTGTATGATTCTACTTTGTAAGCCGATGTAATTATTGTTTTTTTTTAATCTGTGCTGCTAATATATGTTCAAAATATTTATAAATGTTAATAGTATATTGCACAATCGCTTTTAACTAGCACGATCAAAAGAAATTATTAATTGGTTGAGTACCAATATATTAATAAAATATCACCAATTCATACGATAAGATAAGAAAATGCTACTAATTATACTAATATATTTACTGTTTATTTTTCTTGTTTGAATCTTGTAATTTTATTCGTACTCTTTCTCTTTTCTCTTTTTTCTTTTTTTTCAAATGCATATATTTTGTGCGAAAGAGTTTTTTGAAAGTGAAAGAAGACAGTATGTTGGGTGTAGATCACGTCTCATTGACAATGGATGACTCTTATTAATTTTATAACTCAACAAATTCCTTTTGTAAAGTCTAAATCTTAACCTGTGATCTAATCTTATGAAATAGGTCATATACAACTATCATGGTGACTCCCAACTACAAAATTGTTGAGAAACAAAAGATGGAACAGAAAATTTTTAAGAAGAGAAAAAAATTCTGGAAGTATGAGCCAACAGCAACCTGGTTTTTTTTAACTTTCTTTTTTATTTAGGCTTTCTTTTCTGCATATTTACAAGGGAATAAAGTTCATTATGCAGATATAGCCTGCACAGCTACAGCAGCAACTGAAAAATGATTCAATTTAAAAAAACGTTCGACATTGTTTCATTAATGTTTGTTGAAACTTGAAACCAAAAGAAAAAATGCATAGAAAATTTGAAGGTAGGTAGATGCCATTTATATATAATAAATCAAGTTTATAATATACATATGTGTGTGTGTGTGTGTATATATAAGTTTTTATTTTAATTACGGTTATAAGCTACATATGCTATGACTATGCTTTGGACTTCATACTTTTCCTTTATTTTCATTTTCCTAATCTATTTTTTTCCTTTTTTGAGGGAGAGTATTTTCTTCTCATTTTCTTCATTTTCATGTATAGACCATTTACTAGTATTAATTTAAGTTTTCAACGAAACATATCATTAATATACTTATTTTTTTAAAATTCATTCAATCTACCTAATCTTTGGTAAATTATGTCTATCTTAAATCTAATGTTGTCAATCAGATTTGGAAATCTTCATAAACATCACTTACTCTTCGTGAGTTAATGCCTTACATCATATATGGTTCAATGATAGAATTGGGAAAAAAATATAATTTATGGATAGATAAGAGAAGAAATTATTATTATTTTATTTTTATTTTTTAAAAGATAACTTGGTAATTAAAATAATGACTTAATACATAGAATAATAAGTATAATAACATAATAAATATTTTACTTATAATATAATTAAAAATTAATGACATTGTAAATAACCAAGCTGTTACTTCTAAGTACTCATTTCAAGTTATACTCCTTCCTTTTGCGACTTTCGGTCCCCTAATCAATTCTTAGATGTTTTTCTTTGGCTCATCTATATATTCTATATATCTATAAATCTCGTAGGAATCTGGCAAAACAGTGCTGGCTTCTTGCTTTTTGGGCTACATGAAAATTTTATTTTCTTTTAACTTTTCTATTTTTGATACATTCGAACTCATTTTTCAAATTAAAATCATTTGACACAGGCTTGTGCAATTGGACGGAACACCCCCTGGTTACAATTAAAAAGTCAAGTTCTAAAACACTTATACCCAAATTTTTAAAACTAAACTTGTCTAAAGATACTAATTTACAATTTATTGATAAAATTGTTATTAAATTATAGTCAAATAAGTAATAATTATATATATATATATATATATATATATATATATATATATATATATATATTAATATTTAAAATTTAGTATAATAAATAATAAAAGCAAATATTAATAAAATTTAAAACATTTTATTATTAGTTATATATAAAAATAAATCAAATATAACATAATATTTAAATTTAGTCGACTTTTTAATTTTAAAATTTAAGTTTAAAATAACTTATTTATTAATAAATATAACTATTAAATATTGATGTGTTAAAACATGTATTAAAACAAATATATTATAAGAAGTAATTATCTAATATATTAATTTTTTTCATTATTGCCTTTCAAAAAAAATTATACAATAAAATTTAATTAGTTTTTAAAAGTTTGAACATAAAAAAAAGATAGTTGATAAATATTTAAATTAAATATCATAAATTTAAAAAAAATACTATAATTATGCACAATATTATTAAAGATAGTGAGATAATGAAATGGTTAAGATGCTGAAATTCTGCCTTTAGGCCATTGGTCCGAATTCAACAATTGATTTTGCCTAATTTCTAAGTAAGACTATTTCAATCCAATCTATTTGCATCAATTTTGGATAGGCCAGTCAAATCTAGTTTTTGACTATCGTCAACCTATTATTGGAAGCACCAACTTAGAGGATTGTCTAGACCAAAATGGAGTTTGATTTCTAATCCAACCAATTGAATTGGTTAATCTAATGCAATTATAATTATGATAATGATTAAATAGCAAATAAAATTAACTTGTGAATAGAAGTCGGGCAAAACAAGCTATAAAAGCTTCTTCAAAATAAAAGTGGTATTTTTGTTCTCTCTATAAAATAGGTCAAATTCAATATGGTTATATACTAGTTAATTTTTCATAATCCAGAACCATTTGAGAATAGGAATTTTTGGTTAAAGTCTAAATTATTTTGCCCTTGATTATAATGACTGACATGTATTGAGCAGTATCTTGAGGCTTTTCGACTAAAAAAGAATGAGGCAAATTCTAAATTTGCCCCATATACAACAGTAAATTTTAATTCCCTAAATACATTATAGATTTTTTTTTTAAATGAGGGGTCACGGTTGCTAAAAAATTGTAACCGCAATTAAAAAAAATTGCTAAATGGGTCACGGAACCTATTTAATAATTTTTTTAAAATGTATTTTTTATTTTAATTTATCTGTTTTTTATGTATTAGATATAAATTTAAAGATTTGAAATTTTAATATTTCTAAAAAAATTTAGTTGTATTATTTTAATTATTTTGTAAATAAACACATTAAAGAATTAATTTAGATATCAATTATAATGATTTAAAAATAATAAAAAATAAAAGTTATTTTAAAAAAATAATGGCTAAGTGCCACTTGAAGCTAGTCCAAATGATAAGGGTGTGATAAGGATATACATAGTGTTAAGGGTTGAATCCCTCCAATATAATATATAAAAAAAAAAGGCTAAGTAGTTTAAAAAAATTAAATGTGAAATAATTTAAACTTTATAAAAAGATTAAGAAATAAAATTATTTTAGAAAAATAAAATACCACTGTTTAAGAAAAATAAATAATAATTCTTTTAAAATTAATGAAATAATTGAAGGAAAATAAAATTTTATTGAAAGTGATAAATTTTCTGTTTTTAAAAACTTGATAATTAGTAATGGTTTTAAAAAAAATTAATGAGCAATTAAATATATTTGTTAACTAATATTGAACTCAATATTAAAGTAATATAAATTTTAACTAAAATATGTACCAAAAAATTATAATAAACCAAAATTATTATTTTTTTCTATTTTAATCATAATTTATTTTTCTAGTTATAATATGAAAGAATGGGGCAAAATAATAACTACTTATTATATGGTAAATAATTTTTTATTTATTATAAATATTTTTATTACGTAACTTATTACTCCCAACAATTTTTTACAAAAACGAACTTTACAATTATGTAAAGCAAAAATTTAATTTAAGAGTCACAATTAGCCTTCAACTATAACCCCTTATATATTAAAATAATAAAAAATTTAACTTAATAATTAAAAAATCATATTATAACTAAAAACATTTAATGAAAATTTTGTCCTAATAAAAAAAATCGTATTATAACCAAAAACATTTAATAAACATTTAGTTATAATATGATTTTTTTTAAGAAAATGAATGTTAATTGTTTAATTCAATTTCCTTTAAACTAGATAAATAAATAAGAGTACTTAAAAATTTGATGAGAAATTAATTACAATTGTAAAGTATTGCTAAATTTGATATTGAAGTAAATTAAAATTTTTAATTGGTGAAAAGAAATAGAACAAAATAATAATTTTAGTTTATTATAATTTTGTTACACATATTTTAGTTAATTTTTTTTATTGCTTTAATATTAAGCTCAATATTACTTAACAAATATATTTAATTACTTATTAGATTTTTAAAAACTATTACTAGTTATCTAGTCTTTACAAAATTCAAATTTATCTCTTCTAATAAAATTTTATTAATTTTCAAAAGTTATTATTTAATTTTTCTTAAACAATGATATTTCATTTTTCTAAAATAATTTTATTTCTTAATCTTTTTATCAAATTTAAATTATTTTATATTTAATTTTTTAACTACTTAGTTATTATTTTTTAAAAATAAGTTTTATTTTTTTCTAAATAATTATAATTTTTATTTAAATTAATTCTTTAATTTACTCATTTATGAAATAATTAAATTAATACAACTAAAAAAATTTAAAAAATTTAAATTTTTATATTTATATTTCATATATAAAAAATAAACTAATAAAAATAAAAAATAAATTTTTTAATTTTATAAAAATATTTAATAAAAATTTAATTTTTTTAAATATTTAATTGAATGGGTCACAGTTGGCAACCATGAAGCAACCATGACCCATTCAATTAATTTTTTAAAAAAAGTAAATTAAATGAATAATCTTGACCCATTTAATTAAATTTTTATTTTTTTAAATGGGGGTCACGGTTATTTAAGAATTGTGACCTCTCATTTTTTTTTAAAAAAAAATCTATAATGTATTTAAAGAAACAAAATTTACAGACATATATAGAGCGAATTTAAAATTCACCCCAATATTTCTAAGTCAAAATCTCAGTATCTTGACATAAAAAAAGAGTAGTATCGAATTATCTGGTAAGTAAACCCAACCATATACACACGTTAATAAACTTGTTGATCATGGTTGACCATTGAAAGCCAATATCAAACTCCAGCGTTGATTATTAAGGAAGACCAAATTTAGATATGATTTTTTTAGAAAAATTCCTACCACGTCGTTATTTAATAAACTAGAACTATTTTATAATTAGGCTGGCACAATATTTTATTTATATGATAGTATTGTGATGAAGAATAAAATGTGGATCTTCTATAGTACTCTATTTATATATGATAATGTTATAACGAGTAAAATATAAGACCCACTGCCGCACTATCATATGAATGGATGAGAAATTTACTTACACTTAATATATTATGTTATCTATATACTATTTAATAACATAAAGTCAAATGACACAATTTAGCTGCATATAATACTCTATTTATGTAATAGTACTATAATTAATAATGGGATGTGGGCCTCACATAATACTGCATTTATATAATAGTATTGTAGTAAATAATAGAATGTGACACACACTATAACATTATTACATAAATAAAACGTTGTTAAAGCCTAATTATATAATTTGATTTCATTTCATTAGATAGTATATAAACGATGTGATATATTAAGTATAAGTAAAAATTTTTCTAAATAGTATTAAGTGATGCTCAATTATATAATTTGAATTCATTTTATTAAATAATATATAAATAACGTTGTATACTAAGTATAAGTAAAAAATTTTCTTTTTCTTCATGTATTTACTATTAAGTTCTCTGGTAAAAATGTTGTGTAAGTTTTTTTTTGAAACTATATAAAGAGAGAGAGAGAGAGAGAGAGTTTATTTAAGTAGTCTACTTATACAATTCTTATGCTTATAATATTATTAAAAAAATCTACAAATTCACATAATCACACTTTTTTTTAAAATGAAATTAGGATTATACCATTATGGCATCACCTGTCAAACCGTTCAGTAATTTTTTTTCCCCAAGTAGCAAACCTTAAAAAAGTAAAAAAAAAATAAAGAACAACATTATCTTCCTAAGCCAAAGATGTTATGTATATATCATTCTTTTATTTTACCTGTAAAATTGTTTAGTAACAAAAATATTATGTACATATCATACTTCCATTTTACATAAACTACTCATTTACATCTCTCTACGCCGGCTAGAACGGGACTACCTGCTGAATCTGTTCATCTACGATAGTACGATTCAAATAACGAAGATGAGGAAGAACAAGAAAAATGTGAAACAAAACACTGAATACTGGATATATGAATTTTATATAAAACATTCTTCATATCTTACATGCTAACTGTTTATACACCAACAATAACAAAAAGGATAAAATCATGGACTATTATGAGAATACCGGATCAATTATGACTTTCACTTATGGCCCTCCCCTCACATGGGCCAAGAGAGACTGTCAAGCACTCATGATCCTATATTATGTACACATATCAGCTATGGTATAAATTGGACATCAGATAGATCAAAAGTGGATATTTAAAGGTCAAGAAGATAAAAATTCCTTGCACACCAGAAGTCGCGATGTGCGGCGCAGCACTTGCTAAGCCTCTTCTAGGAATGATCAAAACTTCACTTCCATTAAGCAACAAAAAATCATGATATCCAAGGAAAAGCACTGAATAGGTAAAGATCTACTCCTTATATTACCCTTCCTGTTAAAAAGGAGTAACCCATGTCAAAATCATCCTCTAGACTCCTAGTCAGTGCATCAAGGGAGATGAAAGTGTAAACATCTGCGATGCGCCAACCCCCTATTATGGAGCTCGTTCATGCTGAAGGATAACACGACTAGCAGATAAAAATATTGCAGGGACACTAATAGCATCCTGCAGAAAAGAAAAAAAAAATTCTTATATGAGTCCATTGACAAGCAGGAGATGGTATTGGTCCCTTCTTCATGTGATATCTATAACACGCAGAACGGTTGACTGTTTTAAACACTTAAACAGAGTTAACCACAAGTTGGATTTGCAAAGTTTGCTTCTTTTTGGTCCTTTAATATCTACCTCTACTTCAGAAGCATAGAACAGCTACAATTCAAATAATTCTTGGGACTCCATTGGAGATGCCCAATATTGCAGCAGCGACTCCACAGTTAACCTTCGAGTCGCACTAAGCATTGAGATGAAAAACCGACAGCCATCAATTTTGTACTCTTCAAGAGGATTTCTATGTCCAAAACTCCTTACATTTACCTGTCAGAACTCTGAGATAAGCCTTTCGCCGATAAGAAAGCTCAAAAAGGTCAAAGAGGGCAAAAGGACAAATTACCGCTGAACTGAGTCTATTCATGTTTACAAGATGATCTCTCCAGAAACAATCTAGCGTTTTCACAAGAACTGCTCTCTGTATTCCACAACAAATTAAATTAAACAAATAAATAATTTTTTCAAAAAAAGAAATAGAAACTGAAAAGACAAACAATAAATTAACCAGGTATTGTTGGTCTTTTGTTCCCAATCTAGGAAGTATAGGCATTGACGTGAATACAAGTCATGATATTGACACAACATGGTGACACAACAAAATCTACTGCATTAATTCTAAGTGCCGCTTAGTGTCATGTCTTGTTTGATACAAGTATCCGACATGTGCCAAGCATGGACACGACAGATTTTAAAAATCCTTGGTTGCAATTCTGTTGATATATTAAATGGTTAATATGCAGTACTGGCACTACCACGGCAAGTTTGCCATTGTTGTCTATGTTGGTTAATTAACCAATGGTAACAAAAAATTTACCCACATAAAAGTGCACTTGAAGAGAATATCTGACCTCAATTTCCTTTACATGTCTTTCGTCGTAACCAGATTCTTCAACAACATTTAAATATGAAGCAATTAGAAAATCACCAAGGTACTTGCGAAGAAGATTAGTAACTGTCCGATAATTTCCATCCCTACATTAGACAAGCCAGTGGTGAGTGGTAGAATTGTGTATATACGTAGATTTCTTACATCTGCTATGAAGCAATTAACTCACTTAATTAAATCATCAGAGCAAATAGCAAGCCAACGTCTTAATGAAGAGCCCTTCCGGCGAATTCCCCGGAAGGCATTCGGAGTTGCTGGCAAATTTGGAAGGGAAAAGTTGACAATATCAATGGAACCCACATCATGCAATTGCCCAAGTGATTTCAGCAAAGTGTCCTTAGTAATCCCTGCAAAAGATTCTGCTACATTCTGTTTGAGCTTATTCTGCTATAATAGAATAATATTTCACTCTGCCAAAATAAGATAAGAGGAAGAATAATAAGCTTACCATGCAACAGCTTTCCACCGATTGTCACAAACTCTTTAATAAGTTTACTCAAATCCCAGCTGCCCAGATGCTACAATACCCACAAAAAGCAATAAATAAAAGGAATTGGTGAATAGAAAAATATATCATGCTAGAGGAAATCTTAACCACCTTTTGCGGATCAACGTTACCGAACACAATCTCATCCACCACAGCTTGCATGTACCTATAAGAAATTCTCTCTAAATTATAAAGGAGCCACTAGATGTGGGATAGCGGTGACTGGTAAGAGGTTTGGGTAAATTGCAAGAGATTTAGGTTCAAACTTCTGTATTTTCATGTATTATTAAAAATTTAGGAGGGATGAGGGTGAGAAAAAAAGAAAGAAATAGCAGAAGGAAAGGAAATACAACAAAAAGCCCTGATAACCAACAAAAGTGACTACAAAGATGATTTAAAAGAATCTGATGAAAACCAGTGACATTCACTAAAAAATGCTTGCAAATAATGTACACATTTTCCGTGTATGCATTATTTGTGCTATATGTCAATCAACAAAGATGTCGAATGAGCATAAAAAGGGCAAGAACAGAAAATAGAGGATACATAATACTAACTTGAACAGAGTTACCAAAGAACTCATTTAACTCCTAAACAAAACATGATACATCCTCATCCCACCAAATAAATGCTTGAAGTCTATAAATCTGCCCCTTCATTTTCCTCCTACACACTTTGAATCAATTTATATGACTTACGCTCCATGCATTATATCAAAACTATGAAACAGTTACAAATATTAGCATGCTGGAACACCTGAAAGTATGTTATCTTGTAAGATAGGCATCGGATTAGTCATCATGAATGAGAATTAAAAGGAACTCACTGGAATATGTGTTGGGAACAACTTTCATCATCTCCTGTTAAAATTAACTGCCTAAGTTCATAAACATGCTTTCGTTGCACCTGATAATAGAATAATTAGAAAAACAAATTAGTTTCTAAAGATGATTTTCAGACTTCCAAAGTACGCTCCAAAGATTCAATTCCAGATAGATGAATGAATTTAATTCATGAAATCAAACTTCAACACGCACCCTAGTACTTTTAAGTTTCATCTGACAAGGATTTTAAAACATTTTGAGAGGGAGACTGACAAAAGTTAATACTGAACATATCTGATCAGTGCAGAGCACTAAAGAGAAGCCATAAACATAATTCTATCCAATAACACATTTAATACTAAGATATGCCCTTGAAGATGCAGGCATTCCTCTCCAACCAGATAAACCAACAAATCCCATAAACCGCACAATGTGCCATTGCCACAAAGTTTGTTCTTTCATACGAAGATGCCTCAAGGGTAGAGTTCACTAACAGTGGAGATAACTCCCAATATTTAGTCTTTCATTCAAAAAGAAGCCAGGGGGACGAGGCTTATCAAAACTATAAAAGATACTTCACAATTTTTCCACAAATCTTGAATGTAATATAAGCCTTTCCTTTGATCTATGAAGGATTGAAACATGAGTAAATGCTGTCTAATAGCAAAGACAAAGACGGCCAAAGTAGAGGAAAATTTTGGGTTCAATATTCATTAATTAAATGTGAGACTAAATTTTGCATCTTTCTTGTTCTTTTAGAGAATTGAGAGTTTCTCATATGCAAATTATTTTTATAATTAAACGAAGTTTGCTAAGAAATAAGGTCAAAATCTTCCTTCTTGGAAAATACTCATTATTTGATTTTACAAAGTTACAGAAATCTAAAATGTCATTTCAATGACTGAAAAATGTTTTTAGACAGTAGACAAGATCCAACTAATTACACAATCTCACCAGAGTATGTTTTGAGACATCTACTTGATGGAAACATACCTCTAATACTTCATCAAACTCAACTAGGCTCTTCCTTATGCCGAAGAAGTGCTTCTCTGCATTAATTTGCAGTGCCAAGAGCTATACACATGATAATCCCAGTTAGTAATTGGAAGATGACATTCAACTAGCACAATATATGAATAAATAATATCAGGAAATGAGGCTGTATGGAGAAGAAAACATATTAATAGATGAAAAAAAAAAAATCACAATTCCCAAATCAATCAGAATGCAAAATAAGTAAACCGTGACCTGCTTCACAATGGCATCACCCTCAATTGGCATATCCTCATCATTTGTAATCTTTGATATAAGTCTCACAGCCCATTCAGTATCAAAATTGAACTTCCGAAACATTTCATCCTGCAAGCTATTTCATGATGAGATAATGTGAGAACAGGCTGACTATCCTCATTTTGTAAACCACACCTCATTACTCCCCGTCCCACTCACTATAGAACTGATAGAAGTGAACAGAAAAGAAATAGAAAACAATTATAGTCATATAACCCAAGGTCCTTGCTCTTAAACCTAAAAACAACAAATATAATAATAGAGAAAAAGATAGGAACCTCAATTCAAACTTTTGCCTCAATGACAAATTATACTCAAGACAATAAAAGTGGTTTTTGGCTTGCTGCAATTCAGTTTTGTATTTGAAAAGAAACTTTAAATGCTCATAAAAACCTCTAAATTCTATATTGACCTTGTAGTTTTCATAAATTTGATATCCACACAACTATTGAGATCAAGTTTGTTAATATTTACACCCAAACTTATCCATATTACCTACTCAATGCTGACGATAACATTATATCATAACCAACCCACTTCCCTTTATTTCAATACTTATACCATTAGAAGTACCCCAGTGAGAAGGAATAATCAGATCAATCATAAATTGTACTATTTCATCCTTTCAAAAGTGGGTAAGTTAACAAAGGATTGAACAATTAGGCTCCAAACAACATTTGATAACAGAATGACCACTTAAGTGGACCAAAAAATCCAAATTTTACATGAACACAAGTTTTTTCTAGATTATTTATTTCAATAAATACAAAGAGGAAAAAGAACAGTAAAGATCAAGAGATGACTATCCTTTTTTTATTTAAAATCACAATCATAATTTCTGAAAAAACAGGGAGCTTAAGCAAAACAATCAATGTGAATATGCTAGGACAGAAGCAGGTTGAAGCATCTAGTCAAGGCTCTGAGGAACAAAAATTCTTATATGGCACATCAGGACAAAGTTTCAAAAGTGAAAACTAACATGTTCAATGGTCACAACTACCAAGATATATGAAAAACATGTAGTAGTAGTAGTAGTATTTGATACCTGACCATAAACCGTGTTGATCCAGGATCCCCCTGCCTTCCGGCTCTGCCACGGAGCTGGAGAAAAGATTATCACAAATGGATTAAAACCATATGTAAAACACATGTATTAAGGATAATGATTACAATATAAAATGACATCACTGAAAGGAGAAAATCACAAGCTTAACATTATCAAGGTTAAACTTATGATGGCTAATTAGAACTTTAACTAGATTACTCTCAAACCATGAAGAAATCTCATGAACTTCTCACTGGATGAATAGGAAACATTTTATCAATTTTCACGTTATACCTTCCTAAATGTTTCACTTTTGAATAGCTATAACACTTCAATAGCAACTTCAAATAATTCCAAATTCAAGATGGTATTAAGTTCAGTGAAAATATGACAATATGCTCCTTAAATTGATGGACAACCATGCCACAGTAAACTAAAATTTAGATCTAACAGCATAGGCAGTCAAATTAACTTATAACTGTCTGCAGAAGAGATACACACACACACAACCATCTATTCTCCAAAAACTTGAAATTCTGTGACAATAAGTATAATTTGAAACATTGATAACTTCATTACATATAAAATCTAGCAATTCATCCAAGAGATGTATCCAAGAGTTGCCACATCATTGTTTCATGCAGTGAATTAAAGATGCACTAAGTCTACTAGTAGAGCTCGGTATTTGGCTGCTCAAAAGAATCATTTTAACAAAAAACATACATAAGAGATTTGATACAGTCAAAATTCATGAAGCCAGAAGTCCATAGCACACTAAAGAATATTGCTCAATGTAGCATACTTGTAACCACTTAGATTGTCACTATGTTCAAGTACCCACCTGGTTATCGATTCTTCGGGACTCATGCAAAGAGGTACCAATCACATGAAGGCCCCCAAGTCTTTTCACCTCAGACCCTTCATGCAAACAGTGCTTTTCACAATCCTTCAGAACTGACAAATAGGCAAGTGCTACTGTTGGACCAAGAGGGTACATCTCAGATTCTTCATTTGCAAGCTTTTCCAACTCATTCAAATTATATGACTGACTCATTTCAACAGCCTCTGAGATAAAAGATTTAGCCTTCTGATATGACCAGCTTTTGCCTTCACTTTTTGATACATATTTAGCTGAGTAAATCATGTTGCAAATAATATCACATTTTTGAGTTACATTCATTTAACAATGATGCATAAAAGAAACAAAATTTCATCTAAATTGAAAAAATTTCAAGACTAGAATCACAGACCCATTAAGGCTGTCTTAGCCAATAAAGCCAGTGACGATGATCCAACCTTTATCTTGGGAAGCACCTGTACCAAAAGATTCATTAATTAAATCATAAACTTTTGCAAAATAATAATAATAATTAATATAGATGTAGAAACTTTGGGTTCAATAATCCTTTGCACTTATTTTATTCAATAGCAACGGTGTACATACATAGATAATAAAAGGAGACAAATTCCTACCCTAACTAAAAGATGTAACATAATGCTAATCCTATTTTAATCAAAACAAAACACTTAAACTAATTCTAAATGGAAAGAAACATTATCCAAAATAACTATAAATAAATAAACCTTAATTAAAACAAAACAAATAAACCAATAATTCATGGTTCTCATCTCTTGTTTTCGGCTTCCATTTTGGTGGCTTGCCATGAATTTTTCAGCAAACATCCTTGGTGTAACCACTTTTTTGGCAATGATCACACCATAATTTTCCCCGTCTTTTTGACCTATTATCATTGTTGTAAGCTGTTGGGCCACGTGCTGCCAGTGCACTGGCTTCATCTTGATTTGGATAAGTGCTGGAACTTTTTGTTGGTAACCATGTTGTTTGGTTGCTGTTTGGGCGTTCTGTTCTTCATGTTCACCCTGTCTTGCTTGCGTTTTTTAGTCGCTTAGTTTATTAGTGATAGTTAATATTTTATTTTTGCCTTTTTTATTATGTTGTCAGCTAGTGGACTAAGCCCATTTTTATCCTTTTATACCCTAATTTTTTCTATAAATAAAACAGAAGCAGGAGTTTGAGCCCTGATCCTTGGCCATCTTTTAGAGAAGTCTTTCATATGCTCAAAATATAAGAGATTAGAAAAAAGCTAACATTTGGCATTTCAAAGAGTCTAGTTGAGACTGTTGATAGTTTTGCCTTAGTAGTTAGGGGCTCCAACTTAAGTGACTACCAGCTAAAAAAATCAAAATAAGCTCTAATGTGAACATTGCAACAAGGTTAGGCACTCACAAGTGCTGGACACTACATGGCAAACCAAATAATTATAAAGGGAAACAGAAGCAAGAAGTGAGGGGGTATGCTATGACTAGTGAAGACCAGAAACCATCTAGCAACTCATCACTCAACAAAGAACTCATTGAGTTGTTACATCATGTGCTTGGGCAAAAAACTCAACCTGACAAAGTAGTGGAAGCAGGTCCTGTAGCTTAATTAGGTAATTATTCCACTGCATTAAACACATGAGCTCAGCAAGGTAATACTAGGGTGATAGATTCCAGTACCATTGATCATATGATAGGTAATCCCCCATGCCTTGATAGTTTAGTAACTCTTTCTGTTAAGACCAATGTTAGTGATATGATGCTTTTACATTATCGTTTGGGTCATCCCAACTTTAAATATCTCAAGAGATTATACCAAAAATTATTTAATAAAATTCTCCTTTACAATGTGAAGTGTGCCAATTGTCGAAGCATGTTAGATCCACTTATTCCTCTCACCCTCATATTTTATCTAAACCTTTTTCTCTAATACATAGTGACATGTGGGGCCTATCAAAAATTAAAACAATTTATGGGGCCAAATGATGTGTGATGTTTATTGATGATCATATTCGCCTTACCTGGATTTATCTCTTGAGAGAAAAATCTAAAGGACCCGCGTTATTTAAGGTGTGTACTCCCTTATTCAAAATCAGTTTCATACAAACATTGAACTGCTTCAAACTAATATTGGGAGAGAATTTTTTAATGCTTTCCTTGTTGAGTTTTTGAGAGAAAAAGGTATTTGACACTAAAGTTCGTATGTTGACAGTCCTCAACAAAATGGGGTCTCTAAGAGGAAAAATAGACACCTTCTTAAGATCACTAGATTTCTAATGATTGCCTCACACATGTCTAAACCTTATTGGGGGGAAGATGTCTAAACCTTATTGGGGGGAAGCTATTCTCACAATCACTTATCTCATAGACTCCCCACCAAAACTTTACATTATGTCACTCCTTATGATCAACTCTTAAAATCCTACCCAAGCACTAAAATCCTTCACTCTTTGCCTCCAACTTCTTTAAATGTGTATTCCTTAGGTATTCTCCAACCAAAAGAGGGTATAAGTGTTATTTTCCCATCACTAACCCTTTTTTATCACAATGGATGTGACTTTCCTTGAAACTCAACCTTACTTCCACAAAACACCCATTCAAAGGAAGAGTCAAGATGAATGAGGTTTTCTTCATATACAGTTACCCTCATCCAAGCCTTTAACTAGCCATCACAACCCTACTCCCTCTCAAACCTATCTAAATTTCCTTGTTATAGCTCCTAAAGACCATGATGATTCTTCTAAACCACCTTCCTCCACTGTTACAGCCCCTAAACTTATTTCACAGCTCGAACCTGAGTCAAACAATGAGAATGAGGGTCACAAACAGAAAGAGCTACAAATTTACTCATGAAGGAAGGAAATAAGTGAGACAGAACCCTGCAGACTTTAAGGACAACACAATGAGTCCCCTCTATGTCTAGGTAACATAGATGATGATTTGAATGTGCCTATTGCATTGAGAAAGGGCATTAGATCTTGTACTCTTCATCTTATTTGAAAGTATGTTGCTTGTGACAAGTTGTGTTCCAAAATGCAAACTTTTGTTGCTAGTCTCTCATAGGAGAAATTACCTCATACTCTCGATGAAACCTTACAAACACGTGAATGGAGAGTAGCTGTTCAAGAGGAGATTAATGCACTCGAGAAGAATGGAATCTGGAAGATAGTAGATCTTCCTAAAAGAAAGAAAATAGTAAGTTGCAAATAGGTGTTCACAATCAAGTATAACGCAAATGGGAGCATTAATCAACTTAAGGCAAGGCTAATGGTAAAAGATTTACTCAAACCCATGAAGTGGATTACCAAGAGACTTTTGTTCCTATAGCCGAGTTTAATACCATTAAGTACTTCTTCTCTCATCGGTTGCGAATTTAGATCGGTTGCCTTACTAGTTAGATGTAAAGAATGCATTTTTGAATTGAGATCTAGATGAAAAGGTGTATATGGAAATACCACCAGGCTTTGATGCTAAAATAGGTGGAAAAACAAAGGTGTGTAGACTGCACAAGTCTCTTTATGGTCTTAAACAATCACCCAGAGCTCGCTTTGACAAGTTCACAAAAGCTGTTAAAAGCTATAGTTATAATCAAGGTCAATCTGATCATATTCTATTCACCACGTTCTTTCTTGGAGGTGAAATAGCTATTTTGATTGTCTATGTAAATGATATAATAGTAACTGGTAATTTTGAAGAAGAAATTATGTGGGTAAAATGTGTTTTAGCAAAGGAGTTTAAAATCAAGTTACTAGGTAACCTAAAGTATTTCTTGGTTATAGAAGTTGCCTATTCAAAAAGAGGAGTTATCACACAGAGAAAGTATATCCTTGATCTTTTTTGAGACTGATATGCTGGGTTGTAAGCTAGTAGAGACTCCCATAGAAGCCACGTACAAAATGGGATTCAAGAAGGATGGTCCACCTGTGGACACTAGGGATACCAAAGACTTATACGGAAACTGATTTATTTGTCTCATAGTAGGCCTGACATCAGTTTCGCAATAAGTGAGGGTAGCCAATTTATGAATAGGCCTACAAGAGGAGCACATTTTTGCCATTGTTAGAATCTTGAAGTACTTGAAGATGACACCAGGAAAGGGTATTTATTTTAAGAAGGGCACTGAAAAAAGTATAATAGTATACACTAATGCTGATTGGGCAAGCTTCATCACTAATAAGAGATCTATCTCAGCATACTATAGCTATGTATAGGATAATTTGGTTACCTGGAGAAGTAAGAAGCAATCAGTAATTGCAAGCCGTGGCGTAGAAACTGAGTATAGGGTTTATCATAGAGGATTTATGAAGGGTCGTGGTTGAAGCATCTCCTAAGTGAATTGAGAATCTCTGTTGAAGCACCTATAAAGGTATTATGTGATAATATGGCCACAATCAGTATAATGAAGAATCCTGTTCATCATAATAAAACCAAGCATGTGGAACTCAAGAATTTTACCAAAGAGGAGCTAGACAATGGAATTTTTGAGCTTTGTCACACAAATACTTAGTTTCAAGTAGCTGACCTCTTTACGAAGGTTGTGTCGCATGTTAAATTTGAGAATTTACCAGGAAGCTGGGAATGCAGAATCTCTCCTCTCCAACTTGAGGGGAAGTGTTGGTAAAAGTGTTGTTTGGTTACTGTTTGAGCATTTTATTCTTCATGTTCTACTCTCTATCTTGCTTGCATTTTTAAGTTGCTTAGCTTATTAGTAATACTTAATATTTTATTTTTGTCTTTTTCTTTTAATTATGTTGTTAGCTAGTGAGCTAAGCCCATTTTTATCCTTTTGTACCCCAATTTTGTCAATAAATAAAACAGAGTCAGAGAGAGTACGACTCTAACTAATTTCAGCCGAAAAAAAAAAAAACACTTTTAATCAACTTCCTTCAACTCTCCTTGCACCATACTTTTGAAAACACAACTTTAATTGAAGGTAGAGGTGTTATAGCAAATATCCTTCCACATACCTCATCAAATGTGCTATTTAGGTCCATGAGAAATTTATAAATTTGCCTCTTCTCAACATCTTTTTGTAGTTTGCTGCATCAGCAATGCATTCCCATATGTGGACCTCCAACACGTCCAGTTTAAGTGTATATAATTATTGGTTTACAGACATCTCCCCCTATTTTAACTCATGTATTTCTATATTAAACACTTGTACAGCATTCTCTTAGGTTGAATATGATTCTTGAGCAACTTTCCAAATCTTAAGAGCCATCTTATATAAGAGAAAATCTTCCACTATCTTGAGTGTCACTAAATTAACTGGCAAAATTATCACCATGTGATTCTCGGCATGTCAAATCTTGTGTTTGGCATCACTTATCTCAATCTGGCAGGCTCAGCCATATAAATAGTTCTCCTGTACCTTCCCACAAATAAACATGAGGACAATTGTTTCCATTGAAGGTGATTGTTCCCGTTACAGGTGATTGTTCCCGTTAAGTCTATGACTTGTAATCAAGATTGGTGTGGTGTCACAGGTGGTTGGACAACTTCGAATAGTTATCTTTGTGGATGATCTTGGAGTTCCATTATTCAGGAGGGTTTGGTAGCCATACTTAGGTGTAGGTTTGGTTCAAGTTGATGAAGCTCTGATACCATGTAGAAATTTATAATTTAATAATGCTTTGAGCTTATTTTATTGAATGGCAATTGTGTTCATTTAGAGAAGACAAAAACAAAGCAAACTCCTACTCCAACTAAAAAACGTAACATAATGCTAAATTTATCCTAGTCAAAACAGAACATTTAAACTAATATTATCAAAATCAAATTAGAACACTTAAAATAATTCTAAACACATGGAAGCATAATCTAAAAATAACTAAAAAAAAAGAAGGCTTAATAAAAAAAAATTAGTAAAATAACCAAAATCAACTTAGTTGAAATATACATATTTTCTAGCAAGAAGAAACAGCATGGATTACCTTTTGTGAAATTGCCCCACCAGCAAGTTCAATATTAGAAGCCTCTGGTGTCAAAAATGAAAGTAAGCTGTCCTCTATAATTTCTCTGGCGAGCATCTATGCATACCAGGAAAGAGTAGGCCCAAAGTCACTTCCAAGATCAAACTCAAGCCAAAGTGACACTTCAAACAAGATATATCATATTGCGGAAGATATGCAAATGCTTTTATGAACTTCTAGACATTGAAGATGTTACTGACAAAATATGCTTGTATATATTGTTCACAGTCACACAGAACACTAGCCACAAATAACTCATCTCACTGGGACACCTACTTTTGGATTTCCACCAAGGATTATATCTGTGCCCCTGCCTGCCATATTTGTAGAGATTGTAATGGCATTTTTACACCCTGCCTGTGCAACAATCTCAGCTTCTCTTGCAGCATACTGATTTATTATTTAAAAAAAAAAAGGAAGCCAAAATGGTGAGAGAGGAAAGATAAAGAATTTTCTAGGAAGTCATACGACAAAGACAGAGAACATTTGAATTGGAAGATACCAGCAAATTATACTTTCACAAACCTTGGGTCGAGCATTCAGGACATTGTGAGGAATATTCCATTCCTTAAGTAGACCAGACAAAAGTTCAGAATTTTCTACACTGCATTAAGAAAGAAGTATGGATACAATTATCCTCTCATCGATGGATCATTACAAAGTTGATGTGCAAATACAATAAATATCCAATCTGCTCAAGTAAAGCATCAAAGATCAAGATTTCATCATATTACCATAATAATAAATAAATAACAATAATGAAGACAATGTGGGACCAGATAACATGATGTGCTAACTAGCCAAAGAAAAAAACAAGGATATCATACACAGATTTTGAAATTCATACCCAGCAGTAATGCCATAATGCCAAGACATAATCAGTAAAACCAGAGGGATACAAAGGCCACTTTCTTCCACTACATAACAGAAAATAGACAGTAATATTCAAAACTCCAGCCAATTATACCACCATTAATAATTTTAAAATGAAACTTTCTTTCCATTGATTCAATTGCCAGTCCATCAAACTATTGCAACTTCAAACTGAAAAACACCATAGAATTACAAGTTATAGCCTGCTCAGTACTGATCTATGGAAATGAGATATTTATACTAACAGCGCAAATTAAATGTATAATACATGATAACAGCCAGCTTCTATCAAAGTCTAGATACTTAATTATTTTTTATGGAAAAAAGAAACATTATTAGAGAGAAGAAAGAAAGAGGAAGATAAGGTATCCTTATGCAACCTCATCAAAACAAGGCTCTGCAATCCTTAAGCATATTTTGCTCATAATAAATAAATAGAGCCTATCAAATATTTTGGAGCTTTTTGCTTATTCTCCTTGCTTCCCTTCCCTTCTTTCCCTCAGAAACAATGCATTTCTATTGGATGACAAAATGCCATTTAAATATGATAGAATACATCAACAGGCAACTAACACAAAATTTACCTGGTTGTCCCAACTAAGACTGGACGACCTTGTCTAAACATATAGTCAACTTCGCGTCGAACCTGCTCCCATTTTCCACGAGCAGTCTTAAATAATAAATAATAGAAGCATTAAATACTTGGAAAAAATTATAGTATTATTATGATGGGAAAAACAAATTATATAAACTACAAATACATTAAGCTCAAAAATGTAGCAATCACAAATAAACAATGTCCTACAGCAAAAGCTTGGATAGGCAAATCTTTCCGAATATTAGGGAGATTGGTGGGCACTTCGATGACTGGCATCTGGAACATTTTTAAGAACTCTTTCTCCTGAAATGATATATATTATCATTCTTGACATCACACATCATTTCACACTTAGAATAGTAATTGCAGATTAACCATTCAAATGCTATGTTAGAACTATATAGTATCTTTACTTCTGTTTTTGCAGTTCCAGTCATTCCTGACAACTTTGGATAGAGTTTAAATAATGACTGATATGTGATCTGTGCTACAACGACTGAATCTGCCTGTACAGGGTGATAATAGTGAAACTCAGAATCAGATAAATATTGATCACAGATGTCATAAAACAAAAGGGAAAAGACAAAGAACCACAGCATATACCTGAATCTTTAAACCTTCCTTTGCCTCTACAGCCTGGTGAATCCCCTCAGACCATCTCCTTTTCTCTTCAACTCTTCCTGTCAGCTGAAAATTTGTACAAATTATGTTCATCATATAGTCAGATTCATATGCAAGTGTCAGAAACAAAACGATAATCATTAACTAATAAAATTAAGGTCATAAACTGCTTGTGGATATGCAAGGAATTAAATATCATAGCAAACACATCTACAAAACAGTTGAGTTTATAACATGTATCTCAAGCTAGGTGCAGAAGCTATGAGAAACAGCATTTGCCTTGTTTAATGCTTCGAAGTATACATTTCTATTTTGACCTTGTATTGGCAACCAAACACACCCCACAGTAAACAGTTTTTTCTGGCTAATGATAACTACAGAAGTGAAGATTTGGATACGGGAGTGGTACAAAGGAGATTAAAGCTTTTGCCAACAAGAACAATCTGTATAAGACTTAAGAGTTTAGATCTTAACAAAAATTTTGGAAAGCCACATTGTTATAGGTGCAAAACTTCAGTTAATTTCACTTTTAAATAGTACTAACAGTACATGAAAATAAGCTATAAATAGAATGCTAAGAAAAAGAGAACATAATAAGCCACAATGTATATTAAGAAAGAAATAAATAATGTATAGATAAAAATTGCATAAATTTGAAAACATAAAGAAACCTTAAAAACATTACCTCATTGATAATTAAGGCCTTCCCATCTCTAACTATGTATTGCACATCTCGGCGATAGAATTCTTTAGCTTTTAAAGCATTCATCACAAATCTGCAGTAATTCAACTCTTACTACTATGTATATATGAAAACATTCAATAAGACATGCTACTAATTAGGCCAGAACAGTCCAGTATTTTAGTCACAATTTTCCCAGCATAAGCACTCAAAATTAAATGAAGTATAAAAGGAACAAACAAAATCCTGCTTGTTCTGAGGTTAGTATACCACTCCATCCAAGAAAATAAAAATATTTAAGAACAATTTTTTGGAGGGCGGGGGGGAGTCAATGCAGAGAGGATTATATGTGTTCCCACTAACGTTTTTTCAAGAAAGCACTGGAATTGCAAAACAGGTAAACAAGCCATATTAATAATATTTAACTAAAGGCATCCGGTTTATATATATATTTACCTAGCCCAGGGATCATTTTCATCCCAAAGGTCATTTGTTTCGAGAGCCATTTCAGCAAGAGCAATTCCTTCCTCAGTCAACTCGACCGAATTATCTTTAAGCTCCACATTATAATGCTGTTACCAAAATTAGCACAGATAACTATTTTCTTCATTTATGCAATATTAAGTTCTTAAAACTGCCTATGACAAAAGTTGCAAGAGATTGTACTCACAATTCCCTGTATAAGCAATTCAGCTACTTTTGCAGCAACAGGGTATCGTGCAGCATCTTTACTAGCCTGTGATACAGAAGTAGGAAAGTAGGAACTAGAATCAATCCATCGTTGAGCTCACTCCATGAAAATGATGATTTGAACACCACCACCTAGATTTTGTTTTTTCTCAAAGAAAACCAGCAACCTAGATATTGAAGAAGGGGATGGGCTGATGGGCAACAACACCAAAAATAAAGGTTAGGCTTACCTCACCACTAATTAACAAAGGATTTCTTCCTTCATCTATCAGGACAGAATCTACTTCATCAACAATTGCAAAATGAAATGGCTTTGGCCTGTTTTCTCATAGAACAGCCACAATTAATCCAGTAGCATTCAAAAAAAGGAAACAAAAAAAAATCAGCTGTCCAAGTAATATATACTACCATCTCATCACAAGTTGTCCACTACTTCCAGCAAGATTATCTCTTAGGTAGTCAAAGCCAAGTTCCTGAGGGAAGATGGGGAGAAAAGGAAAAAAATAAATCAAATGGAAAAAAAAAAAAAAGATAACAATGTAAGAAACAAATGAGGGATGTAATTACCGAATTGTTGGTATATGTTATATCACATCCATAATTGGATCTCCGCTCTTCAGCAGTTATCCCCCGCTGAGCTTGAAAAGATCATATAATAAATTTTAACAGTAAGCCATGCTATGATTGTTTATTTAGTAAAGATTGTCATTTATGTTAGTTCTTACAGAAACAATTAAAAATATATATTATTGAAAAACAAACCAGGTTTATCGATACATTAAATCATTAAAACACATGTTCTATTCTAGCCTACCACCAAACAAACTTTACTGTCCTGGTAGAGGTAATTACCTGAATAAGACCCACAGAAAGACCCAAGAAACGATGAACACGGCCCATCCATTCAGCATCACGTTGAGCTAAATAATCATTGACAGTTACCACTGCAACGAAGGAGAATGGAGAGAGAGAGAAAGCACATTACGCAGGTCCAGTTATTCTGGTAAAGCTTGAATCCTGCAGCTGAAAAAATACCCTACACATCAAAGTTTTCAATTTGTCAAAAATACATACCATGGACTCCCTCACCAGTCAAGGCATTGAGATATGCCGCTAAGGTGGAAACTAATGTTTTTCCCTCCCCGGTTTTCATTTCCGCAATGGACCCATCATGAAGCACCGCTCCACCAATAATCTAGCAATAAAATATGCAGCTGAAACAACTCAGTGACCCACTCCTCATATATATACAAACCATTCAACCAAGAGAAACAGAAACCTGGACATCAAAATGGCGCATTCCAAGTTTTCTTCTTGCAGCTTCACGAACCACAGCAAATGCCTCTGTAAGATTACAATTAAATAAAAAAGGTGTCATAGAAACATCAAACTCCGACCCAGCAATTTAAGTGAGTTAAAAAGCAAACCAGCTTGAATATCAGCAAGCGTATCCCCTCGCCTGAGCCGGAGGCGAAACTCCTGGGTTTTCGCAGTCAACTGCAGGCAAAAAGAATTCGTTTTAAATCCAGGCAAAGTAAACAACGGTGACCATCTTCGTAATCAAATGAACAACCTGCTCATCAGAGAGTCTCTGTATCTGCGGCTCGAAGGCATTGACGGAGTCCACCAGACGATAGTAGTCACGAACAACCCAGTAGTTCAAGCTCGTGAAATCGTTGATAGTCTTTTTAATACGACCCATATTCTCCTGAAAGAAGAAACGATATATAATCATCGCTTTCACATACGCAAAATATCAAACAAGTAGTGGGCATAGAGCACATAACTGCACCTTCACAGACGCAACAACGGGTGTGCACCTGCCACAACGTCGTCGCAGCCGACGCCAGGAGGAAACAGAAGAAGATGGTACAATAAAGATGACATTGGTATTAAAGGGAGATGTTGTTCTCGGAAGAGGTTTTATACCAAATAAATACGAATTTGGGAGCGCAGGCACAGTGGCCATAGCAGAGCTCTGCTTGTACCTATCCCAAACTTCAACGAGGGAAAGAGGGTTGCTTGTACAGAGCTTTGAATGCACTAGTTAATCACTAAGTTTTATGCCATTGGTTTGGACTCGAGTCTGTGAAGATGGAAGTGATAGAGAAATTTGTCGTTGGACGAACATGGCCTCGAGGAGCAACTATATTAGCATAAACGACACAAATTGCATTCTCGTTGTCCGTTCTTGGTCAAAAAGCAAATCTCATTGTCCTTTTTTCCCCTAGCATTACACTTTAGGCATACTCTTTTTCTTTTTTTAATCTTTTATGCATTCTCATTTTACACTTAATAATTGTGAAACATATATATTACATTAGTATTGTGAAAGTTAGCAACATCTACATTTTTATATTAGACCAACAAACTCTCACTTCTTCATTAAATAATTAAATAAATTATAAAAAAAATCTCTATTTCAATAATATTAGTATTTGTCAAAAAATTTGTTCATGTATGTCTCTATATTTTAAAAAAATTTACATCCCTTAATATTTTATTATGGAAAACAATTTTCATTAATCCAACAATTAAATTTTAAGTAATTGCCATTTGATATAGCAATGTGAAATTTTAGAAAAATTAAATAATAATAAATTTGTAATCAAATGGCTAATAATTTTTTTATAAGTAAACATTTTATTGTACATTAATTTTATCATATGTTGATGAGGAATCAAACATGTTAAAGTAAATTTTTTTAATGGAAATTCATGACTAGAATTTTTAATTGTGGATCGTATGAAAATTTTATTCTATAAAAGAATTATCCAATATCGTAAAAATAATTTTAATTAGCTTCGGTGTCAATTAATTTTTATATATATGTATGTCTCTGTGTCTGTCTATATATATATATATATATATATATATATATATATATAAAGGAGCAAGTTCTAATATTCTGCCTATTTTAATGAAATTTTTTTAAATTATTTGATTAGATTACTTCAATGATTTAAAAATTCATTCTATGTTAATTTAAACAATATTTTTTAATAAAATAATTTAAAATTTTAAATATCTGCAAAAAATTACTTTCCTAATTTAAATTGCTCCATTTATACACATTGAGTGGAGTGCAAAAACTTCTGTGGCATCATTAGAATGCTCAACCAGGTAGGGCTTTCAAAGAAACCCACCCACCCCCCCCCCCCCCCCCCCCCCCCCCAAAAAAAAAATTTGGAGAGGACGCACAAATTTATCATTTGATCCAAACTCACTCAAACCAATTTTCTTTTTCTCTGGAAATAACAGAAGGATCTACTATCCACTCCTCATGTATTTCCTTTACGTCAGTTAACAATTGAAACTGAGAGAGAAAAGAAAAATCATACTTTCAACTCTTCAATCCTCCGAAAACATCAAATATGAGTGTAAGTCAGGAGGTCAAACAAATCAGATTTGACATAAAACCACACAGAATTTTCTTCTTGATCACTCAAATGGTTGAAGTGGCTGCACTAGTCAAGAGGTTTATTAGCTTAATTCTTTTAGAACACCTAGCGAACTTGTCCACTAAGTGTAAGTATTTCCTAAAGGACAGTAATTAAAAAGCATAATAACAATGTTACATTCACCTCGCAGTTCTTAAAGTGAATTTAGTGTAGGTCAAACGACGTCTCAACTTAAGCAAAGTTTACTAAATAAATTTACTAATTTATATGGATTAAAATATAATTATTTTAGATTAAACATTGTAAAAGATTGTCATCATTATTTTTCAATCATTAAATTCTTTTAATAAGTCGAATGGTGCCACTTGATTGTGGCATTGGTGCCCTAAGTGACATCATAATTTGGTGAAGTTTATTATTCACAATTAGGCACTTCTTACATGCTACCACAAAACCAAATTTTTCAATAGATACGAAAGATTGAAACAATTTGTATTCATATGATATTATGATTTGAATGGTGCCACTTAATTGGGGCATGGGTTCCATTACCAAAATAAACTATATTAATTTAGCAGCAAAAAATTGTTATTGTTAATTCAGTTAAAATATTATATTTATTTTAACCGAAGAGTAGATTTATCAAGGTGCTATGCAAACGTGGTCAAGGGCAAGTGGCACATACTAAAGAGACTAAATTGGACTTGAAAAGCAAAGAAATTAAACAACTCATTTATTAATGAAGTTAAGGGATCAAATTGGACTTAAAAAGAAATTAAATTAAATTGAAATAAATAATAAGTTAAGGGATCAAAAATATTAATGAAGCCCTTTTTCTTATTTTTTAGTATAGATAGATATCCTCATTTTGCAGTTAATAATCTTTGAGTCTTCACAGTAAATATATCAATATATTAAAGGATAATCTTAGAGGAAGAAAAATTAAATCACTTTACGCACTGGCACAGTAGATTATTGAAATTAATTTATTAGCAACTTGATATGACCAATTAATCTCAACTGCCGAAAAAGTGTTAAAGTAAAAAAATTCAATGCATCAAAAGAAAAATCTCTCTATATATAATTGATAAAACGGAAAACGTAAGCTAGGTACAATCGAATCACAGAAAGTGCATTACAGTGATAGAATTTCTAGTCTAATTATATACAAAAAGGACCCCACGGTATGAAAAACGAGATGCGCCTATGGGTTGTAAGATGTGTACGTAACACCCTTCTTTTGAAGAAAGAAAGGGCATAGATGAATAGAAAGCCATGGGAGAATTAATAAGGATTTGAAAGCTAATCAACGAGAGATTATGCATAATATGAGAAATATTAGAAAAACTTGTCTACTATGCTGCATGGATAAGCGAAAAACAAGCCCCTCCCCGCATTGGACGTGTATTTAATACAGACACACATATGGTACAAGTATGTATGTATCTATAACATTTTTTTTTATTAGGTGCATTTCAAAATGTTTTGAAACATGCTGAAATGTCCAAAAACAGCTTCAAATCGGTGACAAAACAGGCTGAAACGAAGCTAGAAAGAAACATTGTCGTTAGTCTCTCCTTCTTGTAAGTTTATTCGGCCTGTTAATCTTCATTCTTCATTGAGTTGCAAAGATGTTTTTTTGAAGCAAATTAGTTGACTGCTTACAAATGTCTTGTTCATTGCTTGACTAGTAAATTAAGTTTCTTCATTGCTTGCTGCTGTTGTATGCAAATTTCATTGCTTGACTGGTTGCAAAAGTATTCTAATATTCTAATGAACTAACTAAAATGTGGAATGTTAATGGATATCATTGAAAACCGTTGGATGAGGCTGAAGGTCTTGAAGTTACAAATTGTCTTTAGATTAATCAGAATTGGAACAAGATTTTATAGGAAATGCTATATATATATATATATATAATCATATATTCCTGTACTTAAATTTTAAAAATTATCATATTTTACGTATCGCACCATGTCGTATCAATACGCATACTGTGTCAGTGCTACATAGCTTGCCTGAACTTTCAGCACTTAAACCATATGATTAGAACAGAGGCATACCTGGTGAAACCCTACCGATTCCCATGATAAACCTGGAGCAATCAAATACATCACGGCATTTGAGTGTTGATAATTCACAAGCATAAACAAAAACAAACTCAGAGAGTGATAACAAATTACATAACCATAAACTTTAGAATGCTTTCGGAGTGATTTGGTGTGTTTACTTAGAGTGCAACGCAAAAACTTATGTGGCATCCTTACAATGCTCAAACCAAGAAGGGCTTTCAAAGACCCCCCCCCCCCCCCCAAAAAAAAAAAAATGAAGGAGACCGCAAATTTATCATTTGTTACAAATTCATTCAAACCAACTTTTTTCTTCAGACATAACAGCAGGATCTGTTATCCTCTTCTCATGTATTTCCTTTCCATTAGTAAAGATTTTGAGATGAGAAAAGAGAAGGGGGGGGGCAAACAAACAAACAAACTTCAACCATTCAATCCTCCAGAAATATGAGAGGTTAGGAGGTCAAACAAATCAGATTTTACATAAACCACACAAAATGTTCTGGTTAGTGATATAGCCTTTTTACTTTTTTTTCTTTTTCAGTTGGTTAGCATTCTCAAGTAGTAAGTATAAATCTCTTTCTCTTTCCACTTACAAAGATATATTAATATGCTACAACATGGGAAAATTATGTATGACAATGTTACACCAAGCATGTCATTTCAATTAGTCCTTAGGATCTGGAATCATAAGAGGAATATCTGTATTGTAATGAGAAAATGTCAACATGAAATATCTGTCATTGTGGTACTAAATTTATGAGATCACACAGCACTCACTTTATAGGCAATAAAAAATAGCTTTTGCATCAGAAAAAATGCAGACAGAGAGATAGTTCCAGCCTGCTTACCTTAAAACAATTAGGGCACAATTGGTTGCAAGGGAAGGAAAGGAATTCCCTCTCCAAAGTTGTGTGCTATCTATTATGCTTTTATAATTATTATTTAAAAATATCCATTCTTTTTTATTACATAATTAAAGTAGAGATATAAAAGTTATTTTTCATTCACAAAATTATTTTTTTTTTGCTTTCCTTTTCCCCTTTCCTGTGTACCAATCGGGATGTTAGTAAGTCTCTTTGTTAGAGAGGAGAGACTTATTGAATTACTAGAAATGAAGCCAATGGCTAAAATGATATCCCTCAAGATAATCAATCTTCAATTTATGCAAAATGCATCACTTAAAAGTATCCTCTCATTGAGAAATGAAAAGAAAATGCCAAGGCATGAGTTTAACAAATAACTTAAGTAGCGGATGCAACATACCTTGATAGACTTATCAGCAAATCCAACAAATAGTTTTCCTTGCCAGCATAATATAGCTGTTACAACAGAACTGCAAGGAATATATCCAATTGAATTGACGACCAGTTGAAACTCATCTCCTGACATCTCCTACATTAATAACTTAGCTAATAAGCTTATATGCTGATTGGAAAAAGTTAATAAAATAAATATATAGATGGAATACCAACGATTAATTTTTCACAGCTATAAAAGAATGAACAGAACAAATTGACTTCACATACATGTAGTTGCAAAGAAAAGAGCACATGATTTTGCGCTTGTACCTGTATATTAATTTTTTTGTCCCAACCTCCTGTATAGAGGCATTTCCCCTGAATACTAATGGCAAAAATGGCACCACTATGCAATGTTTTGGAGTTCATGAAGATGTCATTTCTCCAGACCTATACAAGCAAAGGATAAAATAAATATAACCCAATAATGGCAGCCATGTGTCATGCACATTGAGGCCATATATTATTTTCAAGTGGAACACAGTTCAATAAGTTCAGGAAGTATATAACCTTTATGCATCCATTCTCATGAGCTGCAACAAGCAAATGTCTATCGGCAGTAATAGACAGGACAGATTTCATCTCTCCAGGCATACCCAGCTCTATCAACAGGCTGTGATCAATAAGACTCCACAACCTAATGGTACCATCCCAACTACCACTGTAAAGAACCTCATCACATATTGCAAGTGTGGAAACTACAGATGTATGACCATTCATTGTGCATATTAGAGTTTCATCCTGGGAAAATGTACAGAAATCCATAGAATGCATGTCAAACAAATTTTTCATTTCAGCTGTAACATAAGTTAACAAAGCAAATCTCAAACTCACCTTCAATGACCAAGCTTTTATTGATCTGTCTCCACTTCCGGTGTAGAGGCAAAGATTTCTTGAAACAACCAGAGAATGGATACCATTAAAGCGCCAATCCTTCGGCTCATACCACTTCCTCAATGGATCTTGCACAAAAGGGATAGTTATTCCCCAGATAAATATACCCCCTCCACTGTCACCACTTATGCACAATGGTTCTTCTTCATCCACGTAAACCAGAGCCATGACTTTATTCTCATGACCTCTAAAGGTGTGCAAATGAGAAAAGTCCTACATTATACAAATGAGTCTCATTAATAAAATAAAAGAGAAAGAGCTTGTGTCATAATAACCTTTTTAGTCCGTGACAACAACAACCCAGCCCTTCTAACTTTGTCATATTTATAAATTAATGCTTCACGTTGCATAAAAATCAAGCATTCACGTCCGTTATTGCAAATCATCCCTGTGAACTAAAAAATTAATTATCCAATATAGCTCAAGGAGGGAAAAGTAAATGTACTTCTGAAGGAAACATGCCTAATGCAAGTTTTTGTAGACTTCTAATTTTAACAACTTGCAATATATTGACTTTACACGAAACCTTCTTTTCATATTAAAAACAAACAAATGTTAATTTTGAAGGGAAAAAAGGAAGTCCCGTAATTTAAAAAAGGAACTAGTACAAAAATCCTAACCATTTTTGTCGTTCTTCCTCCTTTATTTTTTAAATGGCCTAATAGATTTCCAGAAGACAATTTGCTCACTGACATCACATAGCAAAAACACCTGAAAAACTATTTGCTGTAAAACTTTATAGGCAAATCTTATACCACTGCATCTTCATTACCTACAACAGCAATGAAGGCATCCTCATGGCAACATTAAAAATGAGACTATTCCTCCAGTAGAATATTATCAGATAGTTGTGTTTTTGGAGTGTTACCTGCAATGACCATACATGGACGGTTTTATCAAATGAGGAGCTAAACAGAAATCCCCCTGCAAAACCAAAGAAAAAAAACCATTTAAATACAATATGCTCAATGGACTTACAAGATATGATACACTTCTTCATTGCACAATCACCACAAACCCTGACGGATCAGGCACCACTGAAGTGAAACTCTGGCCATGGCATAGGTAAAGCAACCTTGATGCAGACACTGATAAAGAACTAAGCTTATAATATAGGTTGCAATGTTGCATTGTACCATACAGTACCAACTTGTATAAGCACTTCAAAAGATTTCAAAACAATTTATGGAAGACATAAGAAACTATGACTGAACCAATTCAGAAGCCTCAGGTTCATCTGGCATTCCAATCCACAATATATGTAAATTATTGGATGCCTTATCTATCAATTGGTTGAACGCCTTAAGCAGACTTCTACTTTCAATACCAAAACTAAAATATACCTTGTTCTGTTATATCCAAAGTTATAGTCTTAAGTTTCAGATCATCCAGGCATAATAAATAAACGAAATCAAGAAAGATAATTGATAGTGAAAGCAATGTATCACAGTAAAATTAGGATTTATACCTCCAACAGCTAACCCAGTGATACAATCAAGATGGCCTCGCAGATCTTTAAGTTCAGTCATTCCCTTAGATAGGTCCTCAACAAAATATTCATCAGATTTCTCCTCCCCATCTTGAACAAAATCTGGTAGATCACCATTTTCTTTGTCCTGCAAATCACATTCTCTCTGTGCTTTTGAGCATTCCTGGGGCAACTGACACAACTCCCCCAGAATCAAGCAGCAAAATCCGCTGTCTCTATTTATTGAGACCTCCAAGGTGCCTAGAACATCAAATTGAGGTTTAATTAGCATATCCCAAATGCATTTCCTTACACCTGCCACATCTGGGCGACTTCCTGGATCTATTTCCAAACATTTGCAAAGAGTCTGCCTCAACAACAAATATTCTGATCCCAATTTATCTTCCAACAAGGAACTAACTCTCTCCACCCAACAAATATAACTAGCTGAAAAGTCAAAGCCTTTCTTCTCTTCATTCATTTCCAAGGTATACCGAGGGAGTGCATTTCCAAAAAGAAGTTGCAGCAGTACACAACCCAATAACCATACATCAGAGCTATACCCAATGGGGTATCTTGTGAGCCCGCTCTCTAGAGTAACAGTCTCCTTCTGCAGTAACGCAAACAAACCCTCTGGGCTTATGGAAACCTCATCTTTGAAGACATACTCGCAAATTGCTTCTTGTTTATCTGTATTAATAGAGCTACTAGAAATTGCATCCATTAGAGCGGAACGAATCTTTCTTCCCTTCGCTAATGCTTCATTCAAATTAAAATAAATGCCACCAAGCTCATCAAAACAGAAGCAAGAAAGCCCAAAATAGCCGGCAACCAAACCTTCTGTGTGCAAAGCAGTCAAGGCTTCACAAATACTTATACCTCTCATTGCAAAACTAACAAATCCATCTCTATTCAAAGCATCTCCAGCGAGACCGACAAACCCATTTCTCAACTCACTAAACTTCTCAGCAAGACTACCATTGCGTCTCTCACACACTAAATGTAGATGACCATCAACTAAGTCGCTCCACAAGCCATAAACTTTACATATCCTATTCTGTTTCACGGACACTTTGAGAAACAAAGCCAATTCTTCCCTCTGTGCCTCTTTCAAACCCTCCAAACATATCATAATTCGGGCTACATAACTAAACTTGAACTTAGAATGATTGACAGGCGGTAGAGAAACAATCGGAGCAAGGCTCAGGCTCTGGTTTTCTTTTATGCAAACCCTACCTTTCAAAGAAGAAGTTGAACTGAATCGCCCCCGTAGAACAAGGCCAAAACCAGGGCCTTCGAGGCCAGGAAGTTCAGATTCAATCGAAACGACGTCGTGTGGAAGAATCCAATCCTTCCAGGCGGCATACAACTCGTCCGACCAGAATCGAGTACAAAATTCAGGGTGATCATCACCATTCTTTGCGGTCTGGCGCTTCGATTTCTGGGAGTCATCAGAAGAAGAAGATGGGTGATCGAGACAGAGTCTGAGGAGGTCGATGTTCTTGGGAAGGGCAGAGGGGCCTTGCTGAGTAGGGTACTTGACGAGTTGAGTACACGCAGGGCAGCGAATGGTGGTGGGGTATCGTTGTGGGAGTTCAATAAGACAGGCTTCACAAACCGAGTGACCGCAGGCAAGTACCCTAGGAATTGTGCTCTGGTCGTTGTAAGTTTGGAGGCACACCGGGCACTCCGGTAACTCCATCGGGACTAAGACTCTCCGCCGTCGCCGAGACTCCGTTCTGAGCTATTAACGCCAGCGACGCTTTCTGAGCGGTTTTTATCAACGACTGCAATCGCAGTGAAACAGTTTGTTCCAAAAACGGCGATGCTTAACGCCTGCTTAATTTTTGTTTTTGGCTAAAAAATAATATTTTAGTCTAAGTAAAAATTTATTTTATAATTTTTTCAAATAAAATATTTTTTTAATTTGGTTCTCCACAAATAATTATTTTTAAATTTATTTTTTCATAAATAAAATATTATTAATAATATTTTTTATTAGTTTATTATTTCATTTATTTATAAGAGATATTATTAATAATGATTTTATTTATAAAAAAAATAAATTAAAAGACAATTTTAAAAGATTAAATTGAAAAATATTTTATTTATAAAAAATAATTTTATGAAAAAGTAAATTAAAAAATATTTCCCTTGATAAGAACCAAAAAGAAATTTTAGTAATTTTAATTTATTAACTTTATTTATTATTTTAAATTAATTCTTTAAATTTAAATTATTTTAAGATAATTTTTTAAATTTCCAATTCACCTGATTGAAACTTTTTTAAAAAAAATAAAATCCACTTTATTTGAGGTAAAGTCTACATGTCTTTATCCACGTTATTTAACGATGAAATAACAGATCCAATCAGCATTTTTTTGAAGAAAAAAAATATAGCGATAAAACAGCAAAACGTAGCGTGACGTCGCCTCCCATGCTCCATCTATTTCTAGCTCAGCTACTTCGACCGCCCCAACCGTTTTTGAAGTGATCTTTTGCTAGTTCGCTTTGATATTTGCCACACACTCGACATAAATATCCATGTTTCGTTTCTTGGCCTCTGTCTTCCGATCTAAGACTTCTTCCACGATAGCATGGAAGTTATGCTGCATTCAAAGTTTTATTATTTCCAGGCTTCATAATTGCTCAACATAAGCTACATACACATATAAGCTTCATCCTTATGGTTTTACTATAACCAAACTTATTTATGGTGATGACTGGTGTAGCTTCTACGCCAGTTTGGTTCGGATGGGGCTTTTGGGTGTCTTCCTTGTCATATACAGAATTAAGCCTAACCCGAAACGACTTCTTGGCCTCACGATGGCAGAAAGTAAGTCTCCTGTGGCCATGGATTACATATCATGTGTATGATTATCTCCAATGCTTAAACTCATATGATTTCCGTTCTTTTGTAAAGATGCTGCCTACGAATACCATAATAGGATGACTAACACCAGAAAGCTATAGACTAAACTTTGATGGACATCTCTACTGGATCTCAATGGGTGCCTTATTTGGATTTACATATAGTTTTCAATGTTGGTTATGTTCTGGCCCTAAGTTTCCTCAAGTGCAATTGCCTTCTGCGTTTTTTTTTCTTTTCCGGCTGCGTAAAGCTAGAAAATTGTGAATACATGAACACATTAATATGATGATATGAACAAAGGGTAAAATTGCACAACATTGGGAGATAAATTTAGCCTCTGGATCATCTCGTGCTATTTTCTCGAGTAAAAGGTTCATTGAAATTCAAAAAAGTAAGTATTAGGTAAATAAAAATATATAAATTAAGTCTTAACTATGCATGAAACGCGATAAGAAGATGCTTAACCAATACATTAACTATAGTCAAAATTCATAATAAATTACATATTAACTAAAGATTATAAGTGGGGCTATAAGAGGTGTAGTTTTTTTTAAGCTCAAACCCTCCATTTTGGGTTGACCAATTTGTAGTCTAATAGGAAGCTTTCTTTTGTGTTAAGCTTTTATTATTTTATTACTTTTTGATTCCTATAAAAAGGAGCATTGTAATCGTGCCTATGTTATTGAATTTTTTTTTTTTTGGTGATTAATTGAGCTAATTCTTTTCCTCTTCTCTTTCTCTCTCCGTGCATGTGTGCATGTGTGTATTATGTCATATTAATAACAAATTGGAATCAAAGTCAATTAAATCCAACTCTAGCTTTTAGAGAGATTTGCGAGAAACAAGAGTGTTCTTGTATTTTTATGTTTTTGTGAGAGAGTGTTTCACTTAAAAAGTGAGAGATGTTAAACAGTTATAATATTGTATGGTTAGGTCCCAAATTAGATGAAAAACTTGATTATAGTTATGGGGAGATTTTAATGTCTACCCACCTTAAGGCTCACAATCTTTGGAGTCTTGTTGATCCTGACTTGCAAGAAGAAGCTAATGCAAATGTTCACGCACACATGCATAGAGAAACAAATAAAAGAAGGTAAAAAGAGACCTATAAATCTAACCTAACAAGAGTTTAATTGGAAATCTGAGGTATTTAACTACAACCAGACCAAATATAATTTTTAGAATTGGATTACTTAGTAGATTCATGGAAGAGCCTCGTACCTGTCATTTACAATGAGCAAAGAGAATTCTTTGATATATCAAAGTTACTTTGAATGAAGGATTTTTTTATGCAAGTATCAATTATGTGAATCTTGTTGGTTATATAGATAGCGATTGGGTTGAAGATATAAAAATAAGAAAAAGCACATCAGGGTATGTTTTTCATCTTGGCACTAACATAATATCATGGTCTTCAAAGAAGTAACTTGTGGTTGCATTATTTACAACTGAAGTAGAGTACATAGTAGTAGTTAGTTATGCTATACAAGCAATATGGCTAAGAAGAATGGTTAAAATACTACATCAAAAATAGGATGTTCTAACAGAATTATTTTGTGACAACAAGTTTGTTATAGTATTGTGCAAAAATCTATTTTTTCATGAGCAATCCAAGCACATAAACATTTGATTTCACAAAATTAGCAAGTTGGTAACTAAAAAGGAAGTAATGATTAATTATTGTCAGACTAAAGATCAAGTTGCATATATTTTTACTAAGCCACCAAAGTTTGAATTATTTTGCAAATTAAAGAAATTGATAAAGATGATAAATTTCTACCAACTTGATTTAAGGGAGACAATGTCAAGAAAATAAAAATATATAAATCAAGCCTTAACTATGCATGAAAGGCGATAAGAAGATATTGAACCAATGCATTAATTGTAGTCAAAATTCATGATGAGCTACACATTAGCTTAAGACTAGAAGTGGAAGTGGGACTATGAGAGGTGCAACTTTCTTTAAGTTCAAGCACTCCATTTTGGGTTAGCCAATTTGTGGTTCAATCTTTTTTTTGTAATAAGTTTTTATTATTTTATTACTTTCTAATTCCTATAAAAAGTATCATTGTAGCCGTGCCTATGTTGTTGAATTTTTTTTTTTTTGTGATTGAGTTAATTCTTTTCCTCTTTTCTTTCTTTCTCCATGCATGTGTGCGTGAGTGTATTATGTCATATTGATAACAGTAAGGAATCTAGCAACAGTAATGATGTGCAGAGCGTGTCTGAGAGTTCTCATTCCAAAGCTGTGGTTGAACATAATGAAGATTAGATTATTTTATAGACGAACTTTCTAAAGAGAGCTTTGCTTGAGATCTTGCTTCAAGCAGAGATCTCTTCAGGACTAAGATTTATTTCCCTATAAAGAGAAGGCAAAAGGGCTAGCCACTGAAGGAAAACAAAGTAGCCACTGAAAGGAGATCTTGGACCGACGCCAGAATCAACAGGAGTCACATATCTTGGCTGTGCCAAAGAGTAATTTTGATTTATTTCAATATTTTTATTCTATTCAGAGAAGTATTAACTGCATCTACCACTTCATTATTAAGTAATAAGAATAAAAACATGTCCATATCAACCAAAGTTCGTTAAAAAAAGATTTTTATGAAAGATTAAAAATTTAAAGAATTAATTTAAAATGTTTTAAATTTAAAGAATCTATTTAAAACAATAAATAAAGTTTAGAGATTAAAAAATTATTTTAATTTTTTTTTGGGGGGGCTAAAGTAACGCGTACTTAATTGATTTTTCTTTTCGTCAAGAAACTACTTATTTGATGGGATATTTATGATAATGCAATCATTTTAATTTGAATATATATATATATATATATTAAACTGGCACGTGAGATTTAGAATTTTTCTTGTGAGCTTATAAAAGAAAAAAGAAAAGAAAAGAAAACACACGTCTAACAACAGAAAAAAAAATGATGTACAATATATAAACAATATTTGCATAGTATATGAACACTGCAACACTAATGTCAGGCTATAAAGAGTATGAGTAAACAATACAAAATAAGCCGTAACAATCCACGACTTTTATATGTTTAAGATGATTGATGGGATGTTATGTAACTAACTGCTCAGATTTTGATAAATTATCAAGCAGTATAGTTGAAGTTCTCCCACACTGCTGCTTCGGATAAGTGGCCCTTAATTTTATGTACTAAACCCCAACTTTATAGGAGGAAAATATCATTCAAATTTAAAATAATGACTAAAAAATCCTCTTGTTCAATTCGCTAAATAATAGAAGGTTAATGTTTCAATATTTCATTAATTGGTTTTCATCTAGAAAACTTCAAGACATTAACATAAACAAAAACTAAACCAAAAAATATTTCATTAATAGATTGACGACATCAAATTTTCAGAATTAAAGTGAATATGATTCTGTCACATTCTTTTGGAGGCAAAAGTTGGCCATCCATGCTGAAGTCTTTAAAATTCCAATACAATTTCTTTAAAAAAATGGTAATGTGTGTGCCTTTCATCTCCATTGACACACGTTGTCACTTCTTTTAAATTTATAAATTTCATAGATGCTTCAATGTGAACCGTTGCCTTAAATTTGCAAGATGCCCTCTCCAGGCCACCTTAAAGCATCCAATTAAAAAAATGCAAGTTAAAAAAGGGGCAACGGGTGTCGTCGGGGATAATAAGCACGCACTAAAATTTTAAAGATTTTAAATGAGACTGTTGTCTCATCAATTTGAAATTGGTACCTGCACGTATATTTTTAAAAAGTATTTTAAAAATAATAAAAAAAGTGATATATCCTTTAAAAAAAAATCCTCCTACTTGCCTACTTGCGATACTTGTTGATTTTTATATGAATAAAATGTTACACAAAAACTTATATTTTTGTGAAGGTTGTTGGGTCTGGCACACCACAAAAATCAAACATAAATGTGAATTTTTATATCTAAGAAGGTTAGTCAAACATTGCTGCAAAAACAAATCAAACGGTTAGGTTGCGACTTTAAACAACCAATGAATGTGTTTACAATGTCAAGCAACTACAAGGAAGCAAATGAAAAAATAGATAAAAGAGCATTTCTCTTTATGGGTTTAAACTAATGGCGAAAATATAATTCGAGCTATGCTCAAAGATAGAAGTAAATTCTGCTGTTTGGGTTTGACTGCATATATATAGAACCTTATACAAATATCTTTTTTCTGTTCTCCCACGTTATCATATTCCATGTATACAAAAAAATTATGACAGTTATAGCACGCCTTTGCAACTTAATTTGAACGTTGAAATCGCAAGTGGGGGGCTTGGATATCGACCCATGTATACTAATTCTGATCCAATCTGTATTGTGCTCACACTTGAATAGATGATGAACTTGACGGTGTAGATCTTTCACTTCTTGGAAAACCATACAAAAGAGAAGATTGAAAGGACTCGTGACCAAGAGGTATTGGCCTGTCTGGTAAATTGGGAATGTCAATGTCACCTTCCAACATCTTGAGGGCCTCAGAAATAGTAGGCCTCAAAGCCACCATCACATGAGCGCAAAGAATCCCAACAAGAACAAACCTCTCCATTATCCTTTTTGGCCCTCCTTCTCTTATTGACTCATCCAATATTTCCTCTATCTTCCCTGATTTTGCAAGCGTCCAAGCCCAGTCTGTGATCAAAAGAACCGATGAGTTTGAAGTGTCAAGCACTTTTCTTCCGCTCATGATTTCAAGAATCACAATGCCAAAGCTATAAACATCACTTTTCTCGGTTAGCTGCCCGTAAAGAGCATACTCTGGTGCTAAATAACCATATGTGCCAGCAACCCTTGTGGTGAGATGAGACTGCCCTTCATTGCCTTGCTTGGCTAATCCAAAATCTGCTACTTTAGCTTTCATTGTGGAGTCTAGAAGTATGTTCGTTGCCTTTATGTCACGGTGATAAATTGGGGGTTTGATTTCGTAATGCAAATAAGCAAGCCCTTTAGCCACATCGACAATTATGTTCTTTCTCTGGGGCCATGTTAGCTTGTTAGCCCCAGAAAGAGATAATTGGTAACTCAGGCTGCCATTTGGCATATAATCATAAACCAAAAACCTTCTTTTACCTTTCGAGTTATCACTTGTAACGCAACAACCTCGAAGAGCAACAAGATTCCTGTGCTTTATTTTGCTTATAATCTCCACTTCATAGCAAAACTCTTCATCCCCTTTGGTTTCCAAATCAAATATCTCTTTAACTGCAACCAAAGCGCCATCTTGAAGAGTCCCTTTGTAGACAACCCCATCAGATCCTTGACCAATCAGATTCCTCCTCGAAAATTTATCAGTGGCTTTTTCAAGCTCTGACAAATGAAACCATTTCGCACCAGTGTAAGGCAAAACACTGGCCCTCACACTGCTCACAACTTCTCTGTGATAAATATTTTCCCTCCTTCTCTTATCCCACTTCCTATACAAAACAATCAGAACAAAAGCAAGAAGAACACCAATAACAGCACCCAATAACCCAAAACTTAGCTTCAGAGTGCGTTCTCTGTTAGACGACCCTTTTGTTTCAGCACTAGACAGAGGCATGCCTAGTATGCAACTAGCGATTCTAACATCTTTAGGTCCAAACTGGTTAACAATAGCAGCAGCATATAAGATTGTGAAGTAAAAACATTTAGTGGCGTTTGGGTCAATAGCAGTCAATTGAGAAGTGACCTTCATGCCAGCATCAAGGCAAATACCACACCGAGTTAGCCCCGTGAGGTCACCATCGCAAGATGTATCTAAAGGGGTCATCATGCCTACCTTTGATTTATAATCTTGGACGGTTTCAATTCCTGCACAGCTTGAGGAATTGGTAACGAACTGGGTGGAGTTATGAAAGCAAGAAGCGACCAAACGGGGGTTGACTGATAAAGCTGCAAGCTTGGTCCCAAAATCGGAGAGGCAAGAAGAGGAAGATTTTGCATCGGGAAGTTGGAATGTGGAGGTGTCTTTGAGGTGCTGAGCAAGTCCCATGCCGAAGACGCTGAGGAGGGTTTGGCAGCAGTGTTGGGTTCCATTATTTGGGTCAACTCCAAGGCAAGTTGAAGTGTCCCAGGGGAAGGTTAGGACGTAGGTGAGATCGAAGGGGCATGAAGAAGAAGAAGATGACGAAGAAGGAGGAGGAGGAGGAGGTGAAACAGCAAGGGAGATGGTGAAGACGAGGGAGATGAGGAGGGGAAGGAGGATGAATGGCTTAGCCATAGTTGGCGGTAGAGGCTGAAAGAGAAATGGTCGTGCCAGGACAACAACACCTTCATATGTACCCATCTCTCCAGTCAACCGCAGCATGCTATGGTCAAGAGGCGCGTTTTTTGAACAGAAGCATAAAGAAATAGAAGAACTATTATGGTCTCGAGGCAGCATCCGCAGCTTGCGTAATCTTCCGTAAATGCCTGCTTGGGGACCATAGTCAATCTACATTTCCAAGTATTCACAGTTATCTTGTTTAACTTCTGATTTTTGTTTCGTTTAATCTTCTCACGGTTTCATAGTTTGAACCCATTTGTTCTCTAAAAGTATTCAAAACGTGGATATAACTTGAAAGTAATCTTTTTCTGGTAGAATACAAAGTAATATTTAACTTTGGTTGGTCAGGAAATAATTTTAATGGATTTAAAAAATATTTTAAAAATAATAAATTCACATAATTATTTAGACTATAAAAAATTGAGGTTTTTCTATTTGTCAATGCAATATAAACTATTTATTAAATAGTCAACTTTTTTGTTATTTTGGGTCAAAAGTTAACTTATTTGTGCAATGAAAAAAAGTAGTTGGTCGAATTACGCAAGCTATTATGATGGAGAATAGATGACAGTTTGGTTAAAGACATTAAGACATGAAGAATATAACTGTATTTCTATCAAACATGTAATTTACTGTCTTTTAATTTTTTTTTTTTTTTGGGGTTTGATCTCACCCGTACTCTTTGTGAAGATAAAAGATGAATTTAGTTAAAACAAAACTTATAAAAAAATTAAAAAAAAAAGGCAAAGTTAACAAAGTCTGAGGTTTAGATCCCCATCCCAGCCCATGAGTCATTTACCAAACTTCCATTCGCAAGGGAAATCATTATTGCATTCACCTTCCAAACGATTCATTTCATCATCCAAACACGTGCAGAGAAAATTGTATTCCCTTACTTTTCTTTTTCTTCAATTTCACTCTCCGTTTTTCTTCTCTTCTTTTCATATTTTACCACTTTCTCCAGACGGAAGCAATTGGAAGTGGTTAATTATGGCACAGAAATCTCACATGTCAATTGCGTTGATCACGCACGTGCAGTGAATGAGCATCTCTTAAGAGTTGAAGTCCCACTTCCTTTGGGGGGGCTAGGAGCATTTTAATCTTTTTAAGGATTAAATTTTTTAATTTTTTTAAATAAAAATATAATGTATAAAAAAAATTTTAAATGACTCAATTATAGGATAATAAATTATTAAAATTCTGTTTTTATAAAGCATCCGATATGAAGACTTCAAAATTACATTTTTTATTATTTTTATAATATATGAAAAGTTAAAAGAAATTTTTACATACACCCAATATATCAACTTATTTATATACTAATTAATAAAATAGAATCAAATTATATAATAGACCATATACAATAATAGTGTTATAATAAATAATAAAATATAAGCTTCATATAATATTTTATTTATGTAATAATAGAGTAGTAAATAATTAAATATGAAACCTAGTTAACTTGATATTATTTTATTAATACATAATTTTTATTTTATTTGATTTGAACCTTTTATACAGAGGGGGTATAAATATTGTATCAATTAAGGGATTATTTGATAATCTTGATATAAAGGCCTGTCTAATATTGATTATGCTCTTATAATTATCATTTAATAATATTTTATTATTTTTTACATAAAAGTACTGAGATTATTTTTATTATTAAAATTATATTTTTTAATTCTTTCTACAGTCAAGTCTTTTTAGTATTTTATATACTAAACAACTTCCTAAGAGTATTTAAGAATTTGTCGAAGGTTAAGTGACACGTAGAATCTGCTGGAAAGCATGGAAGGATACTGAGAAAGACATACAATAATGATGTCTTTTGAGCTCTGACCATAAGCCGAAGTTTGGCGCAAAAGTAAATATTTGACTTGCCATATGAAATTGAAAAAAAAAAAATTCCTTAAGTATTTTTAGAGAATCATGTTATTTATATATTATTTAATAAAATAATATTAAGTCATATAAATATATTTTATATTTTATTATTTATTATAATACTATCATATAAATAAAATGCCGTGCAAAGCCAATTATATAATTTAATTTAATTTAATTTAATTAATTAATATATAAAGGATATGACACCATGCATCAAGTATAGGTGAAAATTTCTTATGAAATTGATATTTCTCTAATTCTGATAATAAAATAAAGAAAAAAATTATATTTAATTATTTATATCTTTATTGTTATATTTTTTTAATTAAAATATAATAAGTATGATTTTTCAATAATAAGATGACAAGTGTATAATTTTTATAAATAATTATATGATTTTTAATTAAATCATATACTTGTTATATTATTATTATTAAAAAAATATACATTTATTATATTTTAATTAAGAAACAATAAAAATATAATAAATTGGATATAAATGTTGATTCTAAGACAAAAGTTGAGTTTGTAATCATAGATATTCTTCTTGCTAAAATAAGATGAGAAAGAGCTCGTTAGTGACAATGGAGGAGCAAAGAAAGATCAATATGCTAGTCCCAATCACATTTATTAATAATTTGTGAGTTAAAGAATGATGGGTCAAATGTTAAATGTGCTATAATTGAACGTAATTTAAAATAATCAGAATTAAAGTAGAAAATCCTATATTCTCATGTAATGGATTTGGCCACAATGGAGGAGCTTATATGCAACTGGCTGACCTTACATCTCTTGGACCAAAATCACTAGCAATATTTCAAATGCACAAGAATTGCAGCCAGATAACACCTTCAGGTGGTCCTTGCAAGGAATAATTTATGTGTACAAGAAGTGCACATGTAATAAACGGACCAGATTAAATTCATATATAATATATAGATCCAATCTAATCCATTTATTGTAGATAAACTTAATGTATCCAATAATTTTTTGTGTCTAATTTACTAATGGATACCAAACTCGACTTGTTTTTTTTTTTAAGTTATATTATTGGGTTATTCTGAATACTTGCATAACTCCAATTATGTATTGTCAATAAATTAGGTCGAGTTGTGTAAGCAAAAAGGGACTAGAGAAGTGGCTCACATGTAGGGAAGAGAAGGAATTTACATCACCAGTCCAAAATCTTTGAGGTATATCGGGTAAATTATAGTCCCAAAATCTGAGAGGCTAAGCGGAGCTTTCTGCCAAGGAAGGTTAGCTACAAAAATGTTCAAGGGAGACAAGAAAAAACAGCAACAATTGCTCGTCATATGAAGTTATATTTGTTTACTTCCCTTCCTTTTGTGATGGAGCCTGAAATTAAGGTGTTCATTTATCCTAATAACATTAGGAGGGTCCAAAAAAATTGATTTGATCGAGTTGATTTGACTCAGCCTTATATATATATATATATATATATATATATATATATATATATATATATATATATATATATATATTAAATTTATATAAAATTTTTATTTTGTAGAAATAAAATATAATTTTATTGAAACTAATTATATGGAAATTTATTTATTTTTGGGGCAAAATGTTATTTTGATTGATGAATTTTTCTTAAAGAGCAAAACATAATTTTACAATAATTTATATAAAAATTTTATTTTATTTATTAAAAATTTTATTATTTTTATTAAAAATTAAAAAAACAATTAAAACTAGATCAAAACTAAACCAAACAAAGACCCAACCTAATTTGACTTGTATATATCCTTCCTTGAAATATTGTTTTGGGGCGAATTGAATTTTCTATTTTAAATAGACTTATTATTATTATTATTATTATATTCCAATCTCAGTCGTTTATTTTTTATCTTGATTTAAAAAGAATGTAAAATAAGAATAATCTTTCAACCTATATAAGAAAGAATATTTTTGTTTGATAGAAATAAAAAAAAAAATTATACTTTGCTTCCTTAAAATAAAAAATAAAAAATAAATGGTTAAAGGGAAAAAACGATCTACTACTTAAGATCCATTTCTGGTTTTGGGACATTTGGAACTAATTAGTATCGTTTGAAAATGGCTTACTCTAGTCAAACTGTCAAACTGCACATTTTGGACCAAAAATATATCAGAACTATCTTTTTTTTTTTTTTCTTTTGTCGATGGTCGAAGCCAAGTCTTTACCTTAGAAATAGTCAATTTTCGCCAAATTTCTTGTAAGTGCAAGCCTTCAAGTTAATTTGGATCCTTGGAAGCCGTACTCTTATTAACATTTGCTTTAGACATTGACTAAAATAGGTTGTTGCATAAATAGAAGATGACTCATATTTAGGACTTTTTTTTAATAGGAAGTACAGTTGCCAAAAAGGATGACACAAAATGATTCCTTTCTTATAAGTTGCAGTTGGGCACAGACACAGAATTAGCTGGCTAGTAGTTAGATGATTACATACAAATTATATGATATGTTGGATTGATATATGGAAATTACAGAAACCAAGTCATACTCCTGTAATATAAATGAATTTTCCCTTGGCAATCATCATTCAAGGTGAAATAACCATATAGATATTTGAAATTAGTAATATAAGTTACATAAATCTTTCATTTTTATCTTTAAAGTGTAAACTATACTATTGAACATATGAAAATTACTTATTCACTTAAACGCGGTTGTCTATTATAGTTTTCAAACGCTCTTTTTCATTTTAAAGTTATACATGATAGAAAAAAAGGGGTTAATATTTATTGTATAAGAAAATAAACTCCATTTCCACAGGTATCTTGTTTAGCTGGATTAATTTCCATTATGGGGTGGTTATACCATTTCTCTAATGTAACCATTTAAAAAATCTTTGTTAATAACTGCTGTCAAGAAAATCTAAATGTTTACAAAAAATAATATATAATGTTAATTTTTTAATTAATTTTATCATTTTTATTATAGATTAACTACAATGGTTCTTTTGTATAAAAATGGTTATTTTTAAAAACTAGAGAACAAAAATCAACATTAAGTAGTCAATATATGTATCTCATTATAAAAAAAAATTATTACTCTATAAATTGCTTACATGAATAGAAAAATTATATTTTATCTTTTTAAACTAAAATTTAATTAGAAAATTAATATTTAAATCCAAAACATAATAAAATATTTTTTTAAATATAATAAATACCCTCCAAAAATCGAAGATTAAACACTAAATGTTAAAGACTATCTCAAATAAAATATTTTGTAAGGTTTTAAAATTTTTGTGTTAATTTTATAATCCTATATTAGTAAAATGTAATTTTCTTCTATGATTATACAATAGACAAAGAGAAACGTATATTATAATTTATCACCAATCACCGCGTATGATTGCCGAAGACCGACCTTCGCGATGAAGTTGTACGATTTTCGAAGAAGGGTGGTATGAGAATAAGCAGCGGAGAATGAAGTGAAGAGAGAGAAAAGGGAAAGAGCAGACCCGGCGAAATATAGGAACTTCACTGATCGAATTTCCTTCTCCCGGTGTCTCATCCTCCCGGAAAATTTTCGGTCCCTATCCTTTTTTATCACGGGCTTCCCGCCAATTCGTCTTCGCCATCTGACAAAGTGGAGACAAAAAGCCAAGACGCGATTACAAACCCCCTTCTTGTTTTCTCTATCTCTTATTTCCACTCAAGTTTTCCCGATCCTGAGCCTCACATTTCTGATTTACGTATACACACTTGAGGGAATTTTTTTGAAATTTTTTTCTTGGGTTTAGTTTTTCTAACAATTTAAGCCATATGCTCGGGTCTCCTCCTCAAAATTAGCAGCAAACGCGCTCTTGCTGGAGAATTCAACTGTTCTTTAGCTGAGCAAACGTCTTTTTCCTTTGCCTTCCTTTGATATTCTTCATAGTATTTGTTCAATCGCTTCCCAGCTGTTTAGTTTTGGTTTTCCTCAAAGATGGACCAGTTTGGTGTGTTAACTGAAAGTTATGGGTTGAAACCACAAGGAAAATCGGCTCCTATGGCGTCGGCAAAACAAGCCACCAATGTTGGTGGTTCTCAAACAGGAAATTTCGGGATCAATCCAGGTCTACACTCCAAGTCTGCCCAATATGGATCCAGATCTCCTCAACGTTCTACTTTTGAATATGGTTCTTTTCTCGACGATCATAATGGAGTTTTTCGATCCAGTGGCAATAAGAAAACCCAGCATTTTGGGGGTCTTGATGATGGGATTGATATCTTTGGTGGACCTAATGAACCCGTCTCCCAGTCCAATGCTGGTGATAGCGATTCATTTGATTACGATTCAATATTCATGGGATCGAATAATTTGGTTTCAACATCTTCAGCATCGCACATTTATGTTGGTGACATATTTGGTGGGATGCCTGGACTGAAGAGCTCGGCACCTGCCAAAACTGACCACGGGCTTTCGGCATTTCCTTCGCCACCTGAGCAGAGTGTTCCTATCATCGATTTACTGGATAAGGATGGTTCTCGACAATCAAAATCCAAAAATTCTAAAAAGAAAGGATCTGAAGGGCTCGCCAAGTCAGTACCTGAGTTTGATGACTTGATACCAGGATTTGGTGGAAGCAGTCTTACAAAAGATAGGTATAGACCTCAAGATAGGTATAGACCTCTTGTTGTTATGTTATATTATGATTTTCTAATAATAATATGACAAGTGAATAAGTTTTACAATTAGCATTACATAATTGAATTTTTTTAGGAATTTTTGTTAGTATCATAATTTTATTGAGGGTACGAGAGCAAAGATACAAGAAACTATAATCTAGTCCTTTCTACTTTTGATTGGGTATTGATGTCCTAGGGCCGGGAGATCACTGGTGATTAGCATAAGTGTTTCACTTCTCTGTAATGATAAGTCTTCTGGTACACCTATTTTGTGGTGTAAATTTTGCACCTTCTATTTTTTATTTTTTAAATGTTAACTTCTAAGTATAATGGCATGAAATAGCACAGGAACTCGTAGAATTTTTATGACTATGATGACAGGTTTTTAGAAGTTATAAGCATGTAATATTGTGTTAAACTTTGAGAGGTGTTAAAAAAATAACTGTGAGAATAGCATTTCTCTCCTTGGAAAGATTACTGATGTGTTGAGGATGTGCTATAGATGCTGCAATATTGTGGCTTTGATAATAATCTCACAAGGATTATCAAGATGAGAAAATGGTGGATCAATTTGTCACCTGCTAAATTAGATCTGTCATTTCATAAAATGTGAGAGGCACTATGCCTGGCATGATGCTTTACGGAATACAATTTAGGTTGATCTTTTTAGTTTTATTTTTCTAAGAGAGCACACTTTATATTATTATATATGAATTTGCTAGGGGCAGTAGAATTGAGATGTGTCAGTCTATGATTGTTGTTACTATATGGTTTTGGCCTTTCCATCCTCTGGTGATTTCTAAGGGTTTGGACTTTACAGAGACTCAGGATCCATGTGTGACCTTCATTTTTGGGTGCACGCATTGGATAATCATGGAGTTGAACTAAGACATGGCTCTCAGGCTGTACATCAAAATGTTCAAGAGATCAATGTATGCTTCAAGATACCGTATATAATAAAGGAATGCAACAATGTAGATCTACCTAAATTACCAATTAATTTCTTAGAAAATGTAGCATGTCATTCCATCTGCAAGTGTTTTGATTCGTTTATCACATGATTTACAAATGAAGACAGGCACTTTTTCTGACCTTTTCCATTTGTAGCTGTCATCCTTCAATTTAATCTCACTGTGTCTTAATGCTTATTTATTTATTTATTTTTCAGTAGAACACCTAGCAAGATGAATGAGCCTCGCAAACAGACTGTCACTTCAGATGATGACCCGTTTTTGATATTCGAAACAACTTCAACCAGCGTGTCTTCAGGATCATTCCCAGACCCACTAGAACAGATTAGTAAGTTAAATAATTCCAGAGGCACAAGAGGCAGCTCCAATACCCCATCGTTGAGGCCTCCACCAAAACCAACTAACAGTTTAAATATAAATAAAGGTTGCTCTGAATGCTTAAGCTAAAATCTACAAATAGTCATAGGCTTTAATCATTAACTTCACTAAGTAGTTCCCTGAATTGTTTATGATGCAGTTAACAGCTCAGGTGTATCATCGATAGATGAACTTGAGGAATTTGCCATGGGCCAGGTGCAGAATAATCCTAGGGCCAATATTCATGCTAGTGAAATTAAACAAACCTCAGTGGCTAAGACAAACAAAAGTAAAGGAGTCCCAGATTCTGCAAAAGTAAATCAATTAAAAACCATGGATGATCTTGAATCCTTTTTCAGCTTGGGTTCTCGATCAAGCAGTGCACCAAAGTCAAGGGTCACAACCGTGGTAATAGCTTTTAAAATGACAAGTTTAAATGTTTATGAAACACTGGCAGAACCTATTCAGTTTTTTATTTTTTATTTTTCTTGGTTGATGCATTGCTTAGGATCAAATGTTTGATGGCCAAATGCAAAACAAAAGGAGACCTGAAGCACCTCAAAGAGTGCCATCTGGATCGTCAACCAGTATGAAGAAATCTTCAGTGATAACGTCTTTTGATGACCTTTCACTGATTTTTGATGGTAAGTTATTGTTTGGGTATCAATTTTTGTTGAGTAATTTACTTCACAACATAATGGTCTCTTCTTTTTGGTTGCAAAAGCTTCCTTGTCATCTGAATTTGAGGAAGTTGAGGGGGAAACTGAAGAAAGACGAAAAGCAAGATTAGGACGTCAGCAAAGGACACAAGAGCGAGCGGTGTGTAATATTATCTGCACAGAATTTCTAATTTCTATTTCCAGTTTACTAGCCATCTTTATTTTTTGGTTTTGTAGAGACTCAGCATAAGATATGTGCACAAGTGCATTTGACCTTTCTAGGCCTAGACGTTCCTTAATTGTGAACCTGGAGCACATATATGACATCTTTGTAGTTCATACTTCAAACTTCATACTGGACATTAACCTTATCCATCATTAAAGTACAGGTTCTTTATTTTTGCTGGGATGATTTATTATTCTGTCAACTGTCATATTTTCAGGCAAAAGCAGTGGCTGATATGAAGCAGCGCAATCTTCAAACTACAATAGAGCAAGAAGAGAGGCGTGTAAGCTTGTATAGGGCTTTTATTTGGATAGGTTTTAATTTCCAAGGATTATTTTGGTATCATTCTCCAGAACTTAATTTTTTCATTGCTAGATTATCTGAACAGTATTGTTTGATTACATAGTTTGTGGGCAGGTTGTTATCCATGAGTTTCATTTTTTTTGTTTTTCCTTTTCGATATATTTTTTTTGTTACATTTTCTCAGTGCGGAATTTGATTTTAATTTGGCAGAGAATCGCTGAAACTATGGATGTTCAAATAAAGCGATGGGCTGCAGGGAAAGAAGGCAATATGCGGGCTTTGCTGTCAACGTTACAATATGTGCGCTCTTTTAGCAATATATTTGTTAATTCTAAAATACACCGTTTTTGTTATGTAGTATGATTTGCATTCTCAGTGGCTAATGTAAGAAAGCATGATATCATGATATGGAAAAGGAAATATAAGCATCAGGTGGTTTGACTGTGTACATGCCAGATAGTCATTTATGACGGGTTTGGAAAAGTGGTCACTTAGAATTTTTGGGCAGGATGATAAATTTCAGTCTAAAATATGAAAAGATGGAAAAGTGAAGAAACAGTAGATCATATATTGACTATATTGAATACAAGAAAAAAAGTTCTATCAATGTGTCTGGTCTTGTTGAATGTTCTTTTTTTTCCCTTTTGGGGGATTTATATCTAAATTGTTTGTAATATTGTGAAATCAATATGGTGGCCCAAATAGAATATATTGACTAAGATATGTAATTTTCATGCCGGTAAAATCTGGTCAGAAATATCTTTTAGGTGGAGATGAGAGAATCGGATTAATTGTTAATAACTATTTGAGGCCTATATATAGTGTATGGGTTTTGTGAATTGGAGGCCTGTGATTTGCTAATACTCTCTTAAGTAGTTTCCTAGATCTGTTGAGACATTCTTATCTTTAGCTTCTCAACTGGTACTAAATGATTGGGCTTTGGATGTAGAGGAAGATAATCTAGACTGCACTCTCTAAATAACGTAACTATAATGGTTATAAAAGACAGTTGCTTCGATAAGCCTTTACTTTTAAAGCCTGTTTAGCTGTTACAAATGCTGAAGGAGATCCCCTTGCTTTATTTAAACAGGATAAATGTGCCATTTTGTGGACCATCTCTTCCACACCCCCCCCCCCCCAAAAAAAACAAAAAAATGGATAAGAAATTTTATAATTTACTTAGCATTATTTTCTCTGTTCCTTTTGCATCACTAAATTAAATGATTGTTTGCCGTGATAACTCTCTTGCCTTTGAATTTATACGCAGGTGCTTTGGCCTGAATGCGGTTGGCAGCCAGTGTCTCTGACAGATATGATTACTTCTATTTCAGTTAAGAAAGTTTATAGAAAAGCAACATTATGCATTCACCCAGATAAAGTTCAACAGAAAGGTTCTACTCTTGAACATAAATATACTGCTGAGAAGGTTTTTGACATCCTTAAGGTACATTGTCAAATAAATAAGAAGAAATAATTTACTTTTCTTAGGAGTCCTTTTGTTTATTATATCTTTCCTCAAATAATGTTAAATGTCACTATTCTATTTTTATATTTTTGGATATGTAAGATATTTCCACGTAAAATCTACCGAGCTTCTGTCAGCCGGACTAGCATTATTCACTTGCATATCTGAACATATAATTCTACCTTTTACTGCTATAGAAATTTCAAGTGTTGGACGTATACTGGATATTTGCTTTGGTAAATGATATATCCTGTTTTGGAGTTTGTTCGGCTTCAATTTAAGATCTGGCATGGCTTGTGGTTATCCAAGCAGACGCCTGAGTCCTCAATCTAAAAAACCCTCAAAACCATCTTAACGGTGTTTTTTTTTTTTCCGGTCCCTTGCACAATAATTATTATTTAATCACCAAAGTATCATAACTATATTTGATACCTTTATTGTATTTCTTATTTTTCTGATTATGAAACAGGAAGCCTGGAACAAGTTCAATGCAGAAGAGCTTTCTTAGATCTCTCAAATGATTGTTCTTGCGAATCAATAAATCTACCTGAGACTTGCCCACTTTCTTTTTCGGGACTATTCACTTCCCTGCTGATAGATTGTTATTATGCCATTCAACATAACTCTCGATAAATATTTCTTGGCATCATTTGGCAGCAGATTCGTTTTCCTGACTTTCATGTAAGTTTCGTGATGTAAATTAATGCTGATTGAGGATCTGTACAAATTTAGAAGTATCCTTGACAGTTGAGACAGGCCTGCCCAAATTTCAGTCAGCCCTCCCTATCATGTAACACACGAGCTCATCTTACATATAGATATACGTGGTTATGTACGTCATATATTTTGTCGGAATGGGGAGAATTCATTTATTTATTTAAATTGTAAGTTATAACTTGGCTTGTGTCCTAGTTTTCCCCCTGATGTCTGTATGCTTATGAAATGTTGAAATAATAATTAATTAATTTTAATATATATAAAATATATTTTATATTACTAAAAAAAAACTTCAACATTTCATGACTTTCAAAGAAAATAATCAATAGAAATTTATAATACAAGCTAAATATAGACATGAGATGGTTGTTATCCCCATTACAACTCTAATCCACATAGTTAGATAGATATAAGTTTCAAATTCTATTCCACCTTACAATCCTCATTAAAAGAAATTAACACTATCCACCTTTAAAACATTGGGTGGATTTTTTTAATTACTTTTTAGTTCTTTTAATATTTCTACCTAATTCTTTAGTTAATACCAACCTCATCAATTCATGGGTCTTTTGACTCTAGGGAATGTTCAAGCTGCCTGGCCAGTTGCCCGTCCGACTTATTAGTCTAGTTCAATTTTTAAGTACTAAATAAAAGGATAAGTTGAATAATTTTAAAAATTTGTTTTTGATGAAGATATTTTTTTTTTAATCAAGAAACTAATTTTTCGAGTCTCTAATTAAAAGCAACAAAGTGGTTTTATGTCTTGCCCCCACAATTGAAACCCAAAAAAAAAGTAAATTTCTTTTAGCCAGCTTTATTATTTGGTCAAATAAGCTCCCATGTATTGCTAGATTAATGAAAATTTTCTTTTAATTCTAATATATAATTTTCTAAGTTGTGTTATATATAAATGCCATATATATCATACATAGGCAATGAAAAAGAGACCCTACGAATTGTTGCAACTATACGTTGGGAATCACTGGTTGCTGTATGAGTTAGAAGCAGTGAAAGGCGTTCCTAAAGTGCTGAAGTACTTCTATGTGAGGACACACCATTGTGATGGGTGTGGGGATAAACAAATTGGCAACCCAGCTTCAAAAGGAATATGGCATCTTTCTTCGTAAGTGTGTGGAGTTGAGAGACTTCATAGGTTTGGAAGAGAGACAGCGGACAACTGCCGGCGTGGCAGAGGTGGCACGGCCGGTGACTGGAGGAGAGATGGATTATGTGAGGCCTAAGAGTATCAAATGGTGACTTCTCGATAGAGAAAGACGTTGTTGGGGACCAGGCCCTGACCCTCTCGATATTTATTGGCATATGAATATCTTTCAGATGATTTTGAAAAGCATGCCATTCTTGAAGCTTGTCTTCTGCACCACCTGGGAACTCGGCTCTTGAAGGATTTTCATAAGTTTTAGTGCATGTGACAATGGTTTTTAGGGTTTTCATGTCTTTCAATTGTTAAAACTAAAACTATAGTAGAATTATTTGTTTAATTGTTTGCGTTGCAATTGTTGTTACTGGCATGTTTATTTACTTAGCTATCGATAAACGCATTGTTTATTTCTTTTGGCCAAAGCACCATAAAAGTTTGTACAAGTTTCTTTTTAAGGCAAAAATGTGCTTTTGTCCTTTAATTTTGAAAGTTTTGAGTACTTATATTATTTTTATAGAATTATGATTACCGTAAAAATTACAGTCTCTTTCTTCCAACAGGTGTTATTTGTGTGTATATTCTCTTTCTTTTGGAAGATATCAAATAATCAACTGAAAAAATAGAATATTTTTAACAGAACATATAGATAATTTATTTTTAAACTAGTAAGATATGATTGTCCATATTGAATTTTAAAAAAATTCAAAATTTAAATTAATTATTAGATAATAACTAATTATCTCAATTTTTAAAAATAATAATTAATTATCTCATCAATTTTAAATAATAATTATTCTAATAATTTACTTAATTCAATTAATTAAATTAACAATTTGTGTTATATCATCTATCAAGTCAACTTATCATGAACATCCCAAAATCTAATAATTTTTATTCAATGTTTCACTTTTATTTATTAATTTTTTTTGGGAAAGCACAATAAAATTTTACAAAAGTTTCTTTTAATTAAGGTTAAATTATTTTTCTTTGATCTCTATAATTTTGTGTAATTTTTAATTTAATCCCAATGGTTAAATTTCTATGAGTGTTTTTAATACTTTAAATATATATAATTTAAATTAATTTATCTAAATAACTTAATATGTATTACGTCACATGTCATATATATGAGTTAATTTTACTTTATTTTTTTACTCATTTTTTTGGGTCTAAATTATGCATATGTACAAAGATAACACATAATGATCACATTATTAATTTTTTTTTGGGGGGGGGAATTTATATGCACTTACTTATCTTTATTATTAAGTTTTCTAATGAAAATATAATAAATATATAATTTTTCAACAATAATATAGCTAGTATATAATTTTGACCAACAATTATATGATTTTCTAATTAAATCATACACATGTCATGTTATTATTAAAAAATTATATACTTATTATATTTTGATTAAAAAATTTAATAATAATAATATAAAGAACTACATATAAGTTTAACCCTATCTACATATAAATTTAATCCTATGAAAGTTTAATAGAACATTATAAAAAGAAAAAAAAAATCTAATGATAAGGATTAAATTAAAAATTTTTAAAACTATAAAGATCTAATTATGAATTTTTAAATTATAGGAATCAAATTAAAAATTAATTGAAACTATAAATAAAAAAATTATCCTTTTTTTTGGTTAAAAAAAACCTTTAATTAAAAACAATAGAGGAATTAACCGGGACTGGGCTTTAGAAAAAAATGATTAATATCGGAGTTATGGACCACTTGGCTACTTTGGGGCATAAGACCCAAGTGAAACAAAAAGTGTGTAAGATTGGATGTGGGCCTCTGGTTACTGTGCTCAATAATGGCCTATTAGCCACAAATATTCCAACAAACAATAACAAAAGGTCACCACCAAAAACTAAAAAACAAGAGATCTAACCCAGAAACTCAAGAAAGATAAATTAACAACAATAACAACAAATTTTAAAAGCGCCTCCAAAAATGAATGTTTTATTTTTTTTTGGGATAGAGTCTCAAAAAATTATTCAATCCAAATGAACCGCAATCTTCTGGAGCATTAGTCCGAGACTAATATACCTAATAAATATGAAAAATTTAAAAGTAAAAAAAAAAAATTTAATAGCAGATGAATTTATAAATATCTGAATTCTTTTAGATTATATTTTTTTTTAAAAAAAAAAAAGCTTCTCTGCCTACTTCCCCTATCTCGAGCATCCACAATCGCGGTGGGTGACCGGATGAGATGTATTTGCAACGAGTGAGTGACTCTATTTAAGCAAATACTGGGAAGTTTAGTTTTGTTCTAAGATCCAAAGATTCATAATTAACAAGAACAAAAGTCCTACACGAGCACCGCCAAATCATCTTCTTTTGCTTTTTGTTCTGGCTGTAAGTCATTGCCTCATGTAAAGTGGATTCTACTGTAAATTAAAGTGGTGAATGAATCTGACTCTCCCTTGGTCTTTGGAGATTCTCCTTTAATCGTCCACTACCAATAATTATTTACTTTATTATGCTTGGAAAGATAGAGGGATCACACTTGAGAGCCTAGGAGCATGGAGCTCAGAAATTTCCTATATAACCCCACTTATCAGTTATCACCCACTTACCCATTTACAATCAAAAAGAGAAGAAAATGTGAAACACACAGAAAAACTAAAAAAATTAGCAGAGTTAGGACAATATAAGGCCCCACCACTTCTGAGGCAAACTTTCCGGTGGCGGCCAACCCACTATAGCCTCTTTCCCCTTTTCAACGGCTTTTCTACCTCCTTGCTAGCTTGTTGTTTCCAGCAAAATTTATATTAATTAGTATCCTTGAAAGGCTAAATTCCATTTTTCTAAACCATTTTGTCTCTCTCTCTTTCCCTCTAATACACCAATCAGTTTTGGCAAAGTGATTCTATACTTGTCAGTAATTGATATTATTAACTCAGTTGTTCTGTCTATGGAGGGTTGATGAATTCATAAATATCTGGTGGTCGACCCTCTAAAGATATGCCTTAATGAAATGAGAATTTTCATTTGGACTTTTCTTGTTGCATAAAGAAAGATTCCTTTACAGATATGAACTCCAAGGAAATCACTATAGCGATGGTGTGCAAAACTCGTTTTCACATCTATATGTGAGAGGGCTCGTCACATGCATGCTTGCTACCATGTTCCATCAATTATTCAATTTCTATTTCACTTTCAAGCGTGGTACTTCTCATGACTCATGAGCCACCCAAGTTCTGAAGATACGAGTGACTGTCATAATGAACACAATGGTCCATCAAAAACACCATCGTACATAGGCCCTTTTCTTACTTTTGGAAATTAAGATGACTCATGCATGTTGGATCCTCCTGCATGAATGAAAAGGTCATTACCACCCCTCACTCATTCATATATATACATACACAGGTTTCAAGCTATGTATGTAGGTGCCCCAACCATACGAGACGTCGCTCTAATAATGAACCGTCACTCTCAAGTTTCAAGACGGGCTAAACGGCGTGCAGGGGATGGTCCAGATTGAACACGATTCTCTCAATCTTTTAATTTATTTGTCAGTCGGGGTTAGAATTTCATTGTTGCATGCACTTTCTGTGGTGCTTATGAAGACACCACTTTTCGTTCTTTGCTGAATATGTCACAAGATGTCATTTCGCTTCATCTCTTCTTTCTTTGGTTTGCTAGTTGCTCGATTCTCCCGTCCGTGTCTTGGGATGACATTATTTTATTAAATCAAGCCGAGTGTTTATTTAGTTACTGGATGGTGCATTTCAATTTTTGTCATTTTCGTTTGATAATCATAGTGTGTGAGAATTTTCTAGATTTCTTTGTTATAAAACTTTTGTAGGATTTGAAGAGAAAATAATACAAATATTAGAAGTATGCAGAATGTGAATTCTTTGTCTAGACGTGCTTATCTCATTTGGGTCGTACACATCACTTCAAATTAAATATTTTTTTAGTTTTTATAATCTTAATCATTAACTTTTTAAATTCATAGTTAAAAAATTATTTTTATTTCATATTTTCTATTATTCAAAAAAATATTAAAATATCAAACAAAATATTTAAAAATAAACTATTTATATTAAATTCAGATAGCTCAAATAAAATGAATACAATTAGATTAAAAAAGATTATTGAATAAAAAATTTATAATAAAAGTATATATAAGATTAATTTTTCTTTTTTTCTATTTCTTTTCTCTTTTCTCTTTTTGAATTTTATAAAAAATTTTATAATAACAAATTCTAAAAATTTCAAAACCAGATGTCATCTAGGCACAAGATATTAGGGATGTTCAAAAGTTCGGTTTGGTTCGATATTGAGCCAAAATCAAACCGAACTAACTTAATTGGTTTAGCTTTGTTGGACCTTGTCAATTTTAAATTCTAATCAGTTTGGTTCAGTTTGGTCCGATTTGGTTCATTTTTTTTTTTGTCTAAAAGTAATTTTTTTAAAAAAAATTTGTTCCTTATAATATGTAAAATTTAACTTCTAATATCCTGCATATCTTAAAATTTTGACTAATAATAGCTTTGAAATAATTTACTATTTTTATATCTTTTTTTTTTACTTAAAAAAATTTTATACATTCACAAAAAAGTTTTAAAAAATGAGAAAAAAATAAAAGCAATATCTTATAATAAAATAGTATAAATAATTTGTATATTTCTTAAACCACATAAAAAATGTAGTTTTGATATAAGTTTAATTGACAAAAGATCTCATTAATCTAAAAAGAAATAAAATATTAATTTTTAATTAATTACAAGTTTAATAGTTCAGTTTAGTTCGGTTAACCGAACCAAATATAAAGAAAATCGACAACCGAATTAATTTAATCAATTTTGCAATCATAAAAACTAAACCAAATCAATTTTTAATCAATTTTATTCAATTTTTGACAATTTAATTTGATTTAATTAGTTTAGTTCGATTTTATTCATCCTTACAAGATACTAATGCTCTTGTGTAGAATCTACCTTGGTAACCAACTTCCCCTCTTAGACCATCAACCTGACCAATTATTCAGCAAATGGCACATTGAGTTTCTTTTTTTTTAAGTTACCACATGCGTCTAGTTCTTCTAATTTTTAATGTTTTGTCCTTTTAATGATAAGGTGCAACTAAGTTTTTTTTTTTTTTTCAATCTTTGAATGGAATGCTTTGAATAAAAACTGAATTGTGGTCAAATGTGAAATGATATACACCAATAGTGTATGTAGTTTTGTAATATTAATATAAAACTATATTTATAGAATATGAAGTTTGAATCTACAAATGAATTTTGCGAAAAATTCACACTTGGCTTCAGTTTGCATTTTTATGTTACAATTAGGCCAACGGATATATTGAATTTGTGTTTGGCGCTCAAGCGACTGACCTGGCTGAAAAAGTTTAAATGCGAACAAGAGGATTTTGTAAGCTTGTGCTTCATTTCTTGCATTTTGCATCGGAATGCATAGCAGAGTTACACAGTAAGAGGAGGGTTGAAGGAACCACCCAAAAAAAAAAAAAAAAATACAAACCAAGAGGACCCCCCGGGGGGGGGGGGGTGGGTAGGGCTGCTAAGAAACGAACATTAAGATTTAAGATCACCGTCTTACGCTTCATATAAACATGAACAAGAATTGAAATCTCTCTCTTGTTTCTCAAATCCTTATCAATGGCGATCGTTGTGTAGTCCTACCTACCCAGTTAGTTGTTGCTCACGAATGGCTTGTAAGTTTTAAGATCAGAGACAATCCCAGCAACAGAACCAGTGGCAGCTGCTATAGAAATAATGAGGCAAGCAAAACTAAGCATGTGGAGGCAGATCCATTTGGTGCTCCACTTCGGTATTCTCTTCTGCTTTATGTACATCTCCACAGGGAAATACACAGTAAGAGGCCAAAACGCCAGAGCTCCAAGAAGCCCCACAATGTCATTGAAGAATGGGAGAAGCATTGATATCACAGTGGTTGTGATCACAAAGATGGTCCTCCAAACCAATCGGAAGAGGTTGAGTTGGTAGGGTGATCGGAAACCAGGGATAGGAACTTCAATGTCTTTGGTGATGAAATTACTTTCTGGGAATCTATCTGATGCTGCTTTCTCAATGAAAGAGAAAAGGGGTTGGCAGTAAACTTGGTAAGCACCAACAAGGTGGACAACTATGGCAGCATTAGCTATGTCTAGGAGCCAATATGGATTGTAAAAGCCAAAACCAGTGAGGAGGTTTCCCGGGCTTAAGTCTCCGAATGCAGCATAGCCAAAGCAACCACATAGCATGTAGAAAAGTGTAGTGACTATAACACTAATAAGAGTGGCCTTCTTCATTGTTTTTGATTCTGATGGCGGGGATTTCACCGTGTCCTGTTTTTGTCACATACCGTTTTAATTTCAAACTCTCCATTAAAATAAATTCACGCGTCTGAATCTTGAAGACTTAGGGAGAAGAATATACCTGAATTTCTATGAGGATCATTGAATAAGAGTAAGCAAAGGCTATATCACCAAGAGCTTGGAAGCTCTTCCAAACTTTTTGGGCTTCAGTCACAATACCAGAATCTGTGACAGCACCAACGCTTATCCCTGTTAGGCTTCCTTTAACTTTTTTGTGCTCTGTTAGATGACCAAGGTAAGTCAGATCATCCCCAAAAGAATGAAAAATCTTCAAGAAACATAGATTTATGAATAGCAATTATACTCATAGCCCTGTGAACAGAATCATACCTATAACTTGAGCAACACCAAGGCCAAGCCCAATGGTTGAGTAAGTGAACGACATGACAGCAGCTAAAAAGGATAACCACCATAACTGATCGAAGTTGGGAATTTGAGAGAAGATAATCTCCGCGATACCAAATGCTATCATGTAAATATTTCCATTCATAGGGCATAATTTTTTGCTCCCAGTCTTGTGGATGCAGTTAGACTTTTTGATTGCCCTGTTTTATTTAAGGAAGAAAAAAAACGAAAGAGCCAATTAGACTATTTTCCTTAAATTACTTGCACGACAATTAGACCTCTTTCTCTCTCAAATATCACCATAATTCCAGACTTACATCATGCTTATGGAAGCTGCAACAGTGTACCCAATGGCGACTCCGAAAAGGTTCACATACTGAACCAGCCCACAAATCTTGACCTTGAAGCCGCCTGAACACACACAACCACCCAATTAAACTTGAAACTTTGAAAGAGCGCCCAGATTTTTAACACAGAGACAAATGGACCCCAGACTTTGCTTTAATTAATTAAGTTAGGTAGTAGCTGAATTTACCGAGGTTTGATCGAACGGCGTCCATGTAAGTGTAGTTTCTCTTGCCATTTACAGGGTCACCGGAACGATAGCAAGCAGAGAGGAGAGTGGCTGTGTAGTAAGTCACAAAAGAGAAGAGAATCATCACAGCAGGACCTGCAATCCATCCGAGCTGACCTACAGCCCAAGCCAAGGATAGCACACCAGAGCCTATTACAGCAGTGATTATGTGGGCACTCGCAGTCCACTCAGTCCCTGTTTTCCCAGACACAAAATAGAATGAGCGAAGACACAGGACAAGAAAAAAAAATCAAGGAGTTGAAGAACAGAAAGGCGTGTTGAATTTTTGGGGTAAAGCTAATGATAAAATTGGACAAGTTACCGGTTCGTTTGAGGCGGCCATCGTCGTCGAAGCACTTGGAGCCGCCTTGTTGAGCCACGTCAATGGAGACTTGAAATGTTTGACGGTTCTTGGCGGTGCCGTTGTCAATCATCTTCGTTATAGGAAGAAGCCACCCAAATTAGCTTTCAGAGCAAAATTTGAAGTATGCTTAATTCAGATGAAACGATATAGCGAAGGAAGTTATGAATATGGGTATCAGACAGAGATGGGTAAGACTAGGAAAAGTATAACTCCCACTCCTCGTTCTACCTGAGAAAGACACACCTCCCAATGGTCACAAAATCCCAGACAGAGAGTTTCAGGCAAAACTGGAGAAGAGGGGGTAGAGAGAGAGCGTGTGAGTTTTTGAGACACTCTTCCTGCAGGTCAGAAGAAATGAATACTAAGGAGGGGTTATGTATTGTTCCAATGAAGAGAGAGGGTATAAATAAATAAAGACGTTAGGAGCGTGACGCATTTGCAAACCCCAGCTTCCGCCTTCCGTCTCACTCGCTCCCTCTCCCACCGCGTGTGACTCAAACCGTGTGGGTTGTTTTTTTTTTTTGGGGGGGGGGGAAGGTGTTGGCAGGGGAAGAGATTTTTTTCTTAAATATCTAAATATTAATTTGAATTTTTTTCATTAACTGTACAACCTGTAATGGAAGGAAGAAAGAAAATTACGGGAGAGCCCCCTAGAAGGTACTTGACAGTATGCACTTTGTAGGCTTGGATCTTAAACGGAGATGTTCAACGTAGGAGAAAAAGGAGAGAAATATAAGTCATTTATTTTAGTTGATTTTGTATAACTTTCGATTTTTTTAATACGTAAAAATTTTAAAAAATAGTTTTATTAACAGGAAATGTCTTTAATATTTTTACTTTTAATTATTAACTAATAATTATGTAATAATTAATAAATAATATTAAATAATAATTGAATGTAGAGGTGTTCATTGGCCTATTTGGTCTTAGGGGCCTGCCTTAACCCGGCCTAATCGGGTAGGGTCGGGCTAAATATAAATAGGCAGACTTTTAAACAAAATTATATTGAGTTGGGTTGGGCCATGAGTAAAGACATTCTGTCCAATTTGCCCTAATATTTTTTTTTAGTTATTAATATCTTGTCATCTTATATATATATATATATATATATATATATATATATATATATATATATATATATATATATATATATATATATATATATATATATATATATATATATTTATTTATTTATTTATTTATGTTTATTTTATCTAATTCTCTTTATATACTGTAACTTTCATTATCTATTTAAACTCTCTCTATTTCTTAATTATTTTTATTATTGATGTACATACTTACTGACATTTCTTTTATTGAATAATAAAAATACACGTATTTACCTAAAACTTATTATGTTAGTATAACTTATATTTTGTTTGATAATACTAAACTATTTTTTCATTATTGATAAAAACATGAAAGTTCCAAAAGCCTATTATTTTGAAGTATATGACTATAAGTTTACAAAAAAATATTTTTATATTAAGTATCAATTCATAAAAAAAAAATTTCGGGCGGCCCTAAACTGCCCTAAAATCGAGTTTGTTTCTGGTCGAGTCAGGCCATGGGTATAAAAACAAGCTCGATATCTTAATCGGGGCGGATATCAGACATACTAGATATCTGACCTGACCCTACCCATAAACACCCCTAATTGAATGAAACAAAATAGATATTTTATTTAATTTTTTTTTTTTTTCATTTTGTCATCTCTTATCAAACATGCCATTTGTAAAAAAAAATTTCTCTTTCTCTCTCTTACAAAATTTGCATTACTTATGGTGCATGTGAAAAATGATTTTTTATGAATTATTTGATATTAAAATTTTAAAAATAAAAAATATTTTTATTGATAAAAATTACTCTTATATCTTTATTTTTAAAAAGTTAAAATATTATAAATATTATTAAATAATAATTATAAAAATATAATAGATTTTTTTAAAAAAAATCTTTTTCTTTTTGAGTAACCAAATATGCTCTTATGATAATATATTTAATATAGTTAGAAGAAAACACTAAAATAAAAATTACTCAAATTCACACTCCTTAATTTATTTCTTTTCAACCATTATCTAAGATGCTGGCAATCCATAGCCGTCGTGTATGCGTTACACTTTTCCCACTCACCGTAGAAATTGGACAAATTTCCCTCTCATTATTTTCGGCCAACCCCACTTCAATTTACTTTTAACAGTGTATTTATTTATTTTTCTTTCGGGTAGTATTACCATTATGATCGCGTTTTCCTAAACGTAACTGAACTTTCTCAGAAATTGAGGAATTGCCTAACAAAGATTTGTAAAAACCGACTTATTGGTACTCAAGACAGGTAATATTTACTTGTGTTTAAATATCTCTCTACCTTCTTAAGATATCAAGGGAAAGGTCCCTTAACAGTGCTGGCCTATATAATAGACATTCACACGCTTGGTTGAACTAAAAACGTTTATCTCTATTTTTCTTTTATCATTTTGAACTATAATATAATTACCACATTATATTCATGACAAAGGAAAGAATATTTTTTAAATTTTATATATTTTTAAGCCGGCCTTATTTTTTAGTTCTTGCATGTAAGACACTTGTAATACAACTATTTACTTTATTTTATTAAACTTAATTTATCAAAAATCAGTAGATTAAATTAATTATACGTAAATATATAAACATGTTAAAATTAAATATTATTAAAAATTATGTCTAATATATTTATAATTAACTTACCTAAAAATTTTCCAGCACCTCTCCTAATTATGGGTCATTAAATTACTAACTTTATGTGGTGTCTAATGGCTAGCTAGTATTGTGCTCAGACGCACTGTTGCATAACGCATAAAAATTGAAAAAAAAAAAATCCATATTTTTATCATTTTTATGCTAGGAAGACAATGTCAATATAGTAACTGCAAGTAATTAAAAACTGCTTGAGAAAAAATACATACATAACAGATTCAAAATTTCTCATACCTTGATAGTCTTCTTTCTTTCCCGATGCTCTGCTGCTTCAGGAAACGACTTTAGTTTTGATTAAATGCAATATGAAACGGCACTGCAACAACAGTGGTATGTGCCTCTGAAAAGAGAATAGAAGCTACGATATCAATCAGTAGCTGTTGGTGCCGCTAATGAAGGAACATTGTGTACCTTATATAGTGCAACACGCAGAGTTACGACCCATAAGATATTATAATGATCTCTCTCTTTAAAGGAGCACCCCAGAATCGAAAATGCTCATATGCTGCGTTTCTCATCCACCCTTACTGAAAAAGAATATGGTTCTGGTTCCCTTCATTATTATCATTCTTAACATTCAAATGAATTTCCCAAACTGCCTCACTCGACAAGCATATTTAGCAGTCAAATTAATGTATTTAATTCGTTTAGTTTCCCTTTCTGCGATGGTGATCTTTAAGATAATATCCAGAAATAGGGCTAACAATTCTCCTCGAACCACCGGGAATATGAATACTCTCAACTCTTAATGGGTGGACACAACTGGCATCTTATTCTTATCTTCATCCCCAATGACTCAGGAAAGAAAGGTTATTAATTATACCACAAGTTACTATTGCGGGTATTTCTTTATTAACTCATGTTGGAAATTTTCTTTTTAAAAATGGAAATAAATTTTTAATTAATTTCCATAAAAGAGTGTAACTTAAAATTCTTGGAAGAGAAAATTTAATCATGGACAAAACTAAAAACACCATATTACCATGATACTAAAAAAAAGGTCAATAAAGGATATCTGACCAAGTTATTTTTTTTTCTTTTAATTAATTAAACCGCTGTTTTAACTTTTTTATTCATTTTCCATTTATTGTCTTTTTGGCTGATTGCACAAGTTGCATACCCTTCCCTTCCTGCCAAATTTAATTCAATTCAATCTTACACCCATCAACTTTTGAAGCTCTAGTTTAAGGGATCATGTTAGACTCTCTAAAAAATGGATAGATAAACTTAAAATATTTTTCTAAGAGTTAGTTAAAAATTGGTTATTTTTTGTTATATTTAGTTTTGTATAGCTTTATTTTTCTTTGATATATATATATATACATATACGAAGTGTATGTGTGAATAATAAGAAATAAGTTCATTTTGTTACCACAAGATTTGTCTTCTGGTATCAGAGCATATCACATAATAACTACTCCTCTTTGATTTGTTCTCAACCCTTTGATCATTTTGCACTTTTCTCTTCCATTCCTCTCCTACTGGGCTATGGGTTCCTCCAATGAGAATCACCTCTCTGATTTGCCGATGGCACCTCCCTGGCAGGATCCTTCCAATGCGTATTATCTTCATCTAAACGAGAATTCGGCTCTCATTCTAGTTTCTCCACCGCCAGATGGCTCGAACTATCACAATTAGGCGAGGGTGATGAAAATGTCACTTCTGTCGAAGAACAAATTTCAGTTCGCTAATGGTTCTCTTCCAGCACCAAACCCCATAGATTCTCTTTACTCACCATGGCAGCACTGTAACACAATGGTTCTGTCATGGCTCACTAAGTCCCTGTCTCCGACCATCGCTCAAAGTATTCTTTGGATCAACAAGGCAGTGGATGTATGGAACGATCTGCATGACCGATTCAGCCATGGAGATGTGTTTCGTATCTCTGATCTACAAGAAGAACTCTACAGTTTCCAATAAGGGGATCTTTCTGTAGCAAAGTATTTTACCAAGCTGAAAATTATTTGGGATGAGCCGTTTGTTTTCAGACTACTGCCAATTTGCACCTGCAATCCGTCTTGCTCTTACGGCACTATGTCCTTAGTTCGAGAGCATCAAGAGCAAGACTATGTTATACAGTTTTTGAAAGGGTTGAACGAACGTTTCTCCAGTGCAAAATCACAAATCATGATGATGGACCTGATGCCATCCATTAATCGCGCTTTTTCTTTGGTAATTTAGCAAGAGTGAGAAATTCAGCCTGTTAATGAAGTTAGAATATGTGCTATTAAGAACTCTGCAAATTTCAATGGTCGACAATGTCGACCATTCAATAATCAGGGAGGAGGTGCAGGTAAAATCTGCACTCATTGTGGTAAAACAGGGCATACTACTGAGACTTGTTATAAGAAGCACGAGTTTCCTCTGGGCTTTAAGTTCAGGAATAGAAATTCCTCTGCCAATAGTGTAGCTTCCCAAATGCATGGTGAAGAGAAGCCAATGACACCCACTGCATCCCAATGTATTTTACCTACATTGCATCAATTCATACATGAGCAATACAACAAACTCCTAGCTTTGGTGTAGCCATCGTCTGGTCCTACACATTAGCTTAATCATGTTTCTTCCTTCATTTCACCTTCCACTAGTAATTCTCTTGTCCCTGCCTTCCATTTAGGTAAATTCACAAACATTACCATTCCCACCGTCAATGTAGGATGGTTTGTATGTGTTTCGATTAGTATGCCTCCTACTTCCTAGATAATAAATAGTGGTGCAACAGCCCACATATGTTGTTCTTTATCTCAATTCACAACTTATAAACGCATTCCACCTATGTTTATCAACTTGCCTAATAGTTCTATGGTTTATGCTCGCTACTCTGGTTTTGTTAAGCTTTTTCCTAACTTTTATTTGATTAATGTCTTGTGCATTCTCGAATTCACATTCAGTTTGATTTTTGTTCGAAAAATCACCTTTCATAATGATTGTTGACTCATTTTTTACTCATCTCAGTGTTTGATACAGAATCTGACACATTGGAAGACGATTGGCATAGCAAAGTGAAGCAAGAGTTATACATTTTACATAGTTATGCAAGTGTTCTATCTCTGGTTCGTTCTGTTTCTCTTAATACTCTTCAATGTACTTCATATTTTCATTTGTGGCATTATCGATTAGGTCATCTATCACAGTTAGTTTTACACACTTTGACACAAAAATTTCCTTTTGTGAATTGTAATTCTTCTAATACACAATGTGATGTTTGTCATTATGCTAAGCAAAAATGTTTATCTTTTCCTGTTAGTACTTCATTCACATCTCATCCTTTTGATTTACTTCATGCTGACATATGGGGACCTTTTCATTTACCTTCTGTACATGGCCATAAATATTTTCTCATTACTATTGATGATTATACACGTTTTACCTGGGTTTTCTTCATGAAACTTAAATCTGAAGCTAGAAACCACCTACAAAGCTTTGTTACTCTCATAGAAAATCAATTTTCTATTTCCATTAAGGCAATTCGTTCTGACAATGGAGCTAAATTTGATATGCCAATTTTTTATTCATTTAAAGGAATTTTACACCAAACTTCATGTGTTGAAACTCCTCAGCGAAACAATGTAATGGAATGAAAACACCAACATATTTTAAATGTTGCTCATGTATTAAATTTTCAATCTCATTTGCCAAAATTATATTGGAATTATGCCATTGTTCATGCTGTATTTCTCATAAACTATTTACCTTCCCCTATTATTAACAATGACATACCATATAACTTACTTTATCACCAATCACCTGACTTAGAATCTCTTAAGGTTTTTAGGTCTCTTTGTTATGCCTAAACTTCTGTTCATCATCATTCTAAGTTTGATCCTCATGCTCATAAATGTGTATTTCTAGGCTTTAAACCAGATACAAAAGGGTATGTATTACTTGGTATCAATAATAGAGAGATTTTCATTTCGCGCCATGTTATTTTTCATGAACATATATTCCCTTTATGTCCTGCTAATACTAATTCTTCTAACTCTGATGATATTTGTCTACCACAGCCACCAAATTTTTTAGATTTTCCTAATTCTTCAAATACTACTCTTGTTCCTTCTCCCTCACCCCCTTCAGAATCTGCTTCTATTTCTCTCCTTATTACTGTTCCCACTACTATTTTTACTCATCTAGTAAGACAATCTGCTAGAACTCATCGACCACCCCAATACTTGCATGACTACCATTGTTCTCTTTAAGCTTCAGCACAATTCCTTTCCAATGATTCAGGCACTCTCTATCCCTTGTCTTCTATGTTGTCATATAACAAGTTATCCCTAACTCATCAATATTTTAGTGTATTTCTTTCTGTTTCTTTTGAGCCTAAAACTTACAAAGAAGCTATTAAGCATGATGTTTAGCAACAGGCCATGGCAGCTGAAATCAAAGCCTTGGAAGATAATAGTACTTAGATCCTCACTGAATTACTTTAAGGCAAACATCCAATCTGCTGTAAGTGGGTCATCAAGATTAAGCATCAAGCTGATGGTACAATTGAGAGATACAAGGCACAATTAGTTACTAAAGGTTATATACAGACTGAAGGTATTGATTTTTTTGACACTTTTTCACCAGTGGCAAAGATGACTATGGTACGACTACTTCTTGCCTTAGCTTCTGCAAACAATTGGTTATTAGAACAACTAGATGTAAATAATGCATTTCTGCATGGTGACCTAAATGAGGATGTATACATGATCTTACCTCTTGGATTTTTTTCTCCTGCTCCTAACCTTGTTTGCAAGTTGCAAAAATCATTATATGGTCTTAAACAGGCTAGTAGATAATGGTTTGCTAAGTTGTCTCATGTTCTCATTAATTTTGGATATTCATAATCAAAATCTAATTACTCCCTTTTTGTACGTTCCTTTGGTTCTTCCTTTACTGCTCTTCTAGTATATGTTGATGATATTATACTTGCTGGAAATGAAGCTGCTGACATCAATCGTATTAAGTTGTTTCTTGATGATACCTTCAAAATCAAAGATTTAGGTTCTTTAAAATTTTTTTCTGGGCTTGGAAGTAGCTCGTTCTAAGCAAGGCATTTCTATTTGTCAACACAAATTTGTGATATTCTTACTTACTCTAATTTTTTAGCTTCCAAACCTATTTCTACACCTATGGATAGGTCCACTAAGTTGAGCAAAGAATGGGGTACTCTCCTTGATGATGTCTCTAGCTACCAGAGGCTGGTGGGGCGTCTTTTGTACCTTACCACCACCTGACCTGACCTATCTTATGCTGTCTAGTAGTTGAGTCAATTTTTGGATCATCCTCCTTCATTACATCTCTAAGCAGCTCATCAGCTACTGAGGTACATTAAAGCTTCTCTTGGTAAAGGCTTGTTCTATCCTTCTGTATCTGACTTCAAATTGAAGGCTTTTAGTGACTCTGATTGGGCGGGTTGCCCAAATACTCGAAGATCCATTACCGGCTTTTGCATTTTCTTGGACAAACCCTTGATCTCCTAGAAATCTAAAAAACAACACACAGTTTCTCATTCTTCATTAGAAGCAAAATATTATGCTCTTGCAATTACCATATGTGAATTATAGTGGCTAAAATTCTTACTTGATGATTTTCATGTTCATACTTCTACTTCTACCATACTTTTCTGTGATAATTAATCTATTATGTACATTGCACACAATCCTACTTTTCATGAGCATACAAAGTACATTGAATTGGATTGCCATTTGGTTAGAGAAAGAGTTCAGTCTGGTTTAGTACATTTGTTGCCTCTTCGTTCCTCCCATCAACTTGCTGACCTTTATACTAAACTTTTGCATTCTGCCTCTTTTCACTCTTTGTTGTCCAAGTTGGGCATAGTAGATATATATGCTCCAGCTTACAGGGGGGTATTAGACTCTCTAGAACATAGATAGATAAACTTAGAATTTTTTTCTAAAGATTAGTTAGAAATTGGTTATTTTTTGTTATATTTAGTTTTGTATAACTTTATTTCTTCTCTTATGTATATATATATATACACACAAAGTGTACGTGTGAATAATAAGAAGTAAATTCATTTTTTATCACAGGCCTTTGTCTTAGAACCATTAAATTATAAAGTGGCTAGGGATATTTTAACTTAAAATAACTGTATTAATTAATTGTAGAACAAAAAGCAATTTTAACTAGCGTTTTGATAATTTCTTTTTCCTTAAAAAAACTTTTCATCTACATATATAACATATAGTGGGCATCCTATATTTCTGGTGCCATATGGATATTAAAAAAATAAAAAAAAATAGTAAATAACAAACAAATCTTTCTTAATTTGGCTAAGCATATCCTTTAACATATTACACTTTATAACACTAAATAATAATTCCAAACATTTAATTTTACTTGAAAACTAAATTTTGATGTGCTTTTTTAAGAGAGAGAGAGAGAGAGAGAGATCTTATAATTAAACATTTTCCTTAAAAATAAAAAGTATAACAATAACGATCGACTACGTAAAACTAAATTGTATAAAGAATAAAAAAAATTCTTGAATCGGAAATAAAATATTTAAATTATATTCTTGTGGGTCTAATTTATATTTTGTGCAATAAGCAAGCTCGAATCATCGAGGCTCACGTTGGATGCTTTAAACTTGACTTAGGGACCTCATGATTAAAGAACCCAACAAGCTCATAAGTGCGCGACTGAGCGTATATATAAGAACACTTTTCCAAATTCGTTAGTGTAATTATAGATTGACTAGTAGAAAACTATAATCAACAAGGGTTTTGAATACCATTTCTTTTTTAAAAAAATTATGAATTTAATGTGGCATGGTATATATGAAAAGAATATTGAATGGGATTACTTATAAAAAAATGATAGTGAAGATTATAATACAACGTATCAGGTTGTGCATAAGCCATTGCTGGCCCTATTAATGTTTAGGGGAAACAAGTTTACACCTACTAAACCAAGACAAGACAAGAAACCTACGTGGTTGAATTGACACAGGATATGTGCAAGAAATATATATTTTTAATCTTTGCGTGCCTTTCGGGGGGAACTAGATGGATAAATTAATTTAGGTACTGTTTTGTTGTAGTATTAGAAAAGTATTAATTGAACAATAATGTCATGTGATGATCAAATTAGTATACCAAAACTGTTGTGATCTATACTCTATTTGTCTCTTGTTCACATGATACCGTATACAATACAATATATGAAGATGAGATCGATCGAGAAGACTAACTGTCAAAAGTCTGGCTTCAAGAATTTTAATTTCACACAACTTACATATCTTTGAAATATTATGGTGGGTTAGTCGTGTATATAATTCTTGACAAAAAAGGTTGTACGTGAAGGAAAAGGAAAAACAAAAAACAAAACAAATATGACACGAAATCAACTTCACAACATTAATTATAGATAGGTGATCAGTTGATGGTTACAAATTTGTAAAAATTGTCTTTTAAAATAAAAACTAATTTGACACAATCAAATTTACCACTTTAATTCCTATTTCAGGTTCTTTCTTCATGTGTACATGTTTTTATTTAGATGTGTACAAGTGCTAAAATATTATTTATATTTTGTATTGTGATAAACTACCCATCAACGGTAGTATACTACACATCACTAATCCGTTTGAAGGTCCGGCGGTAGATGATAGAGATGGACCATATGTATCTATATAGTTGTTTACGCCATGACACGTGGAACGAAAGCAATAATAGGAGAGCTCTTATTATTCAATGAATGAATAATAAGGCTTATTTATATATACAGCCTGAAAGCAAACGTATAACTTGTCTGGTATTGTTAGGGAATCCCTTCACGAGTTTGAATTCCAGCAAAACTATTGTCTTTTTCTCTCCTTAATTATTATGATAAATACTTTTATCCTAAGCTGTAGATAATCAGGGTCGTCGTTCTTTTAAATTCTTCATGACGGATTCACATCACACATCTTAATCATATGATTCGGTGTTGGCTGTATAAAACGTCGATTTTTTTGGCATCAGCTATAATAACTATGCATCAATGGGGATAATTTTTTTTTCCAGTCAAATACTTAAACCTTTTCTTGAACCTTTTTATCGTTAAAAATTTAATATAATTAAGAATATTAGGAATTATTTATACGGGCCATGCGCCAAGTGGATTAATTTTCTAGATTACTTTATCTTTATTCTCAAGCGTAATTCCTTACCTACTTAATTGGAAACGAAATTTCCACCTTCTTTTTTTTCAGGACGCGATTATTACGCAGATTTTAAGGTTGGAACTGGTTACTTCAAACTAGCTGTTTTAACTTTTAACTATCCAAGATTGATATCAAATCCCCTGTGTAATATATACCAACTTTCTTGGATATTTTTAGCCACTTATATGGCTTTTAATATTAGTGTTTTCTTTATCTATAAAAACTTGTTTCGTACTTGTATAACCACAATGCAAAGTGACAGTTGTAATTAGTTGTAAACATGGCTGAATTTAAGTAGGCAACAAAAAGGTTTCAGTTTGCCATATTCATTTGGAAGGAGAAGAATCAGACCCACCCGATATCAGTCAAAAGGCCTATACAGGCACGCGGCAGAAATGTTTGAAAATGCGATTTTGCTTTTTGGAGGGTATAAATATCTCTCTTTTCTGTATTATAGATTTCCATAAATAAGTTGGAATAAGTGCTTATCCCACTCAACTTAAAAACGCTTGTGCGACCCTTTTAAATGAGATTGGTAAGTTATGAATAAAAAAGATGAACATATATATATGAAGCAAAAGAAGTGGATATCTCTATTTGGAATCTTTAAAGCAGAGGATGCATATATAGCTATCTTAGTTTAATTTGCAGTTTATTTAATGTTTAAAACAGAATCTTGGGTAATTTAGCAGTTGCCTAATTATAGTAGCTAGTTGGGTTTCAAGTTTGAAAAGTTTCAACATTATTTAATGTTTAAAACAGAATCTTCGGTGATTTAGTAGTTGCCTAGTTATAGTAGCTAGTTGGGTTTCAAGTTTCAAAAGTAACATATAATTGCAACACTTTCTTTTATCATTTATTCACTTTCTTAGCCTTAAGCGCCCCTGATCAAAATCACCCATTCTTACTCCCTCACACTATTTTTTTGTTTAATATTTGATCAGAACTTGACATTACCCACCATGCTTTCCATATCTTACTTGGTAAAGACAGACGACAAGTTGAACAGAAACATGACGGGGCCTTGAGTTATTTTACAAAGGATGGCTTTTAATTCACTGTGTTACCTGCTTTCCCTCACCTTTTTATGGCAAAAGGTCATATAAGGAAAAAAAAGATATTTTAATTCGCTTTAATTGGGAATACATATATATATATATATATATATATATATATATATATATATATATACTTTTAAGAGCTACCTAATATTCTTTTGCCCCACTTTGACTTTGGCCTTCAACAGATCAATATCCTAATCCCATTCTCGGTGTATGGATTTTACAGAATGTATTTTGGGAGAGTCCATACTGAGGAGATAAGTCAACTTGACATGCCTCAAGCTAGTTGTTTAATTGCCAATGACCAGGATCTGGATAGTGCTTTTTAAGATCTGGATGATTCAAATTTAATTTTTTATTTTTTAAATTTTTTAAATTAAATTATTATTATTTTAGAATATAATAATTAAAAAATTATTTTTGTTTTTTAAAAATAATAAAATATCAAAATATAAAAATTATAAATATTAAATTTAGACTATTTAAATTTAATTTTAACTATTTAGATTAAGATAAGTAAAGATGGGTAAGGAGAAGAAAAGTAGGGATCTGAATCACAAAGGGCAACCGTATAGGCATTATCAACAATATTATGGGCCATGTTCCATTATCGAACACGTTGCACTACTTTTTGATTAAAATTCCTTAGCCAAAGATTGTTTATTTGGATGCAAATGAAATTTATCTTTTACGTTGAAAATGGTGCAAATCATTAATTTGTGCCGAAAGGGTGTCCTTAAATGATGACGCCAAAGCTTCTAGCCCGCTGGACAAATTTATTTATATTTCTATTTATCTTGAAAGAGATGAATGGTCAAATTTACATCTTAATTTATAAATACAGACATCGGATATGATCTAGACACAAATATTATGACAAGACAGATTTTTAAATAATTGAAAATGTCTTATTAAATTTGATACACAATTTCAATATATATCACATTATAACCTTTTTCAAAAAATGACAGCAGTTAAAAATTATTACTTAATGTAAATAAACCGTTGCTTAAGGATTTGGGTAGAATTCTTCATCACGTAATATTTTCGGGTGGCTTATTTCAACAGGCGACAATTTTAAAAGATTTTTGCTTATACAATTATAAGCAGTGAGTTAAGAAAGTGTTGCTCGTATAATAATAAACCATGTTTGAGAAAGTGTTGTCTGGACTCTATGCAAATTGTGGCCTATTCATAAATGAGCACAGTTGGAAAAGCTGTTCTGTGTTGCCTATATTGGCCAAGTTGAGACGTCATTGATCTAGTCCTCACTAATGCAAAGAATTACAGAAGGCGAAAAATCGGGATGTATTGCGAAGAATCACCATAATTGCGTTCTTCATTCAGATCTATTGCGAGAATGGTGCGATTTCAAGCTTCGATGCAAATGCTAAGCTCCTCGTTCAACATTAAGGCTCGTCACGGCATGCGAAAATGCTAAACTCGAGAACGTGGGTGTGCAAGAATGAAGATGGAGAGAGGAAACGTGGTCTTTGATGGAAATGGATATGGAATGATGTCTGGGGGAAGGAGAGTGAGGAGTGAAAAGTCTAAGATACCATTCTTCTAGGATAACTTAAGCTAACAAGGTGGATGATTTCTTTTTTTAAGATGACATTCACATTGTAGACACGGATGGGACCGTTAAGCCTTGTTTGGTACGAGGGATTAGGTTTTGATGAGATGAGAATGAAAAATAAAATGAAAATGGAAAGAAATTTTATACCTTATAGTTATATTTGATATGATTAAAAAAATGAGAATATTTTTATTTTTTTATACTTAGTTAAATAAAAATAACATAAAAATAAAATAAGAAGATAATTAAAATATTAAAATATTTTTAATAATTATAAAATATAATAAAATATTTTATTTTTAATTACCAAAAATAATAAAATAACTTTTTAATTTAAAATTTTATTTTTAATTTACTTTTAATAAAAAAAATTATCTAAAGAAAAACAAAAGCGATCTCTTATTTAGTAAAACTCTTTTCACCACAAAGTAATGGAATTGATTCTCTCATATTAATGGGAGGCAACTCTCCCAGAAAAAAAATTTCCTACCTATCAAACATGTATTTTTCTCAATCTCAATCCCTTTCCCTCTCCATCATTCAGCTCTCCCACAAACCAAACGAGGCCTTAGGGTTTTGAACAGATATCTTAACAAGGGTTTTTGGCATAAAATTAAAGTTTGATCAGGTTTTTAATCAACCTTTAAGGTTGAAAGAGGTAAATTGCACAACATTTTAAGGGGTTCTTTGATGTTTGGCCTTTAAAAAATGTCAATTCAATTATAAAGTATTGTATAAATTTCATTATTTAAACTATTATTATAAACAACGGTATTTGCATTCTTGCATGCTTTGATTTTATGCAACAATTTTTAAAGTGTTGTCTACATTATGTTGCTTAAACTATCAATGTAAACAACAAATTTGTGAACTGTTACATAATTTGACTCTGTGCAATGATTCCAAGAGTGTTGTATAAATTTTGTTGCTTAAACTATTAATATAAGCAATTATTTAATATACTTACACATATTTTAAAATTATGCAATGGCTTTAAAGTATAAGAGAATTATAAATAAGGACATATATTTGAAAATAATTATTCTAAAAAACCTATTACTATTAGGTATTAAAAACCAAAGATACCTAATAGTAATAGGCTTTTTAGAATAATTATTTTTAAATTTGAGTCCTTATTTATAATTCTCCCCCAAAGTATTGTTAAAATTTCATTGCTTAAACTATTGATGTATGCAGTGACTTTATAAATTGATACATATTTTAATTTTATTCTATGATTTCTAGAGTCTTGGTTCATACACTATTACTATAAATAATGATTTGTAAACCAATGCAAATTTTGATTTTATACAACAATTTATAGAATGTTGTTTGAATTTATTTCTTAAATTACTATTATAAACAATGTTTTATAAATTGTTGCATATTTTAATTTTATGAAACAGTTTTTAAGGTGTTACTAAGAAACTATTGCGATAGATAAAAAAAATATTATGATATGGTATATATAGACACATCAAAGTATTTGTGTTTTATAAAACATTTTTAAATTATAAATTAATGGTTGAAATTAAAGCAAATTAAGAGAGCTTTTTTTTTGGGTGAAAATCAAGGAAGCTATTTATTATACATCTAAGGTGATTTTTATATTAATCTCAATCACTGATTTGTAGATTATTTCTTTTCTCTCGTCTCTACCATATATAAGATCACTCCTCTCGTTTGATACACCTCTCATGTAAATTTGTTTGTTGTTGATGATGTTGTTTTTAATAAATTGAATCACATATATCTGATGCTTGTTATATTGGTTGTAAAATTGACTTCTTTGGCATGAAAAGATTGATAAATCACGGAAACTATAAAACACCAACCAATAAGATTGATCACTGATGGAAATTAAATTAATCTCATATGCATGACTTAAAAATTTTCTATCCCTCAATATTGAAAAGTCATGAATTATAGCCTTCCCTTTTGTTTCATTTTCTCAACTTAAGATAAGCCGCGACTTAATTCATTTGCAGTTGGGACCTGCAAAACACGAAGATGAGTTCTCAAGTCGACATATAGGATGCGATTTGGACCCTTTAAAGTGGAGCTCTCTGCATTTTCCCTGAAGTGTCTCACAGAATTTTTTTTTTTTTTGAAACATATATATTGTTTTTCAATTAATCCCACCCTCTCTCTCATATATATCACTGCAGAGACACTGCACTGGGATCTTCACTGCAGAGGATCCCACTCCATATAGGATGTCCCTTTTTTATTACGAGAGTTGTCATAACGATAAAATACATCAACATAAAAGATAAAATGGACAATAATAATGGGTCGATAATTAACGGGGTGGTTATGGGAGGGGTGCACATTGCAAGATGCCATAATGCTCCTGAAAGCATTTTGTATCAAATGACTAGTTCTGTGCTTTTGTTTGACTATACAAATCTGTTTTGAAGTTATTGAAGACGACCAAACTGACAATGAAATTTCAACGTACAGATGGCCCCATATTTGTTTTTCTCTCTTATGGTGTAATTTGAAGCACGCAATTCTTTTGTCCATTATTAATAACTTGACTTTAAGGCGAAGAATGTGTTTCAGAAATCTCATCATGGTGCGTCATCAGATATTAAGAAATAATTTTTTCTTCGTACAAATCTATGTCTAAAATCTAAATATTTTTACATAATTGAGTCATTAATTATTATGGAGTAGTAGTGAGGATTTTGTATAATTTGTTTAAAAAAAAAAAAAAGTTAGTTCCTTTATATTGTCATGTACTGAAATAAATAATACAAGTTACATGGACTTCAAATCAAATTTATAGTTAAATTAATAATATTATTTTATTTAAACATATCATGTCTATTCAAATCTTCACTCGCAGGCCTAATTAATTAATAATATTATCTTCAAGCTAGTGGTTAAAAATTTACACAAGCTAATTAGACCTACTTGACTTCTAGCACGCTCTGCACTCAAAGAATGCTAAATTAAACAAATTAAAAGAAAACCACCCGTAGAAAAGAATAGAGAACGTGATATAATTAGAAACAAGCCGAATGATTAGAAATACTTCGACATGTATAGTATTTTAAATTATTTTAGTCAGAGAAGTCTTTTTTTTTTATATTAAAATCATAGAAGTCAATTACGGAATAATTATGATTTCATGCACTTCACAATATCTATACTATGAATTATAAATAATTATATCCTTTTATTTAGGGCCTGCGATAATTAATGAACTCTATATATTGTATGATATTCTTTAGACAAATAAAAATAGGTGTCAAATCAAACCATTGGTGATTGGCCACAGGATTTGTGGATCTGAATTAAAAAATAATAGTCGTAGGGACATATATAAATACGATTATGTTTGGTTTGAAAATGAAGAAACAACATTTCGACGAGAATCTTGAAGGGGAAGATTAAACCGACGCAAAAAAGAAAGGGAAATATAGAAATCAATTATAGAGAATTAAGAACTTTCTAGTGTCCATAATTTTTCTTATACGTGTTTTCGAACTCGTATAATTAGTATTAGAATCAAATTACCAATGAGTTTTGGTATTGAAGTCGATTTTTAAAATCGAAAGATTTCAATTTCGAATCTCAATGAATGTCAAAATTAATCCCAAAAACAAAATAACAATCAAATTTATCCAAAAAAAAAAAGACACATAATGTGTGTTCTAATAATTATTAAAGTTAAATAATTTGTAAGAAATTTATATTCAATTTTGTGCTGTCATGTACAACAGTAAGAGTATTCAAATAAGGCCCAATTTACATTAATTAAATTGAAAATTACGAATCTGTGATTACCCATAAAAATAAAAATCATCGTGTGACCGCAAGTTATATTCTCAATCCCCACTAGTTAGTGGGATTTTGTTTATTGGTACGATAAGATGTACTGAAACTTCAACGTAGGATTCCAACGTCCCACAGAAATTTTCTTTTCTTGATGGCAATGACGGTTATCTACCCATTTAAAAAAAAAACACACACTCTTGATTTCTTGTTTTTTTTTTTTGGTCCCTCTTTCAAGCCTTTCATCCCGTGTATCACCAAAAGAAAACTTATATATATATACACAATCAGACACACACACTTTTAATGTAAATTTATCGAACTTCTATAATATATTAAATTAATGGCATATGTTCAAGTGATTAATATTTTTAGAAGACATAAGTTTTTGTAAAATAAAAAAAAAAAACGCATTACTTGTATATTATTAACTTTCATTTCAAAGACAGAAAAATCAAATTAATCAGAATCAAAGCAAAAAGAAAGAATCGAAGTGAAAACTGAAAAGTTAATAAGCAAAGAATAGTCTATCAAAAAAAAAAAAAAGCAAAGAATAAATCAAATGCATTGTTAGATCAATATTAATGGAAAGCCGTGATGCTCCTTCATAATTCCGGCATCATCTCATCGTATAGAACTGACAAAAGATGAAAAGGACTCAAATAATTGTGATAAGGATACGGACGAATCCGAGTGAATGGTGAGAAACATATCCTGTGGTGATTAAAAAAAAAAAGTAGAACATGTCATCAATAAAATGAGCAGTTTAATATTTACAAGATGCAAGTTATTGGAATAAACTTGTAAAAATGCGTTCATAATATTATTTATTTATAATTATTCTCTAAAACACAACTAACACTCTAAACAAATAATTAAATTATTAATTAGTGAGATGATCGTGCAAGTACAAAATAAGAGTAATGAACGTCCCTATTGGCTATGAAATGGGGGGATAAGACATAAGAGAAGATATCTAGTTCATCTAACTGTTAATAAAAAAAATATATATATATATATATATCACTTTAAAATATTCATAATTTTATTTATTATTTGTAATTAAATAATAAAAAATATATGTTCAAATTATTTAATATTCGAATAATATTTTTATAAGATTTGATTATTAAAAAATTTTAACTCACAGGTTATCAATTTGTTATGGTAAAAGAAAAATAAATAAATATAATCCAGACAACTAATGAGTAAAAAAATTAAGAATAAAATAATTAAAATATGTATATTTTTATAAAAAATCACATATTTTTGGAAAGATAATTTTTATAAATTTTTTAAAGACAGTCTCCTGTCAACAATGGATGAGGTGTCATGCAATTAGTAAAGCTGAATGGGGGGCAACATGCAGTCAACTGTAGGAGGTAAGATGGGAGCCACAGAAGACCATTATTAGTTTATTACAGATATGTTGCAAAGTGGTCAACTATGGGTGTCTAATTAATTGCTGCTATGACCTTTTTTCTTTTCTTTTCTTTCTTATCGCATCTTATGTTACGCTGCTATTAATAATTCTCATTCCCTTTGTTTATTTTTTTTTTAATTAAATGTAACATCTCGGCATTTATTGGTAGGGATGAGAAAATGAAGAGTTAGATATAATCTTTATTTTTTTTATAATAATTATTTAATTATTAAAAATAAAAATATCAAAATTATTTTTATTTATAAAATTATCTTTTCTCTCCTCATTTTTATTTTTATACTTTTTCTTGTATATCAAACAATATACCAATTTTCATTCCTTATCTCTGATACCCTATCAACTTGCATATAAGTTGGTGGTTGTGACTAATTGTGACGCCCACCTTCTGCCATAACCCATTACTTTCCCTAATCTTAGATGGCCCATTGGTTTGCAGCTCTTTTTTTTTTTTTTTTAAATACCTTATAAGATTAAATATTATTAATTACAAGGCCTTGCTTAAAATATTTTATTAATTTTAATTTAATTAATATCAAAGAAAGCTTTAAAAAAATTAAAATTGCGTAAATTGTTTAACACATTTCGCTTTCCCCCAAACTATTTGTTCTAATTCTGTTCCTGATGATCTCCCCAATGCAATGCAACGCGACGAATCGGTGGGGGGAAAGCGTGTGGCCCTGTGCTACGAAAGATGGCAAAAGGAAGGAGTAGTGAACATGAGAATCAAGACAGCACCAAAATCAAACGGCCGTGTTTAGGGCTGTAGGTCACACGTGTTTTGCGTTTTGGTTAAAGATTCTGACTGGTAAAAAGGGTTTTTGGAATTATCAGATGAAGCATTTTAAGAAAAATCTTAGCTCACTCGGAACATTATGTTTTTTTAAAGCTTAGGTTCCTTTTTGTAAGATTAACCTACCATGTAAGGTTTGGTCATATATATAACAAGGGAAGATTCTAAAATGATGACTATAAGACTAAGCCTACAAGATAATTTTAACAAACGGTTACTTCTTCGAAGGTTAGGAATTCGACTTCATATATAGCCTCGCCTAAAAACGTCATCGTTTAGACTTTCTAGAATCTGACTAACAACACAGTTCCTACTTCAACACGCCGCCTTCGAAAGATCGTCCTCATTCAAATAAATTATCAGTTTTTTATTTTCACATGGAAATGCAGTGAGGATGAAATATTGCATCATTGTTAATTGAAGTCACAAACGAATGAAAATGAAATAGGAAAGCCAAAAACCACCGGATTCATTATTTATAGGGTTTTACTTTTTATGGGGTAACCTTTTCCCCAAACCGAAATTATCCCCTTTTTTTGGATTTTTTAAATAGAATTATAAATATTGATGCATGACCCAAATACCAAAAGATATACAAAGGATATGTTTGATAGAAAGGTTTAATCGTAAAGAAAATATAAAATGTGAGTAGATAAAAGTATGAAAAGTAAAAAATAATTTTTTTATTTTTATTTTTTTAAAAAATAATTTAATAAATAAAATAATAAATATAAGAATATAATAAATATTACATAAATTATATAAAAAGATTATATTCGTAATGCAATGAACCAAAGGAAGCCAAAAAAAAGAGTTAAATGAGGTAACATAATACAATGAACAATTCATACTTTTCTAGAAGTAGAAAAGACATGAATAAGAGCCAAACAACTCAATTTGACATTGTCTCAACCCTAGATTATTGTGTACATTTGGATCAAAAAGTATGCATTCATCAAGATGTGAAGCTAAGTTATAATCAAAACGTAATATTTAGAATACATGTGATTATAACTTCTTATTTAATGGTAATTATTCGACTGAACATTTTTTTGGGCTAACTTTGTGAAACAATTCTCAAACCGCCTTTCACTCTTAGTGATATTCTCAGTCCAGCCCATCTAATGCAAAAGCCCAAATTCCAAGGCATCTGTTGAATTTATCTGACATTTTAGAGATGGAGATTCCAAATATTCAGCTCTTTACAAGTATTCCCATCTTTTATTCCGTCTTTTGTACTAAGCATAAAATCACTACCACATTATGAAATATCAACCATTATTCTCCTATCTATTGTTTGAAAAACTACTTATAATATCAAGCACTAAATGTGATCTAATATTGAGGGGTAAAGGCAACTAACAGTTGATAACATTGTCATCAGGATACGCATTAGATACTGAAACATTATCCTTGACCTATATGAAAGAAAAGGTTTCTGTAGTTCCATTATTTTTCTTTTTACGCTAGCTTATCCTGAGTGAGAGGCAGAAAACGTTATACTTCAAAGGGCAACTATTCATTTGATACCATTCTGAAGCAATTTAAGCGTTCACAGCTCATTCGCCCTTGCTTCTATTTGTTTTGTCAACGCACATGGTAGCTTTTTTTTTTTTTCATGTTTTCTTTCCAATTGCAGTAAGCACCATCCAAATTGCGTAGTTATCTTCTAAAATGCCAAAAAAAGTGCAAATACCCTTGGGTCGAAAATAACACCGTTGGCTCCACTTCCAAAAAACAAATTAAAGAAAAATGCATACGCGCACATACACCAAACGCTTCAATTCTGTCCAGGAAAAAGGCTTCCCGTTGTGAAGCCATCCATGTTGGTGCATTGCTATCATACCAGGCTGTCTCCTCTTCAGACAAGAAAACCTCCCATTCCATCAATTACTCTAATTCAAGTTATGCTCAGATTTTTGGTTGAAAAGTCGTGCAAGGAAAGGCCACATTACAGTATCTCCAACTACGACCAACAGAGCAAGGAAAACGCCAAAACACCAATATGGTAACTCAACGAATTGAAATTCCTATACTAATATCAATCAACATATGGCATATTGCTTCATTTATGGAACAACAGGAGTGATCTTAATGTGGAAATCACATGGCATTTTTCCCAGACGTAAGTTTCATTCTCACTATGAGCATATTTGGGATATAGAAGGAACAAATAACATGTACGATAGGATGTCTTAAACATCGATGTCATTTCCAGAGAGAACCGAGATTCTGATGCCATCAGCAGTATGCATATGATCTTTGCTTCATTCATGGAACAACTTCAGGGAACTCTTCATCTGAAAATCACACGGTGCATTATGCCGTCCATTAGTCTAACCATAGTAGAATGCTAGTTCCTTGTAACATCCGGTCCCTCCGTAAACGTGAGAAACGCAATGTTCGGTTTCTCCGTAAACGGCAGAAATAAGCCAGATACAAAAGGAAGTCCCTGAAATAGAAAGAATTGGGGCCAACTAAAATTATAATAAAATTTTAAATATTAGAAAATGAGAATTTGAGATTTAAGATGCTCAAAAACCAGAGCCAAAAGAGATCAGAAAATTTACCGAGAGAAGTAGGGGCATTTTTGTAATTTTTGAAAAATTTGAAAAACTCATAGGAGGACTTTTTAAACAAAAATTCTAAGCTTTCTAGGGGTTCCCATAGTATTCAGGGCCTCTGAGAACCCTAGAAAGCTTAAATTTTTTGTTTAAAAAGTCCTATGAGTTTTCTAAATTTTTCAAAAATTACAAAAATGCCCTTACTTCCCTCGATAAATTTTCTAATCTCTTTTGGCTCTAGTTTTTGGGCATCTTAAATCTCAAATCCTCATTTTCTAATATTTAAAATTTTATTATAATTTTAGTTGGCCCCAATTCTTTCTATTTCAGGGACTTCCTTTTGTATCTGGCCCATTTCTGCCGTTTACGGAGAAACCGAACATTGCGTTTCTCACATTTACGGAAGGACCGGATGTTACATTCCTCGAGTAGATGTCAATAAATTGTGTCAAATGTTTGTGGGTCTGTGACAACACATGACATATCTTCCAACTATGTTTTCGACAGGAAGTGGTCCCCTGTTCATCATTGGAGAAGGTAAGATTCAAACTGAACAAGATAAGATGAAAAGAGAGAGAAATCAGAGGAAGAGGCCGATAGCGAAGTAGAACAGAGATAAAACAAAATTAATGGAAAAAGAGAAATGAAAGCACGGTAATTTGTTGCAGGTATGACTTACCAAACATGGGAATCATAGCTGTTATTACGGTTGTCACCTAACACATAAACATGGCCTTTTGGTACATACTGCAAGGGATGGAATTAATATGAGAAAAAACAAAATGAAATAAATAAAGGTAAAATATAGATGAAGCATCAACTCTGGATTTTACTCCCAGAAGGAACATAGAAGAGACAGAAGATGCACAAGATCCATCCTCAATGCAAATGCGAAGAGATAACATGGAGCTTTTGAAGTTTACTTTGAAATTCTTCATGCTCAGAACTACTGACCTCATTATTGAAAAGGAACACCAATTGATTGGATCATTACCCTCCCTCCCTATTTCTAATCCATAATATTGATCAATGTAATCTTCTTTTATATCATAATTCTACTGGAGTGAAATGAAAAAAAGGCGCATGGTAATTGATTAGGGACGCACAGTTAGGTTTGTTGTGTATGTTGGCTGCTCAGCTATATAATCTTCCTTCTGAGCAACACCATTGATGTAGAGACACCCTCGATGAACCTGCAAGGCATTAGAAGTTTGAAGCAAGCAGAAACCAATGCTATTAGTACTGTTACCCCATGCTCATCAAATAAAGAGTAACTAATTAGTGGAAAATTATTAGATAGTTTTCGATCTTCATAAATTGATTTATTATCAGTGTTTGTCACTATAACACAGGAACAATCCATATATTCCACTAAATCAAAGAATCAATGACAAAAACATAATTGTAGTATCAAAATCATAAGATCTAGGAAATGAATGTCCATTTACATCAATCTTGTTGACATATTAGTATAACAGGCTCTACTAAAATACCAAGTAGATCTGTAAGGTTGGTATAATGTTCAAGAAGGGAGTTTCAATAAACATTTGTACCTACCTCAACAAAATCTCCTGCTTTTGCAACAATTCTTTTGATAAATATATCTGCTGCTTTGTCTCCAGATAGCTAAATAGAAAACCAACCATGTAACTGAACAGCATAATGAGCTACCTTCTAAGCATGTGCAAGTAGGATAGATATTCTATGCCACATCATTCATTAACATATACCTGTGTTGGATCTCGGAATATTACAATATCCTGTATGGCAGGACTCCTGATGTAATACGAAGCCTGGGGAAGTTCCCAAGAAATTTTGAATCATTAGTCAAAAGATTAGAAACGAAGAAAGGAAAAGGAAGAGTGAAGAATAGAAATAGTCACTGCTGATACTTCTGACAACTTCTTAATTACCAGAATACAAATGGCCATCTGCTGAATTAATTACGCATACAGCACATAATGCAATAAAATACTACCAGCCTTTGATTGTTGCACAGGAAGGTAAAATTTGTAAATATCTTGAATGCCCCAACATTTGTTAAACAAGTAAGTAGCGTTTATCAGTTGCTGGAATTTCTTGGTCCTGGGTTTACAAAAGCAAGAATAACAACCAAGTATTTTCTGTTCAAACATAAATCCTTAATCAAAGCCAGTTGCAATACTCCATCTGGATCCTCTATTGTTTTAGTACACATCCACCACTCATTCGTCTGCAACCCATCATCTAATATGACTTTGACCTTAGGCATTCTTCATCTTTCTCTCATGTCCTTTCTCCTACATGAATCTTCACAGTCAATTACCCTAAGGTATTACAAACTTGTTTAGGCACTTTCAGAAATTTTTGAACACCCCTGATCCATTTCATTTCAAGTTGAAACAAATCTATGTTAAGACATTCTTGACATTACAGTCTCAGCGTTTTACTTTTCTGACCACTAGCACACTAACCCCCCTCCCCCTTTTTTTAAATCTACTAGCACAATGCTGAACTAAAAAGGGAAACATATATTCAAGGAACAGTAGTCACTGTAGTTTAGTTTTATCACCAACATCAAATTATAAACAAATCAAGTAAATTAAAGTGAATGGATTTATCCGAGTAACTGATGGATAATAGCTTCATGCTTCCCTGATAGCAAAGCAAACATAGCTTCTCTCTCTTAAAGTTGCGTTCCTACAAGTTCATCATTCCTTGCTTTGCTCTTTCAAAGCACACAAACTAGCAAGACTGATAGTGCCATAAACCTATCTTATTCATTACATAACATGTCAGACAGATGAACTAAGATGACTAGGATAAATCTCAAGTTAATAGGAATCCAAGGGTGGAAACACCTGAGCTCTAAGAAGTTGAGCTTTCCATTGCTACACCCTATCTCTTAATTGTTTCACAATGAGATATAATTACAAAAGCTCTCAGACATTAATTACCACCATTCACTAAGGAACAGAAAAATTAATGTGATATATCCACCACCATTATCCTCTTCTTCTGGTTATCTTGAACTTCAAGTACATTGATGAACTTGCCAGGGGCTATAATCAAAAGTCAAAAGCCATATCTGAAGCAACACACACATCATTTCTTCATACCATGGAGATTCAAGCAGTGGAAAATTTTCAAGATTTCACCTAGACTATCCCCAGGGAGCTGGAAAACGACTTTAAAGACCTAAACATTGTTTGCATCTAGAAAGCAGTAACATCAAGCTTACAATAGAAGAAATCTCGTTAACTGTAATATTATATTACATTGGAACTTGTTACCTATATTGTTTCAGACAAGGGACTCAAGAAATCAAATTTAACGGCTAAAAAATATACTAAAATGTTTTCTCAGCAAAGTTGTTGCACTTCTAGTGAAGTATATGGTTATGAAATGTTCACAGGGAGTGATTAGTTGTCAAACTTGAGAAAAGCCTACAACTGATACAGCCCTTCGCTCCTACTGTACATGCAGGACTCCCGAAGGCATATCTAATTATGTTTGGACCAACTAATAAATTCGAATAGCAATATTCCCTTAATCCATTTGAATTCAGAACGATAAACAAATTGCGTAAGTACCAAAAATTAAAAAATGCAGCTGAATACAATGTTAGAATTTGGAGGACCAAAATTTAAAACGCAAATGAGGACTGCTTCAACTAAGGTTCTCCCAAATGGAACAATCCTTACAACTAAACTAAAGGCCAAAAGAAGGGGCATGGAAACCTTTCCATTTGCAAGATGCCATATGGCCATTGGCTAACAGGTACTCCATCTAGTAGCAACACTAGGATGATAGTGACATAAGCATATAAGAAGGGGGAGACCAAGAGCTTATCAGTTACTCCACTTTAAGTAAAGGGACAGGTTATGCCATCTTATATATTCCCAAGAAAGGAATAGATGCATGCAAATCCACGGGCAAGTAAAGCTCCTATATTAATCGCTGAACTTATGGAAGCTATTATCCATATACTACTAGCCAGAAAGCCCCAGAGTATAAGAAAAAATACACTACAAAGCACGATGCAATTAGGGCCACAAAAATATACAAAAAGACGAGTTTAAAGAATATTGATGGGGGTGAACGAATCAATTGAAACGCAAAATTGTGTACCTTCTCGACAATAATTCGATCGCCGACAACAAGAGTAGGGTACATAGAAGATGAGGGTATGTAGCGAAGCTCCGAACACATAGACCAGAGAAGGAGCATCACCAAAAGTCTCAAGAAGCCATCAAGACTGGGCCATCGAAGAAAGCCCCAGCTCTGACAAGGCATCCATCGGAGGGAAAAGCAAGAAATAAGAAAGCCGTACAATGCTGAGGGCCTCAGGAAACTCATCACCAAAACTGCGGAAAAAGCAACGAGAAGAAGGGGAATCAGGAATCAGAGCTTCAAGATTCAAGATATTGATCACGACGGAACGTTGAGAATTGCAGAGTACAGGGGAATGACGAGATGGGTTTTGACTTTTGACTGAAATGGTTGTTTGAATGTAAAAGAACAGAATACAGAAATCGCGATAGAAGTATCACTCATAAAACGGCAAAAGATTGTGGGTTAACGAGATTTTTAGATCTATAGCAATGAGTAAGGTTGTTGTGACCACCATGAGAGAAGCCCCAGCTTCGGACTTCAGCTAATAGAGAGAGAGAGAGAGAGAGAGAGAGAGAGAGCGAGGGGGGGAGGAGGAGAGAGTATATATATATATATATATATTGATAAGGGATGATACATTGACTACTTGCTGGCTAAGTTTCGAGTAACGGAGACAGACATCGTCTAAATTCAGTCATACACGCACAGCTTCCGATGAAGCGAACGCGGTCTAAGAATCTTACGGTTAAGCCAACCACCCAAAATGCTAGGCTGCTGTTGCAAGGTTGGTCCAATTTTCGGAGTTTCCTTTTAAGGGATGATATAATTAATACTATCAACTCTAATTATAAAGTAACAAAATTATTTCATAGAATAAAAAATTTATTAAATTTATAAAATTATATTTATCATTTATAAAACACACTTAGTTTGTATATAATTGATAAATATAATTATAATAATAAATTTAGTAAAAAATAAAATATTATATATACATACATACATATATATATATATATATATATATATATATATATATGTTGATATGTTTTCAATTGAGGATAAGTGAAAAGTTGATATAACTTTATTGTAATATTAAGTTTGAAAATCAATAATCGGTGTTTATATTTCAGTCAATAAAGAAGACAGGATACAAAAAAATTATAAAACAAGTTTTTTTTAAAAAAAAAAATTATATGTCTTTCGTGTAGCTTTGACTTCCAATTAATAGCATTATTCATTAGACATGTTCTTCCGCTAAGTTAAACCTCTATCCATGATGCTTATTGGCTTGAGAGTGAGAATTATGATACTTAATTGCATTTAGAAAATGCCATAATGTTGGGTCCATGTCTTTTATTTTATTGAGTGTGGCGTAAATCTTCAACTAATGAGAAGAAGTTAATTAATTTTGGCAATTTAGCTAATATCTGAATATCGCCTAACAGTTTGCACAGACTATTTCCTTAAGCTTTGAACTATACTTCATTGACTATCAGTAATAACCTCATGAATTTTAGCATTAACTCATTATAACTAAAAGTTATAATAGACTTAACTTCATAATAATATTTTTATATTTTTGTTAATATTTGTGTCAGACATCAAATCACAACCTAATAAGGATAAGGTGCTGCATTGAAAAGACAAATTAATATATATATATTTGTTTTATTTATTTCTTTATATATTTTAAGTAATTGTACAATAAGTTGATAAATATCCATTAAATTGTATAATAAATTCTTATGAGTTTATTATCAATGATAAATTATATATATATATATATATAACTATTTTTTCAAATAATACTAACTAACAATGTTTATAAGAAACTTTTTTTGCACTAAAAAAATAGATTTTTTTAATTTTCTTTCTAAAAAGTTTTATTATAAGAAAATTAAACTTTAATCTCTAAACTAAAATTTAATTAAAGTAAATGTTAATTACAAATTTAATATATTATTTATAAAATGTAATATAGCATTCCAGTTTTTAAAAAAACAAAATAGGCTTTTTGACCTTAGATATCTAAGAAAAAAGAAAAAGAAAAACATATGTAATGTTACAAATAATTTCCTAAAATATATAATTAAATTATTTTTCCATGTTCATCTTTAAAAAAAAATCAAATTAAAAATTGACCCTCACTGTCTCTGATGGTCAGTGTTTACACTGACCCTGACAGGTGAGTGTTAATTTTTTTTTTTTTACAAATTTTAAAAAAAAATAATTAATATTTATCAAAATATAAATATTTCATGACTACAGCATTAAAAAAATTATATATACAAATTAAGAATTGTACTCTTCAAAATACAAATAAACAAATTTTCCTTTATAGATGAAAAAAGTTTAAATAAATTTAAATAATAAATATATTTAAAATAATTTTAAAAATACTTTTACAAATTACTTTTTAAAATTCTTATCTGAACTTTTTAAAAATAATTACTACAAATTTAATATCTACAAATTTAACAAAAATTAATTGATATTTTTCAAAATATTAATATTTCACAATTACAAGATTAAAAAAATTAAGACATTATATTCTTCATAATGCAAATAAAAAAATTTTCTTTATAGTTGAACAAAATTTTATGTAAATTTAAAAATTAATTAATTAATTAATTTTAAAAATAATTTTTTAATTCTTATCTGAATTTTTTTAAAACAATTATTAGAATTTAATTTCTAAAAATTTAAAAAAAATTAATTAATATTTTCAAAACATCAATTTCTCACAATTACAAAATTATATAAATTATATATACAAATTAAGATACTATACTCTTCAAAATAAAATAAACTTTTTTTCTTTGAAGTTTAACAAATTATATATATATATATATAAACAATAAATAAATTAAAATATGATTTTAAAAATACTTTTACCATTTTTTAAAATTCTTATCTGAATTTTTTAAAACAATTATTTAAATTTTACGTTCTAGAAATTTAAACAAAATTAAATAATAATCCTCACAACATAAATTTCTCACAACTAAAAAATTAAATATATTATATATACAAATTAAAACATTATACTCTTCAAAATATAAATAAAATTTTTTTTCTTTATAGTTGAATTGGTTATATATATATAAACAATAAATAAATTAAAATATGATTTTAAAAATGCTTTTACTACTTTTTTTAAAATTCTACAAATTTAAATAAAATTAATTAATATTTCTCAAAATATAAATTTATCACAACTACAAAACTAAAAAAAATTATATATACATATTAAGATATTATATACTTTAAAATACAAATAAAACATTGTTTATAATAAGAAAATTTTATATAAATTTAAACAATAAATAAATTAAAACATAATTTTTAAAATAAATTTTTAAATTATTATTTTACAAATTTTAAAAAAAATAATTACAAAATAATAAAAAAACTTTAACATTGAGCCACGGGTCACACTGACTAGTGGGTTAGTGTTTAGATCTGTCAAGGTCGGTGAAAATTGACTCTCAATAATTAATTTTTAATTTGAAAAAAAATTGAAAAGAGATATGGTATTATATCTTTCAAAATCTTAAAAAAAATTTAAATATTAAAATAAAACGTAGAGCTATAGACTCCGCATCCCATATTATTTAAAAAAAAAAATTGTAATGAAGAGCCACAGGCTCCACATTATTAAAAAAAAAATTAGTTATATATTTTTTAAAAATTGTTTTTAAGATTATATTTTTTTATTTTTTTCTTATATAACTAAGTGAAAATGCCAAACGGAACAGGTATGTTAATTTTCAGTCTTATTTAACATCAAGATACGTATAATGAGCATGTGTCACTACACTTGCAATCTCATCAAGGAAAAAGACTTTAAATGCTTATGATTGAATTTGATTTTTAAGTTGCCGGGATATTTTTTATATTTTGATTTCATTGAGCTCAAAATTTAGGGAATTATAGATTTGACTCTCCATTCATAGTTAAACTCGAGGGAATAGGTGAGAGAATACAAAATAGAAGTGGCTGTCTTTCAACATTTAATAAAACCAAGAGTAAGGTCTTCAATTTTTTCTCAAAAGTTATAATATGTATTTTATTATATTTTAAAAATAATGCACTAAAATTATAATTAAACTTTAATTTAAAATAAATTTTATTATATTTTAAAGGTAACATATTAAATTTTATATTTAAATATAAATTTTGGGTTAAAATGTATTTTTTTGCATCGTAAAACACAACAAAAATATTCTTAAATAAACATAAAATGGATATTTTGTCCATCAAATAAAAATAACATCTGATCAACAAATAAGAATATTTTTTTAATGAAATCAGCAAATAATAATCTTATTGACAATTATGTATAGTTCTAGAAGATAAAAGCAAAGCAATAAGACAAGGGTTTAAATTATAAACTATAAAATTCAAGCAGTCAATCCTTTATGCATACTTGCACCGTTGAAGATGGTCACAACTATGTAGTTAATATAATCTTGCCAAGGGTCATATTAATATTGAATTTAGGAACAATTTTACTTAAGGCCCATAAGTTGATAAGGATGATACTAAAAGAATTTAAATATTAAAATTCTTTTCAAAGACCAATAGAATAAGTTATTATTAGTATTTCTCAAAATTATCATTTATGCTCCATAAAATTACAACTTAGTCTTTTAAATATTACAAAAGTATTTTCATTTAGGAGTAATAATAAACCTAAAATATTTTCATAATATAAGAAAGACCAGGCTATAACTTTGAAAGTATAAATGGTAATTTTGAAAAATATTACTAGTAACATATTCCTTTAGTCATTCAAAAAAAATTTATTTTTTAAATTTTTTAGTGTTGATTTTACCAAATTATGATAGTTAGGTGAAAATTTTCCTAATATTTTTGTATCTTTTATTTTTTTAGATTATCCTTCAAATAATTTAATTTTATTATTATTATTATATATATATATATATCGTGATTTAAATGTGATATGCAAAGTGTGTATTTTGATTTTAGATCCTTTATTTGGTGCATAACACAACAAAGGTCATTTAAAAAGATATAAAGTTTAAATTAAAAAAAAAAGTGTTGGCTCTCTATTTGGGGATATAATAGAAAATCCAATCTCATGTATTTTATTAAAAAATAATACAATAAAATGCCTTCATTTATTGAATTAGTACCAATGCTATTTTTATTCTATTTTAGATAATTATTTGACAATAATTTATGACATTTTTTTTGGTATGGGCTATTTAATATTTAGATTATAATAATTGTACTCTTAGTAATGTCTAACAATTTAATTTCAAATTCATAGCCTTAACTTGCTTCCAGCTAACTTGAACTCCAATTCTACTTATCTGCTAAATTCAATACCAAGATCTTGTCATTATTCTTCTCATGTACTTAGCATTGTTGGTAGTTAGAATTTAGTTTTAGTTTCAAACAACAAAGATCTTATTACTTTTACCTTATGGCACTATAAACTAAGCCATCCATTAACAAAAATTATATACTTTATAATGAAATCTTGTAATCTTTGTATTAAGTGCAATAAATTTTTGTAAAGCATGTTGCCTTGCTAAATCTCATCAAATGCCCTTACCACCATCTCTTTCTCTTTATTTCAAGCCTCTTGAAGTTGTGCACATAAACCTTTGGGAACTTGTTCTAGTAAAATCTTTTTCAAGATACATATAATATATTTACCTTACAGATTCATATTCTAAATTTACTTGGTTTATTTGTTGAAACAAAAGCTTGATGCATTCTAAGCTTTTCTCCATTTCAAAGTCTCTACTGAACAGCAACTTGAAACCAAATTGAAATCAGTGCAATCTAACTGGGTGGTGAATTTTCAGTATTTTCCAAATATCTAACTGAAAATGGAATCGTTCATGGAATAGATTGTCCATACTTACATGAGCAAAATGACCTAATTGAAAGAAAAGCATAGTTATATCATAGAAATAGACCTTACCTTTTGAGCTAATGCTACACTAACTTTAAAATATTGGGATGAAGCATGCTTAATATCATTTCACTTGATCAATCACTTGCATCCTTCAATTCTACAATTCAAAAGTCCCTATGAAGTTCTCTTTTCTTCTCTAAAAAACCTAATTATAATTTTTTAAAGCTTTTTGGCTATGCCTGTTACCCATTTATAAGACTTTACAATTCCCACAAACCCCAATACAACAATATAAAGTGTGTTTTCATAGGGTATAGTAACACTTACAAAGGTTATAGATGCCTTTCACTTGAGAGCAAAATTTATATAGCTAGAGATGTAATTTTTAATGAGTAATCATTTTCATTCAAGTTTTTATTTACTAATATTCTCACTGTTCTTACTAGTTCTAACTTTCCTTCTGCTACACCCTTGTCGTTACATTGAATGTTCCTCATGCTAATGATCCATTATCTTTTAGTCACTATACTAGTAATAATTCTATCGATATTAATCCATTTATTAGTTACAAACCAAAATTGCACAATGTGTAGCTATAAAACATACATAAAATGAAAGAAGAAATGGAAAGCATACTCATTAAACTCTAACTATACATTATTTTTTTATAAATTGGTTTCCTTCCCTTAACATTCCTACTCACTTTTAATCTGGTATGTCCATCAAGTACCTAAATGAGTAGACTATATTCATGGTACTATTAAGATACTTATTAATTCTCATAAATTAGACAATTAAATGGAAATTGTTACCCATTAATTCCTCATTTTCAGTTACAAATTTCCATAAATCAACCAATTAAATGAAAATTATTACCTGTTAATTTCCTATTATCAGGCCACATAATTAAGGATTTTTTTCAACATTCTCCCACTTGGCTTGATAATTAGACAACATTAAGTCTTAATAACACCATCATTAATGCGCATAAAGAATCTAATCATTACATTCAACATTATTGCTTAATTTTAATATCTTGCAAGATGTGAGTTATATACTATTTTCTTTTCAACATATTCTCTTACATATCCTACGACATTTGCAATTTATCAAAATATGTCCCTAAGTAATATAAATTCATCATGGTCCACATAAGCTTTTCCTATATAACAAAATATCATGTGTACACTAACATAATCAACATGCGAATAACATTATAAGTCTGAAACACATAATTGAGCTCAAAGTATCAATACTTCATAAAAGCATCATTCTGTGCATGTGTTCTATAAATGTCTTTGGTGATAAACATTTTGTTAAGGGATCAACTATCATCAAATCAATGTTGATGTGCTAAATAGGCACTCATTATTTCTGAACCTCCTCCTTAACAATAAAATACTTTAATTCTATATGCTTGGTGCCTTTTTAGTATTTGACACTCTTGGAGAAGAAAACTGCTACAGAGTTATTGTAATAAATTTCCAGTGGCTTTGTAATGATGTTGACTACCCTAAGTCCTGAAATAAAGTTTCGTAGCTATAATGCATGAATTGTAACTTTAAAACATGCCACAAATTCTGCTTCCATAGTAGATGAATCAATGATAGATTGCTTGGCACTTTTCCATGATGTTGCTCCTTCACATAAAAAGAACAGGTAGCTAAAGTTAGACTTTCTACTATTAAGACATTTATCAAAATCTGAATCTAAATATCTAGTCACTTTAAGCTGATTAGATCTTTTGTATATGAGCATATAATCCTTGGTGCCTTGCAGGTATCGAATACTTTTTTTGCAGCCTTCCAATGATCCATGCTAAGGTTGCTTTGGTATCTTCTTAACATCCCAACAACAAAGCTAATGTCTGGTTATGTACATGTTTGCACATACATCAAACTGCCTAAAATAGAAGCATATAGAATAGATTCCATTTTCTTTCATTCTATATCATTCTTTCGACATTGCATGATAATAAATTTATCCCTTTTCTGAATTGGAACAATTCCAGCTAAACATTTATCCAGACAAAACTCTCAAGAATTTTCTTGATATAAGCTTTTCGAGACAATTCCAATAATCCTTTCGATCTATTATGGAATATTTCAATTCCTATTACATAGGATGTCTCTTTTACGTTTTTCATTTCAAAATTCTTAAAGAGAAAATCTTTAGTCTCACATAATATGCCCAAGTCATTAGAAAAAAGTAGGATAGGACTGATAATATAAACTTACTCCTACTAATCTTTTCAGTACGTGTACTTGTCAATGATGTTTTCTTTAAAACCAAAGGATGTGATGGTATTATTGAACTTAATATACCATTACGAAGAAGCTTGCTCAAATCCATATATTAACTTCTTAAACTTACACACCATGTGGCCCTCTCCTATAATTGAGAAAACCTCAAGTTGGTACATATAAACTTCCTCCTCAAGATCATCATTAAGAAAAGACTATTTTCATATCCATTTGGTGCAACTTTAAATCATAATCAGCCACTAAAACCATAATTATTCTTAACGAGTCTTTCTCAAATACCAGTGAAATGTCTCTTTATAATCAATGTCATCTTTTTTAGTATAACCGTTGATAACAAGTCTAACTTCATATCGCTCAATATTGTCATTTGAGTCATGTTTGGTCTTAAGGACCTATTTATAGTCGACTCGTTTACAATCTTTTGGCAACTTAACAAAATCTCAAACTTTATTTTGTGGATTTCTACTTATCTTTCATTATACTAATTCATTTATCTGACTTACACATTCTATGGCTTGTGAAAATGAAATCAAATCTTTATTGATTCCTACATCAAAACCATCCTCCTATAAATAAACCATATAATTATCTAGAATAACTGATCTCCTTTATCTTTGAGACCTTCTTAATGGTATCCCTTGTAGTTCATTCACATTAAATGATCCCAAGTTGGTTATATCATAGGGTGTTTTATTACCTAAGTGTTGTTTCAAATTGTCAAATTGTTGTTCAACAACTAGAATTACCCTTGGAATATATGTGAATGAAGGAACACTTAGGGGCAGTGATGAACACTTTTTTATATATTTTGTTCTCCTTAATTTGGGCATTTTAATAATAAATTGTTACTTAATGGATCTAATTAGATAATATTTGATTTTACTAGCCATTCTTTGCACTTTAGAAATTAATTTACTTAATTATTGATTTTTAATGTATTAATTCCATTGTTCAAAAAATCGGATCGAATCGGCCGGTTCGACTGGTTCAACCAGTCCCTTGTCCGGTCCGATTTACCCAAAAAACCGGTCAAGTAGAGAACCGGTCAAAAATCGATTGAAAACTGGTTTGAACCGGTCAGTCCCATTTTTCTTTTTTTTTTTTTTTTAAATTTTCTTATATAATAGGATAGTTTATGTTAAAGAAATTTGACAAATTAAAAATAGAAAATACTAAAAAGAAGAGGAGATTGAAATATAAAAAAATTAAAAATTTTATAATATAAAATAAATAAAAAAACATATACTTGATTATTTTTTATGTTTTCTTTTCATTATATCTCATTTCCTAGTAGTATTTCTCTTAAATATAAAAATATTTGGCTAAAATTATTATTGTTTGATGATAAAAAGAATTTTAATACAATTTAAAATTTTAAAAATTTAATATTAAATACTATTAACTTTTAATTATAAGTAGTTTTTATTTTTCAATTAAAAAATAATTTCTCAAATATTTTAAAAAATATTGAGTTAATAATTAGATATTTAAAATTTACTCATATTTATTTGTTATATTAAAATTTTAATATATAAAATTTAAAAATATATATTTAATTATTACCGGTTCGACCACGGTTCGACCAATGAACCGTGAACCAGTGACTTTACTGGTTCAATGATCGGTCTGATTTTAAAAACATTGATTAATTCTTTTAAATAATTTTGTGAATTTTTCCTATTATTTGTGCATATTATTATTAGCAATTAGAGCTTAAATGGGAAATTCATTTGGAGGCTATAACATTAAATAAAAGAGCCAAAAATTAGAGAATGAAAGCTTCATATGTGTAGTCTTAAGGAGGGATGTCTTTCAGTCGTTCATTTATCCATTTATTCACTTTCCATCCATTTTCCATTCAAGCCGTAGCTCTCCACTCATTTCACTTCACCATTTTGCACTACATAAACCACTAATTTCATCTTGTGGCTAGTTAGGAGGAAGACTTTAGATTGAAACTTGAATCCATAGAGATTAGTAAGGGATTTTGGCTAAGATTTTTATTTCATTTTATCTCTCTTCATATACTATTTCTTGTTAATACATTCAGTTAGTTAATTTTGTAATTAACTAAGATTGGTGTGGTTTGTAATTGATAGCTGGTTAGATATCAATCAAGAGAGTAATTGATGATTAATAAATTGATTTAAGTGCTCAATTTTTCATTGACCTTTAATTTCTATGTATGCAGTCAAAATATTTAATGAAATATATGTGAGCAATTATGTGCTTGAATGTTTAATTTGAGGTCTCTTTGGTGTTTAATTGGTTAATTGAACATCCTAAAGTGATAACTTAAGGGCTAATTTGATTGACTAATCACTCAATTCAAGTGTTTAATGATCATAATGACAAGACTTAATGATTTAATATGGAGTGGAGGTCTCAATTCAACATCAAATTGTTAATGTCCTGAATATTATGTGATAACTCAAAATAACTTGTTATAAACACAAATATGGACTCTCAAATAGAACCATTGATAATTGAATTAGGATAAGAATAGTGGATACCAAAGGATAAATCCAAAGCTAGTCACATATTCATTAGTTGCTTCTTAATTCATGCATTTAAGTAGTAGTTAAAAACTTTAATTCAATTTAAATTATAGTTAGTTTAATTAAATCAAATTCTCATTTAATTAGGTAGCTTTTAGATTTATTGCACACTTATAGGGTTTCTTTTAAATATTGAAATCTATTTTTAAGAGAAACTGTCATACCATATATATATATAACCCATTAATGGCATTCATAAGCTTTCTAGGGTTTTACAAAATTTGATTTTGTGTGAATATTTCCTTGGCTATTTGAATGTTTCCAGAGGACTTACTGTTATACAGCTCATTTCTTCATTTTACGAAAATTACGTTCGTTACAAAAACAATCTAAGTTGCATTTTATATTGCAAATCTTGTCCAACTTAGTTTATTTGAGGTTGCTCGAGACAATCGTTACTGAAAAATTAGATTTTTAATTATTTGAAAAGGTTTTTTAGGTGTCTTAGCTTTTATTTTAGCTATGTTTTGTGTAGTTTTTGCTCTATTTTAAATTTGCTTTTTAGTCTTTTCAGTTGCTTAGATAAATTGCTTTGCTTGCTAGAATTTGTTTTACATGCTCAAAAAATTCTCAAACTTTGTTTTCTAAGGTTTTTGACTATTTTGAGAAAAACTAATAGCTTAACTATTAGATGTAATAGTTTTAAGCCAAATTCCAACGTTTAAGGCACTTTCCTAATTTTTTTAGGATTTTTTTGAATTTTTCTGGATTTAATTTCTTTATTTTTTTTGTGAGTCTCTTTTATGTGTTTCTCCATTGTTTTTGAATGTTTTTTAGTGTTAGGTAGTTATTAGCTTCATTTGATTTTTATTTTTTTTATTTAGAGTTAATATTAGTTATAGTTTGTTAGTGATTTATTTTGTGCTTAATTTGTTTGTGCTTCTCATACTCTTTGTCTAAAATGGATGGCTATTACATGTCTAATCAAGATGTCTATGATTCTTGTGCAATAATAGGATTCTCCAGAAGATGGATAAAACTATATTAATGTTTCATGGTATACTTGAGCAACGAAGGCATACACAACAAGTTCAATAGCCATGCTACTAACCTTACCACTATCCCTATGAGGTGCACTCTAATTACATTGAGTTATACCATAATTTCTATGTGCAAGATCTAAAGTATTATGCCTACAACTATCATGAGGGATATATGCAACAAGAACTCTAAAGAGAACCAAGTTAAGAAGAGAGGATGAGGCAATTAGACGCTTTTAATTTTCAACTCCAACAAGAGAATGAACAATTACATCTTCAAAACCAACAGATGATTGATAACTTTATGAAGGATTTGGGAGTTCAAGTGAGTCAACCTACCTCAAGTGCTACTGAATTGAAAAAAGAGCAAATTAAAAGAGAATGTATAGAGGAAGAAGAATCTTATTCATTAGGTAATATGCTTCCATCTTATAATACTTTGCAGTTCATTAAGATTGACTTTAGTTTACATGATAACACAATGATTACTACTGCACATGATGATATTGCTTTTGAATTGCATGATGATGATGTGGATGAAGAAATTGTTATCGAATCCCCTAATATGATTGATTGTAATAATGCATTGAGAAAAAATGATACATTTATTGATGTTAATGAGTTTTTGTGTACTAATGCACTTGGTTTTTCTACACTTGGTTTTTCTACCCTTAGCTATGACCATAGTGATGATCTTATTTTTGAACCAATTGATAATGATCTTATTGAGTTTAAGGTAGTACATAAGTTTGGGGGTTGACTTAGCATGTGATAACATGATGGTGAAATAGTGGATGTAGCATGTGATAAGGATATGGATGGTATAATTGTTGAGCAGCTTGTTGTTGATAATTTAGACTTTACTCTCAAATGCTTATATAATGATTTGCATACATGTCCTGTATGTGTTGAGATAGATGAGTTTTTGAGGTCTGATGATTCTGTTAAGTCCATGGATGCCTTTGTCTGCAATGAAACTATTAATGAGATTAATTCTATTGATCATACTAGTATTGATGAGAGCATGCATAGATATAATCATACTAATGTTGATATTCATAATTCTATTGATGCTTGTGCTATTATTAACACTAGTGAGAGACTTGATTTTGTTGTTGATTGTTGTCTGGAGTCTTGCAAGCCTACTGATGTCTTTGTAGTTAGGAAAGATACTATTTCTCTTGGTGAGAGTCCCAAACAAGTTTATGAAGTTAGTGAACAAGTTCCCAATAAGCAACAAACTCCCCAAGTTAAGATGAAGCAACTACCAAATACTTTAAAGGATTTTCACTTAAAAGACTATGAGAAGTTGCAATTGAATTTTTCTATTAATGCAGTGACTCTTATTGATCAGAGTCCAATTGATTTCATTGGTTTAGATATATATTTAAACAGTCAAATGTTTAATGCTCATAGACTTGATTTCAAGCTCTCTTTCATTAGATTTGAACATGCTAAATTTGATTTTTCTTCTTTTATTGCTTTTGAATATGCTAAATTCGACTTTCTAAAACTATTAATGGTTGAGGAAGTCCATGAATCATCTTTAAATGATCAATCAAAATATTTCAAAGTGGTTAGACTTAAAATTCTTAAGCTAAAGATAAATAAAACTATTTTAATTTTAGTTTTTGATACTTATGATTAGTTAGTCTTTTACAGTGTTCTTTTTAGTTTAGTATTTTTGTTATCTTTTCTTTTCTATATCATTGTTTGTTTTATTTTATTTTGTTTTGTAGGTAATAAATTGCTAGCTAGCTACATGAAAATCTGAGCTAGCCTTGGATTCTTTATATCATTTCATCTGATTGTACACTTTCCTTTCTACTCTTTATATTATGTTGTCTATCTGTTAATTGGATCTTGTACTGGCATTGGGGACAATACAATATTTAAGTATGGGAGGGGAGACATCTTATTTCATCTTTTCTTTATTTTCTTTAAAGTTTTTGAGAAAAATTAAAAATTTTTGAAAAATAGTAATTTTCTTTTAAAAAAAATGTTATGAAAGTTGCAAGTTGAGATGATTATATCTTAGATATATTTTGATATGATAAATGATGGATCTTGTGTCTTGATTTAAGTGAAGTGGCAATGAATTTTATTTCAATAAATTATTTTGATAGTCATTAGTTAGTGGGGATTTGAGCTTTATTTATTTATTTCTAATGCGCTTTCACCTATTATTACTCTCACTCTAGAACTTGTCTTGATTCTTTATTGAAACCACATTTACATTTGCATGCATGAAAGTGATAAGGCATTTATTTCCTTTATAACTAGTTAACAAAAAAACCAACCTTTTCATGCATTATTTCCATTATTTAGCCATTTTGGACCTTGTTTACTTTCTTGTTAAAGCCATAGCTATGAAAAGTGAAAAAAAAAAAAGTTTTCTCACCTTATTTTAAGATACCTTATGGATTTTAAAGAGTATTACATCTAATTAGGATAGGTAAATGTAAGTTTTGCATCATTTAGGCCATTACCATTAAAAGTTGAGGAAAATGTTCAAAGTAAAAAGAAATAAAAAAGAAAAACAAATAGTGAGTAAAAAAATGAAAATTACAAAAAAAATCAAAAAAGAGAAACAATCAAAGAAAAAAAATGTTTTGAAGTTTTGTTTGTATTCACTTATGTTAGTTAAAAAGAAGGCCTTGAATTGCACATTCTTCCTTATCATAGGTTTCTCTTTTTATTGCTTTTGAGGTCCTAAGGTATCCAATTGTTGTTTATTTTTCCTTATTCTTGTATATCCATTCATTTCATTTCCTAACTTCACTACAACTTCAAATAAAGTCCTCTTAATTTATACATTGCATTTGGCATAGGTGGTGGAGATTTAGAAAATAGACAAGCCTATGGTAGTGAGGTTTTAATAAGTGGAGTTTGAGTGATACAGATTGCCTTAACCACTTGAAAGTTGAGAGTAAATATTAATCAACGCGAGGGGTTAGGCACTTTAATTTATTCTATTCAAATGAAATTGCCATGAAACTTACTTTCTTGATCCAAGTAAAGTTAACTTTGATTGTTGAAGTGTTAAAGAGTTGAAATCATTCCTTTTCTTATGATTTTTACACTCTCTTTTTCATTTTCATTTTTCACTTACCATTTCATTAGCCTTTCCTTAGATCTTAAGTTTTGTCTAGGAGTGCAAGGGTTTAAGCGTGGAGGAATTTGATGAACATTTTTTCTATATATTTTATTCTCCTTAATTTGGGCATTTTAATAATAAGTTATGGCTTAATAGATCTAATTAGATAATCTTTGATTTTACTAGCCATTCTTTGCACTTTAAAAATTAATTTACAAAATTATTAGTGTTTAATGTATTAATTCCTTAAAATAATTTTGTGAATTTTTTTATTAAATATTTCTTATTATTTATGCAGATTTTTATTAGCAATTGGAGCTTAAATGAAAAATTCATTTGGAAGCTACCACATTGAATAAAAAGCCAAAAATTAGAGAATAAAAGCTTCATATGTGTAGTCTCAATGAGGGACGTCTTCCAATCATTCATTCATCCATTTATTCAATTTCCATCCATTCTCCATTCAAGCCATAGCTCTCCACTCATTTCACTTCACCATTTTGCACTCCATGAACCACTAATTCCACCTTGTGGCTAGCTGGGAGGAAGATATTAGATTAAAGTTTGAATCCATTAAGATTAGTAAAGGATTTTGGCTAAGATTTCTATTTCATTTTATCTCTCTTTCTACACTATTTTTTGTTAATATACTCATCTAGATAAGTTTGTAATTGACTAAGATTAGTGTGGTTTGTAATTGATAACTGGTTAAATATCAATTAAGAGAGTAATTGATGATTAATGGATTGATTTAAGTGTTAAATTTTTCATTAACCTTCAATTTTTCATGTATGTAGTCAAGGTGTTTGATGAAATACATGTGAAAAATTGTGTGTTTGGATGTCTAATTTAAGGTTTCCTTAGAATTTAATTGGTTAATTAAATATCCTAAGGTGATAATTTATAGGCTAATTGGATTGATTAATTACTTAATTTAAGTGTTCAGTGATCCTAATTTCATTATGTTTCTTATAGTATTTACCACCTCTGTTCAGTTTTATGATTTTTACCTTTCTATTTGGTTATCTCTCAACTTTATTAACATACACTTCAAAAGCATTAATTGCTTGAGACTTTTTTATGAAATAAATAAATTTAATCATAGTATAAATAATCATTGATAAAGGTGATAAAATACTTTTCTCCATCAAAAGATAGAAAGTCAAAAGATACACATATATCTGTGTGTATAATTTCAAGAAGCTAAGTGCTTCTTATGGCGTTTTTCTTTTAATGTCTAACTTGCTTGCCCTTAATGCAATCTATACATATGCTAAGGTTAGTAAAATCTAAATTTGAAAGGATTTTATTCTTTACTAATCTTTCCAACTTTTCTTTGGATATATGACCTAAATGTTTATGCCACAAGAAAGCAGGATTTTCATTATGAATACTATGCTTAATTCTAACATTATGATAAATAGTAAGGAGAGATTTAGTAAAACCATGATCAAGTTTCAATTTGTATAAACCATCAGTAAGAACACCAAAACCAATTACGAAAGTATTCTTAAACAAATTAAAACACTCATGTCCAAACTTAATAGAAAACTCGTAAACATCAAGTTTTGAAAAAAAAAATCAAGTTCCTAGAAACTAAAGGCACATAAAGAGTTTGAAATAAGTCCAAATGATAGCCAATATCTAGAATTAGACGATAAGTCCCTGTGCCTTCAATAAGAGCCTTCATGTGATTCTCCATGAATAGAAAGTTTTCATTCAGGTTTATAGTTTAGGTCATATGAAATCCTTACATCACATTAGATACATGAGATGTAAAACCAAAATCGAGCCATCAAGTATTATTAGGAACTTCAACTAGGTTTGATTCGAAACATAGATAAACATCAGCTTTACCTTTCTTTTCGAACCAAGACTTACACTTTAGACAATTTTTCTGAAAGTGTTATTCCTTGCCACAGAAATGACACTTACTTATCTTTTGTTTCTTTTGATTAACATGTGAAACATTAGCAGGCGCTACCTAAGGAACTTTAACAGGCCTTTTCTCTTTTTTTTTTCCCGTTAAACTTGTTGGATTTTACTTTAAGTGCTTTTACCAGCTCATTGACTTACAAGGTTGACTAAATGACCTCATTGTTTCTTTAGTCTCGCTTCCTCTTAAGTAAGCATATTGGAAAATTCACTAATATTCTACTTATCCTTAATGATGTTATAGTTAATTAGGAATGGTCCATACTTAGGAGGTAGTGAGTTAAGAATGAATTACACTAAGAAGGAGTTAGCCACTATCATCCTTAAGGTCTTTAGCCTTGCTGCAATGCTAGTCATCTCAATGATGTACTCTTGCATACTCTGTGACCTAATAAATTTCATGGTTGTGAGTTCTACCATAAAAGTACTAGCAAGTAAGTTATTATAGCACGAAATCTTTCTTCCAGAAACTTAAGGTATTTCTTAACACTTTGTCATGGAATGATGGTCTTAATGTTGTTGGCAATAGTCCTCTATATAAACATTAGGCTTAATTAATTTGTTAAACCATGTCCATGCTTTATGATATAACTTTTCTTCATCATTGCTCAAATTCGTAATGGCAACAGCTTTATCTTCTAACATGCTAAGTCAAGATCTGAAACACTTAAGTGAAAATTAACTTGTTCACACCATTCAAAAAAAATTTAATCCACTGAACATGGTCACATAAAAAGTGTGCAAATAAAGTGATACAACTACATTCAATACATAAATGCTCATTAATTAGTTATATAATAGATTTAGATAAATACACCATTAGTGCATATTATAGCTCTCTTTAGGTAGAAACTACAATATTCCATCATCAAGTAAATGTTATAGAAATTACCATAAGGCAATTAAATATTTTGGCCAGACATGGATATACAAATACATCTAACCAAAATACTAATCCACATTCATTATGTTCACTGATCATAAAATGATAATTTACCTTTGGGTAAATTTTAAAAGTTCTAATAACAAGTGAATGTCAATTTATCCATCTATTTCAATAATTGGCATTTCATTAATACAATGGATAAATGACTATATATATGCATGATATGTAATCATCATCATTCTAGTTTGACCACTTTAGTGATAACAAACTACATATATCTAACATAAGTCATACACATTAAGTCATGATATTTTAATGTCATTGTTGACTATAAAATAATTCTTAAACCATTAATTTGGTCTAGAAATATTTATTAATCAAAACATAAGTTTTAGTTAATTAAGGGACTAAAATAAAAATTTTAGAAAAGTCAAGGGTAAAAATAACATTTTTAAAAATTTAGGAGTTAAAATAAAATTTTTAAAATTATTGGGATATAAATATAATTTTTGAAAATTTTAAGGCTACACCATAATTTTAGAAAAATTAAGACCAAAACATAATTATTAAAACATTAATAGGCCAAAACATAAATATTAAAACATCAATGGATGAAAACATAAATAATGAAATGTTATTAGGTCAAAATATAACTCTAAAAAGGTTTTAAAATAGCCCAACAATTTATAACCTAAAATTCAATAATTGACCCACTGTCACAATCTTATTAGTTTTTTTTTTCAACATAATGGGTCAAAAATAAAAGATAAACTTTTAGGTATAAAATTTAACAGGTAATCTTAGCAATATAATTTCAATTGTCAAACTATCCAAAATATACAAGAAAACAAATAGATCGAAAGTCTCAACATAAACTTTAACAGAGGCTTAGTTTTCACAAACTCGAACAACAACATATGTACATACAAATGAATATCATAAAAGTAATACGATCATATTAGTTGAAACACATTATGTACATAATCAATCATCAATATGCATGATTTTAATAAAAAATTTACATTTTTAATTTCACAAAAAATACTTTCTCCTAATCACATATATCACATTAGGGCTTACAATTAAGCAAACAAAGGTCACTAAGGCTTTGATTTCAAATGTAAAACATACCTAAGATGGCAGACAAAGCATAAGATATACTCATTAAACCTCTAGCCATACTTTTTTTTTTTTTTATAAATTGATTTCTCTCATTTAACCTTTTTACTCACTTTAGGTCACACAAAACTGATGGATTAATTATATCCATAATGGTTGGGGGAAGACCAATTTGTATCTATTAACTTTTAATTTCTATCAAGGACCTAGATGAATAGACTATATTTATTGTACTATTAAGATACTCATTAATTCCCATAAATCAACCAATTAAATGGAAATTATTACCCATTAATTTTCCATTATCAAACCACATAATTAGATATTTTTTTTCCAACGTTAGCATTCTAATTCATCAAGTTTCTGCTATTAATAAAACTTAAGATTTAGTGCTACTCCATCTCATCTATAGAATTCTAATTTTGCCAGTGATCATACAATAAGTCCTGATGCTGTCCCTAAAAACCAAAATAATCAGATTCTCTCTTCTTAGACCTTTACACATGATTTGCCAGCTATTAATATGCAACCAACTCACTACATGGTCACAAGGTCCAAGAGTGGGATTTTTATACCCAAAACATTCATTTTTTACAGTGAACCATCATTTGTTGCAAAAGCCTTATCTATTCCAAAATGGAAGTCAGCAATGGAGGATAAGTTTAAGGCCTCACATAAAGATTAATACATGAACTTTAGTGCCTTTACCTACAAAGCAGTCACCTATAAGTTGTAAAAGGATGTTTAAAGCCAAGGAGAATCCAAATGGCTCAATGAACAAGTTAAAAGTAAGATTAGTTGCTAAAGAGTTTCATTAGGAAAAGGATGAGACTTCAATGAACTTTTAGTCTAATTATAAAGCCTGCCATTATTAGAGTTATAATGACACTTGCCCTTGCTTAACAATGGCCATTACACTAAGATTATGTTTGGAACAATGAAAAATGAAATGAAAAGGGAATGAAAAAGTGAATAAAATGGATGGGAAATGACATACTACAGGATTTTGCAGATTTCTTGGTCACGGCCTTGTCTTTTATTACTAAAAAAAGTAACAAGTAGTCTTTCAAAGTAGTACTGAGGCAAAGTACAGGAGCATGGCCTTTATAGTTGTTGAAACAATGTGGTTGAAATCTCTTTTACTTGAGCTTAATATTTTAATTCCACAGCTACCAACTATTCATTGTGACAATTTAAATGCAGTCTTGCTCACTGCCAATCTTATATTGCATTCTCAAACTAAGCACATAAAGTTGGACATTTATTTTGGTTGTGAAAAGGCTATTATTAAAGAGATTGTTGTGGTTCATTAGCCATTCAATTAGCAAATTATTAATGTTTTCACTAAGTCACTTTTTGAGAATAAGTTTTTTGAATTCAAAGACAAACTGAACATCCTTGATAAAAGGATATTTAGTTTGAGGGGGTATAATGGAATTAAGTAAGGGTATAAAGAGAATAGTTCCTATGGTTAGTATTCTTTTATAGTATAAAAAAATCACATCTCTATACCCTATCTATATAATGTATTCTCCTTTGCACTATTATAGGATCAATGAAATCCTTATTCTCTACTTCCTCTCTCCTCTTCTTTATCACTCTTTTGAGAAACAATGGATATAATTTTTAATAAAAGTTGATTGATAGATTGGTATTCATTTGCTATTGTTGGATCTTGTTGAATATTGTATGGAAAAGAAAAATATTTCCATAAATTCCATTCATGCCAATGCTACTCATTTTGTAAGTTGATCTCTAAACAAATAGGCATAGTCAAATTCATTCACATATGACTATATATGTATGTATGTATGTATGTATGTATGTATGTATGTATGTATGTATACTTGAAAAGTGATTCAGGATTTTAATAGTAAATTATTTGGTTAAATAAATCTTCCTAAATTAAAAATAATAAATATGTTAAAATTCTCCCATAATAGTTAACAACAATAACAGTAATAAAGCCTTTTCCCATTAAGTGGAGTCGACTATATAAATTAATCAATGCCAAAGAATTCTATTGTAAATTATATTTTTAGACAAATCATTTAAATCTAAGTCTTTTTTAATAGTTTCTCCTATAGTTTTTCTTAGTATCCCTTTACCTCTACCTTTGACTATTAGATTATTCTTCATCTGATCTACTCTCTTAATTGGGACTTCTATAGGTTTCCTCCACATATGTCTAAACCATATAAATTGTGATTTTATAATTTTTTCTATAATAGGTGCAACCTCCACTTTCTCTCTAATGCATTCATTTCTAATTCAATCTTATCTGGTGTGTTAACTCATCCAATACAATATTCTCATTTCTACAATATTAAACTTATTCTTTTATTGACTTTTTATTGTCCAACATTCAGTTCCATACAACATTACAGGCCTAATAGCTGTGCAGTAAAATTTACCCTTAAGTTTGAGTGATACTTTTTTATCATAGATAATGCCCGAAACACTCTTATATTTCATCTACTCTGTTTGAACCTATGTTTTACATCTTCCTTTATCTTCTTGTCATGTTGTATGATAGACCCAAGATATTTAAATTATGTAACTTGTGGTATGATATGCTCTTCAATTTTCACTTCTGCATTAGAACTAGTGCGTCTCTTACTAAACTTATATTCCATATACTTTGTTTTACTTCTACTTAAATGAAATTCATATACAATTACAAATAAGAATAACTTTTATTATTCTTACATAAATTTTGTGTTTAAAAAAAAATAGAGTTGGTGAAGAAGATTAACCACTTGTCCTTGTCCACTAGATGATAAACCAAAATTAAAAAAAGTCTTAAGAAATACAAACCCAAAAAAATAAAAGGAATATAATGATAGCAGTTAAAGAGCCAAAATCACAATGGATAATAAGCTCCAATTCAAATGTTATGGCTTGAAATTTAATACATTATTTGTACTTTTATTTTGTTGTAATACTGAATTTTATAGTTTTATTGCTTTTTGTATATTTATATTATAATGATTGAGTTAAATAAAAAAAATCATTTTGTGCAAATACTTTTGAGAAAGTTTTAAAATGTTATAAACGACTTTTAGGTTAAATTGCATGAAACTTTCATAAATTTTGAGTCATATATAGATAATTTTTTTAACTTTTAATGTTTGATAATGAATCCCTTTAAACTTTTAAATTTATGCAAATAATCCCCTGCCATTAGTTAGTTTATTATTTTACTAATAGAACGTGATACGTCAATGACAATAAATCTCCTAAAAATAAATAACCTCCTCAAATTCTAAATTATGTACAAATAGCTCCCTCAAACTTTAGATTATCTACAAAAGAAACATCTCTAACATATCACAATTCATTAGTGAAATAATGAATTAACTTATAATAGATGATTATCTGCAAAGATTCAAAAAAGATGCATTGTTAAATTTTGAAAATAAAAAAATTATTTGCATATGACTTAAAAATAAAAGAAATTGGGCACAATTTAGTCTAATTTCGAAGAAAAAGTCCTTAATGGATGGTATCCTTCCCTTATTTGAATGAAAGCTATAAATAGGAGTAGATTGTCCCAAGTTACGTTGTTGTTGTTGTTGTTGTAACACCAGAGGGCTAGGCCAAATAATTAGTGTCAAAACAAGCTTCAATATGAAACACTACAGGACGCTTAATTAATATCAAATTAGGAAAAGGAAATTACATTTTGTAAGTTACAGGTTAAAGAATGAGCAGTCACTTCACTTGGAGTAACAGTCAAACTAAGCCTATCCAACCGAGAATTGGACAACTAAAATGAAATCCTCTGCTCAATTTTGGAAAAGTTCTTGAGGTATTGATGGAGGACAGAACTTCTTTGCCACGTATTTGTACTGAAGCAGAAATGAAAGTGAGAGGAAAGCATCAGCAAATACATTTATGATGGACGAAGAGAACATATATATATATACGTATATATATATAAATATCAGCTTACCCTGTGCTGACTGTATTTCTCTCGGATTGCAGGTAAGTTAGAATTATGGCTGTTGAAACACACACGATGGAGATCCTTCACACAGTCACACAAATCAGAAGCCTGGTAGAGTGTGTAATGCTGCAATGTGGAATTCTGTTGCAAAAATGACATTAAGTCAAGCTAAAATAGTAAAAAGATTATCTTAACGACGTTGCACAAAATCTTTGCTATTAAGAGCATACCCATGGTTTGTTTGAGGGGAAAAGGATAAATTTGGCCAGGAAAATTGCAGAAGCAGCTATAAGTGATGGAGCATAACAGAGCATATTGTACTCTAGTAGAGACAATTCGGCAATATAGTTGGTCAAGCACTCCAATTGCAATGATGGCACCTGAGAAATCGGGAGTTAAAACCATCAATCATCCAGGCTGAAAAGATAACATTGGTTTTGTATAATATTCTTTTGATGCAGTCAACGCCTCAATCAGAGTTACAAGAAAAACAAATGGGAAGTTAAGATAGCAGTCATTGGTAAAATTGCTATTCCTTGTGAGAACTGAGAACTTATATTTCTCTTGAAATTTTAAAAATCAAAGTTATATGCATTGCAATTCAAACTGCCTCTGATAAAAATGATCTAAAGTTATTCGAACATTTCTTACTATAGTGATTACACATAAACCTTTCAAAGAAAAGCTAAAGCGAGAAAGATACCTCGTTGACTCCTTGAGCTGCCCGAACAAATCGTCTAAAGTCATAAAAATAAAAGAAAAAAAAAATGGTATTAGGACAGCATAAAAGAACGTCTACAGGTTTATATGATAGTTGTCCGTTAGCTACTACCTCAAGAAACATTTAGTTGTCGGGGCTGTGATTTCAAACTTCAAATAATTTAAGACAGCAGATTCCATTTGCAAAACCTGCATCAAATGATTTGCTTGAGACAAGCACACTTCACAGGATTCAAAGTTACTTGAAAAATGCACAATTTAGCGAAACACTAGAATCCAAACCTCTTCTTTGAAGTATGTGTTATCAGTTATATAACAGTATTCCTCCACCTGAGGTGCACAAATCTCCTCATATTTACTGTCAACCAAAACCAAAGACAAAAAATCTTGTCACTTTATGTCTATACATCATTACTTCAGTAGATGGGCAAAAAGTAAAATTCCCATGAATGAGAAATCATTAGAGGGACTTTGTGCTTCCTTACGAGGCAATCATCATACAGGAAACACCAAGTAACTGTAACTTTTGCCTACTCATCACATTCCCCGAGAGATACCGATCTATGTAGTTGACTGTCAAATACAATGTATCAGGAACAAGCCGATACTCTTCAGCCACCTGCAGCAGGAAATAGAAGTTTTAGCAATCAGAGGGAGGTGATAATGAACTCTTGTTCGAGTCATGGCATTACCCAAAATTATCTATTAGGCCAATGTTCTCCATTTGCAATATAACGAGATCAATATTTTTTTCACTCCATAAGTTTCTAGATTCATGAGGAGAGAGTTCAAGATACAAATTACTGCAAAAGGTTCGACAAATATTACCTCCACAAGCCAATCGATTAATATAGCACGCATGTTGGGATTCATGTCCTTCTGAATTTTCTCCATGAAGTCTGTGGAAGGCCTCTTCTTTGCCTAAGAGTCCAGAAAATGAAAAAAAAAAAATCAAAGATAAGGTCATAAAAATACTTAAACAGAATAAGCGGTTAATGTTTTGGTAATAAATCTAGAAATGTAACTAATATTTGGCATGTTATTGATGGTTGCAAGTACAAATAACTAATTACCTTCCGCAGAGGAAGTGAAAACAGAATAGAAATTGTTGTTATAAGTTATAAACTTTTATCAGGGAAAAAGAAGTTCAACCTCAGATGCACGCAAATGCTTGTAGATATCACATGCAAAGGTTCCACAAAGCTGGGGGTCCAAGTAATTGTCGTCGATATTGACAATTTTGTCATCTCTCTCCAAATCAACAAGTATGTCTCCACTACAAACGTTGCCTGCAAAGTAAGAAATAGATTTACATTAAAAAGCATTGGAAACTGAAATATTTGCACTTCACTACCCAAAAGATAAAGGATAAATGACAGCTCGAGAATTGTTTGGCCAAATATTAGTGCTGTACCAAAGCTAAGCCAACGAAACTAATTACATGGACAAGCAAAGGAAAAATTCAAAACATGAAACCTGCTGCCTCCGTATTCTCTGAGATGTTCAGATTGCTGAATGTCTTTCTGTCAATAGAATCAAGAGCTGAAACATCACTGTTGTCGATGTATTCAATTTCGTGACTCTTGAAAGAATCACAGGTAGACATTGTCTCGTCCAAAGAAACCGACATCCCATCTGATTTAATAGGAGAAGTATCCATGCTGCATGAAAGAGTAACAGTAGTTGGAGCACTTTCATCCCTTTGTGGATAAGAAGGGGCCTTGGGGAAAGCAACTGCACTTGATTTAACATTCGACAAAGCAGGTAATTTATTCCCGGAAACTGCTGAGATAGTGGTGCATGCAGGGAAATTCTTCTTTGTCTTAACAATTTTAGTTGCGCATGGTACCTTTCAATACAAAATTCAGTTAATTTATAACCCAAGATAAGTTCTCAGCAAACGACTAACACAGTTATGCAACAACTTCAAACAGTTTCGTGATAAGAATTGATTAGAAAGACTTTGCCCAAAGACGAATTAAGAAAATACTCTGAAACACACCCTGCAAGCCTAACTGCCTAACCACTTGGCTTAACCATTTTTTATATTTGGTTAAGCTGACTATACCTTGAATGTCTTGAGATAATTTCATGGAGTAGACTTAAGTAACATTCTTCATGTATATGCTATCAAGTTCCTCACTACATGCATGACATGCGGAGGAAATTTCTTGGAACACCCAATCTATAAAAAAGATGTCCACATATCAAATTCTTAATAGAGAACCTGCAAACACCTAAAACTGTGCCCAAGTTCTGTCGTAATTTCATTTATCTCTGCCCCCCTAGATTTCTCAGCACCCGAAGTTCCAATACTAAACATCAATTTTGCTTTTCAAGTGCGAGAATAAGAAAACTTATCAATCATTTAAATTAAACAAAACCCACAAAAGGTTACATCCAAACCAAAAGTCAGCTGTGTTTAGCTCACATTAATTTACACACGTTGATAAAAGCTCTAATAGAAATACTGTTTCACATGTATTGTGTTTGTTAAAGCACATTAAGAACTTAAGCAACCGAAGTGACAATCAATACCAAAGTGGATGATGGCAGTGAGTTCCGCAAAGCAGTGTGAGACGCATTCTTTTGATTGGTCAAGTTACTGAGAGGTGTTCGCTTCTTGGCCATGTGTGGGGGGGCTGCTATAGCCTTTCCCACATTGTCCGACGACGATGCATGCCGCTTTGCCAAAGACGACGTCGTCGAGGAGGAAAACGATGGACGACGATTCTGGGTTGACATTTTAGTTTCGAGACCAAAGCCAGGTCACAATTTTTGGGACACGAATGTGTCTTTGGGTATATCTGTTCCTCCAATGTGCTTTCTTGTCTCCACAAGAAAGCAAATGGAAACCAAAGGCACACAAGAAGAAGAAAGTGGATGAGGAGAGAGAGACAGGGCTACAAAATAAGGGTCTCCCTGCTTTGTGTGTTACTTTGAGACTTTTGCAGAGAAGGGGAGAGCGTTCCCTGCAAATTTATTAAATTAATTAAATATCACACTTTTGAGGCGGAGAAACGGGTTGATTTGAAATGGGATGAGATCCGGACCGTTCATTCCACTCGGTAATCGCTAGGAGCGGATGCAGAGGTGGGCCCCACATGGTTCCGTGGTTTCAAATTGGGTCCGACAATATTTAACGCCCAGCACTTTGATGCCACCCACGAGTCAAACGATTGATCCATCCTATTTCCACTGTTTCGGGAGATCTGATTGGTTTGTCGCCGGGTCGAAAGTGACGGGCTGTGAAGTCGGGGTTCTGAGTTTGAATTCGAATTTAAACGGTCACTTGATCTGTGGTAAGCTGCCTTGCGAGGCAAAATGCACCACAACCTGTCAATGTAAATGTAATTATTTATATTTTTATTATCAAATTTTTAATTATAATGTAATAAATATATAACTTTTTATAATATTATAAAAATATATAATTTAACTAAAAAATTATATAATTTTTTATAAAAATCATACACTCATTATATTTTAATTAAAAAATCTGATAATAAAGATATATATAAAAATGTATATAAATTTTTTTTAATGCCAACCCAACCCAACCCAACTTGTCAGACTTGGTTATAATTCAAATTTTCTAATTTTTTAAAATTTATGAAAAATTGTGCATTTATAAAAAAGTATAAAAGGGCTCCAAAAATTAAAGGTTTATTATAGGAAGAAAATATTCAAGATGTATGATATTGATGGGATTAAAAAATACAACGCCAAAAATAGGCTTCGCGAATTAATGAATGGATGATACAGTCACAAGCCAAAAACTGTTGGTGTTCATGATTTGCGGATTGTATCAATAATCGTATTTCTTTTGGATAACACTAATTTAATTCTAAGATTAATTTTTCAAAATAATAAATCGTATGAAATCCACTACATATTTTTCATTTTACGAATTCGATTAATATAGCCATGCAACTAAATGTGTCACTCTAATGTCTAATCCATTAACTTAATTACACATGGTTTTATCATAATGAATAAATCTTATGTAAAGAAAATATCGCTAAGAAAATCTACCAAGATGGTTCGCCATTGTCTCTATAATTTTTGTTATATCATTTAGCTTATTTGTCAACTTCTTATTACCTTTCTAAAGATAGCTCTTACAAGGTTAGCTAAATATGAATTTCAATCACAATATGATTACTATTCCTCCATGATTTCAAACACTATATTTAGAAAAGAAGTCTACAATCTACAATTCAAGGCTTCGTTATTGAAATGAACGTATACGCTTTTAGAATTTGTACCATTGTGTCAACTAAATCTGATCGACAAGGGGTAGAGGGAAACTGTACAAGGCAACAATAATGGAGTCTGTATGTCTTAGAAGTTAAAGCATAGCACCTTGGCAATGACAGAGTATATTTAATATCCTATAATAGCCACAGAACTAGCTGACGCTACATTCCACATAGCAAGATAAGTAAGAATTTACTGGGCAAGAAAAATAAAAGATGAGTAAGGAGTTTCACCATATTCCACATTCCTCGGATACTAAGATCCAGAACTTCACAGTGGACATCAACAGCGCGCATCCAACAGTGCATTAGAGTTATAATACGAGGCCTTAGTATTGGAAAAACTCTAGGGGTATTGACGGAGGACAATACTTCTTCGCCACGAACTTGAACTGGATACATACAAAAATGTGTACCAACGTGCATTTATATCAGCAATTTGCAACTTAAATATCAGAAACTTAATCCAGATCCGGTTTAGGTTAACGCTATAACATAACAAAAGTTAGATGACTCTAATGCAAGTAAACCTATTTGTTCAAGAGTACAAGTTAACTGGACCCTTTCTGTTGTATATAGATAGATCCTATAAAATCAGAAAAAAATAATTTGGCAGCTACCATGCCAAATGCGAACTCAAAATATTTAGTTACTTGATTTAAGAGCATGAGTCATCAGCCAAATACTGATGGGGAATAATAAGCAGGTGAAGGGATCATAAGCCAATTTTTGTCACAGTATACTTCTGATAAAATGCCAATGAAATTCATATAGAAACCCATGAAAAAATCCCTATTGTTACAAAAATGGGAATCAACCAATTCTGAGATAAATAGCCCCTCCACACCTATCCAATATCTTGTCCTATAATGAAACAGACTCTATATCATATTATGCACTTAGACTTAAATTAATCAAGTTTCTGGCTTAACAGATTCCACAGAATTTCAAATGATTAGCGCAATCACAGAAAACCATGTTATTAATAATTGTAGTTGAGATTATTAAACATTCTCCTCAATATATATATATATATATTATATCAGTTGGAGGTCAGCAAACGCCAAGAACTAAGAGAAATGTAATTATAGTCACCCAATTTGCTCTACTCATACAAGAACAAAAGAGCAAGCACTCACCTTATGATGACTATATTTCTCCCTAATGGCAGGTAAATTATAACTTCCATGACAGCACAACCAATGCAATGCCTTGACACACTCATGCAGTTCCGATGCTTGGTAACTTGTGTAATGCCTTAGTGTTAAGTTCTGTGTCAAAACATATACATAGTTGTACAGTTTCTAACATATGTCAATCAGAAGATAAATATTTTTCATAAAAATCAATCCCATACCCAAGGCTTCTTCCTAGGAAATAGTATGAATTGAGCCAAGAAAGTGGCTGATGCAGCAATTAATGATGGCGTGTACTGAAGCATGCTATACTCTAGAAGAGATAACTCTGCAAGATAGTCTGCCAAATACTCCAACTGCATCTTTGGAACCTACAAGTAGAAGAGATACAACCACCATAAAGTGTCAAGATTCTATAATCAACAGCCCTAAATACAAAATACAAGGGAATATCAATCATAGCTTGTTCACTAATGCATACCTCACAGGTTTGTTGGGCAACAATAATGAAGCGCCTACATTGGCATGATCACAAGTCAATACCAGACAATTTGTATACAACCACACCTGACAATTCAACAATAAGAAGACTACATATCATTACCTCAAAAAACATCTAACTGTTGGCACTGTCATTTCAAACTTCAAGAATCTCAGCACATCAGATTCCATCTGTAACACCTACAGTGAGTTGATACATACATCTCATGAGGAGAATAAGTTGACTAAAAAGAAATCCAGAAGTGGTGATCTGAAAAATAGGAAATCAAGTCCAAACCTGATCCCTAGAATATGTATAATCAGTTACATAACAAAACTCTTCTGCCTTGGGCGCGCAGATCTCCTCAAATTTGCTGAAAATCAAATTAATAAGGTTATAATTTTGAAATAGACATACACAAATAGGGAAAGAGAGGAAGGAACACACATACACACAGAGATAAAGTTTAGATTGGTCAACAATCAAGCACTACTATTCAAATTTGCAGAAAATCAAATTAATAGGGTTATAATTTTGAAATAGACTTACACAAATAGGGGAAAGAGAGGAAGGAACACACATACACATAGAGATAAAGTTTGGATTGGTTAATAATCAAGCACTACTAGATAGGAACCTTACGCAGCAATCATCATGCAGGCAACACCAAGCAATTGCAATCGCTTCCTATTTATTGCATTGCCAGAAAGATAACGGTCGAGGTAATTCACTGCCAAAAATAGTGTATCAGGAAGAAGCCTGTACTCTTCAGCAACCTATAATATAAAGACAAATTGAGGTGAAAAAAATGCAGAACAGGAATAAAAAATCATCAATAAGAAAGCTAGAAAATATTGACAATTTAATTTATTTTCATAAAACAGAAAGCCCCACTAATAAGGATATAACAAGGCATATCATACATAAGCTAACGGGTAGGGGGGAGGGAGCCCCCTGAATTAAATAATACACCCTACCAACACCATCAACCACGATAGTTTACCTCCACAAGCCAATCAATAAGTGTTGCCCGCATGCTAGAATTGACATCTTTCTGTATCTTCTCCATGAAGTCCATAGATGGCCTTTTACTTTCCTAAGGCCCAAAATTTAAAAACAAAATATCACGGTGCTTAGCTAGTATCATTTTAGTTAAAGGAACACATGAACAAGAAATATCAAAACATTTAACAGATCATATGGAAACTAAACCATGAAAATTTCAATAACAAACACGACAAACCTCAGATACACGCAAATATTCATAGATTTCATGCGCAGTGGATGCACAAACTTGAGGGTCCTTGAAATCTTTGGCTATATCTGCAGTTTTGCTATCACATATTCTCCCTGAAATCATGGAAGAAAAAGGACATTGGAAGGGTAAAAAATAGATAACTCCTAATCTTCACTTGTAATTGATGAAAAATATTATGGCCTATTTAGGCCAAAGCACAAGGAGAAGGGACAAAAACTATTCAACCTTTCATAAATGGACCTGCTATTTTTGGATACTCTGAGATATTGAGAATGTTACTTGTCTTTGTCTCAATTGATTTAACTGATACGGTATCCTCATTGTCAATGTATTCAAATTCTGGACTCTTCAAAGAATCGCAGGTTGACGTGGTCTCATCCAATGAAACTGAGCCACTAAAGGATTTACCGGGTGAAATGTCCATCTTTCTGGAAGCACAGACCATACTACTAATAGCAGGACAAATAGTACTAACAATGCTTGAACCATGGAGGACCGCAGCTGCAGCCTTTAATTGACTACTTCTGGTTCGATATGTGTCTTCAGGAAGAAACAAATCACTTGATTTCACAGTCATAGAGGCTTGCAAAGTTTCCCCAGATGTATCTTTTTTCTGAGAGCTGGTAATAGATTCCTTCGTTGTCTTGGAAGTTTTAGATACACATGGAACCTTTAAATAAAGTAATAACAATATCAATCTGTAAAGTACAGAAATCAAACAAATACAACCTAGTTTCATGCATGCATGGCAAGGCACTTACCAACTAAGAAGTTCTAAGAAAAATGAATTGGTGTATTTCGTTAATATTGAGAAGAGTACTGGTTTCAAGGCACATGCAATTCAATGCAAATGTAAAAAGTTACGACGTTTTTAAGTTTCTGGAATGAAAAATCAATAGCACAATCTTTAACAAATAAAACATATTTTTTTCCAGGTAGAATTGTACTTGTTTTCGTCCAAAGGAATCAAGTAAAGTCATGCTTACGTAACTGCATCATTCTTGCGCAGGATTAAAATTTTATGCATCAGCCGATATGTTCATAGTGCTAACACAATTTAAAATGCATCCTATATCAGTATGTTGCGTTATTCGCCATGCAAAACCGGCTGTGACACAACTCAACCGCTCGTTCATATTCACATGCAAATGCACTGGGGCCAACAAAAAGACCATATAATAATCAGCACTATTCAACATCGTCACTAAAACCAGACAGAATAAATCGTAGAATAACCTGTAAACATAATTCTCAATTTCCCAGAAATTAGTAGTCAGGGATAATATATCACTACCATCATAGGCTTGAATGGATCAGCAGTAGAGGTCCCTATACCAATGAGAGAGACACTTCTTTGATTGGTTATGTCCCCGAGAACAGGACGCTTCCTTGTCAAATGATTTTTTTTCACAGCCGTAACCTTCTTGCCAAAATTCTCCGAAACTGACGTCCTCTTCTCTTCGGATGAAGAAGGGGACGACCCATGCAGATTTCGGCTGAACATTTTGTTCTAATCAAACCCTAACCCAAATTTCGCTGCAAAAAACACCAAGCAGGATCACTTTCGTTCTGGGAAGGAAGGCAGAAACAGATAAATGAAACAATTGACAAGAAAAGCTGGAAGTAGGAGTAGACAAAAAAGAACCTGCTTTGTGATGAATGATTTGAGAAACCTGAGTTTGGTAGCGTTTTCGGATCTGTTAGGCTTTTCGTTTCAGATAAATTTTCATTGAAATAGCCAGAGGACTGGGAGAAGTTCCATTCGCCATGAAATCGTGAAATGCGCGGGTTTAAACGAACAATCTTGACCGTCTGACTGGGGACGAGCAGATATTTGAACCGTCCATTACTACTTGGAGTAGTTGCTTATTCTTCACGCATGCAGAGGAGGGAAATCTTTCAAGTGAAAAATTATTCTTTTTTAATTTAGTTTTTTTAAAATATTTTTTTTTAATTTACATCTTAAAAATTTTTAATTAAAGTAATTTTTCTCTAAGCCAATTTTTTCCAATTAAATGTGGACCCATATAAGTGTCAATTCATGACATGAACTTGACCTAGTAACATTTTTTTTCCTCCAAATATACTGTTTAAGAAAAAAAAATTAAATGGCATCAGTTTAACGGCTATTTAATTTTGTAAAATTTATCTAAATAATGGTGATTTGAGAAAAAAATATTACTTGGGTAATTTCAAGATATGAATTAACGTAAACTCTTGTTTATTAATTAGTGAAAATTTTATTTAATAGAAGGACCATTATAATTAGAAAAAATGTTAGAGAATAAATTAAAAAAAATTATTTTTAGATGATGAAATAAAAAGAAAGTAATCCTGTGAGTATTATATCATTAAATTAGTTAAAAAAATATATAGACATACACATAGACGAAAACGCATGCATATAAAATTTTTTTAGTAGATTATACTAACTTTCTATGAAGATTGGCTAAATTAAATTAATTTTTTTATTTTAAAAATTATACTTGATTCCCTTCTAATTTATTTTTTCATAATGAAATTAAATTTTTATATAATATACATTTTTTTTGAAAAAAATTATTTAATTGTCTCACTTTTCATATTAAAAATAAAATTGCAATCTTAGATTAAATTTAATATCAAATTAATTATCCTTTTCGTTATAGTAAAAATAAAATCATAATTTCATATTTTAAAGAATGTTAACTTCTTTGGCATGTAATAATAAATTGTAAAATTTTTTTTTACAATATATATCAAAATGTCAAAGAAGAATATAATTTTTTCAAAACAAAAAAATATTAAATATAATTTAGTCAAATGTCATTAAAAATTAGCATAATTTATTCTTTTTGCATAATTACACACATATATAAACTAAATAATATTAAAGAAATAAAAAATCATAATTAGTATGATATTACTTGAAAATATAACTATTTTATTTTATTTATATTAAACACAAGATAAATAATTACTCGTGTCAATGATAAGCTGGTATACTAGTTAATTGTTTTGGAACTTATTTTCTGAGACGCGACTTTTCTAGATGAATGGCCATGTTAAAATTTGGTTGCTAAGGTGGATTACTATTAATTATGTCACATTTGTTCATTTGCTAATGGGCACAAACACCAGCAAATAAAAATAATTCCCAGGAACAATATTGAAAATGAGATTGTTAATAACAACTGACTGACAAATAGGATGGTAGAAATTGTCAAAGAGTCTTGGTTAATTTAATATATAAAAGCTGAGTTTGTTTTTAAAATTTTCAATTTAAATAAGGGAAATGATAACACGGAACCATATGAAATGATGATGGATAGGTACACAGTCCATTTTCGGAAGGGTAGAAGAATCGGGTATCGAAAAAAAAGGGGTAATAATATACATTTTTTTGTTTTTTAATCCATATTTTAACAGGAAATAAACTCAATTTAATTATTTTATTAAATTATCAAATTCTTGGATTTAAGCTTATTTATTCAAAAAAAATAAAAAATTAAAATTATTTAAATAAAGTTTATTCATATAAAATTACAATAAAAATAATGTTTTAAATAATTACTAATATAATTCAAGACATGTTAAATTTTAAATATTTTTTAATATATTAAATTCAGTAGTAAATATACTACAAATATGAGTTGGGTAAAAATCATGTTATTTAGACTCACTTTTGAAAGACCTTCCAACCTAGAACTTAAATTCAATTCCCATCAAAACAGACGAGAAAAATTTTAAGTAAATTATATAGATTTTTTAAAATTATATTAAAATTATATATTTTTTAAATTTATATAAACCTCTTTTAAAATAATGAATAAATTACATAAATTACTTATATATTTTATTAAAATTACACATATATATATTTTTTATTTTAAAAACTTACACATACCTCTTTTAAAAGAAAAGTTACGCTACCCAAACCTCTCATAAAAAAATTGTATTATATAAATATTTCATTTATTTATATACTGCAAAGAAAGATTGAGTAATTTGTTTAACAAAAATAAATTCAAATAAATGTATATATTTTTAAAAAAGTAAGTTTAAAAACGATTTGACTTTAAAATAGGATTAAAACAATACTTTTTTTTCAATAAAAAAACTCATAAGGAATCTTGAAATTTGGTTAAATAAGAGGGATTGTTATCAAATTTATCTTAAAATTGCTAAATACGCATTTAGGCAAGAAGGAATAGTTTGGTAAAAAAAAAATGTTAAATTAGATATCCAAACACCAATTAACAGAGGGTTGAATAGAAAATATAAATTTAAAAATAGATAAAAAACTTGTATAGCACAACTTTTATTTAAAAAAATAAAAATTTGCATGAGTTTCAAAAATAGATAGGATGTTAATATAATATAATATTTGTTTTAGTGTAAGTTTTTGAAAGTTTTAAAAATAAAAAAATTATTAAATTTTAATAAAATTTATAAGAGATCGATATAATTTATTTATTATTTTATAAAAAGTTAGCATAAGTTTTTTAAATAAAAAATTATGTATAATTTCAACAAAATAAAAAAAATCATTCTAATTTACTCAAAAAACATTTTCACCCTCTTGTAACTTTGTTTAAAGCGACGAAACGCTGCGTTGTAATGGGCGGGAAAAAGCCCTACTGCAAGACAGCAACTGGCCATAGCAGAAAGAGCCAAGAAGAAATTGTGAAGGGCGGGTGGAAGCAAGAGATGGCGCCAATCTTGCAGAGCTCTCAGCCATGGGTGGAGAAATAGTACGAATTTCTGTTTTGACTTCCCTTATATTTATCAATATTCTGCTATATTTTGCTTAGATTTCTCTCTACGAATGACCTCAGTCGGCCAAAGCAAGTTAAAGATGTGGCCCATCAGGATGAAGTGGTTCGAGTACTCACAAACACCCTCGAAACCGGAAGTGTAATTACTAATTATCCTTTTTGCGGCATTTCTTTTAGCCTATTTTGCTTGCATCAAAATCGTCTTTTTTTGTTTTTTGGTTTATTTCTTTGAGCCTATTTTGCTTGCATCAAAATCCTCCTTTTTTACTTTCTGGTTTTTATGTATTGCTGAATATCTGATTTAATTACTTCAATATTGTATTACAGTGCCCGCACATGCTCTTCTATGGTCCACCTGGCACTGGGAAGACCACAACTGCACTTGCGCTTGCCCATCAGCTTTTCGGGTATTGTTTGTGTGATTAACGCGAAACGCACATATTTTGGTGTCCATATACATAAATAAGAAATTGAAACTTTACTTATTCGGTAAATTTTGTCCATGGAATTCGTATAGAAAATCGAAAATTTCTTATTATAAAACAGATTTTTAGTCAGTTATAGCTGGTGATAGAGATCCGTGGACCATGGAGAAAGAAACATGCACTGCATGCACAACACTTTATGGCAATAAATTACCTGAAAAACTCATGGTTAAAAAATAGGAAAGAATGAGACAAATTAGTAAGTTAAGAGGAGCATTGTCAAACTCCATTGTTGAAATGTTGATGTTTTTGTTATTTGACTTGGTAATCATTGGTAGTTATCGTGCTGTTGCTCTCATCCTTAACACAACCTCGTAAGGTGATATGCATTAGTGCGTTCAGGTATCTTCAATTCATTGATCAGGTTTGTAGTCATCTTGATAATCTGCAGTATTCTTATCTTACAGGCCTGAGCTTTACAAGTCTAGGGTGCTGGAGCTGAATGCGAGTGATGATCGTGGGATTAATGTTGTGCGGACAAAGATCAAGGATTTTGCTGCTGTGGCTGTTGGTACCAGTCAGCGTAAGAGGTATGTAATATTGTAATATCTAGCCCTCTTTTGTGACTGGTTTTCTTTCTCTGTTTTGTCCATATTCTTTTTTCTGCCTTCCCCTCATTGTGTTGGTGTTATAATATTCAGTGGTTATCCATGTCCACCATATAAGATTATTGTTCTAGATGAGGCTGATTCAATGACCGAAGATGCTCAGGCATGTTTGTTTATATTTAACATTCCTAACTTTGGTTGTCATGAAGTGCTGTGGTTTCTTACCTCTCACATTCTTTTGTACAGAATGCCCTGCGTCGTACAATGGAAACTTACTCGAAGGTTACAAGGTTCTTTTTTATATGCAATTACATTAGCAGGTATCCTATCTATCATATTATAATTTACAAATTACTCTCTTTAGTATTTTTATTGTCACATCTTTAAAAATCTACATAGGATTAGTTACATTTTTCTTCTCCATTTTTTTTTACATTTTTGGCGGCCTTGATAAACATGATTCCAATCAATTTTGCTATATCTTCTATGTTTTGACAGCTGTGAGATTAGAGTAACCTAAACCCAATCCTAAAAGATGTTCTCTGTTGCTATCTTTAAATAAATATCTGGTTTCCGCTGATTTAATATTTACTACTATTTCGATTGCTAACAATTTTTTTGAATCTGCAAATTTCATTAAGGATTATTCTTCTGGTAACAACCATACAGATAATATCCTTGAATATTAAAGATTTTCTTTTTTTAGAGTTCCTTGTATAGTCCACAGAAAATGATAAAGCTAAAGAATACATTTACATAATATTTTATCCTTCTGTTCATGTCAGTGTTTTCATCAAGGAGAGATGTGCCTTGGGTTTTATAACAGAAAAGGTTGTACTTTTTTGTAGGATTATAGAACCACTTGCTTCAAGGTGTGCAAAATTCAGGTTTAAGCCATTGTCAAAAGAAATCATGAGCAGCCGGATATTGTACATTTGCAAAGAAGAAGGGCTCAATCTTGATTCTGAGGTGGGAACCTAAGATATTAGAGCTTGTACAGTGATAGTGTTGTTTAGAATGGTTCAATTCTGTGTCTATGGTGGTTTTGTGGACATCTTAGTGAAATATTAATCTGCCTTGGCCTCCATAGGCTCTTTCAACCCTGAGTTTTATTTCTCAAGGAGATCTCCGTAGGGCTATTACATACTTGCAGGTGAGATACATTCCTTGATGTCATATTTTTGGTCTTCAAAGATGTGAGACATATTACCTTGATTTTATAATTTTACACGATGGCTATGTTTCTTGTAATTTTAATAGGTCACTAACTTTGTGAACTGAGCTAATTTACTTTGAACAACTTGTGCATATATATTAATGGCTATGTGTTTTGCTCAATACCACCAAATTACCTTATAAATTCCTGTAAGCTAATGGTGCTCCTTTCTCAAAAATAGGGAATATCTATCAAATAAAATTACTTTTAGTGGTTTTCTGAAGTTGTTTGATAGTAGGCATGCTTACTTTTGCCTCATGTGTTAGACTAGTTTATTAGAATAAATTAGGATTCTCTTATGCACAATAGTTCGTTATGAATATAGTGTTACCACCAAGAGGTGTTGCTTTATTATTGTTTATGTTCTCTTCATACGAGAACACTATATAATCTTGTGTTATTTTTTTTTTTTTTGATGAAGCGGTCTTTTAAAAAGTGAAGGGATGAAATTTATTGTTAATTATTTTTGCTGTCAACTTCATTTTTTAGCTTTTGTGTAGCTTAATCTCTTCTCTGACAACAGCAATGACCAAGCTTTAGTACTATCATTGAGCATCTATGTATAATTACTTTTCCCACTTGTCATTTGAGCTAACATATTGACATTGCAGTCAGCTGCCCGCTTATTTGGATCTTCCATTTCTTCAAAGGACCTGATTTCTGTGTCTGGGGTAGGTCGTGGTACTAGATTTCCTTTGTCTTGTTAAGTTTTAGGAAAATGAAAATATGATGTATGCATCTGATATTATAAATTGTTTGAAGTCTTCATGATTGGCATAATATTAGCAAAAACTGGTTATTATATAGTCAATGGCGTTGTTGCTTAATGGCATCTCTCTGACATTAAAGGTTGAAGGGTTTGAACTACAAATGCTGCTTTCATTTACTTTATTTTAAATAATTTCCTTTCTCTCTATATATATTTTTAAAATGGATTAAAAATGATTGTTGGGCATTGTATTGTGCATTGATATAGAAGTTCACTTCACACTAAATAATATATGCTATTTTGTGGATCATGGTATGTTTAAGGCTAATACTTATTGTTCAAAGTGTCTTCCCGTATGAAATCTTCTGTTCTTGCCATGATACCAACTTATTGGCAATTTTTGGAAAGATACACTGATCTGTAATTCAGTCATGTGTTTTTGTTAACGCTTTGTTGTAAAATTGTTAGCAGAGGAACACTTCTCTATATAAATTCTTTATTCTTTTGCACCCTGTCATTTCCTGACTTTTTAAAATCTCTCAATCTATCAGGTCATTCCAATGGAGGGTGTGCAAGCACTTCTTGCAGCATGCAAAAGTGGTAATTTTGATTTAGCAAACAAGGAAGTCAACAATTTTATTGCAGAGGGATATCCAGTCTCTCAGATACTAACTCAGGTCTTGTTTTTGCCAGCTTGATTGGGGAGTCCTTTTGTCAATAATTGCTGAGTTAATTCTTTTACTGAAGAATCTATTGATTTTTTTTTTCTTTTTCAGTTATTTGAGGCCATTGTTGAAGCAGATGATATATCAGACGAACAGAAGGCAAGGATATCCAAGAAATTGGGTGAAGCAGATAAGGTGATCTGTGACCCCTTAATGTCTTATCAGAAGTTTTAACCATCATGATTGGTTCAAACCGTAGTTTAACCTGCTCCTTGATTGGGGCTTCAACATCTTTTATTTGACCACATCAATTCTTCTGTTGGCTTTCAAAAGCTTAAGAAGTTTGCTCACGGCCCATGTTGGGCACGTCTTACTTATCGCTTGTGGATTTGCAGTGCCTGGTCGATGGTGCTGATGAATATTTGCAGCTTCTTGATGTGGCCAGCAATACAATTCAAGCTTGTTGTAACATGCCAGAGGGATTTTCTTACGAGGGCTAGATAGGAGTTAAAGATTATCCAGATGTAGCTTGTTAAATCTTACAAGGGTAATTTATTCTCTTGTAAAAACAAAAAAATATTCACCTGTTAACTTATGTTTTACGAAAATCAAACTAGACTAGGTTTTTAAATTCTCGCTCTAGTAGATTTGAACTTCAAAAAGACAAAGGTAATTGCACTCCAAGTGAGTGGCCCTGTGAGTTCTAGTTTTCTAACAGTGATGATAGATGCCCATTGTAGCCTTATTCTGAGTAAAGTCTCCTATCATTCACACTATCTACTGGTGGCAAGATCAGAGTCTTGGTGTGCAGAAACTTTGTTGTATTCTGCAATTTGCGATAGACGAATAGTGTGAACATATATGGCTGTAATCTGTATCTATTATTACTTGTTTCCAAATAGCATCAAGGCATTCCTATTTTATTTTATTTTTTGATACCCGGCATTCCCATTTTGTATGCACGCGACACAATTGATCCAGTCGGGCAATACAAGGTCTTGTTATTTGGATTCCATATGGGACGAAAAAGTGAATCCCATATTCATGCTGTAGAAAGATATGCATATTGTGGTATATTAGCTACATAGTGAAATGTCATTACCAGCAACTAGGGCATTGTGATGATCGAGTTGAGTGTGCCTTGTCCAAGTTGCGTCTCCACTGCTACCCAGCTGGATAATCTACTCATGGCATGACGCCAAATTGTGGCCAATAGATATATAGTTATTTGAAGCAAAGAACGAAAGTGAAGACTTTGAACCTTTCACTGTCGTATTGAGTTGAGACTCTGGCTTACTAAGTGTTCTAGGATCACTTGAGGCATGTTTCGAGGTTGACGTTGAGTTTCTATAATTCTAGAAATAAAGAGAAGAATACCCAATAACATCCCTACCTGTTTCATTTGGCAAGTTTTTATACGTCTTTTATAAATGAAAAAAGTTATCTTTTATTCCAATTTAAATTAAAAAAAAAATCTTATTAAGTAATGATAAATAATAATTGCAATATTATAAGAACCATTGTACAAAATTATGTAAAGAAAATTTATCAACTTTGTACAAAACCAAATGTTGCCATAGTTATATGTAATTTGATCATTTGAGTTAGAGACCGATGACACTAGTTTATTCTCTCACTTGAATGTTGATGATCATGAAGCTGCCTTCACACTCACACGACAAGCTTACGATATTATAGTAATATCTTTTTACTTAATTTAGTCCTGGGAAGTTGACAACTACAAACCCTAAATTTTCAAGGTTTTTCCTTGAACTTAATTATTATATTTTTATGAGGCTGACTGTATAAATATTCCATTGTTATTTTGATGTTGATTGCGTAGTTTGTGATTTTGTTTTCGTTGCTTTTAAAATTGACATTTCCTCTCCCATACACCACATGGTCTCGGTCTCTTGTGATCAAGAATTTTATGATACCCACAAAGCCTGTGCATCTTTATCGCAAACACCTTGCGAACCAGGTACTTGTCGCCGTGATTCAAAGTCGTCCATTTGATGCCCACTTAGCTGCTGCATCAGCTTTTGCCGGTCCTGATGCTGCTTCTTTATGGACGGTTGATGTGGTTTCGGAAGTGTTAAGATCTATTCCCAGATACTTTTTCCAATCCTCTCGCTCCATTGGTCGTCAGGGAGGTTTCCGACATCGTGCTCCTGTGAAACAACGCAAGCTCAAGGAGGAAGAAGATAAGCTTCGCAAGAATGTGCTTGTTCTTGGCCCTGCTGCTCACAGAGACCCCCAGAAGGTCAAGCTGGGATTGGACAAAGCAATCGAGTTCTACTATTGGGTCGAAACCCATTTTGGGTTTGCCCATAATGAGACCACTTGCAGAGAGATGGGTTGTGTATTGGCTAAAGGGAATAAACTGAATGCTCTCTGGGATTTTCTGAAGGTGATGTCGAGGAGGAGTGGTGGATTGGTTACCACAGCGACTGTTACGTGTTTGATAAAAGTACTAGGAGAAGGGGGGTTAGTTAATGAAGCATTGGTTGCATTCTACAGGATGAAGCAATACCACTGTAAACCAGATGTTTATGCTTACAACACTATGATATATGCTCTTTGCAGGGTGAGGAATTTCAAAAAGGCAAGGTTTTTATTGGAGCAGATGGAGCTACCTGGCTTTAGATGCCCCCCTGACACATTTACTTACACTATATTAATAAGTTCTTATTGCAAATTTAGTATGCAAACTGGAAGCAGGAAGGCAACTAGGAGGAGATTGTGGGAAGCTAACCATCTGTTTCGCCTAATGCTCTTCAAGGGCTTTGTTCCTGATGTTGTGACCTATAATGCTTTGATTGATGGTTGTTGCAAAACTTATAGGATTGATAGAGCGTTGGAATTGTTTGAAGATATGAAGAAAAGAGGTTGTAACCCTAACCGAGTTACATACGACTCTTTCATTAGATACTATAGTGCTGTAAATGAGATTGATAAAGCTATTGAGATGTTACGGAATATGCAGAAGTTGAATCATGGAGTACCCACTTCAAGTTCATATACTCCTATTATTCATGCTTTGTGTGAAGCTGGAAGAGTTGTTGTTGCTCGGAATTTTCTTGTTGAGTTGGTTGATGGAGGCTCAACACCTAGAGAATATACGTATAGATTGGTTTGTGATGCCCTGCACTCGGTGGGAGAGGCCAGCCTGTTAAAAGAAGAAATGCACAAGAGAATAAGAGATGGTATACGGAGTAGATACATGCAGACCATGAAAATCAAACCGATTATGGCTCGCAAAGGATATCCTGAGATGGAAGAAGTTTGATTTCTTTTCTTAATGAAACTGATTATGCTCAACAAATCAAGAAGTTCCGATGTTGAGTAGCATTTAAGTTTGGGCTTGCTACTATTGGGAATTCAGGACATGATTATCTTTTTCTTCATGTGAGTAGTCATTATTTCAACCTGAGAAAGTTCTTGGTCCTTCACAAAAGTTGACTATGCCCAACCAAGCAAAGAATTTGAGGACACTCTGCTGGTAAGATACATTACTTCTTTATCATATTACCTTCCCCACTGACTGTTTATTGATTCAAACGAAGTAAGTGGGTGAATTTGTTTATCACTTATGGGTAACACCCGAGAAATATTTGTCCTTTTTGTTTCTGATGATTAACCAAAGGACTTGGAGTGTGATGAAACCTTCAATTCAAGGGTATTATTTAGGCATATGTGATAGTGTCTTCTTCTCTGAACAATGATAAAGAGGAAGAAAATACATTAATTCTGCGCTACAAATAAAGGAAAATGAAACAGGAAACAAGGTAATTCGAGAGTCCTGAGCACTCTCCTCTTCAATAATCTTCTTGCCTGAACTGTACGCATAACCCTCTCCCAGTTAACAACCCATCAACACACTCTCTCTCACACCCTAGCCTCCACGTGAGAGTTGGTTGCGCGATACTCCTTCACCAGTCGCCTCACCATATTTGGGCCTATCACCCGTGGGCCCATCAGAGTGTCAGGTCTCGTAACCTGCTTTGGTTGAGGGAGAGAATAGGAAGACAAAAGAAGTAAAAAGGCTATAGTGCTCTCCAGCAGGTTCTCAGGAGAAACGCATGTATTTTGCCTCGCTTTAATATGTCACAATACAAGCCAGAAGTAAATCAGAAACTTGGCTCTCTAAGCGAATTTTCTATTTGTGATAAATCATAGACACTAGCGCTAAGGGAACTATGAACATATGTATAGTGAGGTTAACTGCACAGTCATCGGTCAGATAAGAGAGAGCTACTGTCACGCTTGGTGACATATGAAAGATAGCAACTGCTAATTTGAAGGCCATTTTGTTCTCATACTGAGATAACCCAAAGACAAGTAATTTGTCTAGCGACCAGAGTGATTAAAAATGGAATTGACGCTCTCGATTTTGATCCTCAACAAAATGATAACGTAAAGAATGGTGGGTCATTGATTACTGTTGCTGTTAACATTTTGTGTAGCTGCTTAGATGCGGCTATGTCTACTGATGTCTGTTTGACTTATATAATGTCTGGTTGAAGAGTCCGGTGGCAAAGGAAGCTAATGTTCAGGTCAGGGACAAATGACTGTATCCTTATCCTATTTTTTCTTTCGAGAATGAACTTTTCAGAACATTTTCGCCTTCATAGCAGTGCCAGTTTGACACTAGCTAAGTCTCACGACCTAAAGTCTAAGGGTACAGTCACAGAAGCCAGAAGCTGACCTGGCATTTGCTGTGTGGAAGATAGCTACTGCAATATTAGCCGTAACGGACTTGGAATCAAGACAGCAGAAGCCAAATTTCTGTGCTCTGAAGACCAGCCACATTCCATATGCTTGGCTTCCTGTCACACTTCCCAATTGAATGAAAAATGCAATGAACCACGGAACAATTTATTTGTGTATATATATGTAAGGGTTCTTTTATGGAAAGATCGACCGATTAAAATGATCAGATAGTAGAAAAGTTCAACTTCCTTAATAATAAAATTTTATATGTAATTACTTTTGGTTAGAAAACCATTGATTGCTCCCGGTAGTATAATCAAGAACACGAGGGAGATCTGGAAATGATTTACATTTTAATATTGTATCACCGTCGCTGTAGAAATAATCTCTCAGAATGTACTTGAAATTATGCCAGTTCTGGCAAGTTGCATTTGAGTAATAGCTCACTTGACCATGTGCCTACCTTAGAAGTTGAACCCAAATTCAAAGGCTTGTGAATGGTTGTGGAATTTATCCCTATTTACATGATCTGAATGTTTCTCAATATTTTTTATTAGTGATCTTCCTATATAAATTATAGATATGCTTGTGTAGGGAAAACGAATTATATATCCCACTCGATGCCATTTCAAACCAATGCGTACGTATTCGGTCGAAATTAGCTTTTAGCTGTTGGAGTCTATCAGCAAATAATAAGACTTGTTTGTTGTCCTGGAATCCTATCCTGCCAAAAACTTTGCTTGAGTCATCTTCCTTCATTTTTATTTTTTATCATTAATCATCAAGAAGGACACATTGGTCAGGCTTGGCATTAAGCAGAGGACCAAGAGGATCCCAGTATATCACGGAAATGACTGGGTGGATACTGATCCAGTTGATGTCAAAGACTTGTCTAGACTAGATCACTTTGGAAAGCAAATAATCAAAATCACTAGGGAATCATCTAATACAACTACAGACTTGAAATAACATTCTACATGAGAAATTAGCTCAGAAGGAAAGAGAGATAGACGAGAGACAAAGAGATGAAATCACTCTTTGATCCTAAGACTAATACATATAAAAGGAAAAGGATGCACACTCAATCCACCACAGAGAGATACTGATTAGTCTTACTGAAGCCAGAACGATATTAGATAAAAGATCAAGAACCAACAGAGGGTACTGACAATACATTAGACGACATCGTTAGGTTGTAGGAGGAAAAGCAAGGGATACAAATAATATTTTTGATGATTTCCATTTTATTTTTATTATCATTATTAAATAATGCTTTTTATTTTATTTATTTGTTTATTTTAATATAGGAGCATAAGAGATATTTGTTGTTGATTTTATTTACTATATACATTTTCTTTTCATTTTTATATCTAACAATTTTGTATATTAAAAAATTCATAAAATAGACGACAAAAAAACTAATACGGACGAGCAGAAAACTAATACAACCAAGCAGAAAACTACTAGAAAGAAATGGTCAATGCATACAGATTAATTGGAGCTTCCCATTCACCCCTCTCCTCACCCGAAAAATAAAAAAGAAGTGCATGATAAGTAAGAGAACGTATTAATCATATAGCTACAAAACCATAGAGATAAGGTATGCACGCCAAGGCTTTCGTCAGAATTTATTGGGAAATAATAAAGCAAAGTGGCATGAATTTTACCTTACATAAATGAGGTATGGAACGCGCCAACAATACAAAGATATCATCAACAATTATATACAAATTTTATTATATAATTATGTCAAATTAAGATAATAAATCAACCAGATGATACATCATTATAGTGCTTAATTATCCAATTTTTAAAATGTATTCAAAATTTTAAATTCAATTCTCATTTTCATCATCAACTGCATATGACTCCAAGAAATTGGTCACAAAACTTTAAGAAATTTAAGGTCAATGGTGGTAATGTTCATCAATTATAGTCTTCTTACGCTATCAGTAAAAGAAAAACCTGGTTCTTACAAATATAATTGAATTTTCGTATCTTCTGTCTCTATCATATACTTGTTTCATGCAACTAACCAATAAAATATATAACTTGCCTGTTTCATGCAACAGTGAGTAACCCCACAATAATCAAGAAAACGTTGGTCCAAATCCAATAACTTTACGAGTATAAAAATTTATTAATTGATGCTCCCTTCAATTTGATATATAAAAGACATTTTTAAGATTTGATTTGGTCTTATAAAAAATAAACTATCATATTAATTATAATATTCTAATTATGCCCTTCATTAAATAAGTCATTCAAATTATAAATAGTGATGATTATTAATTTCAAAGAGAAAAAATACATATTAAATAGGATTATTTTTAAAAAATAATTTTTATTTGAGATAAAATTTAAAAAATTAATTATTTTTAATTAATTATTTAATATTCATAAATTAATTATTATTATTTATATATGAGACAAGAGGAAATATATCATATTCATGGACACATAACCCAATAACTTTATGAGAATATCTTATTTTAAACGGCAAGCAGTATATCAAATATTGAAAAAAATGAATTTTCTGGGACGAAAGTTGGATTAATTTGAAGAAGGACAAAGACGGCAAAGCGTTGACCATTGAAGGCTAGAATTAGGCTTCGAAATAAAGAATTTGGGTTCACACCTTTTAGGGGTTAGCTACTTCCAAAAGTATTATTTAGAACTACTGATCATTAAAATCCACAGCCATGATCCATGCTACTTTTGTTTTGGCAATGATTTAATTAATTAAATTCCCTTTCTTAGGTATGCTTCTCCAATAATACATTTATTAAACTATGGCATCACATATATTTTTTTAAATGGGATACAGCAATAATATAAATTATTCAAATTACTAGAAGTAAGATGAATTAATTTGTTAATTACTATATTAGAGAGTGGCTGAGAGGACACTTTCTTTTGATGCATTGGTGAGAGTTACAAAGAAAGTTAAAAAAAAAAAAAAAGTCTTTTTAATCTACACCTAGCTCCTTTCTCCTGTAAACCAGGAGATTCAATTCCCTTTACCCCTCCCCTTCTTAATAAAGGTGAAATTCAATTTTAGATGAGAAATTTTATAAACCAAAATTTCAGTGTATACCTATAAGTTCTTGAGAGAAGAAAAAAATAATTAAAATTATTTTATACAGAAAATTAGATATAAATTATAAAATTGATTTGAATACGGACATTTTTTTAGCTTTTATTTTAATTATATATGGAAAGTAAGAGAAATGCATATATTAATCTCTCCTGCAATTAACATCCAGCATAAGCGTTAATTTACCTTTCCTAAAATATGAAAAGTTTACTTGTTTGTGTTAATTTACTTGTTATTTTACCCGTAGATTAATTGTATTAAACTTTTTTTTACAGGACGTTATAATGAAAAGTTTGACCAAATTTCTGTTTTTTTTTTAATCTTTAATTTCTTATTTTTATTTAAATATGTGTGTTATTTTGGCTAAAAATTTTTTAGACAATAATAAATAATGTAAAAAAGTAAAATTTCGACTGGTCAATTTTTTCACAGCAACATGTATATAAATAATGTTTGCTTTGGTAATTATAAATTGAAAAAAATTAAGAATGGAGACGGACGGGTTAATTTTTTTTTTTAACTCTTGATATTTTTCTTGTTTAAAAAATATTTTTCAAATTTCCTTATATTTAATTTGTATTATAAAAACTTTTCTTTCAATTAATTTACTTTTTGTTAATAAAATAACTTTATTCTTATTATGGTAGTGAAGGTAATTAAATCGATATTAAATTTGAACATGAGATTATAATTTTATTCTTAAAATAACAATAAAAATTGCCTATAAAAGCTGACATATGTCTATGCATACGAAGCCGAACAAATTCAGGTTTCAACTTAGTTTGGACTATAAATACAAGCTTTTCTCTTCATTTTTCACTCACACAAATCTTTATTACCCTAGTCTTCAGCACCCAGAGAGACAGACTAGGAGAAAGAGATCAATGGGAAGCCTACAGCAGCAGCAGCATCATCTTGGAGGTAGTAACCGCGTAGCAGCAGTCCAAGCCACTTCTCCATCTACCACAAATACATACTCTAATCACCACCAGGTCTTCCATTACCATCTTTTATATTATGAGGCATGGATCTCAGATACATATCGCAAAGACAAAATTTACAGTGTTTATGTATAATTTAAAAGATTATATGGTGTTTTGTGCGAGTATCCAATATATATATATATATATATGAACACTCTTTTTCTGAGTGTCTATTTATGCTTCGTATATTATATTTTGGGGCAATATATCATGATTTAGCTAGCTTGCTGATGGGTTGGAGCTGGCTATAGTTTCAGCATCTGTATAATTATCTAATTATAATTTTTGAAACTGAATTGGTGCAATGAAACAGAAACCTGGGTGGAGGAAGTTTTTGTCATTTGTAGGTCCGGGTTTCCTGGTCTCCTTGGCTTACCTTGATCCTGGAAACTGTAACTCTCTTTCTCTGCATTTCTCTATTTAGTTTGTCTTCTTCTTGCTTAATTGATCTCTCATGGATCATCGCAGTGGAAACTGATCTCCAAGCTGGAGCTAACCACAGATACGAGGTACCTGATTAATAACAAAAACCAAGCATAAATAATATTTAAGCATATTTAAATATATAGAGATCCAAGCTAATCAAATTAGCTCTAGGAAATTTTTACATACATGTACGTATATTTAACCAACAGGATTTAATTTGTATGCGAATCGTAGGTATACATATTAAATTTTTTCGATTAAATATATGTGCATTAGTGCACATAACAATTTTTTAATTGACCGTCTTCTTGTATTCTTATTGCCATCTGCACAGCTGCTGTGGGTGATTCTAATTGGGCTAATCTTTGCCCTCATTATTCAGTCATTGGCTGCAAATCTTGGCGTCAGCACTGGTAAGTATTAAGACCTCGCAACATATATTGTCTTTTACTCAGTATTCCTCACTTTGCCTCTGCGTGATTAGGTCAGTTAATATATATATATATATATATTATTAGAAAATTGTATATCTGATATATTTTAATTAAAAATTTTAATAACAAAAATTATATATAATTTTCTTTAAGAATTAAATTGAGATGAGGGACAAAAGTAATAATTTACTCTATACATAATGATATATGTTAACTTGTTTTATTTATGTTATGTGAACTGGGAAGGCAAGCACCTGTCGGAAATATGCAAAGTTGAGTATCCGTTGGTGGTCAGGTATTGCTTATGGTTGTTAGCCGAGGTCGCTGTTATAGCCGCAGACATACCCGAAGGTACTACTTTGCTTTATACTTGTATTTATTCTGATTCTTGTCTCTAATTACGTCTCTGGCCCTTTCAGAACCATTAAATTAAACACCAAAAGAAGTCACATTTTTATATTCCTAGCTAATTAGTTTTGCCTAATCATATATTACTTGTGGCAGTAATTGGCACCGCCTTTGCTTTCAACATACTCTTCCACATCCCACTCTGGGCAGGAGTTCTGTTGACTGGCTTGAGCACTCTCTTGCTTCTGGGTCTCCAAAGATTCGGGGTAATCAAGCTTGATTTTAATAATTCTGTATTAGGACATCAACAACATGAAAATAAAACTCATTCAGATTAAGATATTAATGAATATCTAGAAAGTATTCTTTTTTCTTCTTTTAAAAAAAATTAATTAGGCCTTGATTATAAAAATAAATAAATAAATCTAAGTAACTATAAAAAATATATAAACATGTCAATACACTTGACTGAAATCCATTTTAGTATAAGACCATTTATACTATATATATTTTTCAATAATTAACTTCATTTATTTTTTAAAAAATAAAATTTATCTAAAAACCTCTCCTTCCTTTCAATCATTTTATGACTTTGTACTTATACATATGAAACAGAGATTTACTTTTTTGAGTCCTATTTCCCTACATTATGTACTCATCTTATATGATTATTTAGATTTGATTTGAATGATCTAAATTTTAAATTTTTTTTATTTTTTACTCTTTTAATTTAAATAATTATTTTTTAAAAAATTTATAATTAAAAAAATAATTATTATTCTATGTCTATATTTTTAAAAATAAAAAATATCAAAATAAAAAAAGAATATAAACCATCTCTATAAATCTCTAGAGATGTGGGTAGAAAACTTACCCTATTTACATTTCTAACTTCAAATATATATATACAGTTCTATGATCTATTTTCCTTGACATCTAACCATAATTTGGAAATCATAATTTAATAGTGTCTTAGCTGCTAAAAATGATGATTAAAATAATACATTATTATTTATTTATTTAATTTTTGGACAGGTGAGGAAGCTAGAACTATTGATAACAGTGCTAGTATTTATAATGGCTGGATGTTTCTTTGGAGAAATGAGCTACGTAAAGCCTCCAGCCTCTGGCATATTGAAAGGGATGTTTGTGCCTAAACTCAGTGGTCACGGAGCCACAGGAGATGCCATTGCCCTCCTGGGTGCTCTTGTCATGCCGTACTCTACCCTTTTTTCTCCTTAATTATTATTATTTTAATATATATTATATTCAGTATACTCGATCATTAATTTTTACTCTTCTGACAAAATGCAGGCACAACCTATTTCTCCACTCTGCTCTTGTGCTCTCTAGAAAAGTACCAAGTACTGTGCGTGGGGTCAATGTAAGTAGCTAGGCAACTATCACTTAAAAACAATTAAGTAGCTAGGCAACACTACTAATGAACAAAAATAAAATGCTCTTTTTTTTTTCAAACATAAATAGGTTCTTTACAGAAGTGTGCAAAGTTGTCTTGACCCGATTAACTATGTATCGGGTAGGGATAGGTAAGAAAATTTTTTTTAAAAAAAATTTGAAATAAGATCATATTAGAATAGTACTTTGAGTCAAGATAGGATTTGGGATAACCTTGTAGTTTTATTGGACCCAACCCGAAGTCTATATATATATATATATATATAAAGATAGGGACTAAATTAAAAAAAAAAAATTTTAATAATCTTTTTATAATTTTAGCTAAAATTTTTAAATATATTTTATAAATTATAAATAACTAGAGGGGTCAAAATTTATGTTAGAAGTCTTTTAAATATAATTATCACATTTATGTAAAAAAAATAAAATTAAAAAATATATATTTTTCAAATTTTAATTACTATATTTATATTTTTTTATTTTCTCCTTTGAGTTCATATTTTTTTATGTCCATTATATAAATTTTAAAAAAATAGTTATATGTCTAAAATAATTAAGTAAATATAAAAATATAAATTTTAAAATTTTAAAAATTAAAAAAAATAGCCCATTGGCCTAGTTGGCTCGACTCATCCCGAGGTTCGAAACGGGTAGAGCCCAAAACAAATTTTCTGTCTCAAAATTAAAATTGAGTTAGGACTTGAATTGAAGTAAATTTCAACCCGTTCCCACCCTTACTCCTTTAAAAGAAAGAAGTTAAATCAAAAGGCTTGTCACACCACGCATCCTACAAAATTGCCCTAGTATTAGAATATAAATTTTGAAGGAAAATTTTAGATGCGACCCACTTGTCATATGTGAAACATTCTTAAATACACTTGATTTTAATATATATATATATATATAATCTACATTAATCATGTCACTAATAACTTTCGTTGAATGGTATATTTGATATATATGTATATATATTTTAATTGGCTATATCCACTTCATCTTTATAGATCAAATTCATCTGAGATTTTCTTTTTTTTTGGGGGAAATTCTTGAATGATTTGTATTATAGTTTACCCTTAATGATGCAGGACGCATGTAGATACTTTCTGATGGAGAGTGGGATCGCACTCCTTATAGCATTTTTAATCAACGTTGCCATAGTTGCTGTATCTGGCACTGTTTGTTCAGCCACCAACATTTCTGATGAAAACGCAAATCGATGCAACGATCTTACCCTTAACTCTGCTTCTTTCCTTCTCAAGGTTCTAACTTTTATATTTTAAACCAATCATAACATCAAATTAAATCCTCCTTAACCACTAAAAATCTGACACAAATTCTTCATTTTCATTGCTCGTAGAATGTTCTGGGACGGTCCAGCTCAACCATTTATGCCATAGCTTTACTAGCCTCAGGACAAAGCTCTGCTATCACTGGCACCTATGCAGGGCAATTCATTATGCAGGTCATTTGAGAATTATTACAATCAATAGCCAACATTATTCTTTTTATTGTAAATTATAGTTTACTGAAATTGGCTAGCTTTTTTTGGTTCTATAGGGTTTCTTGGACCTCAAGATGAAAAGATGGATTAGGAATTTAGTAACTAGGTCTATTGCCATAACACCTAGTCTTATTGTCTCCATTATCGGCGGATCATCCGGGGCAGGACGACTTATCATCATTGCCTCGGTTTGTAATTTTAAACTTTATCATTCCTTTTTCATCAACTCTCATTTTTGTTATATTAAATTTGTAACCATGCCAATAGAAATGATTTTGCAGATGATACTTTCATTTGAGCTTCCATTTGCTTTGATACCACTTCTCAAGTTTAGCAGCGGCAGCACTAAGATGGGTCCTCACAAGAATTCTATAATTGTGAGTTGCTCTTCTCTCTCATTTTTATACGATCCACTGTGTATCAAAATTAAATAAAAAGTGACAAAACTTGTCTGCAGATCATAGTCATATCATGGATTCTCGGGTTTGGGATCATCGGAATCAATGTGTATTACCTTAGTACAGGGTTCGTGGGCTGGCTAATTCATAGCAGTCTACCAAAGGTGGCAAATGTGTTCATTGGGATCATAGTGTTTCCTCTAATGGCATTGTATATTATGGCGGTGATATACCTCACCTTCAGAAAAGACACTGTCAAGACATTCATTGAAACAAAGAACGACCCAATAGTACAAACCCAAATGGAAAAGGGCTTCATGGATCCTAATGGGCAATTGGAGTTGGGTCATGTTCCGTACAGAGAGGATTTAGCTGACATACCATTTCCGGAATAGTGGAGTCCTAAAATAATTGCCGTTTAAGTCATTTTGGAGAGTAATGAACATTTGAAGCTCATCGGTACCAACATTTTTTGTGGGAAAAGTGTCTGTAATTTCTAGTGGCTCTCCAGACGCAACTTGTATGTACTATAGTTCCGGGATGCAAGTTTCATCGTGTTTTCAGATCATTGTGGATGTTGAAAAGAAAGATAATTTAAAATTTATGAATAAAAGCCCAAAGCAAGTATCAAATTCTCTCTTGAAGTTAGCAGCATTACTACAAGTGAAGATCTTCGCATTCGTATAGTATTCTGAATATCTCTGTATCAGTACCATGAGTTGTCTTCCTTCATTTCTCTTTTGTTCTTTCTCCCATTTTTGGTATAAGAGTAGATACACCTTGAGCCTCTTTCTATTTCTTTTTGTTCAAATCATTGGTCTGAATTTTATTTGAAAACCCGACACATTAAACCTCATAACAGAGCCATAACCAATCAAGCAAGTAGCAACATGGACCAGAATAGATGGCACAACAGCGCAGGCAATGAAGACTTTTAAGGGTGTAAAAAATTCAAAAAATAATGAATTATACTGTTTGATGATTACTGAGATTAGCATACAGCCTCTGAATTTCTTGTTCTTCATGGTCAGCAAACAATTTAGCTTTTATTGCTGCAGCAGACAATGCCGCTTTAGCAGCATCTTTAACGTTCTCAGCAGAAAGCGGGACAGCACTGCCCTCATTTCAATCCCATGAAACAAGTACAGTTGCCTTATCCTCTAAAAATCATAACAAGCTTTTCTCAAGAAAAATAAAGAATTATACTGTTTAAGGTTGAGGCATAATTACAGATCGACAACAGGAATATAAGCACCGGCCATAACCATTAACCCACCACTTCGACGATTTGAGTTTGCAATTTCTCCATGAGGACCGCCATCTCTACAACTCATGCTTTCCGGGTTCATCCTTCATAGGTGGAAATATATCTTAATTATGTACAAAATTCATAGAGTGGCAACAATAAATTCAACGGATCTACGAAAGCTCAAGTATTTCCTTGTTTTCCTCTCTAATTCAGCAATTCTACCACCAAATTAAACGCCAATTATAAAATTTTAATGATTAAAATTAAGCAACAGTACTGATATATATATATATATATATATATATTTGGTTATGGTTAACAACTGATACCCTTCCCAAGTTCAGTCTTTAGACTATAGCCATTAGTTGCAGCGAATTAATGGTATTAATTTATTTTACAAATAACGAATTAATTAAAAAATTGAAAAATTAATGGTTTTAATTAATTGATCGCATTTGTGATCTCCACATAGCTTCACAAGAGTATTAATTATTTCATACTTTTTGACTTCTTAAGATTATTAAATCCATTGCAAGGATTATTTTGAACTTTTTAGTCAATATATATAATAAAAGATGGTTTTTTTTTATTATAAATTTATTATAGAATTATTGTTCTTAAATTATTTATGATGTAATATTTTTTTTAGGTTTTTAATTTCTTTTGTTTATTGATTAATAACGAATTGTGGCATTTTTAAATTTTTAATATTAATTAATAAACGAATTGTTTCAATAAAAGCAACAATCGATACCGTTGTAATAAAAAAATAGATCAAATTGAATTGGCTAGTGCAACTGGTTGGATTCAGACCCAAATCTTGATCCGATTTGTTTGGCCCAAAAAATTAATCAACTAAAAAATCAATTAAATCGATCAAAAATTAGTTAAAGTGTAACATCTTCAAAGGCTAAACACTTAAATTAGTTTAAGTAAATTAAATAAAAGAAAAATATTTAGTTGATATATGAAGAAATATGGGTTTACTATAAGTTTTAGACTAAAGAAAAATTGGAGGATTTATTAGATACTTTCTCTGATATCATATATAAAAGATTTTTTTAAAATTTAATTTGGTTTAAAATATAAGAAACAAATCATTAATGTTTGGCATACTAATTATAGTCTTTTAATTATATCCTTCATTAAATGAGTCATTCAAATTATGAGTAATAGCTGTCATTAATTTCAAAGAAAAAATGCACATATTAAATAGGGGCATTCTTGAAAAATAATTTTTATTTGGGACAACATTATAAGAAGATTAATTACTTTTAACCAACTTTTTTAATTTTCGTCAATTAGTTATTTATTTCTTATATATAAGACTATGAGAAGTATGTAATAAAATTTTATAGAAACAATTAGAAATTATTATGAATTTCTAAGAATTGATTAGAAATAATTAATTAATAGATAATTAAATAATAAATATTTAGGAAAGGAATTTTGGTAAATTCCTTAAACCTATAGAATCCTAAAAATATTTGAAAATTATTTGAGAAATAAAAGTATCTTTAGAGTGAAAATATAATTATTAAAAGATTAAAATAAAAATTCATAATTTCCACTAGGGCTGAAATCTAATTTTAGCCAAAAAATCAAAGTTGAACATTTAATTCTAGGGAAGATCGTTTGGGGGGAGAGAGAGAGAGAGAGAGAGGCTTGTTGAAATAGCTAAAAGGGAGACTTAATGAGAAAGCTGTGAGAGGATTTTTGAGTAAGTTACACTTTGATTTTTTGAAGAAACTTAGCTGTTTCAGAAAACTCATATATTTAAAATATACTATATGTAATATATATATATATATATATATATATTGCAACATTCTCCTCAAATTAAATTATGTGACGTAAATTTAATAGGTTGAGGCATTATGAGAATTTTAATATTTTGTGTCTAGTTGAAATTTAAACCAACCCAGTTAAAATTTAGGTAAATACATATATTAAAAAGAATACATTAAATAATGAGATAGACAAATATTAATTATTTAGTAAAATTAGAATTATTATCCTTATAATATAAAGGATGTAATATGTCCTAATAAATAATTAAAAAATAATGCACACACACACACACACACACACACATATATATATATATATATATATACAATAAGATGGTAACAATTAATTATTCAAGGACACACGTGATTGTATAATGGAATGTGAATTACTGATGAAGCCTGATTCATTCACACATATGCCAATTCATATGGATACGCAACATCTCACAATTTGGATAAAATAGTTAGTCTCGTAATGTTTTTTTTTTTTTTTCAATTCCATTATTTTTGAAATCCACCCCCTGAAGCTTCATCACAACTCGTTAAGTAACCTCCTCTCCATGACATCATCTCTATAAAATTCCTTCCCAAAAAGAAAGTAGCAAACAATTAATGAGAATGGACCTGGAGATTAAGGAAACCTTCATCACCATGCAACGCATAGGACACCTGGCAAAAATCGGTGGTTTCCTTTCACTATATATAGGACGCTCCTTTCCTCCTTGCACCTGCAAAATTTGAAGTTAAGAAAAAGTGGGGAGGAGAGTAAGAGAAGGCGCGATATTAAGAAAGTGAGAGAGACACAGCATGAGCAGTGAGAAAGAAAGTGGAGAAACACAGGACAGCTGTAAGTTAGAGGAAGAGGAAAAAAAAAAGTAGAATAGTTAAAAGACTAGAGGTAAGAACATAATCCTATCAAAGCATATATAATTTATATTTCTTTGAGCATCATTTCTTCATTATTATTTTTTTAATCTTTCTCTTCTTTGCAGTAATAAAATTTAAGAGAAATTAAAGATTTAAATTTGAGTTGAGACTCTCTTATAAATGTCATTATATTAAAAGTAATTTAGGATTTTATTATTAACTAAGAATAATTTATGTTTAATTTAAGAGTTATTATAATTTTTGATGTGTTTAAGTTATTATTTGCTTTGATAAATTCTTTTGGAACCCTACAAATTTAATTCAAATAATATGTTACTTCATTGCTTGTGTTAAAAAAAGAATATTTAAAAACTCATGCATAAAAATTTAAATTCAGAAATATTCCTATGTATGAATAACTGTGATATCAAAATATCTTGATTCCTATAAATCTGAATTCAAAATAATTCCTATCAATAAATGATCTTAGCATTGAGACTATCTTAATATAGACCTGACATGAACTAAATTAAAACATGAAAAATATTAAGAGACAAGATAAATAGGGAAAATGATTCTATTAGAATTTATACAAGCAACTAATGATTTCCTAGACTACCTTTAAGAACATACATAATGGTATTTTGTGAATTATTTATATGTAAATTATGCCTTGATTATAATTCATGTTCCTGTTGACTAGTTATACTTTATATTATAGAAAATAATTAGTACTCATTATGATATATGATCTAAATAACTTGGAATGTAAAAATTTAGTAATATAATAATAAATGTAGTTATATCTTATATATTTGAATATTGATCGTGTGATAAATACTTGTATACTATGCTTGAAATGAGTTTCTGCAATTAAAGAAGAATTTTAAGATAAAGATAGGTTTATCAAGGAATGAACTCTCATTAAGAGATAGTTTTTAGAGATGAAATTTTATGAATTTCCAATTTTATAATAAAGTTTTAGAAGATAAGATTGTTAAGGGAAGAAATTTTAACATAATCTTTATCAACAAAAATAGAATCTCTATCTATAAAAGGAAAAATATGATCATTTTAAATCAACTTGAGGGTCAAAGTTCTTCAAAAATTAAACTCCCATTCTCTTGGGGATAAGGTTATGACAAGAGGATCATAGAAAAGTTGGGAGGTCCTTATATAGTTTTAAGTTTCATGTTTCAGGTTGAAGTTTATGAATCTACTTTAAGGAGCACTATAGTTATATTTACTACTATCCATTAAGGTGATAATTATAATGACTAAGGAGAATATTTTTTCTCTTTGACAATACTGAAAACCCAAGTTTCATACCAAGTAGCATAAGATGCTTGGTGGATTACCTATTGTCATGACCTAATTTTTGAGTCATGACAGATGCATAGGTTAAACCAATCTAATAATTAACTTATCTTAGTAAACCTCAAGGATTCAAACTCTATTATAATACCCCATTTTTAAGTTAGCCTATACAACTCATATGTTTTGAAAATGCAAATTCATTCAATTGTTTCACCTGGGGGGTTTACTAGAAATCTAGTAGCATCTCTCGTAAAAGTTAGACATTCTAACCTGAATAACAAATTAATCCAACAATAATACCAATAATAACAAGTTACATACAATAATATACTTCACTAAAAAAACCCTTAAACAATATACACGTTTACAAGCCCTTACAAAGGACATAACTTATATCTTCCCCAAAATACTCCCCTACATCTACATGCCATTACATGATGGAGTCTGACACCAATTGCATAGAATTGAACACATACTCTATAAGTTTGGTAGCACATGAGCTCTCAAATCACTTTACTCTTTTGCCTACTAATTTGTAAATAATAATAAAAGAAAAGAGTAAGTTTACCACTAGTTTAGTAAGTGCATAAATAACAAAGTATATAGACACATGTTTGAGTTTTTATAAATCAAATAGTTATCAAATAATTTAAGCAATAATATTTTATAGTTGAAATAAAAAGCAATTATGTAATAAAAAAGAAAATTTTAAATAAAAACTATATTTTCTAAATGTTAAGAAAAATATTATGAAAATAGGCATAATAGTAAAGAACTAAATACCAAGTGCCTTTGCACCATCAAATCACAACATCATATCCTTTGTTACTTACTTTAGATGCATCCCATCTTATTACTTTCATAGTACATATCTAGCATTTCAAGTCGCAACACTAGATACATCACATCGTAGTGCTAACATAAATCATAACTTATTTTAGATGTACCTAGGACATTATCTTTGCTAACAATTACAAGGTCGGATCAGATTCTCATTCATTACTAAAAAGAAAAAATAAAATGGAAAATAAAATTCACTAAAATAACATTTAGATAACTAAAAATAAATAAGAAAATAAGTAAATAATTAAATAAGACGAGTTACCTTTCAATATAGTCACTATAAAATATGAAACCACAAAATAACATAAAACACTTCTCATAAATAAATAAATATATATATCTATATATACGCACATCACTACTTTTCTTTTACCCAATTTCTTCTTTTGCATTCTACTAGTATGTATATTGCTATATTTCAATTATCTATTTGTTTATTAATTTATTTATTAAATCATCATATAAATATTATACACACTTATTTTGAAATTTTGGAAACACCGATTTATTTTCTCAAAGAGCAGAATGTATAAATCGCAAAATGAAATTTTGGTTATAGAAATATAACATAGAATAAAATGGATATACCACTCCATTATTTATATATTCACTTATTAGGACTGATAATAGAGATCCTTAGTTCTTATTGTTTAATGTAGAGTTCCAGTTGAAGGAGTCTTCCCAGTATCATCTAAAATCATGATTAATAAGAATTGATAAGAATTAAATATTTTAATTACTCAACTAGCATCAACAATCATTTTAATTACCCAATATACTATCTAAAATATAAACCCCTAAATTTTTGCATACTTTACTATCCTAAATACAAACCTTAAATTTGGATTTTTTTTCAATTTAAACTTTCATAATTTAAATTAAATTTAAAACTTACTTCTTAGAGTTTAGATAATGAATTGGAAAGTGTTAATTCACACTTTAAAGTTGGAATTCAAGGAACCCCCAAATTTAAGGCTCACCCATGGCACTATGAAGAAAGAGAGCTATACAAGGAATCATGTTTTAATAATAATGGAAGAAAAAGGGGAAATGAAAAGGATAAAGTAAAGAAGTAAGGTGAGAAGTCACCTTTACAAAACCGCTAAGAATCACCACCAAATAAAGAAAGGAACGGATAAGATGAAGGCATATAAATAGCAATGGCACACTAACCTTCAACCATGAAATGCCGTTGAAAAGAGGAAAGGAAGCCAATGACAAATATAGGAGGAAGATAGTGAAATCACGGCTAAGCAACTGATGCAGTGAAATGTTTGAACAAAGATACAAAGCTCTATGGGAATATATGGAAAAAAAAAAAAAACTTCAAAGGTGCAACAAATGAGACGTGCAGCATTAAGAAAAAGATAAAGGAGTTGAAGAAAAGGAGCTAGTGGAGGATTATTGTCACACCCGAAAATGTGACCGCGTGGCGCCTCTAAAAGAAATTAGATATTAAATGTAAAAATGATTCAAATAAATAAAGGTTCAGGAGTCGCCACCAAAATTTATTTTTGAAAAAGCAAAACTTTAGAAAAACCCTTTTTAGTTTGAAAAATAGTCTGCGAACCAGATTCGGATTCGGGAGTCGATTGTGAGTGGAGAAGGTGTTAAGCACCCTACTACACCCATTTCTAAAAACGGTTATCCTAAATCAGTTGTGCAAAATCAATATGACCTCTATTCTATTTTAATTCTCCCTAACTAATCACATGCAAAGAACATAAGGAAAAATTTAAGGAAATAAAATTAAAGAGAAGAAAGAAAAACAAAATAAAAAGAAATTCAAAGAATAAAATAAAGAAAGGGAATAAGATAATATTAAAAGAAATTAAAGAAATAAAATTACAAGAAATAAAATTAGGAGAAAATGTTTATTTACAAGGGCGGACTTGACTTAGGATGAGAGCCTAAGGCCTAAGGCCTAAGTACCCTTAGGAGGGATCAAAGTCCACGTAATTCAAAGAAAAATTGTATTTACTTTATGTGTTTTTTTTTTGTTTTTTGTTTGTTTATGTATTTTTTTTATCTATGTTTTTTATTTTTTATATTTTAATTAATTTTTCCCTCTTATTTTGTTAATTTGTTTTTTTATTCTTGTCTTTTTCCTCTCTCTCTTTTTTTTTTGTCTTATTTTTTTTTCCTTTTTTTTTTGGAAAAAGATAAAGGAAATAAAAATTACTTTTTTCTTTAACCAATAAAACGAATTTTGGGATTGATTGATGTGTTTTGATTTGTTAAAGGTAAATTTAATTTTGTTTTCCTTGCACTTTCAATTTTTCTCTCTCTTTTTACTTCATCATTTTATGTTTTTTTTTTTCATTTTTCTCTTTCTCTTTCTCTATCTCTTTTTATCATTGTTTTGTTTAATTTTTGTTTTGTTATATTTATTTTTTTTTTACCTCTGTCTTTTTTTTTTTTTTTTGGGTTCTATTTTGTTCTTTTTCTTTTGGTTTTTGTTTTGTTTTTGTTTTTATTCTTTGCTTTTCTATTTTTTCTATTTCTATTTCTTTTTTGGCTTTTCTTTTGGTTTTGTTATTGTTTTTTTTATTTTTGTTTTTTCTATTTGTTTCTTTTTCTGGTTAATTTTTATTTTTGTACTCTATTTTGTTTTTTTTTTTTCTTCTTTCTTTTTTCTTTTTAGTTTTATTTATTTTTGTTTTATTCGTATTTTATTTTTATCTCTTTTCTTATTTCTAATTATTATTTTTTTTGGAAACACCTTTTCTCAATTTTCAATTTATTTTTGGCATTTCATTTGTTTTTTTTTTGTTTTAATTGTTTCCTTTTTCTGTTATTTCATTTTATTTTTAAAAGAGAGTGAGAGAAAATTTAAGAGATTAATTTCTCATTCACTTTTGTGTTCTCTTTTGTTATTATTGTTGTTGGTCTCTTTTCTTTTAATTTTGTTGTATTTTATTATTTTTTCTTTTCTTTCTTTTTTTTTTATGTTTTGATGAAAAGAAAAATCCTTTAGACTATTGCAATCAAAATGCTTTTAAAATTGATTTTTATGTTTTAATTTGCAAAGATTGAATTAGTTCCTTTCCTTTACTCTTTCTCCCATTTTAACCTCTCTTTTTTTTTCATTTTTATTATGTATACTTTGTATTTCCTTTTTCTTCTTCTTACCCTTTTTGTTTTAAACTCTTTTGAAAACAAAATTATGTGTAGGTCATTGAAATCCAAAACTTGTTAAAACGCAAATTTAATACCTAATGGATACCAAAGAAGCTTATTGCCTCACATGATCATTAGGTTCACTTCTATGTGCCTGAGGAGACACAAGGTCTCACACGGCTATTCTAAACAAATAAAATGAAATGAAATGAAGCCACAGTATGTACAAGTATGAGATGATTGGTGATGGTGTGTGTGTTGTGTACAGCCAAACAAGTAATACATTATTCCAAACAATAATTACAAGAATGAAAGAAATGGGAATTTGAAAGATATCACTCTGTGTGCATTTTTGCTTTTCTCTAGGATGCTGCCTTTCTCCAGTCAAATCAGCGTTGTCTGACATTTTATACTTGCCATGCCATATCCATCCATTACTCATGAATTTAGAAGAGCTCGTTTCCAATCCCTTGCTTGCCGTCATATTCATAAGCTGCTTTATGCTCCTCAATCAATCATGCTTGATTGCAAAAATGATTTTGTCTCATGCAAAAAAAAAAAAAAAACATAACAATGTCACACAACAATTATGGAAATATAAAATCAAGTAGGGTAAGATCTAATTAAACGTGACAGTACAAACTTATATGTCTTTTCCAAAGATTCAACAAACACATTCAAGAAATCACCAGGCTCACTACAGCATTGAACTAACCAACAGTGAACAGATCATTCATTTAGTGGTTCTGATAGGCAGCTCAGCACTGATTCAACAGTATATACAATATGGACATATCATAGTGAATGGGAATTCATAAACAAAGCATATCCCTTCATGCTTGCCAAATCATGACTATGGAATGAATTTTTCAAAACAAATCCAGGAATCTAATATGGGATTATACACACAGGGTAACTCTAATTGGAATCCAACTATGGTTACTGCCTAGTAGCCTCCTAGAGTACTCTAAGTACCCTTTGAGTCCTAGCTCAAGTTTATTAAAAAACGTTCAAGAACAAATCCTGATTCATCTCAAGCTTGAGTCAGATCAAGATACATTTGAGAATCAGAACGATGCTTTAATTTGATCAGATGCAGAGGCATATAACAAATAGCAAAGTGCATAAATCAAACATATCTTCATTTGAAAAGGCAAATTAATTTGAGTTTTCCTTTCTGGTAATGACACACAACAAAGAGAATTATAAGCAGAGTCTAGAACCAATCTCAAGTTAAAAACAGAGCTTTATGTCAAGCCAGCATTAGTTATGTTCATCGTGCAAATCCAAGGTCAAATCAAAACGCTGAATAGGCTGGTTTTAATAGTCTAACACTTAAGGAACTATATTCAGATCAACAACAGCGAACAGAGGTTAAAAACACCTTAATCTCAACTTCATACCACTGCAGAAAGTATATGGCTATCAACATGTGGGTGTAGACTAACACAGCGAACAATGCTCATGCAGTAGTGGAGAAATCATAATGAAAGGAGTTTATAAAACCTCAGCCACTAGCCTAGTCACATACAAACCCGAATGACTGAAGCAAACCATATAACCAAAATTAAAATCTTAATCCTTAGGGGCCAGAACAAAATCAGGCGTGTGCAGAGCGAGAACACAGGTTTATAGAATCAGAATAACTTTCATGATTTGTAAGAACATACTTGAGATTTCAAACCCTTGAGGTTCGCTTCTTCGAACGGATTCCTAGTACTCCCTGCTATCTCCAGCTCTTGAGGGATGTTGTTCTTTCGAAGATTGGTGAGTTTTCTTGAAGCCTCGCCAATCTCTGCAACTCCCTTTTTCTCAATTTCTCCATCTGCAACTCTCTACTCTCGAAATCTCAACTTCGAAACGAATCTCTCAAATCTCTCCCTGTTCTTCCCTCTGTCTCTCTCAATCTCCCCGGTCTCTTCCTTGGTTCTCCTAGATTTGAATCGGAGAAAACGATCCTCCTCCCCTGCTCCTTCTTCCCTGATTTTTTTCGCTCTCTCGAGTCTCTCCCTCTGATCCCGAAAGCTCCCCCCTGCTTCCTTCTCCCTCGATGATCCTTTCTCGGCCTCTTCCTTCGATTCCCCTCACATCTCGAAGTTCTTCTGCGTTCCCTCCGAGCTCCCTCTCTTTCTCTTTCTTTTTTCTAATTTCTTCCCTCTTTTGATTTCTCTCCCCCAGCCCCTCTGCTTCGCATGCCTTCCTCTCTCCGAAGCCCCTTTTTCCCCTTTTATCTGAAAAGGCGAATCCCCTGCTCCTCACTCAGTCTCGCTTCCTCCTCCCTCTCTGCCTCTCGCCTCCCCCTTTTATCTGTGTGTCTGTTTTTTCGTGTGGTCCCTCGCAAACCGAACAGAAAGATCCCCTTTGGAGAAGGGAACCAGGTCAGTGAAGTGGGTAGGGTTCATTGTGAATGGATCTGAATTGGGTTGGATTGTGGTTTGGATTTGGGTTGAACCTACTGTTGGTTTCTTTTTTTCATTTTTCATCCAGTTTTGAATTGATTTTGGACTCTTTATTTTATTTTTCTTTGGGCCCTCCCTTTTGATTTTGATTTTTTCTTTGGGTCTACTAAATTAGATCCCAAAATCTTAACCTTTTTTTTATTTGTTTTGGGTTTTCCCTTTATTTGCGTTTAGCCCCCCTTTTTTTGTGAGATTTTACTTTTCTTTTTAATTCATTTTTCCTTTCTTTTTCTAGTCTATTTTTTTATCATTAATTTTTTAATTAATTTTTTTTAATTTCATTTATGTTGGATTTTTGTTACTCCCTCTTTGACTAGTATTTGTTTTAATTTTGGATTAATGAGCTTTTATTTATTTTCAATTTTATTTTTGAGTTCTTTCCCTTTCATTTTTTTTTGAGTTTGTTGGGTTAAAAGGGTCTATTTGATTTTTGTCTCTTTTTTTTTTTATTAGTTTTCTAATTTTTATTTTTATCATGATTTTTAGAGCATGCCCGGACAAAATACGGTGTTCACAATTATTATATTCTTTTGTCTTAAATTGCAACGTTGTCTTAAGCTAAAGTTATTCTATTGCCTTAGGAAATTTGTGTGCACTTTAATTAAATCCTTAAGATATTTTTAAAAAGTCCCTAGGAAAATGTATAAACTCCAAAATTAATTTAAAAATTATTGAGTTTTTATTTTAATAACCTAAAATAATCTTTTATTATTTTATTATTTTTTTAAAGGTATTAGACCTATGATTGCAAAAATTCAAGCTTATACAAGTGATATTGAGACTTAATATGAAGCTTATGGATATGTTTTCGTTGTAACTAATGATTTTAAGGTACAATTACGTCTTCTTAAAATAACATATAGAAAAGATACTCATTAGAGTACTATCCAGGCTTTAGAGTGAAGTGCTAATAATGGCATATCAAATTGTATTAAGTTTATGCAATACATGAATAACAAATATAAAAAACTAAACCTATTATGATTATACTAAAATTGTTTTTATGAGAGATATTGTTATAACCATGTTATTTAATTACAATTCTACATAATATATGGATTGCTATGTAATATATGATGTTTGACTATACTTGAAAATATAATTAATTTAGTATGTTTGTATTATGATATAGTTGTATAAGTTATGTATATGGTTAAATATTTTGTATATTTATATCCTCATGTATAAATGTTTTTGTACATGTATCTGTCCGTTATATTGTATTTGCCATTCTTATATGCCATAAATAGGGGAATTAAAAGAAAAAGATTTTTCTACATATGTGATAGTTGGATTACCACTAATTTTTAAAATCAAATAATGTTATTCTGATAATATAAATTCTCACTATACTTGATGATATCATATAGAGATTTCAATTCAAAGGATACTATGCTGACAATAAATTAATGTAATTGAGATAAGTTAGAGCTAAGTTAACATGGGTATTAATGTCTTTAACAAGTTAGGACAGTTAGATAATGGTTATTTAAAAATATTTAAAGTAATGATAATGAAACACTAATATGTATTCAATGATCTAGTTTATGAACTAATTATACTTTCATATTTTAGTAACTAAATGATGTGATAATCTCATTTGTAATTATGTAACTTATAGATATTAGATGTATGAAATTAGTTACTTGATAAATAGTCAAACAAAAAATTAATGCTCAAAATTTCGCTACTCTAATAAATAATTATGAAGTATAGCACTTCTTAAAGTAAGGATGTTACATGAACCAATCAAAACTAAACTAATAAAAAATTGATTGAAATTGTCATGTAAGTTTTTTTTTTTTTCCTAAAGATTTTTTCTTATAAACTAAAATAATTCGTCTTGGGTATTAAAAATTAAAAATTAAAAATACTAGAAGAAAGAAGGGATTAAAACAAATAAAAAACTAAAAAAAAAGATTATAAGAGAAATAAAATATACATTCTTGGCTATTTCTAGTGCTTGCTTTCTATTATACCTTATCTTTTAACATCTCTTTTAAATATCAAAGTATCTGTTTAAAATTATGATTTTTTTTTTGTTTTTTAATGATAAGTGAAATTTCAATATAATTTGAAAACTTCAAAAATTTAACATTAAATATTCTTAAATTTTAATCATAAATAGTTTTTATTTTTCAATTAAAAAATAAATCTCTCAAATATCTTAAGAAATATTAAATTAGTAATTATATATTTAAAACTTATTAGTATTTACTTGTTATATTAGAATAATATATATAATTTTTTAAAAAATATATTTAATTATTACTAATTTAATTAAAATTTAAATTAATAAATTATTAATTATTAATTGGATCAATTCAATAATTGATCTAATTTTAAAAGTATTAATTGGGACTAACACACAATTAATGAAAGGAGAAAAAAGAAAAAGCAAGGGCTTGTTGGATTTTCTATTTTCAAAACAGTTTTTTATTTTCAAAAAAAAAATTGGATAATGTGTTTTTAATGAAGTATTTTATAAAACAAAAAAATATAATTATACTTTTGAAAATAGAAAAATTAAAATATTTTTTAGATATTTTATAACTTTTATTTTACAGAATTAAAAAAATAAAAAACAATAATTTTTTAAAATAATAATTTAAACAAATTATTTTATTTTTAAAATTTATTCTAAAAATTATTTATTTTAAAAATATTAAAACTACAACAAAATCAAACCTAACTCTCTCCAATTTAACATTGCCTGTCTCTCCGTGTCTCTTATCGCAAATAATTACCAATCTGCCAAGACTCGTACATACATAAATCTGTTTTGCAGAGGGGGAGAACCATCCAGATATTGTGGCATTTTATTTGTCCATATCAAATGGTTTATATTTTATATTTTATTAATTTATTTTTTTACGTTTTTAATTTTATAACTATCAAATATTAAAAAAATTAAAATTTCATATTACAAATTAAAAATTTTCATAAAATTTAAACTATTTAAATTAAATATAAATAATCCAAATTAAACTTCTCACATTCATTGAAAATCAAAAAACTCATTTAGTACACAAAAAAATAAAAAAATAAAAAAAATTTTGTTGATAGGAAATATCATAATACCTTTTGGATATTCTTAATTTTAATAATTAAATAATTATTATTTATGAATATTAAATAATAATTATAGGAATAAAATTAAATTTTTTTCAATAATTTCATTTTTCTTCCCTCTTTTCGCTCTCCCTTTTCCACCTAGGGAACCCGCTGTCAGTCTATCAAAACTCGCCTAACTTTTTTCTGTGGTAAGACGTAAAGTTTTAATGTTTTTTTTAATACGGTAATAGGCTCAGAAAACCATGAAATTCAATTTTAGAAATATATATATATATATATTATAATTTACTTGATCTATTTTCTTTAAAATCAAACTTATCTAAAAATATCTCCTTCCTTTCAATCATTTAACAGACAAATATCTCATTGCCGTTTGGTCTGTATATGATCTTTCGGCATATGAAACAGAGATTTGCGTTTCGAACCTCAAATGCACCGCTTTTGTCTGTATATGCTTGACCTAGTTCTATGATCATTTTTCTTTGACAATTGAAATACCACTAATGACATTCCCCGCCTGCGTTTAGCATCCTTATAGTTAATCATTGGTTCATAGTGACAGTAGGCTTAAGGGAATGATGCAATTAAAAGGCAATTAATTGGGAGGAAAACAAAAAAAAAAAATGTTTGAAGGCTAACTTACCTGGGAACTCATAAACTATCTCTAGGGCGTGTTTTGCAAAATATTATACGACACCAACTCAATAGTCGAAGAAAAAATTATAATTTAGAATTATAAATTAAAAATATTTACCTTAAAAAACGTTAAATTTTAAAATTATTTTAAAAAATTATTTCATTAAGTAAAAGAATCTCTTAAACTTGTAAAGCTTCCTCAACTTGAGACTCCTAACAACTACCCTACCAAAATAGGTTTTTCAAGCGACTATAAAGCAAGTGGCTTACAAGCTGTTCATCTTCTAAGTTGTGATGTTTGAAAATCTGTAACTCAAAAGGAAAAAAATTATATTAACTTATATTATCAGATTTTATAATATACTAAACAGGCCCTAAGCTTTAGGAAAGGCATTACCAAAACATTTATTGAGACAAAATGCAAACCCACATGAAAAAAAAGGTTCATCAATCCTTCCGGCCAATCGGAGTTAGGTCATGCTACTTACAGAGAGGATTTAATCCGCATCCCATTGCTCGAATAGGGGAATAATGAATCAAAGGTGTGATTTCTTCCATTAGGTGGGATAAAAGATTGTCTTTCCAAGTAATTTTAACTAGCAACGAGGATCTGATGCTAGTTGATTCCAAAATTCTGGGTCAGAGTGCTTGAATATTAAATCCAGCGGGATCTTTCCCCTTGGTGGTTCCCCTTGCGCAACTTGTATGTACTATAGTTCCAAGAGGCGTTCTATTCCAGATTATTGTGGATGTTTGGGAAAAAAAGAAACCAAGACTTTGTCTAATGGCCTTAAAAAATTCATGAATGAAGGCTTATACGGCACTGCTGCAACTGAAGATCTTCACATTCTGTATTGATCACTGGCAGAAAAAGTATACCGTAGCATTAACACTTTTTTCTGACATAGGATTTGATATTTTAATTTTTTTAATATATAGTACTAGGCTCGAAAAACAATCAAATTTATCTTTAGAATATAATATTATATGTGTGTATATATATATATATATATTATATAATTTACTTGATCTATTTTCTTTAAAATTAAACTTATCTAAAAATCTCTCCTTCCTTTCAATCATTTAACCCCTTGCCGTGTGGTTTATATATGATCCTTCAGCATATGAAACAGAGATTCACGTTTCTAACCACAAATGCACGGCTTTTGTCTCTATATGCTTGACCTAGTCCTATGATCATTTTTCTTTGACATTTAAAACACCACTAAGCATCCTTAGAGTTAATCATTAGTTTCTATATAATTTTATATGAAAGGATCCAATGAATTGTATCTCAGTCACTTTCTTTAAAGTAACTGCTCCAAACACTAATGTTGAGTTGTCTGTTAGTCGTCCACTTGCATAAACGATTGTTGAAGAATTCATAATTTAATATAGTGTCTTAGCTGCTAAAAATGAGTATTTAAATTTTGTTCCCTTTTGGACAGGTGTAAGGAAGCTGGAACTGCTGATATTAGGGCTAGTACTTCTCACGGGAAATGAGGTACATAAAGTTGCCTCTAGGTCTAGTCGTCTTCTTGCCCGCGCGGGTCGACAATAATTGTAGTCTCTTGTCTTTCTCCCGCAGTCACACCATTACCATAATAGTTCTTTGAATTTTGGTTCCCATGTAGTTTGATGCCGCAATCACACATAAGCCAGTCCCATGCGTGCCCAGCAGCATACAGTGGGGACAGGGAGAGATATTTGAGAGAGAATTAAAATATTAGGGAATGATACTGGATCAAGAACTGAGGTGTAGAAATCATGACGTCATGGCCGTCCAATCATGTGGGACTCTTTCTTTCTAGTAGTTAGACTCAGCCATCGTCTCCCCTCAACACTTATCAACCCAACCTTCACCAATTCATCTCTCTCTCTCTCTCTCTCTCTCTCTCTTTTTAATCTATTCCTTTTTTTTAATATAATATGAGCTCTTTTAATATAAAATTATAATTATTTTAACTGTTATATTAACAAATAAAATTATAATCTTATGATTTCTAAAAAGTTAAATTTTTAATAAAAATAAATTTTATATATAAAAATATCAAAAAATTTGGATGTAATTTGTAAGATAAAAGCATTGTTCAAAAAATCGGACCGGATCGGCCGGTTCGACCAGTTCAATCGAGAACCGGTCCCTTGTCTAGTCTAGTTAACCCCAAAAAATCGTTCAAGCAGAGAACCGATCAAATCGGTCAAAAACTGGTTGAACCGGTCAAACCGAACTGGTTAAAAACCAGTTTAAACCGGTAAGTCCCATTTTTTTAAAAAAAAAAATTTCTTATATAATAGGATAGTTTATGTTAAAGAAATTTGACAAATTAAAAATAGAAAATACTAAAAAGAATAGGAGATTGAAATATAAAAAAATTAAAAAATTTATAATATAAAATAAATAAAAAACATATACTTGATTATTTTTTATATTTTCTTTTCATTATATCTCATCTTCTAGTAGTATTTCTCTTAAATATAAAAATGTTTGGCTAAAATTATTATTGTTTGATGATAAATAGAATTTTAATACAATTTAAAAATCTAAAAATTTAATATTAAATACTATTAACTTTTAATTATAAGTAGTTTTTATTTTTCAATTAAAAAATAATCTCTCAAATATTTTTAAAAATATTGAATTAATAATTAGATATTTAAAATTTAATCATATTTATTTGTTATATTAAAATTTTAATATATAAAATTTAAAAATATATATTTAATTATTACCGGTTCGACCAATGAACCGTGAACCAGTGACTTCACCGGTTCAATGACCGGTCTGGTTTTAAAAACATTGGATAAAAGGCATATGAAATATAATTTAATAAATTATAAATTATAAAATAAAAGAAACCTTCATACAAAGATCACTTATAAAATTTCATTCAAAAAAAAACTTTATTATATTGGAGTACTAGGCATTAAGATTTTAGTCAGAAAAATATGTCATTGCGAAGTAATATTTTCCAAAATATTAGATTAGTATAAGTGGTGGTAGCTAAAAAAGAAACCAAATAAAGAAGAAGATGTTTAACAAGGTAAGCATCGTTTAATTAACATTTATCCATTCTGATATAGAATATATTCAGTCCCTTTTTACGAAAAAGGATTCTATCATGTCAAGTTAAATAAAGAATTTTAAAACACTTATTAGTTCCCCTTTTTTTTGGATTGTAACAAAATAATCATTTTTACTTTAATTATGTAGCATAATTGTTTTTATATTAAATTTCTTTAATCTCAATTCTTGAGATGTTGTTTTATATACTGTCTTTGTATATTGTTGAAGAGACACACCAAATCTGACAAGTAAAATGGGTACCTAATCAAAAGAAAGAAAAAAAAATAATGTGTGAAAGAAGGGAGTACTATGGATATAGTAAATGTGGAAACGAGAGACTTTGATGAACAAAATGGAAGAAGGTAGAGGAAATACAAAGGATGGTGATAATGGAATGGTGATGGAATTGATTAAAGTAGAAACAAGGCGCACGTTGGATCTCAATCAAGAGTTGTATCTCAGTCACTTTCTTTAAAGTAATTGCTCCAAACACTAATGTTGAGTTGTCTTTTAGTAGTCTCCTTGCATAAACAAATGTTGAAGAATTCATAATTTAATATAATGTCTTAACTGCTGAAAATGATTATTTAAATTTTGTTCCCTTTTGGACAGGTGTAAGGAAGCTGGAACTGTTGATATTAAGGCTAGTACTTCTTATGAGAAATGAGGTCCGTAAAGTCGCCTCTAGGTTTAGTCGTCTTCTTGCCCAGGCGGGTCGACAATAATTGTAGTTCTTGTCTCTCTCCCGCTGTCCCACCATTACCATAATAGTTCTTTGAACTTCGGTTCCCATGTAGTTTGATGTCGCAATCATAGATAAGCCAGTCCCATGCGTGGCTAGCACCCAGCAACAATCTACAAGTTGATCAATTATAGATGTGAAATTTATTGTTTTGGGTTCATCAATGGCTAGAGAATGGGTTAAGCTGTGCTCTAGAGAGTGAGGATAGGAATATAAATTTTGAGATAATATTGTATGTATTTGATTTTTTCGCAAACAAAAACTCTTTCAGAACAAAAAATGCAGGCCATAATTTTCTTTACAAATGGTTCAACACATAAGGGGACAACATCTAAAAATTCATACACATCAATGTTAGCGTCATAAGAGAGAAGATTACTGGGAAAGGATCGACATGTGGAAAGGAAAGGTATTTAATGTTGTATATTCTTAGACAACATAAGCTACAGACAAAGCACAAAATTTGTATAGTTGTGTGATTTGGGCTTACAATTATGAGAAAATGGTTACAAATTGATAGTACTCATTAGGTCAAGATTATAAGTTTTTGAAATAGTGCGACAAACTTTACAATTCATAACTATCAGGGTATAATTGGTTCTCTTCACAGTGTTTCTCTTAAGCTTTCATTGTTTGAAAAATCTTACTATCAATTTTTGAGCAATAATCATGACATCCCAATGTAGTTAGAAGTAATTCGACAAGATATGTGGACGTAGATGTCCAGTTTTTTGGATAATGAATGTATGAATATTTCTAGTGACTTATAGTGTGTTTTGAAATGCGATAATTCACTCAAACCACATTTCACTCAAAGCAAAAATCATGGCTAAGCAATTGATGCAGTGAAATGTCTAAACAAAGATGCAAAGCTTCTTGGGAATATATGGGGAAAAAACAAACTTCAAAGGTGCAATGAATGAGATGTGCGGCATCAAAAAGAGGATAAAGGAGCTGAAGAGAAAGAGCTAGTGGAGGATTATGATATTCTTTGTCTCAAATTGCAATATTGTCTAAAGCTAAAATTGTTCTATTACCTTAAGAAATTTTTATACACTTCAATTAGATCCTTAAGATATTTTTAAAAAGTCCTTAGGAAAATGTATAGACTCCAAAATTAATTTAAAAATTATTTATTTTTTATTTTAATAACATAAAATAATCTATTATTATTTTTATTATTTTTTTTTAAAGGTATTACACCTCTGATTGCAAAAACTCAAGTTTGCACAAGTGATATCTAACACTTGATATGAAGCTTATAGATATGTTTTCATTGTAACTAGTGCTTTTAAGATATACTCATTTACACCTTTTTAAAAGAATATATACAAAAGATACTCATTGGAGAACTATTCAGGCTCTAGAATGAAGTGCTAATAATGGCATATTAGATTGTATTAAATTTATGCAATACATGGATAACAAATATAAAATACTAAACCTATTATGATTATACTAAAATTGTTTTATGAAAGATATTGTTATAACCATGTTATTTAATTACAATTCTACATAATATATGGATTACTATGTAATATATGATGACTATACTTGAAAACATAATTAATTTACTATGTTTGTATTATAATATATTTGTATATGTTATATATATGATTACATATTTTGTACGTTTATATCCTCATACATAAATGTTTTTGTATGTGTATCTGTCTATTATATTGTATTTGTCATTCTTATATGCCACAAACAGGGGAATTAAAAGAAAAAAAAATTTCTACACATGAGGTAGTTGGATTATCACTAATTTTTAAAATAAATTATATTATTCTGATAATATAAATTCTCACTATACTTGATGATATGTTCATATAGAGATTTCAATTGAAAAGATACTATGTTGACAATAAATTAATGTAATTGAGATAAGCGAGTCGAGTCAATATAGGTATCAATGTCAATCTTAACAAGCTAGGACAACTAAATAATGGTTATTTTAGAATATTTTAAGTAATGATAATGAAACACTCATATGTATGCAGTGATATAGTTTATGAACAAATTATACTTTCACATTCTAGTAACTAAATGATATGATAATCTTATTTTGTAATTATGTAATTTATAAATATTAGATATATGAAATTAGTTACTTGATAAATAGTCAAACAAAAAATTAATACTCAAAATTTTGCTAGTCTAATAAATAACTATGAAGTATAGCACTTCTTAAAATAAGAATGTTACATGAATCAATCAAAACTAAACTAATCAAAAATTGATTGAAATTGTCATGTAAGTTATTTTTTTCCCTAAAGATTTGTTCTTATCAAATAAAATAGTTTGTCTTGGATAAATATAAAAAATTAAAAATTAAAAATACTAGAAAAAAGAAGGGATTAAAACAAATAGAAACTAAATATATATATATATATATATAAGAAACAAAATATACATACTTAACTATTTTTAGTGCTTATTTTCTATTATGCCCTATCTTTTAACATCTCTTTTAAATATCAAAGTATCTGGCGAAAATTATGATTTTTTTTTGTTTTTTAATGATAAGTGAAATTTTAAGATAATAAATCAATCAGATGATACATCATTATAGTGCTTAATTATCCAACTTTTAAAATGTATTCAAAATTTTAAATTCAATTCTCATTTTCATCATCAACTGCATATGACTCCAAGAAATTGGTCACAAAACTTTAAGAAATTTAAGGTCAAAGGTGGTAATGTTCATCAATTATAGTCTTCTTACGCTATCAGTAAAAGAAAAACCTGGTTCTTACAAATATAATTGAATTTTCGTATCTTCTGTCTCTATCATATACTTGTTTCATGCAACTAGCCAATAAAATATATAACTTGCCTGTTTCATGCAACAGTGAGTAACCGCACAATAATCAAGAAAACGTTGGTCCAAATCCAATAACTTTACGAGTATAAAAATTTATTAATTGATAATTCCTTCAGTCTTATAAGATAAGAAACAAACTATCATATTAATTATAATATTTTAATTATGTCCTTCTTTAAATAAGTCATTCAAATTATGAATAGTGGTGATGATTAATTTTAAAGAGAAAATATACATATTAAATAGAAATATTTTAAAAAAATAATTTTTATTTGAGACAAAATTAAAAAAATTAATTACTTTTAATTAATTTTTTTAATATTCATAAATTAATTATTTATTTTTTATATATGAGACCAGAGGAAGTATATCATATTCATGGACACATAACCAAAACTTTATGAGAATATCTTATTTTAAACGGCAAGCAGTATATCAAATATTGAAAAAAATGAATTTTCTGGGACGAAAGTTGGATTAATTTGAAGAAGGACAAAGACGGCAAAGCGTTGACCATTGAAGGCTAGAATTAGGCTTCAAAATAAAGAATTTGGGTTCACACCTTTTAGGGGTTAGCTACTTCCAAAAGTATTATTTGAACTACTGATCATTAAAATCCACAGCCATGATCCATGCTACTTTTGTTTTGGCAATGATTTAATTAATTAAATGCCCTTTCTTAGGTATGCTTCTCCAATAATACATGTATTAAACTATGGCATTACATATATTTTTTTAAATGGGATACAGCAATAATATAAATTATTCAAATTACTAGAAGTAAGATGAATTAATTTGTTAATTACTATATTAGAGAGTGGCTGAGAGGACACTTTCTTTTGATGCATTGGTGAGAGTTACAAAGAAAGTTAAAAAAAAAAAAAATCTTTTTAATCTACACCTAGCTCCTTTCTCCTGTAAACCAGGAGATTCAATTCCCTTTACCCCTCCCCTTCTTAATAAAGGTGAAATTCAATTTTAGATGAGATATTTTATAAACCAAAATTTCAGTGTATACCTATAAGTTCTTGAGAGAAGAAAAAAATAATTAAAATTATTTTATACAGAAAATTAGAAATAAATTATAAAATTGATTTGAATATGGACATTTTTTAGCTTTTATTTTAATTATATATGAAAAGTAAGAGAGATGCATATATTAATCTCTCCTGCAATTAACATCCAGCATAAGCATTAATTTACCTTTCCTAAAATATGAAAAGTGTACTTGTTTGTGTTAATTTACTTGTTATTTTACCCGTACATTCTTATCAAAAAAAAAATTTACCCGCAGATTAATTGTATTAGTTTTTTTTATAGGACGTTATAATGAAAAGTTTGACAAAATTTCTGTTTTTTTTTAAATCTTTAATTTCTTATTTTTATTTAAATATGTGTGTTATTTTGTCTAAAAGATTTTTAGACAATAATAAATAATGTAAAAAAGTAAAATTTCGACTGGTCAATTTTTTCACAGCAACATGTATATAAAGAATGTTTGCTTTGGTAATTATAAATTGAAAAAAATTAAGAATGGAGACGGACGGGTTAATTTTTTTTTTTAACTCTTGATATTTTTCTTGTTTAAAAAATATTATTTAAATTTCCTTATATTTAATTTGTATTATAAAAACTTTTCTTTCAATTAATTTACTTTTTGTTAATAAAATAACTTTATTCTTATTATGGTAGTGAAGGTAATTAAATCGATATTAAATTTGAACATGAGATTATAATTTTATTCTTAAAATAACAATAAAAATTGATTCTATTTTTAAAAGTAACTGGTATTGTGCCAAAAAACAAAATTTATTGACATAAAGTAAATTAGAAATTTAGATGAGAGATTTTTGTAATATTTATCAAATAATAAGGAAGTGTGATAGAATGATATTTTTAAAATTTAAAGTATATATGTGTAATTTAGTTAAGAGAAGTTAGAATAATTTTCTCAAATAATTATAAATTACATACTAGTATATGCATGACGTATAGGCATGGTTAGTGCGATCGTGACTTAGGTGGGTTTTCTTTCCTGTCTGCTATGCAAAAGAGAAAGTGAGACGTGCCAATTTGGGTTGGTCTATGAGGCGAGGAGATGGAAAGCTGACATATGTCTATGCATACGAAGCCGAACAAATTCAGGTTTCAACTTAGTTTGGACTATAAATACAAGCTTTTCTCTTCATTTTTCACTCACACAAATCTTTATTACCCTAGTCTTCAGCACCCAGAGAGACAGACTAGGAGAAAGAGATCAATGGGAAGCCTACAGCAGCAGCAGCATCATCTTGGAGGTAGTAACCGCGTAGCAGCAGTCCAAGCCACTTCTCCATCTACCACAAATACATACTCTAATCACCACCAGGTCTTCCATTACCATCTTTTATATTATGAGGCATGGATCTCAGATACATATCGCAAAGACAAAATTTACAGTGTTTATGTATAATTTAAAAGATTATATGGTGTTTTGTGCGAGTATCCAATATATATATATATATATATGAACACTCTTTTTCTGAGTGTCTATTTATGCTTCGTATATTATATTTTGGGGCAATATATCATGATTTAGCTAGCTTGCTGATGGGTTGGAGCTGGCTATAGTTTCAGCATCTGTATAATTATCTAATTATAATTTTTGAAACTGAATTGGTGCAATGAAACAGAAACCTGGGTGGAGGAAGTTTTTGTCATTTGTAGGTCCGGGTTTCCTGGTCTCCTTGGCTTACCTTGATCCTGGAAACTGTAACTCTCTTTCTCTGCATTTCTCTATTTAGTTTGTCTTCTTCTTGCTTAATTGATCTCTCATGGATCATCGCAGTGGAAACTGATCTCCAAGCTGGAGCTAACCACAGATACGAGGTACCTGATTAATAACAAAAACCAAGCATAAATAATATTTAAGCATATTTAAATATATAGAGATCCAAGCTAATCAAATTAGCTCTAGGAAATTTTTACATACATGTACGTATATTTAACCAACAGGATTTAATTTGTATGCGAATCGTAGGTATACATATTAAATTTTTTCGATTAAATATATGTGCATTAGTGCACATAACAATTTTTTAATTGACCGTCTTCTTGTATTCTTATTGCCATCTGCACAGCTGCTGTGGGTGATTCTAATTGGGCTAATCTTTGCCCTCATTATTCAGTCATTGGCTGCAAATCTTGGCGTCAGCACTGGTAAGTATTAAGACCTCGCAACATATATTGTCTTTTACTCAGTATTCCTCACTTTGCCTCTGCGTGATTAGGTCAGTTAATATATATATATATATATATTATTAGAAAATTGTATATCTGATATATTTTAATTAAAAATTTTAATAACAAAAATTATATATAATTTTCTTTAAGAATTAAATTGAGATGAGGGACAAAAGTAATAATTTACTCTATACATAATGATATATGTTAACTTGTTTTATTTATGTTATGTGAACTGGGAAGGCAAGCACCTGTCGGAAATATGCAAAGTTGAGTATCCGTTGGTGGTCAGGTATTGCTTATGGTTGTTAGCCGAGGTCGCTGTTATAGCCGCAGACATACCCGAAGGTACTACTTTGCTTTATACTTGTATTTATTCTGATTCTTGTCTCTAATTACGTCTCTGGCCCTTTCAGAACCATTAAATTAAACACCAAAAGAAGTCACATTTTTATATTCCTAGCTAATTAGTTTTGCCTAATCATATATTACTTGTGGCAGTAATTGGCACCGCCTTTGCTTTCAACATACTCTTCCACATCCCACTCTGGGCAGGAGTTCTGTTGACTGGCTTGAGCACTCTCTTGCTTCTGGGTCTCCAAAGATTCGGGGTAATCAAGCTTGATTTTAATAATTCTGTATTAGGACATCAACAACATGAAAATAAAACTCATTCAGATTAAGATATTAATGAATATCTAGAAAGTATTCTTTTTTCTTCTTTTAAAAAAAATTAATTAGGCCTTGATTATAAAAATAAATAAATAAATCTAAGTAACTATAAAAAATATATAAACATGTCAATACACTTGACTGAAATCCATTTTAGTATAAGACCATTTATACTATATATATTTTTCAATAATTAACTTCATTTATTTTTTAAAAAATAAAATTTATCTAAAAACCTCTCCTTCCTTTCAATCATTTTATGACTTTGTACTTATACATATGAAACAGAGATTTACTTTTTTGAGTCCTATTTCCCTACATTATGTACTCATCTTATATGATTATTTAGATTTGATTTGAATGATCTAAATTTTAAATTTTTTTTATTTTTTACTCTTTTAATTTAAATAATTATTTTTTAAAAAATTTATAATTAAAAAAATAATTATTATTCTATGTCTATATTTTTAAAAATAAAAAATATCAAAATAAAAAAAGAATATAAACCATCTCTATAAATCTCTAAAGATGTGGGTAGAAAACTTACCCTATTTACATTTCTAACTTCAAATATATATATACAGTTCTATGATCTATTTTCCTTGACATCTAACCATAATTTGGAAATCATAATTTAATAGTGTCTTAGCTGCTAAAAATGATGATTAAAATAATACATTATTATTTATTTATTTAATTTTTGGACAGGTGAGGAAGCTAGAACTATTGATAACAGTGCTAGTATTTATAATGGCTGGATGTTTCTTTGGAGAAATGAGCTACGTAAAGCCTCCAGCCTCTGGCATATTGAAAGGGATGTTTGTGCCTAAACTCAGTGGTCACGGAGCCACAGGAGATGCCATTGCCCTCCTGGGTGCTCTTGTCATGCCGTACTCTACCCTTTTTTCTCCTTAATTATTATTATTTTAATATATATTATATTCAGTATACTCGATCATTAATTTTTACTCTTCTGACAAAATGCAGGCACAACCTATTTCTCCACTCTGCTCTTGTGCTCTCTAGAAAAGTACCAAGTACTGTGCGTGGGGTCAATGTAAGTAGCTAGGCAACTATCACTTAAAAACAATTAAGTAGCTAGGCAACACTACTAATGAACAAAAATAAAATGCTCTTTTTTTTTCAAACATAAATAGGTTCTTTACAGAAGTGTGCAAAGTTGTCTTGACCCGATTAACTATGTATCGGGTAGGGATAGGTAAGAAAATTTTTTTAAAAAAAAATTTGAAATAAGATCATATTAGAATAGTACTTTGAGTCAAGATAGGATTTGGGATAACCTTGTAGTTTTATTGGACCCAACCCGAAGTCTATATATATATATATATATATATAAAGATAGGGACTAAATTAAAAAAAAATTTTTAATAATCTTTTTATAATTTTAGCTAAAATTTTTAAATATATTTTATAAATTATAAATAACTAGAGGGGTCAAAATTTATGTTAGAAGTCTTTTAAATATAATTATCACATTTATGTAAAAAAAATAAAATTAAAAAATTTATATTTTTCAAATTTTAATTACTATATTTATATTTTTTTATTTTCTCCTTTGAGTTCATATTTTTTTATGTCCATTATATAAATTTTAAAAAAATAGTTATATGTCTAAAATAATTAAGTAAATATAAAAATATAAATTTTAAAATTTTAAAAATTAAAAAAAATAGCCCATTGGCCTAGTTGGCTCGACTCATCCCGAGGTTCGAAACGGGTAGAGCCCAAAACAAATTTTCTGTCTCAAAATTAAAATTGAGTTAGGACTTGAATTGAAGTAAATTTCAACCCGTTCCCACCCTTACTCCTTTAAAAGAAAGAAGTTAAATCAAAAGGCTTGTCACACCACGCATCCTACAAAATTGCCCTAGTATTAGAATATAAATTTTGAAGGAAAATTTTAGATGCGACCCACTTGTCATATGTGAAACATTCTTAAATACACTTGATTTTAATATATATATATATATAATCTACATTAATCATGTCACTAATAACTTTCGTTGAATGGTATATTTGATATATATGTATATATATTTTAATTGGCTATATCCACTTCATCTTTATAGATCAAATTCATCTGAGATTTTCTTTTTTTTTGGGGGAAATTCTTGAATGATTTGTATTATAGTTTACCCTTAATGATGCAGGACGCATGTAGATACTTTCTGATGGAGAGTGGGATCGCACTCCTTATAGCATTTTTAATCAACGTTGCCATAGTTGCTGTATCTGGCACTGTTTGTTCAGCCACCAACATTTCTGATGAAAACGCAAATCGATGCAACGATCTTACCCTTAACTCCGCTTCTTTCCTTCTCAAGGTTCTAACTTTTATATTTTAAACCAATCATAACATCAAATTAAATCCTCCTTAACCACTAAAAATCTGACACAAATTCTTCATTTTCATTGCTCGTAGAATGTTCTGGGACGGTCCAGCTCAACCATTTATGCCATAGCTTTACTAGCCTCAGGACAAAGCTCTGCTATCACTGGCACCTATGCAGGGCAATTCATTATGCAGGTCATTTGAGAATTATTACAATCAATAGCCAACATTATTCTTTTTATTGTAAATTATAGTTTACTGAAATTGGCTAGCTTTTTTTGGTTCTATAGGGTTTCTTGGACCTCAAGATGAAAAGATGGATTAGGAATTTAGTAACTAGGTCTATTGCCATAACACCTAGTCTTATTGTCTCCATTATCGGCGGATCATCCGGGGCAGGACGACTTATCATCATTGCCTCGGTTTGTAATTTTAAACTTTATCATTCCTTTTTCATCAACTCTCATTTTTGTTATATTAAATTTGTAACCATGCCAATAGAAATGATTTTGCAGATGATACTTTCATTTGAGCTTCCATTTGCTTTGATACCACTTCTCAAGTTTAGCAGCGGCAGCACTAAGATGGGTCCTCACAAGAATTCTATAATTGTGAGTTGCTCTTCTCTCTCATTTTTATACGATCCACTGTGTATCAAAATTAAATAAAAAGTGACAAAACTTGTAGATCATAGTCATATCATGGATTCTCGGGTTTGGGATCATCGGAATCAATGTGTATTACCTTAGTACAGGGTTCGTGGGCTGGCTAATTCATAGCAGTCTGCCAAAGGTGGCAAATGTGTTCATTGGGATCATAGTGTTTCCTCTAATGGCATTGTATATTATGGCGGTGATATACCTCACCTTCAGAAAAGACACTGTCAAGACATTCATTGAAACAAAGAACGACCCAATAGTACAAACCCAAATGGAAAAGGGCTTCATGGATCCTAATGGGCAATTGGAGTTGGGTCATGTTCCGTACAGAGAGGATTTAGCTGACATACCATTTCCGGAATAGTGGAGTCCTAAAATAATTGCCGTTTAAGTCATTTTGGAGAGTAATGAACATTTGAAGCTCATCGGTACCAACATTTTTTGTGGGAAAAGTGTCTGTAATTTCTAGTGGCTCTCCAGGCGCAACTTGTATGTACTATAGTTCCGGGATGCAAGTTTCATCGTGTTTTCAGATCATTGTGGATGTTGAAAAGAAAGATAATTTAAAATTTATGAATAAAAGCCCAAAGCAAGTATCAAATTCTCTCTTGAAGTTAGCAGCATTACTACAAGTGAAGATCTTCGCATTCGTATAGTATTCTGAATATCTCTGTATCAGTACCATGAGTTGTCTTCCTTCATTTCTCTTTTGTTCTTTCTCCCATTTTTGGTATAAGAGTAGATACACCTTGAGCCTCTTTCTATTTCTTTTTGTTCAAATCATTGGTCTGAATTTTATTTGAAAACCCGACACATTAAACCTCATAACAGAGCCATAACCAATCAAGCAACATGGACCAGAATAGATGGCACAACAGCGCAGGCAATGAAGACTTTTAAGGGTGTAAAAAATTCAAAAAATAATGAATTATACTGTTTGATGATTACTGAGATTAGCATACAGCCTCTGAATTTCTTGTTCTTCATGGTCAGCAAACAATTTAGCTTTTATTGCTGCAGCAGACAATGCCGCTTTAGCAGCATCTTTAACGTTCTCAGCAGAAAGCGGGACAGCACTGCCCTCATTTCAATCCCATGAAACAAGTACAGTTGCCTTATCCTCTAAAAATCATAAAAAGCTTTTCTCAAGAAAAATAAAGAATTATACTGTTTAAGGTTGAGGCATAATTACAGATCGACAACAGGAATATAAGCACCGGCCATAACCATTAACCCACCACTTCGACGATTTGAGTTTGCAATTTCTCCATGAGGACCGCCATCTCTACAACTCATGCTTTCCGGGTCGACAATAATTGTAGTCTCTTGTCTCTCTCCCGCTGTCCCACCATTACCATAATAGTTCTTTGAATTTCGGTTCCCATGTAGTTTGACGCCGCAATCACAGACAAGCCAGTCCCATGCGTGCCCAGCAGCATACAGTGGGGACAGGGAGAGATATTTGAGAGAGAATTAAAATATTAGGGAATGATACTGGATCAAGAAGTGAAGTGTAGAAATCATGACGTCTTGGCCGTCCAATCATGTGGGACTCTTTCTTTCTAGCAGTCAGACTCAGCCATCGTCTCCCCTCTCTACACTTATCATCTCAACCTTCATCAATTCATCTCTCTCTCTCTCTCTCTCTTTTAAATCTATTCCTTTTTTTTAATATAATATGAGCTCTTTTAATATAAAATTATAATTATTTTAACTGTTATATTAAAAAATAAAATTATAATCTTGTGATTTCTAAAAAGTTAAATTTTTAATAAAAATAAATTTTATATATAAAAATATCAGAAAAGTTGGATGTAATTTATAAGATAAAAGGCATATGAAATATAATTTAATAAATTATAAATTATAAAATAAAAGAAACCTTCATACAAAGATCACTTATAAAATTTCATTCAAAAAAAATTTATTATATTGGAGTACTGGGCATTAAGATTTTAATCAGAAAAATATGTTATTGTGAAGTAATATTTTCAAAAGTATTAGATTAGTATAAGTGGTGGTAGCTAAAAAAGAAACCAAATAGAGAAGAAGATGTTTAACAAGGCAAGCATCGTTTAATTAACATTTATCCATTCTGATATAGAATATATTCAGTCCGCTTTTACGAAAAAGGATTTTATCATGTCAAGTTAAATAAAGAATTTTAAAACACTTACTAGTTCCCCTTTTTTTTTGGATTGTAACAAAATAATCATTTTTACTTTAATTATGTAGCATAATTGTTTTTATATTAAATTTCTTTAATCTCAATTCTTGAGATGTTGTTTTATATGTTGTCTTTGTATATTGTTGAAGAGACACACCAGATCTGACAAGTAAAATGGGTACCTAATCAAAAAAAAAGAAAGAAAAATAATGTGTGAAAGAAGGGAGTACTATGGATATAGTAAATGTGGAAACGAGAGACTTTGATGAACAAAATGGAAGAAGGTAGAGGAAATACAAAGGATGGTGATAATGGAATGGTGATGGAATTGATTAAAGTAGAAACAAGGCGCACGTTGGATCTCAATCAAGAGTTGTATCTCAGTCACTTTCTTTAAAGTAACTGCTCCAAACACTAATGTTGAGTTGTCTTTTAGTAGTCTCCTTGCATAAACGAATGTTGAAGAATTCATAATTTAATATAATGTCTTAACGGCTGAAAATGATTATTTAAATTTTGCTCCCTTTTGGACAGGTGTAAGGAAGCTGGAACTGCTGATATTAGGGCTAGTACTTCTTACGAGAAATGAGGTCCATAAAGTCGCCTCCAAGTCTAGTCGTCTTCTTGCCCAGGCGGGTCGACAATAATTGTAGTTCTTGTCTCTCTCCTGCTGTCCCACCATTACCATAATAGTTCTTTGAATTTCGGTTCCCATGTAGTTTGATGTCGCAATCATAGACAAGCTAGTCCCATGCGTGGCTAGCACCCAGCAGCAATCTACAAGTTGATCAATTATAGATGTGAAATTTATTGTTTTGGGTTCATCAATGGCTAGAGAATGCGTTAAGCTGTGCTCTAGAGAGTGAGGATAGGAATATAAATTTTGAGATAATATTGTATGTAATTTGATTTTTTCGCAAACAAAAACTCTTTCAGAAAAAAATATGCAGGCCATAATTTTCTTTACAAATGGTTCAACACATAAGGGGACAACATCTAAAAATTCATACACATCAATGTTAGCGTCATAAGAGAGAAGATTACTGGGAAAGGATCGACATGTGGAAAGGAAAGGTATTTAATGTTGTATATTCTTAGACAACATAAGCTACAGACAAAGCACAAAATTTGTATAGTTGTGTGATTTGGGCTTACAATTATGAGAAAATGGTTACAAACTGATAGTACTCATTAGGCCAAGATTATAAGTTTTTGAAATAGTGCGACAAACTTTACAATTCATAACTATCAGGGTATAATTGGTTCTCCTCACAGTTTTTCTCTTAAACTTTCATTGTTTGAAAAATCTTACTATCAATTTTTGAGCAATAATCATGACATCCCAATGTAGTTAGAAGTAATTCGACAAGATATGTGGACGTAGATGTCTAGATTTCTGGATAATGAATGTATGAATATTTCTAGTGACTTATAGTGTGTTTTGAAATGCGATAATTCACTCAAACCACATTTCACTCAAAGCAAAAATCATGGCTAAGCAATTGATGCAGTGAAATGTCTAAACAAAGATGCAAAGCTTCTTGGGAATATATGGGAAATAAAAAACTTCAAAGGTGCAATGAATGAGATGTGCGGCATCAAAAAAAAGATAAAGGAGCTAAAGAGAAAGAGCTAGTGGAGGATTATGATATTCTTTGTCTCAAATTGCAATATTGTCTAAAGCTAAAATTGTTCTATTACCTTAAGAAATTTTTATACACTTCAATTAGATCCTTAAGATATTTTTAAAAAGTCCTTAGGAAAATGTATAGACTCCAAAATTAATTTAAAAATTATTTATTTTTTATTTTAATAACCTAAAATAATCTATTGTTATTTTATTATTTTTATTATTTTTTTAAAGGTATTACACCTCTGATTGCAAAAACTCAAGCTTGCACAAGTGATATCTAACACTTGATATGAAGCTTATGGATATGTTTTCATTGTAACTAGTGCTTTTAAGATATACTCATTTACACCTTTTTAAAAGAATATATACAAAAGATACTCATTGAAGAACTATTCAGGCTCTAGAATGAAGTGCTAATAATGGCATATTAGATTGTATTAAATTTATGCAATACATGGATAACAAATATAAAATACTAAACCTATTATGATTATACTAAAATTGTTTTATGAAAGATATTGTTATAACCATGTTATTTAATTACAATTCTACATAATATATGGATTACTATGTAATATATGATGTTTGACTATACTTGAAAATATAATTAATTTACTATGTTTGTATTATAATATATTTGTATATGTTATATATATGATTACATATTTTGTACGTTTATATCCTCATGCATAAATGTTTTTGTATATGTATCTGTCTATTATAGTGTATTTGTCATTCTTATATGCCACAAATAGGGGAATTAAAAGAAAAAAAATTTTCTACACATGAGGTAGTTGGATTATCACTAATTTTTAAAATAAATTATATTATTCTGATAATATAAATTCTCACTATACTTGATGATATGTTCATATAGAGATTTCAATTGAAAAGATACTATGTTGACAATAAATTAATGTAGAGTCGAGTCAATATAGGTATCAATGTCAATCTTAACAAGCTAGGACAACTAAATAATGTTATTTTAGAATATTTAAAGTAATGATAATGAAACACTCATATGTATGCAGTGATATAGTTTATGAACAAATTATACTTTCACATTCTAGTAACTAAATGATATGATAATCTTATTTTGTAATTATGTAATTTATAAATATTAGATATATGAAATTAGTTACTTGATAAATAGTCAAACAAAAAATTAATACTCAAAATTTCGCTAGTCTAATAAATAACTATGAAGTATAGCACTTCTTAAAATAAGAATGTTACATGAACCAATCAAAACTAAACTAATAAAAAATTGATTGAAATTGTCTTGTAAGTTATTTTTTTCCCTAAAGATTTTTTCTTATCAAATAAAATAGTTCGTCTTGGATAAATATAAAAAATTAAAAATTAAAAATTAAAAATTAAAAATACTAGAAGAAAGAAGGGATTAAAACAAATAGAAACTAAAAAAAGAAAGTATATAAGAGAAACAAAATATACATACTTAACTATTTTTAGTGTTTGTTTTCTATTATGCCCTGTCTTTTAACATCTCTTTTAAATATCAAAGGATCTGGTGAAAATTATGATTTTTTTTGTTTTTTAATGATAAGTGAAATTTTAATATAATTTCAAATTTTCAAAATTTTAATATTAAATATTCTAATCATAAATAGTTTTTGTTTTTCAATTAAAAAATAAATCTCTCAAATATCTTAAAAATATTAAATTAGTAATTATATATTTAAAACTTATTAGTATTTACTTGTTATATTAAAATTTAATATATATATATATATATAATTTTTTAAAAAAATATTTAATTATTACTAATTTAATTAAAATTAGATTAAAAATTAAAAATTATTATTTTAAAAATATTAATTAGAATTAATGAAAGGAGAAAAAAGAAGAAGTAACTCTCTCCAATTTAACGTTGCCTGTCTCTCCCTGTCTCTTATCGCAATTAATTACCAATCTGCCAAGACTCGTACATACATAAATCTGATTTGCAGAGGGGGAGAACCATCCAGATATTGTGGCATTTTATTTGTCCATATCAAATGGTTTATATTTTATATTTTATTAATTTATTTTTTTGCATTCTTAATTTTATAACTATCAAATATTAAAAAAAATTAAAATTTCATATTACAAATTAAAAATTTTCATAAAATTTAAACTATCTAAATTAAATATAAATAATCCAAATTGAGCTTCTCACATTCATTGAAAATCTAAAGGCTCGTTTAGTACACAAGAAAATAAAAATGAAAAAAGAAAGAAAGAAAAATTTTGTTGATAGAAAATATCATAATACCTTTTGAATATTCTTAATTTTAATAATTAAATAATTATTATTTATGAATATTAAATAATAATTATAGGAATAAAATTAAATTTTTTTCAATAATTTCATTTTTCTTCCCTCTTTTTGCTCTCCCTTTTCCACCTAGGGAACCCGCTGTCAGTCTATCAAAACTCGCCTAACATTTTCTGTGGTAAGATCTAAAGTTTTAATTTTTTTTTTTAATATGGTAATAGGCTCAGAAAACCATGAAATTGATTTTTAGAAATATATATATATATTATAATTTACTTGATCTATTTTCTTTAAAATCAAACTTATCTAAAAATATCTCCATCCTTTCAATCATTTAACAGACAAATATCTCCTTGCCGTTTGGTCTGTATATGATCTTTCGGCATATGAAACAGAGATTTGCGTTTCGAACCTCAAATGCACCGCTTTTGTCTGTATATGCTTGACCTAGTTCTATGACCATTTTTCTTTGACATTTGAAATACCACTAATGACATTCCCCGCCTGCGTTTAGCATCCTTATAGTTAATCATTGGTTCATAGTGACAGTAGGCTTAAGGGAATGATGCAATTAAAAGGCAATTAATTGGGAGGAAAACAAAAAAAAAAAATGTTTGAAGGCTAACTTACCTGGGAACTCATAAACTATCTCTAGGGCGTGTTTTGCAAAATATTATACGACACCAACTCAATAGTCGAAGAAAAAATTATAATTTAGAATTATAAATTAAAAATATTTACCTTAAAAGACGTTAAATTTTAAAATTATTTTAAAAAATTATTTCATTAGGTAAAAGAATCTCTTAAACTTGTAAACCCCCCCTTTCCCAGAAGCTTCCTCAACTTGAGACTCCTAACAACTACCCTACCAAAATAGGTTTTTCAAGCGACTATAAAGCAAGTGGCTTACAAGCTGTTCATCTTCTAAGTTGTGATGTTTGAAAATCTGTAACTCAAAAGGAAAAAAATTATATTAACTTATATTATCAGATTTTATAATATACTAAACAGGCCCTAAGCTTTAGGAAAGGCATTACCAAAACATTTATTGAGACAAAATGCAAACCCACATGAAAAAAAAGGTTCATCAATCCTTCCGGCCAATCGGAGTTAGGTCATGCTACTTACAGAGAGGATTTAATCCGCATCCCATTGCTCGAATAGGGGAATAATGAATCAAAGGTGTGATTTCTTCCATTAGGTGGGATAAAAGATTGTCTTTCCAAGTAATTTTAACTAGCAACGAGGATCTGATGCTAGTTGATTCCAAAATTCTGGGTCAGAGTGCTTGAATATTAAATCCTGCGGGATCTTTCCCCTTGGTGGTTCCCCTTGCGCAACTCGTATGTACTATAGTTCCAAGAGGCAAGTGTCATCGTGTTCTATTCCAGATTATTGTGGATGTTGGGGAAAAAAAGCAACCAAGACTTTGTCTAATGGCCTTAAAAAATTCATGAATAAAGGCTTTTGCGGCACTGCTGCAACTGAAGATCTTCACATTCTGTATTAATCACTGGCAGAAAAAGTATACTGTAGCATTAACACTTTTTCTGACATAAGATTTGATATTTTAATTTTTTTAATATATAGTACTAGGCTCGAAAAACAATCAAATTTATCTTTAGAATATAATATTATATGTGTATATATATATATATATATATTATATAATTTACTTGATCTATTTTCTTTAAAATTAAACTTATCTAAAAAAAATCTCTCCTTCCTTTCAATCATTTAACCCCTTGTCGTTTGGTTTATATATGATCCTTCAGCATATGAAACAGAGATTCACGTTTCTAACCACAAATGCACGGCTTTTGTCTCTATATGCTTGACCTAGTCCCATGATCATTTTTCTTTGACATTTAAAACACCACTACGCATCCTTAGAGTTAATTATTAGTTTCTATATAATTTTATATGAAAAGATCCAATGAATTGTATCTCAGTCACTTTCTTTAAAGTAACTGCTTCAAACACTAATGTTGAGTTGTCTGTTAGCCGTCTACTTGCATAAACGATTGTTGAAGAATTTATAATTTAATATAGTGTCTTAGCTACTAAAAATAATTATTTAAATTTTGTTCCCTTTTGGACAGGTGTAAGAAAGTTGGAACTGTTGATATTAGGGCTAGTACCTCTTACGAGAAATGAGGTACGTAAAGTCGCCTCCAAGTCTAGTCGTCTTCTTGCCAGGGGGGTCGACAATAATTGTAGTCTCTTGTCTCTCTCCCGCTGTCCCACCATTACCATAATAGTTGTTTGAATTTCGGTTCCATGTGGTTTGACGCCACAATCACAGACAAGCCAGTCCCATAAAACTACGACCATGTGTAATAATTACATAGGCTCCATCTCAACGACTACTCTTGAGGTTTTGAACTGCCACATCTTCCATAACGAATGGGCGCTAGTGTAAATGCAGTATTAGTTGTGAGCTACTGAAATGGGTAAATAGGCTTTGTAAATGTCGCGCTCACTGGCTCAACTAATACTTTGGATTTCCCCTTGTCAATGAGGGCAGGTGGTCTAGGGGATTACCAAATCCAAATTATTATCTCTAGTGGGTTGAGCTACGGAACATGTGGGATATATCAGTGTCACGTTGCATGTTGCATAGTACAGCCAAGTTGCGGTTATTGAACATATATACATATATATATAATTTTTCCCTCAACTGTCTATCCTTTGTATATCGTCTTTTGGTGGAATCATGATTTGGTTAGCTAGCTAGCTATAGTTTCGGCATCTGTCTAATCAAACAATTATAATTTTTGAAACTGAATTGGCGAGATGAATCAGAAACCTGGGTGGAGCAAGTTTTTGTCGTATGTGGGTCCGGGTTTCCTGGTCTCCTTGGCATACCTTGATCCTGGAAACTGTGAGTTTATCTCTCTCTCTCTCTCTCTCTCTCTCTCTCTATTCTTCTCCCAATTTAGTTTGTCTGTTTACTGCTAAGTGCTAACTGTTCATCTTTCATGGATCATCGCAGTGGAAACTGATATCCAAGCTGGAGCTGACCACAGATATGAGGTAACTGATCAATAACACAAACCAAGAAATTTGTAGTAAAAGACGAAAAAAAATCTTTTAAAACGTCTCCTTATATACATGCTTTCGTTCTTCTTCTTTTTTTCATTTATTAGCATAAATAATATATAAGCATATTCAAATATATAGAGACTAGCTATCAAAGTGACCGTCCTGTAATTGCCACGTGCAGCTGCTGTGGGTGATTCTAATTGGGCTAATCTTTGCCCTCATTATTCAGTCATTGGCTGCAAATCTTGGCGTAAGCACCGGTAATTTTTAACAAACCCACCATTTATTGTCTTTTGCTCAAGTTTTCTCACTTTCGCCTCTGCGTAGTTGCGTACGGATAGTTTGCATCTCGTACTCGTGTAATTAGTGCATAATTATTGTTCTTTTGTCTTTTTTTTATATATATATTTTGGATTTAAAAATAAATATGAAAAAAATTATGACTTTAAAGAAAAAGATTATAACTGTGAAAAATATTACACTTTATAATATAATTTTATTTCATTGTTAAAATTTTTATCCTCAAAATTATAATTTCTACTTTTTATATTTATTTCTAAATCCAGAAGGTAAAAAAAAAAAGGCAGAATTTGCCTGATTGCAAGCCAACTACACGGATCTCAAATGCAGAGGTTTCGTGCACTGCATAATTAGGCAACTAATTTGAATATATATAGATATATATTATAGAATTAACTATCATATTAGCTTTTGAAATATTTCAACGACATCAATTTATTCATTAAAAAATTTCAATAATATTAGGTCAATCCTCAGTCGTAACTAAATTGATATAAATTTTAAAACATTAGCATTAAGTTAATGACTATAAACTTTAAAAAAAGAATTAAATTTAAATATAATTTTTTATATATTTGTTATCAAATTATTTAACTAAAATATAATAAATATATAATTTTTAGTTAAAATATGATAAATATATATTTAATTAAGAAATCATATATTTTATATTTGCAAAAATTATATATTTATCATATTATTATCAAAAAATTATATATTTATCATATTTTGATTAAAAATTTAATAACAAAAATATAAAAAATTACATATAAATTTTTTAAAAAAAATTAAATTAATCTCACAAACAAAAATAATAATTTATTCTACATATAATGATATATGCCTACTTGTTATCTTTGTCTTGGAACAATTTTACATGTACTAGAAATATCATGTTATTTACACATTCAACGATTAAAATTTATTTTATATATAAACCCCACTTATATTATATATAAACTTTACTTGTAAAGATTAAATTTTAATCATTAATTATTCTTAGTGCACCAATAACATCTAAAAAAAAATTCCTTTGTCTCATGTGAATTGGGAAGGCAAACACCTGTCGGAAATATGTAAAGCCGAGTATCCATTGGCTGTCAAGTATTGCCTATGGTTGTTAGCCGAGGTCGCTGTCATAGCCGCAGACATACCCGAAGGTACTACTATGTTTTAACTTTTTTTTTAATTCTGATTACTGACCCGAATTGTGTCTGCGGTCCTTTCAGAATTATTAAATTAAACACCAAAAGAAGTCACATTCTTATATTCCTAGCTAATTAGTTTTGTCTAATCATATATTACTTGTGGCAGTAATTGGCACCGCCTTTGCTCTCAACATCCTCTTCCACATCCCAGTATGGGCAGGAGTTCTGTTGACTGGTTGGAGCACTCTCTTGCTTCTGGGTCTCCAACGATTTGGGGTATTAATCAAGCTTAATTTTAATAATTCTACATTTAGACATGAACAACATAAAGAAAACTCATTAAGATATTAATTAATATGTGGGGATTTTTTTTCTTTCAGAAATTTTTTTTAAGTAGGCCTAAATTATAAAATAAATAAATCAATCAAACTAATTATGAAAAATATATAAACATGTCAATACATTTAAGTGAAATTTATCTCTAGTATACATGGTTATAAAAATTGAATTAAATTGACTAGTGAAATTGGAAATCGATGAACTAGTTATTAAACCAATTAATTTGATCTTCAAAATTGACAAAAAAATTAATCAAGAACTTGTTAAACAGATCAAAATTGATAAAAATCAGCCCATTTGACATTAAACCAATCAAATATTAATTTTTTTATTTTTTAAAAATAAAATGTTAATATTCTATAATAGAAATTTATAATATTTTATAGATATTACTCAATCTATTTTATACAAATTTATTGTCATATGTAAAATATTTTAATTGTTTTTATATATTTACATCTATTTTAAATATTCTTTTATAACATTATTAATTTAATTATAGAATATTATATATTTATAATTTTTATATATGTTTAAAAAAATAGTTTAACTCTTAATTTGACTACAATCAAATTATTAAATCATAAACTATTTTTTATTTCAATTTATTATCCAATTCAAATTTAAAACATTGTTAGTATATAATTATATTATATATTTTTAATAATTAACTTGATTTATTTTTTAAAATTAAAATTATCTAAAAATATCTCCTCCCTTATCTATTATTAAGGATGTTTATTAGCTCATTAGACCTTAGGGACCTGTCCTAACCTGGCCTAATCAGGTCATGCCAAAAATATAAATAGATATAATTTTAAACAAAATTATATCGAGTTAGATTAGGCCACGTGCAAAGACATTTTCTTCTCAATCCACCCTAATAACTTTTTTTTAGTTATCAATATCTTGTCATCTTATATATTTTTTTATTTTTATTTCATTTAATTCTTTTTGCATATTGCAGTTTTCGTTACCTACCTAAACTCTCCTTACTTCTTAATTGTTTTTATCATTGATGTGTATACTTACTGATATTTCTTTTGTTGAATAATGAAAATACACATATTTACTTAAGGCTAATTATATATTAGTATACCTTATATTTTATTTGATATACTAAGTTATTTTTTTATTATTGATAAAAATATAATGGTTCTAAAAGCCTATTGTTTTAAAATATATGACTATAAGTTTGCAAAAAAATATTTTTATATTATAAATATCAGTTTATAAAAAAAAAATAGCTCAGGCGGCCCTAAATTGCCCTACTTCAACATAAAATCAGACTTGTTCGAATCAGGTCGGGTTATGGGTATAAAAATAAGCCCAATATCTTAATCAAATCAAATATTAGGCATATTATATATCTAGTCTGGTCCTGCCTATAAATAACCTTATCTATGTACTTGTGATCTAGTTCACAACCGGTCAGTATATGAAACAGATATTTATGTTTCTAAACCTCAAATGCACGGCTATCGCCTTTATATATATATATATATATATATATATGTACATACACACCTATGCATGCTTGGCCTAGTTCTATGATCTTTTCATTTAAAATACCTCTAAGAGCATATTTGGTTTGTTATAACATCAATGTATTTTTTTATATAATTTGTATAATTATATTTATTATTTCATTTGTTATATTATTATTTTAATCACCAAATTATTTTTTAAAAAATAAAAATTATTTTTTAATTTATTTATTCTTATCTATCTATTTTTTATATTTTTATTTTCTTTTACATCGTTGAACCAAATAAACCGAACCCTATGTGCAGCATCCTCTCAAGTTATAGTTTTTTATTTTTTTCGCCTGAACCTCATGTTATAGTTTCTTATTTTTTTCGCTTGAACCTCATGTTATAGCTAATAATTAGTTTCTAATTTTATTTGAAAAGATCCCATTGATTGTATCTCAGTTAGCGTAACTGCCCCTGAGACTAATATTGAGCTGTGTTTTACTCTTGTGGACTTGCATAAACTAGTATTTGGAAATCATAATTTAATATTGTGTCTTAATTAGCGGTTGAAAATGATGATTAAAATCATTTATTTAATTTTTGGACAGGTGAGAAAACTAGAAATGGTGATATCGATGCTATTATTGATAATGGCTGGATGTTTCTTTGGAGAAATGAGCTACGTAAAGCCTCCAGCCTCTGACGTATTGAGAGCGATATTCGTGCCCAAACTCAGTGGTGAAGGAGCCACGAGGGATGCCATTGCCCTTCTTGGTGCTCTTATCATGCCGTAATCTTCCTTTTTCCTCTTCGCTTATTATCTTGAAACACCAGTTTAGGTAATACATATTCACTCAGTTTTGCTCTTTTGACAAAATGCAGGCACAACCTATTCCTCCACTCTGCTCTTGTGCTCTCTAGAGAAGTACCACGCACTGTGCATGGCGTCAATGTAAGCCAATCCATTTCCAACGTCTCACAAATTTCAACTTCTAAACTCATACTATTTGTCTACATTCTTCCCTGTTGCTATGTGCGTTTAGAGCTGTTATAATGTAGTTCTATTTATTTTGAAGTAAACTTTTATAAGAGGTACCGTGAGAGAGAAGCTATTTGTATTTATTTGATAAGTATTTTTATAAATATTATTGTACATGTTTGAAATTTTTTTGAAATGTAAGTTTCACTATTAAATTATTTAAAAGGCATCTATATGTTTGACTTTGCAATTAATATTATTTAAATATATGAATAATTTTAAATATTTGTTATGATTATTTTTAATTAAGTTTCTATTATTTTATTTTTATTAAAATATAAAAAATAAAATCATGATAAATATATAAAACATTTTAATCAAAGTAAATACATATAATATATAACATTAAAATAAATATATAAAAATACATCAAAATAAATATATAAGGTAAGAGATTAAATGATATTGGAAAAAAGAAGAAAAACGGGTACAAACGAATAATTAATAATGTGGTAAATAATGATTTTTAACAAGGGTATTTTTGTCTTACGAAAAATAATTTTTTTTACTTTTACTCTTGCTTCAAGGATAAATTCTAGTTTCCTCTTTCCGTTCTACAGTAATAAACCTGCTTCAGCTAGGCAAAACACCACTAATTTATAAAATAAAATGTTTATTTAAAAAAAAAAAAAACAGCTTTAAAAGAAGTTTAACCAAAAGGCTGGACACAGCCGGCAGATTTTACAAAATTGTCCAAGCATTAGAATTTAAATTTGGTTAAATTAGTATGTTAGTCCCTTAACTTTATTTAATATTTTAAAATGATCCCTTAATTTTATTTAATATCTCAAAGTGGTCCCTTAACTTTAAAATATTATAAATTAGTCCCTTAATTTTAAAATGTTTTAAAATAATCCATTAACTTTTAAAATTTTATTTTATTTAATATTTTAAATTAGTCCTTTAATTTTAAAAGTTAAAGGACCAATTTAAAACATTTCAAAAAATCTTTCAATTTAAAATAGGTTAAATTAGTATGTTAGTCCCTTAACTTTATTTAATATTTCAAATTGGACCCTTAAATTTGAAGTGTTTCAAAATGGTCCCTTAATTTTATTTAATGTCTCAAAGTGGTCCCTTAAGTTTAAAATTTTATTTTATTTAATATTTTAAATTGGTCCTTTAATTTTAAAAGTTAAGGGACCAATTTAAAGCATTTCAAAAAATCTTTCAATTTCAAATATTTATTTTAATATGAAATATTTAAAACAAGAAATTTAAAATACATAAAAATTCTTTTTACAAAAAAATTATTGAAAATCATGCAAAAGTACTTTTTTTGGTTCAATCACTTACAACAAAATAAAATTATCATAAAATTTTAAAAACTAAAAAATAATTAAAAAATTCAGTAAAATAAAATAATTTAAAAAATAATATTTATTTTGATATGAAATATTTATAAAAATAGTATTAGCAATGGATTTTCATATCAAAATAAATTTTATTTTTTAAAGGATTTTATTTTAGTGAACTTTTAAAGTATTTTCTAATTTTTAAAATTTTATAATAAGTTTTTTTATTCAAGTGATTAAACTGAAAAAATGTGCCTATATGATCTTTTCCATAATTTTATTTGTAAAAAAACTTTTATATATTTTCAAATTACTTGATTTAAATATTTTATATTAAAATAAATATTTCAAATTAAAAATTTCTTTGAAATATTTTAAATTGGTCCTTTAACTTTTAAAATTAAATGACGAATTTGAAACATTAAATAAAATAAAATTGTAAAAGATAAGAGACTAATTTGAAATATTTTAAAGTTAATAGACTAATTTAAAATATTAAATAAATTTAAGAAATTATTTTGCAACACTTCAAAGTTAAGGGGCTAATTTGAAATGTAAAATAAAATTAAGAGATTATTTTGAAATACTTCATAGTTAAGGGACCAATTTGAAACATTAAATAAAGTTAAGGAACTAAAATACTAATTTAACCTTTAAAATATTTATTTTAATATGAAATATTTAAAAAAAGTAATTAAAAGATATATAAAAATTCTTTTTACAAAAAAATTATTGAAAAAATCATGCAAAAGTACTTTTTTTGTTCAATCACTTAGAACAAAAAAAAACTTATCATAAAATTTTAAAAACTAAAAAATACTTTAAAATTCAGTAAAATAAAATAATTTAAAAAATAATATTTATTTTGATATGAAATATTTATAAAAATAGTATTAGTGATGGATTTTCATATCAAAATAAATATTATTTTTTAAAGATTTTTATTTTAGTGAACTTTTAAAGTATTTTCTAATTTTTAAAATTTTATAATAAGTGTTTTTTTTATTCAAGTGATTAAACTGAAAAATGTGTCTATATGATCTTTTCCATAGTTTTATTTGTAAAAAGAGCTGTTATATGTTTTGAAATTACTTGCTTTAAATATTTTATATTAAAATAAATATTTCAAATTAAAAAGTTCTTTGAAATATTTTGAATTGGTCCTTTGACTTCTAAAATTAAAGGACGAATTTGAAAAATTAAATAAAATAAAATTTTAAAAGTTAAGAGACTAATTTAAAATATTTTAAAATTAATGGACTAATTTAAAATATTAAATAAATTTAAAGAATCATTTTAAAACACTTCAAAATTAAAGAACTAATTTAAAATGTTAAATAAAATTAAAAAATTATTTTAAAATACTTTATAATTAAGAGATCAATTTGAATCATTAAATAAAGTTAAGGGACGAAAATACTAATTTAACATTTAAACTTTGAAGAAAATAGATGACGGTGAAACATTCTTAAATATAGTTGATGTAAAAATAAAAAAATAATCTCTAACCAAATAAATAAATAATCTAAATTAATCATGTTGCTAATAAATTTTATTGAAAATTATATTTACTTATTTATTTGTTTTTATAATTAACTTTATTCATTTCATCTTTTAAGATCAATTTGTTATAAATGAACATTACGTGAATGCAATCTTTTTATATTTTTTTAAGAGTTGTAATTCTAAAATTTTTATACAATCGTCTCTCACTTTATATCTCTCTTTATTGTTTATTATTTTACAATTAAGATGTGATTTTTGAATTATTTATAATTAAAAACTTATACTTATAAATAAGTATCTTATTTATAATTAGAGATATAAATAAAAAAATTAATTATCATTTATTTTATTCTTAATATTTTCTAAATTCCTTTTTCTTTATATCCTTTGAATTATTTCATAATAATACGAGAATTTTTTTTTAATTAATTGAGTGACACATTATATATCACTCTTAATAATGCAGGACGCATGTAGATACTTCCTGATGGAGAGTGGAATCGCACTCTTTATAGCATTTCTAATCAACGTTGCAGTAGTTTCTGTATCAGGCACTGTTTGTTCAACCACCAACATTTCTGAGGAAAACGCAAATCGATGCAACGATCTTACCCTTAACTCCGCTTCTTTCCTTCTCAAGGTTCTAACTTCTATATTTTAAACCCAATCATAACATTAAATTTAATCCTCATTAACCACTAAAATCTCATACAAATTGTTCATTTTCATTGCTCGTAGAATGTTCTGGGACGGTCCAGCTCAACCATTTATGCCATAGCATTGCTAGCCTCAGGACAAAGCTCTGCTATCAGTGGCACCTATGCAGGGCAATACATTATGCAGGTCATTTGAGAATTATTTTCATTTATCACCAACCACTACTCTTATTATAGGAAACTATAGTTTACTGAAACTGGCTTTTTGTTTTTTTTGGTTCTCTAGGGTTTCTTGGACCTCAAGATGAAAAAATGGATTAGAAATATGGTGACTAGGTCTATTGCCATAACACCTAGTCTTATTGTCTCCATTATTGGTGGATCATCTGGGGCGGGACGACTTATCATCATTGCCTCGGTTTGTAATTTCAAACTTCATCATTCCTTATTCATCAAAGCTCTCATTTTTGTTATATTAAATTTGTATCCATGCTAATAGGAATGATTTTGCAGATGATACTTTCGTTTGAGCTTCCATTCGCTTTGATACCACTTCTTAAATTTAGCAACAGCAGTCCCAAGATGGGTCCTCACAAGAATTCTATAATTGTGAGTTGTTCTTCTCTCTCATCCTTATATGATACATTGTGTATAAAAAGCTTCAAAATTAAATAGAAGTGACAAAACTTGCCTGCAGATCATAGTCATATCATGGATTCTAGGGTTAGGGATCATCGGAATCAATGTGTATTACCTTAGCACAAGGTTCGTGGGTTGGCTAATTCATAGCAGTCTACCAAAGGTGGCAAATGTGATCATTGGGATCACAGTGTTTCCTCTAATGGCATTGTACATGATGGCTGTGATATATCTAACTTTCAGAAAAGACATTGTCGAGACATATAATGAGACGAAGAGCGACCCAATAGTACAATCCCACATGGAAAAAGGGTTCAAGAATTCTAATGGGCAATTGGAGTTGGATCATGTTCCATACAGAGAGGATTTAGCCGACATCCCGTTCCCAGAATAGAGTGGTCCCAAAATGATTGCCTTTTAAGTCATTTTGGCGAGCAATGAACATCTGAAGCACGTTGGTTCTAAAATTCCTAGTCTAAAATGTACGTGTAAGTTTAGAGTCTTCTCATCCGGTAGTTCTCCAGATGTAACTTGTTTGTGCTGTAAGTTCCAAGATGTAAGTTTCATCATGTTGTCAGAACACTGTGGATGTTGAAAAGATAGCTAGTTAGCTTTGGTCTAGAGTGACACTTAAAATTAATGAATAAAAGCTTAAACCCAAGTTTAGGAGTCAAAATCTTTGTTGGAGTTAACGGCACTACTAGAAGTAAAGATATTCACATTCTGTACTGCATGGGAATCTTTCTTTGTGCAATGAGTTGTCTTCTTTTTCTCTTTTGGTCTCCCCCCAGACGTTCCTGTGGTACAAGAGAACACTGAGCCTCTTTCCGTTTCATTTTTTGTTTTAATTCATTAGTCCCTGATACATGGACTAAGTAGTACAATCAGCACAGGTAGCGAATACAGTGAGTCTGGCTTAATCACAATTCTAAATTGCTAATTGTTTGTATAAGCTAACCTTACAAGATTTGTGTCACTGATGACAATGGAATTTTCATGGTTCTAGAAGTGAAGAACCACATGGGCAAAACAAAAAATTCATGGGGCATCAAATGCTACTTATGTCCTTCAAGCACACTTCCATAATCAACAGCAACCAATTACAGGCTTTCAAAAAGAAGTAACTTTCTTGACTTATCTGCCTAATTTCCTTTTCACTGCTGAAAACAATGACCAAATAAAATTTCACCATGGCATCTTCTCCTTAATTAACCTAATCCAGATTTAGATACAGGCCTCAACAATGGATGATTGGTAGTAGGCTGCACATCACCAGAGGCACTGAACATGACATTTGATGAAGCTGATTGAGATTGTTGTATCATAGATAGGGGCAACCTTTGACCCAACCCTAACAATGAAGGCTGCGGGACAAAGGACATGTGTGGATGAACTGGTTGACCGTTGCCATAGCCTGAGATGCTAGTTTGTAACGGTGAAGCAGACATCATTTGTTGCCTACGGTGGCCATTATCGTTAGCCATTGAAGGGCCAACACCTGATACATTAATTGGAGGGGTGGCTCCACCAGTTCCAAGCCGTGCTGTTATAATACAGGACCGTTCAGCCGCAAACCTCTGTCTTGCCTTATCCACTTGTTCACATTCCTTCATCAACAATGTTTCGATTTCTGCAAACTGCTTCAGTTTCAACTCCAATCTTTTCAACTGTCAATTAATAAGAGCAAACCACCGATACAAGTTAACCAAAATAAACTAGTAGCTCTCATCCTGGTGACTTTAGGTTTCATTTACCCACTTCTGCAAAAGAGGTTCATTAACTTGTATGTAGCATACATGCATGTGCATCCAGGTAATAATCAACAGAGGAGGGAAGAAAAATATTGATAATTTAACTGAAGCAACAATAAGTGAAAAAGTCACCAAAAAAAAAAGGCAACAGTCATACCTGATGATTAATGATATTGGCACATAGCCTCTGAATTTCTCGTTCTTCATGGTCGGCAAACAATTTAGCTTTCATTGCTGCAGCAGAAAATCCTGCTTTAGCAGCATCTTTAACTTTCTCAGCAGAGAGTGGGACAGCATTGCCCTCGTTTTGACCCCATGAACCAAGTACTGTTGCCTTATCCTCTAGAAATCACAAAAAGCTTTTCTCAAGAAAAATAAAGAATTGATACTGTTTGAGGTAGGGGCATAATTACAGATTGACAATAGGAATATAAGCAATGGCCGTAACCCACCACTTCGATGACTTGAGTTTGCAATTTCTCCATGAGGATTGCCATCTCTACTCCTTCTGCTGTCTGGGTTCATCCTTCATAGGTGGAATATATCTTAATAAGGTACAAAATTAATAAAGTAGCAACAACAAATTCAACAGATCTATGAAAGCTTAAAACACCAATTATAAAATTATGATTATCAAAATTAAGCAACATTACTTACTATATGTCATTTCCCTTTTTTTGTTTTGGGAATGCTTTAAGAGGCAGTTCAGTGATACAGTGTAAGAAAATTACTAGTTCTATGACAGTCCCACTAACCTGTTACCATGTCCTGGTGCTTCACCTTGTGACGTGATATTAGTTTTATCCTCTGACAATACTGCTAAAGCTGCATGAGAACAAGCAGCAGCTACTCTAGGCCCAATAGCAGAGGCCAAAAAGGCAACCTATCCAATGTACATACCAAAATCAGATGCGTAGAAATCCAAGTAAAACATCTTGACTATTAAAGAAAAAATGTATTTAATATGATTTTTCCCTGACTTGCACATATATCAGGAGGTTATTTCAAAGTGTACACACTCAAAAATTAATGTGTTGGGCTTGGTCATAATAGCCTTTGCTTTTGTTAAGCAAGCATGGCAATCATAAGACCTGATCCTTCAAAGAGCAGCAGTGCAACTAGAAGATATAAGAAACAAGATATAATGTGTGTACGCATTCAATCTAAACAAAAACCACATCACAGTCTTAGATACATGTTTCCTGTGAATCCTTTAATTAAATATAAAGCTTAAGCATATTATTAGTAGTCACCTACCAGACACATAACAGGATTTCCAGAATTTGTAAAAGGAAGTCTGCTGTCTGTACCACTACTTTGATGGATTGGTCCTGTGGGAGCATTAATAGAAAATAAAAACCTTATTACAGTGAGTAGAATGTTTGGACATAAAAGTACAACCTGCAGAATTTCCATTTGAATTTGAACAACTTCCACAATCATCCCTATTTGACATATTTGATGACAATGACATGCTTGGAACGTTGATATTTTCCAGTTTCACATCTTCCATGGGTAGACGGAGAAAATGAAGAATGCATTGTGCCTTTGACTTGGTACCAACATGCTCAGCAATATCATTCCAATTCTCACTGTAAATCTCCAATGCCTCCAGCAGCAGCAAAGTTTCTTGATCAGCCCAGGTATCTCCATCCAGATCACCATAATCCCATGTTGAATCCACCCTTATAAAATCTATACTTGAATGACCAACAACAAATCTCCCATCATGGAAGCAATCAGTGCAGAGTTGAATATCGGCCTGTAACATGACATGAGATGTTGATATCATAAGGTGTTCAGCCTACTCTATTTGAAGAAGGGTCATCAAAATGACCCGTAAGTCATAAATTTAGAAAACCAATATAGCAATTAGCTTTGCACAAAGAACCTAAACAAGCCTGTAAAGCAATCAAACACTCTATCTCCATCACAAAGCGGCAATCATTTGTCAGTTGCCAAACATTATTATTGTTAAAAAACAGATGCTCAGTTCAAGTCTGAATGAAACCCATATTTCTAGAATGAAATACTGACAGCAGCAAACATACAAGTGTATTAGCTACAATGATAACATAGAATCTAAGAGCCAGTGATAAGTAATATAAACATATAAGCAAGTTCTTGCAGTTGAAACATAAAGATAAATCAACTGTGCATATGCAGTTGGCATTGGAATAACAGTCACCACAGTGGAGGCCTTTCAGGAATAGAAAAAATAATAAAAGAGGGAAAAAAAATGGAAATGTTGCAAGTTGCATCCCTAAATTTAGGGAGTCATATAAATGTTCAAGGCAAAGTTAAGCCTGCAGCGAGAAGTAGGCTGCTAGCCTGCTACTTCAATTTTCCATGTCCAACTGGCAAATCAGTTATCGTGTCAAATTCTCAGAGTCAATAGCTAAGCTAAAGTTAATTTCAAGTTTCTTCTCTTCCTTTTTTTTCAATTTCCAATTGAAATCAGTTATCGTGTCAAATTCTTGGAGTTGATAGCTAAGCTAAAATTAATTTCAAGTTTCTTCTCTTCCTTTTTTTTTCAATTTCCAATTGCTCTTCCACTCCCAAAGGGATCTCTATAGACTACTTATGTATATGAGAGAATTTTTTTAAAAAAATGGATGCCCAAACACATAAATTTAATCCTAGCAAGATAAAACAATAATCAGATATTTACTGAAAACACCCAGCTTATTTCTAATCTAAGTTTAATGAACAAAAGCATGACAAAACTCACCTAATGCACAAGTTTGGGAGGAGGCCAGTGAATTATTTCAATTTATATATGTATTGTAAGCCCATTTTGAAGTTGTTTCACAACAATGTACATTTTCAAGGAAAGAACTTCCTATCATATAATAGATATTCTTACGATGCATTGGTCCTATCAAAAGACAGTTCTTCATGAAAGCTTTTTCCCTATATATTGATAAATATGAAGCTTTCACAAGCTACTAGCATGACAATGTCAAAATAAAAAAAAGCATCAACAATATCATCACTGACTATTTATTTCTTGGGTATAACTTTAATAATATGAGCAATCATGATAAACCAACACTGAGATTTAAAACAAAGCAACAAAAAATAAGCATAGTATGTTTTCTCTCGGGATGACACCTTGACTATACAGTACTAAATGAGCCATCAAATGACAAACCATATTTTCTGGCCAAAAAGAAAAAAGAAAAGCCCCATCTAACTTATTTTACCTTCTTCTTTCTTTTTGTGGTTTACCCCAAACAAGGAGGTTTATCTCCAGCAATGACATATTGTATAATCAATATTATGTTAACACTTCATGCTCATGTGTGGTGTCAGGCCTATATGAAAAAATCTATGGACCACCAAAAGAAGCTACTCTACCTCTTTTTGTGACTGATAGAACACAACTAGCAGTGGACTAGAACAATAATTGCAATGATTTTCAGATAAGCGCTCTCTTATTCTATCATCCAAATCAGAGATATCAGCATGGGGAATTGTCAATGATGAACAAATTTCGTCTGCTTTAAGTTTACAATTGGTCTTGTCAAATTTGATTAAACTATCTACGGATTTTAAGGCATCTGATGGCACACAAATTTCATCACTTGTCTCTTCCTTCAGGTGGGGCTCATTGTTCCATGGCTCATGACTTGGCACCTGAGCACCATAATTAATAATTCCCCACTGATCAAGGAAATGGACAATTCTAGTTATATCTTCATTGTTGATCCCAACTAATGAACCCTGACAATCAGGAACTGTAATCCTCTTCCTCGGGTCTTCTATGTATCGTGCAACAATATAGTTCCTACATTCCATGTACTTCTCTGGAGTATGATCTGGTGATTTTCCAGAGAAGAAATGTGGCACAACTTGTCTCTCAAGTCGATGCACAGTGGCTGGTGAAAACCAATCTGCCTTTACAAAAAACCCAAATTAAAATTAGTTTAATACCAGAAATTAAGTTCTTAAATCTCAAATTACACCATCCCATCCAAATCCAAACAGTGAGTGAAAGGCACTACATCAATGGGGCTAAATAAATTATGCAAGTTTTTAGCGTAGAATGTGAATGATTTTTGAATCCATCCCAACAGGAAAATGCCAGAGTTTTCAAAGAACAGATCAGCCCAGTTATTAAAACATGTATGTGTTTACTCTAGAATAAAAGGAGTGAGAAGGTACGAAGCAGAGATTCTCACGTGTGTTGTACTTATATCACATAGTACTCGAAGGTCCGGCGTGTTCATTCTCTGGCTAGAAAAAAAAAAAAAAAAAAAAGCTCGCCAAAAGAAATTTTTAAAATTCCCCAGAAAAGAATAACCAGGAAGATATGGGCTTGGATGATAACCATTATGTTGGACAGCTACGAAAATGCGGTCATTCATCTGTCCTCTCCAAGCAAAGGATAATACGAAACCTTATATTAATTGAAGGACATTATTTTGGTAAAGTAAAGCCCGAAGCTACTAAAGCAAATTGCTAGATAATCGTGGAGGGAGAGCAAGACCTGAATGCACTGGAACTACAAGAACTCTAGTGCCAAACCGCTTAAAAACACCACGGCCTTGCAATACGGGGGGCGGGGCGATCACATAAGCCGAATTGCTGCCATCACTCCGGTCCTGATCCAAAGCAGGACTATCAGCGGGCACAGCCGACAACGCCTGCAGCTGTCCATGTGACACATTCTCCAAAAATGGAGGATTCTGCAATTGAACCTTGTTGTCTCCAGACTCGTTGGCTCGCTCCCAAGCAACAATTGCCGTAATGGATGAGTGAGGACGATTGACGGTGCGCTTGATCACTATAGGGAACTGAGAAATTTGAGTTCCGTCGTCAGACAAGACCTCGACCTCGAGTTGCGCTTGAGGATTAGGATGGTGGGTTTGGTCCTCGGAATCATCCTCGCGTTCAAGGTGGTCGTCCTCGCCATTGGGATCTTCTTCGTCGTCTTCGTCCTCGTGCCTCTGCTGCCTCCAGCTGATTTTGCGCTTCCTCAATTTGGTTCGGCTTTCTGGTTAAAAGAAAAAAGGGAATAAAAAACCCACACAAGAGACACAGAATAAAATCAAACTACACACAGACATTGCAGAGAGAGAAAAAGGAAGTATTGAAATAGATTGGGAGAGAATTTAGGGTTGTGTGTAATACCTGAAGGTAAGGGAGGGGAAGATGGCATGATAAGGGAGGTCTAGAGGAGGAAGAGAGTTTGGAGAATTTGGATTTGACTGTGGGGTCGTTGAATGGCGCTAAAGGCCATGAGACGAGGAGCGCTAGAGAGGGAGACGGAGGGGGAGAGAGAGAGAGAGAACGAAAAAAGTTGAGGATTTCTCACCCAGACCTAGGGCTCACCTCGGCTAGTCCTCTGTGGTCTCCCTATTCTCAACTTTTATTTTGCGTTTCTGGGACGACATGCATATTCGACAATTGGTGGGCCTTTCCTCCCGAATCGAAATGTAAATTCTGGGGGGCAAGGTTGATAGGATCGTGAGTGCAACGCGCCCTGTTTTCATACGGGGTTGCTACCACGCGCTAGTTTTAGATATGTTTTCTTTTCGACAAATTACATATGAAATAAAATCTTATTTTATTTCTTAGCATATAAAATATTTTTTCATTTAATAATTTAATAATTAGATAATAAAAAATTACAATAAAAACCCTCCTGCTAATTAATAAATATATATATATATTATTTTGTACTATCTATTATATTACTGTATTTATTTTTCTAATAAAAATGTGATGATCTTTTATTATTTATATTATTTACTTTTTTAGTTTCTATTTTTATATTTATATTTTATATCGAAAGAAGGGAAGAAATAGCACACGGATTGTTTATGGTTTATAACTTTGATAAATGCCATTATTTATTTAAATATTTTATCGAGTTATAGATTATCTTAAAACAAGATTTAGAAAATTTTGAGTATACAAGATATTTCATATGTGAGATAGTTTTGGATATCAAATGAATAGAAATCTTAATTTGTCAGAATTCGTGAAGGGGTGGTACCTGGGTGTTTCAGCCATATATGAAATGTGGATAGTGAAAAAATAAGTGAATATCCACCCGTTGCCATTTCTGGGTGATCTTGCTCGATGATCATTCATACAAACCAAGACTTCCTTCGTTGATATCTAATTGCCAAAAAACCTATCAAATCCCTAAATTTCACCCAAGTTTTGTCTTTTAGCGCATAAAAAGTTAAGAATGAAAATAAAAAATTAAAAAATTAAATAAATAATAATTTTCATATCTTTATTTTAAAAAATAATAAAAAAAGATAAATACATTGCAACTAAGCAATTAATGCACTTAAGTAATAATTATAAAGATATAATAAAATTATTTAAAATTTTCCTCCATCCTTTCCTTTTCCATTGATTTACCAAAAATGTTGTTAATGGTAATGACATGGAAGAATAACAAAAAGAAGAGAATGAAGATAATATCATTTTAATTGAATCAATAATTCAAAATGGGAACACTATCTATTCCCAAAGTCTCAATTTGAAGATTAAAAAGGCACATAGTGACCTTTAAAATATAAAAGTAAAAGTTTAAACCCCAGTTTAATAGTGTATGTCAAATTTTGTGTTGAAATTAATAACTCTACTACAAGTGAAGATCTTCACATTCTATTTTGCATGGTGAATTTCTCTTAGTATTTAGAATCTTGTTTTATGGTGCCAAAAAATAAAATTGAAATCAGACAAGCTATAAAATCTCCAAATGCTGGATTTGTAGAAACAAGTGTTGAAAACTATAAATTAAAGTTGAATAACGAAAACAAACATTATGTTACAAACAAGGAAAGAGAAATAAGAAAATATTTGAAGGGTGTATATCACTAGGTTTCAAAAACAAGCCTATATATATATAAGAGCTTATGTCTAAAAAGAAAAATACATTACAATCAATCAAAAATTATATATAAATCAAATTTCTAATAATTTGATATTGCTAAAATACTCATAGGTCCCTCCTCAAACTCAAATAAGGGTGGATGAAACTAACTTGAGTTTGGAAACTAAGGTGATGTGGTTTAGTTAACAAGTTAACAAACTAATCAAAAGTCCTAATAGAGATGAAGCAAAGAGCATTGCACGTGATATGTTGCCAAATGAAATGACAATTAATTTTACTATGCTTGGTGCATTTATGGAAGATAAACATTATGAACAATCTGAATAGCACTATAGTTACCATAATAGAGACTAGTATGAAAGGATTATGAGATACCTAAATCATCAAGTAACGAATGAATCCAAAGGATTTCAAAAGTGACATTAGGGCCCTAAACTCAGTTTTAGTGTTAAATCAAGCATTTAGATTTGTTTCCTATTTTGCCGTGAGATAAAAAGAATCACTAAGAAAAATACAATAACTGATAATGGAGTGACAATAAAAAAAATCCTCATCCCAATAAACATCTGTATAAGCCTATACTATCAAAGAGAAATGCACAGAGAAATGGAGCTCATAAAACAAGGTTCCCTTTACATAGCAAATAATATGAAGAATTGCAGCATAATGAATACAACATAGAGCTAACATGAACTAGTTGACTAAGTGAATAACACGAGAGATGTGTGGTTGAGTAATAGTGAGATAGATCAAACTGTCCACCAACTGCTAATAAAGGGTAGGATTAGCAAGCATACTATAATCTATAAGTGTAAATTAGACATTAGGCTTGAGAAAAGTGGATTCAATGTGATTATCAATAAAAGCTTGAGATATAAGATCCAAGGCATACTTAACTTATGAAAGGAAGAGACCATTTACAAAGAAAAGGACTTCAAGGCTCAAAAAATAACTAATAGAACAAAAATCTTTTATTTCAAAATTTCAACTTAAGGATGCCTTAATATTAGCAATTCCATCTATGTCATCACTTGTAATGATCATATCATCAACATAAAGAAGTAATAACATAGAACCTTATATAGTCTAATGGATTAAAAAAGCGAAGCTGTAAGGATTAGATGAGAACCCAAGCTGATTGAAGTTTTGCGAAGATGACAAACCTTGTTAGATGAACAAGTAACTAAGAGCTGTACACATATTAACTTGCTCTTCCAAGTCACTATTGGGGAAGGCATTCTTGACACCCATCTGATTAAGGACTAATTTCAGCATGGCAATAATGGTAAGAAGCGCACCAACAAAAATGATACAAACAATAGAAGCAAATATTTTTTCATAATCAATATCATACTCTTGAATGAATCCTTTGGCTACCAAACAACCTTTGTAATGATCAATAGAACCATCTGATTGAGTTTTAATTTTGTTAATCCATTTACATCCCACAAAGTTCCTTACTAAGAGAAAGGTCAATCATGTCCTAGTACCAGTAGCCTCTAAATGCTATTTTTATTCCTACATATCTAGTCTCTAACAAGGATCCATATAGGCTTATTGATAAAATTATAATTCATGAAAATGAAGCATAGTAGAAAAATAGTGATAATCATAGAGATAAATGGGTATAGTCCTTACCCAAAAAGGACACATGGAAGAGAGAATAGCATTTGATGCAAAATTGACAAGCAAGGAAGAATTATTAGAATGAATGAGAATATTAATGGTTGTTAAGAGCTCACTTTGAGAGTCAATAAGGGAGTTGGAAGTTAAAAGACTTAAGTCTAAAGTACCTAAAATATTGGTATAAGAATAAAATAAATCAATAAAAGAATTAGTAAACCAAAAAGTAAATGTGGGAAGAATAGACTTAAACTGGGAAACAAAAGAAAACATGATGTCTTCCTAGAAAATGACATGATGGGATATACAAATGCGCTAAGAAATGAGATCCTAGTAGCAAAAACTTTTTATGTTTAATGCTATAACCAAGAAAACAATAGAAGCAAGTATGTGGCTTAAGTTTAGTATACTTATGAGATTGAAGAAGGACAAAGCAAGCACAACTAAAGATTTTAAGAAAGGCATAATTTGGAGAGGTATGATAGAGAAGTTGAAAGAAAGACATATTACCCACAACAGAAAAGAGATGACAATTGATGACATAGATGACAATGAGAACAACTTCACTCCAAGTATGTTAGTGTCAAAAAGAATAGATGAGCACAACCATTTTGCTAAGAGGTGCTAGGACATGAAAACTAAAAAAGAATACCTTGTTCAGCAAGAAATATGAGAAGTTTAGAATTATGATACTTTATGGCATTATTATGACAAAAAATTTAATAGATTTTGAAAACTAAATCTCAACTATAATAGCAAAGTCAATGTAAATTTGAGGAATTTTTTAGTGATATTTCATTAAGTATATCCAAATAAAGTGAAAATGATCATTAACAAATATTTATCTACAATCTCTCATAGTAGGTATGAGAGGTGGTCCCCAAACATGAGAACGTACAAGATCAAAGAGAGAAGCGGAAGTAAAAATACTTATAGTAAAAAAAAAGCATGTTATTTAATTGTTTAGCAAGAAGTATAATGAAGAGATTCCTAACAGAGCCTAAAATGCCTTGAGAAATGAGTGGTCGCAATTTGCTACGAGAACTATTACCTAGACGCTGGTGCTACAATTGAAGAGTAAAGATGATAAAAGCTGCACAAAGGGTTGGCATAGAAGAGTGAGGAGTATTATTAGAATAATGCTTAAGAAGGGATTCAAAATCATTGGTGGAAAGCAAGATTTAGGAAGCAGAGGAAGAGGTCCCATTAGTAATGGCAATAATAAACATAGGCTAGGAAGAGTAGTTGGAACAAGGTTGAAACTTACTCTAATTAAACCTTTGTGAATGAATAGACTAGTGCTCAATCAAATGTTCATACTTCTTATAGCATTGATATATCAGAGAAAAATAATTGTAATATAGCCTTTTTTTTTTTGGGCAAGTCTTACATTCTATATTAGGACACTCAAGAAATAGATGCCTAGGCTAACGACAATGATGATAGAATTTTTTCTCCTTTGTTGGTAATTGCAAAAGTAAGATCAGTTTTAGGTTAAAGAAAACCTAATCGGGTATCTTCATATTTAAGATGAGGAAGAGCTTCCTCAATTGTAGGCAAAGGGTTTTGATGTAGAAAAAAGACTTGAATAGGTTCATAATCATTAGTGAAAGCCATTTAGATTTAGATATGGTTGCAATAGTCATTAAAAAGTTTTAGCACCAATAGCATTTTTCCAAAATCAATCACGAAGGGTTAATTGATTCCAAATAATCTCCATCTAGACTAAGAAATCATAAACAAATTAACCAATTTCTTGCTTCAAGTTACCAGGTTCCTTTAACAACTAATATTGACGAGATAGATCTGAGGTAGTGTATTAGTTTTAAAAGTAATTCCACATATTTTTAATAGTCCTATAATGCCTAAATTGAATGTAAATATTCAGGGTGGACGTATTTCATAACTAAGTAATTATCTAATTATTTTTGCTATCTTACATTTCTAATATGTTAGCACCTTTTTCATTAGTTTTTCCGTCCTTTTTTTCCTAGGCATTTAATATCTCCTATCACGTATCTCTATAATTTTTTGGCCCTTTAAATAGCTATGCATTGCTTCAAACCAATGTTGATAATTGGATCTATTAAGAACAATTGAAATATGTTGTATAACATAGGGTTTGTCCATTTAATACGCTAAAATAGTGCCATAGAGATAAAATTAGTGAAAATGAACTTTAAAAACGAAAAGATCTCACAAAAAAACTTCAAATAAGATTAAATCTACCATGTTCGCAAGAAGGGACAAAGACAACATGTTAGCATGTCATATCAGTATGACAAGTCAACAAAATATATACCACATGTGCCATATCAACAGGGTGACACATTAGTAAGGTGCCACGTCGACTATATATCCACCTCAGTACTAAGTTAAATAGGCCTTGGACACATATTCGAGTCACAGGTTGGTGTGACACATGAGTTTCACATGCAAAGAGTGAGGGTGACATGTAAAGGCATGTACGGAGTTAGATATTGGTGAAACTTGATTGATAGGCAAATTGAAGCCTTTTGAGGATGATAGTAGGAGTGGTTCATTGATGGAAGATGAAGGAGAGGTAAAACAGAGAAAGGTGCCTCTTTTCTAAAAAGAAAATGTTCTTTATTCTTTGAAAACCCTTACCATTGGGGCTCTGATACCATGTTATGAATAAATAAAAAGAAATTAAAAAGATATCTTAAGGATATATATGATTAAGTTTCAGAGACAAGCCTTTATATATATAGGAAGTCTAAGTCTAAAATGGAAAATACATCATAATAATAAAACTATAACCAATTAGTACAATCAATCACAAATTATGTGCAAATCAAATTACTAATAATTTGATATTTCTGAGATACTTACACACATTAAACCAGATTACAATAATAGTTGTAACATATTAAAGAAGAGGAACGCACATCAATCAAACTAGGAGAAAAATCATATTGGGTCGTGTTCCATACAGAGATGAATAACAAACTCAAGCACAAAGTATTAGGAGAAAACCATATTTAGTTGGATTTCCAGTAAGGTTTTCTATGCACGGTGGGTAAAATTAATTGAACTAAAATTTTTACAAATAGGGGTACTCTTATACCATCTGAGTGAATTGGTGGAGCTTCCAAACCTTTCCCACCTATTCAGTGGCCGTATTGATTTACAATTTTTCTCCTAATAACCCAACCTTCATTCAAAAATTTAACATAAGCATGTATCAGACAATTTACCCTTCAATCATTATCTATCTATATATATATATATATATATCAATTCTGATTAATAAATAATGATAGGAGATCTTATTTCACTGCAGTCTGCTAAATTAGTATCTTGTAGTTTAGACTTAATCACCCGATATTCCCATGGGCAATTAGTGGAATCTCTGTCACCAACTCTGACATTACACAAACCAGCAACTTCGCGCTCTTGGTATGCTTCCGAATCCTTCATATGGGAATAAAATGCATATTTCATGTTATTCAATATCTTTCTTTGGCTATGTGTCAAGTCTTTATTTTTCTTGATTTTAAATGAAGTATGCTGGAAAAAACAATGCATGCCCAGCACATACTGTTTCAATTGTAAGAGTGTTTCACTATAATGTAAGTCCTTATTATGCTCTTTCTAGAGAAAAAAAAAATACTTATCTAAAACAATTATGCATGTTAATCCAATATATAACATTTTTATGTGGTTTATTTTTCCCGTTGGTGATGAAAGAAAAGGAATTGTTAAGAACCAATGACAAAAATATCGGCAATCCGAGGTTGTTGTCCCTATTTCTCTTAAAATCAAAGGATGGCCCGTATTTGTGCTACGTAAATTCTCTAAATGCCGAATATTTGTTAGGTGTCTTATTGTTTTTGGCAGTTGAGTAATGACTAATAAGTTGCACGTTAAAGGATGCCAAATATCATCCTCGAAGAGAAATTTCTCTTTATTCACAATTCACAAGGACAATAAATAAAAAACATTGGAATATACACATTTTCTCACAAATAAAATGATGACAATTTTGCTTGTCTCTAAATTGACTTATTATTTTCAAATTTTAGGGATAAAAAGTCCCACAAGAGAAAAGGAGAATTACAGGGTCAAGGATAAATATCTATGCTATTAGACCTCCAGTCTCTGTGGACATCACATCATGTAACAAGGTAAACACACCTTCTGTGATAACCCCGAAGCAGAACCATGACACGTAAATATATATGTATGACTGAGGATAGAGCATGCTCTTTAATCAAGATGTGCAATGACCTTTCACGATGATGTAACCCTGTCCAAAGAAATCCCTAGAGGGTTCCCAGTGTCTTCTTCAAATAAAACTAGTAGGTTCCCAGTAGGTTTCAGGAGGGATCGAGGGATATGATACCTGAATAAAATAGTTCAATCGTGTAACCTGTTAGCAAATGCCCAACATCAGCCAATATGACACCTGAATAAAAAATGAAGAGTGGCAGAGGAACCTACCATTTCTGTGAAGGATTCCCTTTTGATGTGAGGAAAGATACCCAATATCGGCCAATACCCAGGCCATTAACCCAAGCTTCACCCTTTCCCATAGAACCAAGATTAAGTGCTATTGGATCATTTCCTGGTGGTGCGTCAAATGTGGTCCGCAAATCATCAGGGAAGTATGAGGTTATTCAGGTTAGAACTTCTTAGAATATCAGAATTGTAGCTCAATGATGAACAGTTGTGAAATGTAATTAACGCCTCTTTCTCTCTCCATTCGCTAATGGGAGTTCCTTTTTGTTACTCTTGTAACGCTGAATACTCTCAGGTTACTTTCATTTTTATATTTTCATGTAATTTAATTTGTTTTTTCATCAAAGTCGTGTAATTTAATTTTAATTTATGATTTAGTGGAATTTTAAATTTTAAGCAGGTAATATTTAATTATAAAAATATGAATGACAGTAATACACAATCTTTTATTATTAGAGGAATGCAATAAAAATTTCCCACTAATAGAAGGGGAATAGAGAAAAAAGGAATGACAGACTCAAGCACAAAATATTAGGAGAAGATCGTAGTTATTTGGATTTCCTGTAAGGCTTTTTATGCATGGTGGATAAAATTAACTACAGATTTTACAAGTACTCTTACCTTATACCACGAGAGGGGATTGGTAGAGCTTCCAAACCTTTCCCAGTGAACTTTACTTGATCCAGTAGCTGTGTAGATTTGCAATTTTTCTCCTAATAACCCAACCTTCGTTCAAAAATTTAACATCAGCATGTAGTGAAACAAAATTACCCATCAATGTAATACACACACACACACACACACATATTTACACATATATATAATTTCTAATTAAAAAAAAAAAAAGATTGAAGATCTTATTTCTCTGCAGTCTGCTAAGTTAGTATCTTGTAGCTTAGAGTTAATCACCTGATATCCCCATGAGTATTTATCGAAGTCACTGTCACGAACTCTGACATTACGCAAACCAGCAACCTTGCGCTCTAGGTATGCTCCCGAATCCTTAGTGTAGAAATAAAATGCAGATGTCATGTTATTCGATATCTTTCTTTGGCTATGCTGTCAAATCTTTATTTTGCATGATTTTAAATGAAGTACGCAGTAGAAACTTCTTCGGTAGTAAGAATGTTTCAGTATAAGTCCCTTTTATGCTTTTTGTAGGGGAAAAATTACTTACCAGAAATGAAATATTAATTATGCATGTTAATCCAATATATAACATTTTTGTGTGATTCATTTTGCTTGTTGGTGATGAATGAAAAGGAGCTGTTAAAAACAAAGACAAGAATACCGGCAATCCGACCGTTGCACTGAGAAAGGAAATATCGTTGTTCCCATTTCTCAATTCGATATTTTTCTCCATGGTGAAAGACAAATTGTTGTGACTTTCATGTGCAGAACCTAGAATCGAGAGGAGGTGTAGAGCCCACAAATATTAGTTTGTCAAATTGTACATGAAAGATACAGTAGAATAATTGGTCCTATCGTACACTGTTGTGAAGATGAAAGAAAAAAGTGTGTGATCTAACCAATCATTGCTTGAGGCACGTTATCTCCAGCGAATGTCTATTCTAATTGCAATTCACATCTGCCTTCAATGTTAATCTAAAATTACAACTTCCAATGCTATGGTTTACATAATCAATAATTGTCCATTCTCATAACAAAGATATATATTGGACATGATCAACATTTGATCAATTTGATATTTTCAATCTACAAAGGAGAATTGGAGATTTAGAGCTTGCCTACTAGAACTCCATTGACGAATGCATGCAAAACATGTCTAGCGCTAAATGCACTAAGAAAAGATTGAGAACTTGAGTCTTGAAACCTGCGTGAGCAAGCTTGTTAGCAAGCATCTTAGTGGATAGCAAAATTTATTTACCGTAACAAACCTCATTTAAGTGAAGCTGGTATTAACTACTCGTGTTGCTGATCACCTGAAAGTGTACCAGAGATAATCAGATGTATCTTTTGCGGTGCTGATCTGATCTAATAGCTAGTTTGCTCTTAAGGTGGTATCACCAAAGTTAGGGATGGCTTCTTTGTACACTTTCCATTGTTCAGCTGATTTAAACTGTACTATAGGGTTCATTGTTCTGGTACTGTATTTTGCGCTTACCTACAATAGCGGCTTATAAGTAAGAAGTGCCTTTCCTCCTAGTTTAAGTGTTTTCTTAAAATTTATGAAATAGCATGCACTGAGCATGTGATTCTTACCTTGGCAGTGTTGAAGGCTACATTCCTGCAATCTGGCAGAATACTAATTGATTTTGGGGGTAGGTTATATGGAATGTTTTGAAATTGGATGGTGACCTTTTTGTTATCTCTATTTTCCAGAAAGGCAGCACATTCTGTTTCGCTCACTCTGAAAACATAGGCCTGAAGAAGATGGGATGGCAAAGGATTAATTTTTTTTTAAGTATATATAATTAAAAGTAGGCTAATTAATTATCAGAGAAAATACTCAAGAGTTATATATTTAGATTTCTTACTTCCTGTTGTTTGCCCAAGTTGAGTGTAGTTTGGGCTGCAGAAAGCAGAGGTTTTGAACATGACTTGATTGCAGCATGTAGTTGTTTAAGATGGCCCCATTTTGGCTGCCTAATTAAACCTAATTACATTAACATAGACAATCATGAAGTGATTTGAATTTCCGCACTTATGTAATTTGAGAAGGGAGAGAAACGTACCATATTCATCCAGAGGAGCTTGATCATAATAAGCCGTAATCATAAAAGCAGAACTTGTTCTTTCGAAATTGGTTCCTCCATGGTACTGTATCAAAGCCATAATTTAAGAGAGAGAGAGAGAGAGAGAGAGAAAACATTTACAGCCTAGATGTTGACCAGAGATGATAGTCGTACCATATAGTAATTGACATAGCTTCCATTCTTTGCAATGAACAAGGCCACATTATACGCGATATCTTCAGCTGATCTCAAGTATGGTTCGTCACCAAAGGTTTGATAGCTTTAAATTTCCATGTAAACCAAAAGGGCATGAGTCAAGTTATAAACTTTGGCATCTATTTTGGTGGGGTTGTAAATGTAAGGAAGAAATTCACAAGAACGTTCAAACTTGTCCAGTTCTCTGTCCAGATTGAAGGCTTATTAGGCGAGTTTGGTCCCTTGAATGTTATCCCACATTCCATGCCATTGCACGCGTTGATCTACAAAAATACATCACATAATTAGCTAAGTTCTTCATATCTTTACACTATATTGGTGATAAATCCATGAAAGTGAAACTATTAAACCAACCACTGGATCAGGAGCATCATCTTGCTTGCACATAACCCAGGGCACACCCGTTTGAAGCCCCACGGCCATTCGTGCTGCCCATCGAACATAAGGTGGTCCTCTTTCGTGAAAAGCAGCTTCAATCGTACCATACTCATTCTCGATCTGCATTGCCATAATTGCATAGAAGATTTAAATTCACACAAGCAGAAAAATGGCATCAGTATATGATATTAACAGGCAACTTTTATTGTAGCAGCAATAAACCTGTGATAGTATGATGGGCCCTCCTTGTGAAGCATAAAGATTGGCTGATTTCATCAAGTTTACTATTTTGGTAGTGAACGTTTTCATGTGATACTGCCATTCATGGAACAGCAAGGATTTTGAGTGAACCACCTTTATATTGTATCTCATATTACAGTAAATTTAAAGAGTGAACACCTTGAATGGCTCATTATCGGATCTAAAAACAATGCCCTTAATGTCATGTAATCAAACGGGTAAGCCTCTGCACCAATAAAAGCGTAATGAAAAGAGAGTAGGTTTTGCTTTGATTTGATTACCAAGTAATGATAAGGTGGTGGAGAGGTTTTAGTCTTACCCATAAGTCCATTCACTCTCAATGAATGGTCCAATTCTGAGGGTCACATATAAACCCTGTGCTTGGATTTCCTTAATGAACTTCACTATTTTACGCCTTCCCCTGAAGTTATACTGCAAATCAACACAAAGATCATATTCATCATTCTATTTAATTAAATTAAAAATGGCCAAAATAATCAAAGAATCTGAGAGAAGAATTATGAGGTCACCTGGCCTTGTTGAGGCTCATGAAGGTTCCAAAATACGTAAGTTTGAATGACATCTACTCCTCCCTCCTTGGCTATCGCAATTAAGGAGGACCACATCTGTTCAAAAAACTAGGCTTATTTTGATACCCATTGAGTAGGCTGGAGCCCATTCAAACAGTAATCTTATTATACCGTCCCAGTCTCCATGCGGACCCATTCACTCGTCTAAAAATGACTCATAAAGTCCAAGACAAATTGCAACTCAATGACCGCTCTGACACACATCTGTTACCTTGGACTTTAGGGATTTTTTTTTTTTTTCAAAGGAGGAAGACAAACGACGATTGTTAGGCAAACTGAGCTGCTTCTTTGCACCGCTGTATGGTTTGTGTAAAAGTAGTCAAAACTGATGATGCTATAAAAAGTTCATAAACCTGATCTTGGTTCGAATTTTAAGACTTAACTCTTTAAAAATCGATAAAAAAAATTTTATAACTTGGCTTTTAATCAATTTTATCAAGAGAGAAAAAAAAGATATTAGAGCGTGAACTAAAAGCTATGTCTTCATTAAATTTCAAAAATTAAAAGAAAGTTATTATTTTCATCCTTGGAAGATGATTCACTTATTAATTTAGTCTTTTAAATTAAATGTGATTCTTTCAATTTAATCTTTCATTAATTTTTTTTAAGAATTATTTTCATCTCTCTAAAGAACTGAATTGAAGAGTTACTTTCTAACAAGATTTTAACGAATGAAAGGATGAAAATTACTAAAAAGAAATTATCAAAGAATTAAATTGAAAAGGTTACACTTTGCAGAAAACCAAAATTTAGCAGTTAATCGTTTTATGGACAAAAACAGTAAGTTAAACAAAATTAGAATAACATAGTAAAAAAATAATATTAAAAAAACAAAATATAAAAAACTTGGTCAGAATAAAATTTAGAGAAACATAAAAATAAAATAACATAGTCAGAATAAATATTAGAAAAACATACAGCAATGCATGCAATGGAATGGAAGACCATGTTGTTCTTACTCGTGCTATAATATTAACACCCCATAAAAGCAGTTTGTCCTCTTCTGAGGCTTTTGTTTAACGTTTATACCCGATATTTCAACTTCAGGAAATTAATTGTGAATTGAATTGTATCAAAGCACATGGTTTTCCGGACAATAACACATGTTTCTTACCTAACAAAGACAATGATAATTTATGTAGGATGATTCCATATGATCATCATCTATTTGTCTTTCGTGTTCATGTTTCTAACTCTGAGCTTCGTTCTCAATATCCCATTAATTAATAAAATATGACGTGATGAAAAAGAAGTAAAGAAGAAAAAGATGATAATATCATAATTTAGAAAATTCAACAACGAAGAAACTAAGATGAGGATGATGATGATGATGGTATACTGATAAGGGATCGAAAGTACCTCAGGAGTGCTACGAGGATAGTGAATTGAACCGGAGAAAAGGATTCGATGTTCGCCGTCGATGATTAAAGACCTACCGTCGTAGGTGACATTACCTCCGTAGGCGGTGCCAAAAGCCGCCGTTAAAAGCAATGCTAGCGGCCACCACCACCACTCCACCGCCAACTTCTCCGAGTGCGCCATTTTGAAAAACTTGTTTGGTTTCTAAAGCCTCTTTATAACTTGGCAAGCTTGCTCTTACTATGCTTCTGATCTCTGCCTATCATGTGTTTGTGTGTGTGTGTGTGTGTGTGTGCATGTGTGTGTGTATATACATACAAGCGGGTGCGGCTCACTTCGACAGAGACTTTCCCTCTTGATCTCTCTGTCTGAGCGATGAATGTATGTACAGAGTAATCATAATCCATTATAATAAATTGGTTCTCTCTAATTGGACAGTCAATTGGTTGTCTATAGGTGGAATTAAGTGATATTACGTCCAACAATTAAATCTGAATTTAAAAAATTTGATTAGATACAGCAATATCTGATATTTAACTAAATTATAGTTAATACTTTTTTTTAGTCTAAAAGTATCATTCAATTTTAATGACATGTATATATATATATATATATATATTACAAAAACATCCCTTACCATATATTTGTTGTCAATGAAGTCCCGATTTGCTCAACATGCATTCCTTTTAAGAATATATATGAAGCACTCCTCTTTTTCTAAAGCATTATTACTTTTAGCCTTATTTGTGTTTTATGTTAGTATATGATGCATGCTACTTATTTATTAAAATATCTAACCGAAGTGGTGTATATATAGCAGTAAACTATACCATAAAATTATAATTTTATTTTTAATTAATATACCAGTACAACTAAGTAATTTTTGTATTAGAAGAAATGAATTGTGTAAAAAATTAATCTTATTGATAAAAATTAAATAATATAAAAGTTCTTGTAATAAATATCAAATGTTAAAGGTGTCAAATAATATTTTTAAAACAAAAGGAAATATAAGTTAAATTAGTTATACCTTATGATAGTTTAATATAATTTACTTTAAAAAATTATTATATCTGATTAAAAAATGCTTTCCTTCTTGGATTTTTCCTTCTTGTTTAATTTTCTTTATGATTCATATAACAAGAATTAATATTTCGATTCTTTTCATTTCAAAAGTCAAATCATCCAAATAAATTTCCATTATTATTGGATTTCTTAAGGTCACTGTTTAATGTATTATACCCTTTTGCTTATTATCTCATGTGATAAGGTCAAACCAGTAAAATAGTTAATATATCTTTTACTGCAGTGCTATCTTTAATTCAAGCAGCAATTGATGGTATTAGTTTGAGCGTGGAAGTATCAATAAATTAAACCTGAACATGTGAACCTGAGCACATAATATATATATATATATATATATATATATATATATTAGATTACCAACAATGTGTATGAAATTACTTGTATGTGTAGCTTACCAAAGTTAATCAACCTTCTCATCCCCATGTGCAGCCTCGTGAATGAAGGGATATTGATTCGGGGTGCGTTCTTATAAAAAAGGAAATTATTTGAAAGAAAAAAAAAAGGTAAAAGAAAAGAAAAAAAAGATGAATGTTCAAAAATATTTTGTAGCGTAATAAAAATAATCTCGAATCTGTCAGAAAAGGGCATCAAGTTAATCTTTTTATTGAAGATAAGGAACAAAAAGATGGGCTTAGAAGACAGACAAGCAACGTTAACGTTGCGCACTAAATCACTAATGTTTCATCCTTACAAGTCTTTCTAACCTTTTTTTCCTTTCTGGCTTTACGATAATCCCTGCTTAATTATGAATACGATCGTTGCCAAAGTTAGTGGTCTAACAGCAAAACCCATTTTGTGAGAACCAATTTCATTTTTTTTTTTTGTATTTTCAATGTTCTTTTGAAACTGTCAAGAACTGTCGGTATCTTTGGTACAGAGAGGGAAATTTTTTTTAATAACATTTATTATATTCTTATACATATTATTTAAAAAATTTATTTATTTATTATTTTTTTTAAAATAAAGATATAATCGTCATATTTAATCCTTAAAATTATTTCTGTTCTATTTTTCATTTCATCTCCTTTTATTTTGTATGCTAAACCAGCCTAAATTGATAATATAATTGTCTGCTCATGCATACAAATTACTGTCACAATAAAAAGCGAAAGAGATGTGATAAAGTACTTATAAGGGGTTTGAATTCCGTTGATACAATATTAAGTGAAGAGTGGCAAGTGGGTCTAAAAAATATTAGTACAGTTCTTGAATCAATATAAAATCGCTATTTAACTAATATGCAATATATACATGACGCTCTATATGCATGCAGATAACTTGCTACGTCCCCAGTAGCACTGTTCCCTGGTAACACTATATGAAGGTAACTTAATTGACAATTGTATAAGTTGGTGGGTTCGTACGGAGTGCATGGAAGATTCTTAAACCCCACTTTCTGATGTTCTTAATATCAAGTCGGAGAAAGATAATATACTGTTAAGTAATTGTCTTGATATGGTCTTAAAGTTGATCATTAATTAAGGTATTACAAATCTTAATATTATTATGCGTAGGGGAAATCTCATAACACGGCAGAGAAGCCAGCCTGTTTTATGGTGCAACACTTGGACGTTTACCTATAAGCCAGAATCTTAGAATTTTTAATGAGTTGAAGTCCATTATCAATGCTAATTTTTGGGAATTAACATATACAGTGCAACTCTTCCCCTGTTTTATTTTCATTAACATGACCCCTCGTATAGGCGTTTTACTTGTGCGTCCATGTCAATTTTCTCCTACTTACAAATGATACATACATATAGGCTAATCAGTTGAGGAAGTGACAAGAGATACATACATAATTAATGCACGATTGTTAAGTTGATCATATCTGAAATAGTGCTATTAATTAATCAGGAAGTCTTCTAGTAACACCTGTAGTAAAGAAAATCTTGAAAAATTCAGCTTTGTCAACACAATATCCTAATTAGAAGTTCTTCAATCTCAAAGCACGTTATGCATCTATATATAAAATCTTGAGTGATAATATTATAAAATCGTATAAACCCTTAGCTCGGTTATAATAAAATAATTATTAATTATAAAATAATATTTTTACTATATTAAATATTTTATGTTTAATTGCTTAAAATATTAACTTACTTAATAAATTAATAACTTTGATCAAACTTTTGAATAATTAATATGTATAATTATCATAACAAATGTAATAAAATCAACAAATTATTTGTTTATACTTAATAATTTGTGCAACATAACTAAAATTTATTTTTTAAAAAAATTCAATTCATATAATATCATCACTCATTTATTTTAGTCTTTTATAAAACTATCAAACAAACTAACTTGACTCATAATAGATAAGTCATAAATTAAATAGGTTAGCCTGTTTAAACTTATTTGATTAGATGAATTAAAAATCCAAATCTAACTCACTATGTGAGTTAAACTCATCCAAAAAAAAAAAATTAATGCACATTTAACAACATTTCAATGGCAGGAAGCAAGAGCTTCAATCACACCCTACCTTAATGATTGAGAGGACAAAAGTTTTAATAGATGATTTTAGTCTAAATTTTTGAATAATCTACTTTCAAAATTGAGAGTTTAGACTAAATAGATTATATATATATATATATATAATGAGCCACCTTACAAATTATACGAGCTGATTCATTTACTTAGGGGGTCAAGTGGGGCAAGTTGAAAAAATAATTATAATAACATTTTTTTTTAATTTTATGGACATATCTAACCCACTAAATTAATGAGTTAAATAGGTTGAATCTACCGGATAAACCTATTTTGATGACTTTAGCATTTTAGACATTGAGATAGAGATGAAGCATTTTCTTGCAAATAAGGGATCTCAGGATATATGTGGAAATATCACATCAACAAAATATGACACTTTAATTATACAAATAAACCTACTTTGTGACATTAACGCATTATTATGGCATAAGTTAAAGCACTTTTCGCACTTTTTGTTTTTGGACAGTAAGGTCCATATAATTTCTGTACACTCGTATAATGCGTGTCCGTGTGATATTATTGGTACGAGCCGAAGTCCAAGTCATTGGCCCGTTGTTTTGGCCCATCCACAGTGTCAATCTAAAAGCCCGTTGGTAAGGCCCAAATTCGAGAGCTGGAAGGGGCCCATTTGTGTTTCCGTCACGCCCTGACCACGAGGGAGTTAGAGTGGTGTCCAAGCCAGCCTTCGTCATAGCGTTCGCTGCGAATTCTAAAATACGTTTCACTCCCAATTTCACATCCGAAGAAAACCTAAAACCGGAAGCAAGCCTCGGGAAGATGTCGATCTTCGAGTACAATGGAAGTGCCCTAGTGGCTATGGTGGGTAAGAACTGCTTCGCCATCGCCAGCGATCGGAGACTCGGTGTTCAGCTTCAAACTATCGCCACCGATTTCCAGAGGATATACAAGATTCACGACAAGCTTTTCATTGGTCTTTCTGGCCTCGCCACTGATGCCCAGACACTGTACGAATACTATCACCCCGCTCTCAATCTCCCCACTTGTTCTAGGCTTTTTTTTTTTTTTCTTAATAAATATCATTCTTATTACTGTTGCCTTCTACTTGAAGGTATCAACGACTCGTGTTCCGGCATAAATTATACCAGCTTCGGGAAGAGAGGGATATGAAGCCCGAGACATTTGCCAGCCTAGTCTCTGCTATTCTATACGAGAAAAGGTATGCAGATTTGGTCACAAATCTTATCGGATCAGAATTTTGCACCTTTCCTTACTTAATTACTGCTATGTTCTCTTTGTGGAAACTTGTAACTTCACAATGATTCACAAAATAGGAAATTCCCTCTGAAATTCTAAGTTCAGATACCATGATGTCTTTTTGTTTTTTTTTTTTTTTGGGGGGGGGGGGGGTTTCCTTTTGAACTTGAGCACTTCACTCTCTCAGTCATTGTTTCTTAAAACGAAAAGACGAGGACGTCAATGCCTAAAGGCGCAAAATTGAATAACAATGACACTAATTTGCTATAATATCATTGGTTTATTCGTATGCCATATTGTCTTATATTTTCTTGATTATGACATTGTAAACTTAAAACCGAAGGGACATATACAAGATTAACTGAACTATTTGTAATGCTTGATGTCATTGATAAACTTGCAAGTGCTGTTTATGATATCTGTTCTGCTAGATGATGTGCTAGGAAGGGAATTCTCTGCACTTGAATAGTAATATTCCAAGTTGAATTCAAACAAAATTGTCTGAAGTGAAATTGAAATCAATTAATTACAGATTATCAGTATGTTGTGAATTTATCAATCAAAACACATGTTGAGGCTGAAAATGATAAGGAAACCATGCCCTGTGACCAGCCATACATAAGTAATTGAGATATAGTCTAGATAGGTGATGACATTGATGTTAATAACAAAAACAACTGAAATAAAGACATAATTGTGAATCGGTGTACTAAAGCAACAAAATGTATGGTAAGGACTTGCATCTAAATCTGGAGGCCTCTAAGTTCTGTTTGTACTATACCAGAACTCCTGGGATAGAGTATTATCTGAAGCCGAAAAATTTTTTCTAATTGAGAACAAGAAAATCAAGAGACTTATCATTTGTGGACTTGATGTTGTTATTTGGATAGAAAGAACTTAATGCTGTGTTAACTTAACCAAAAGCCTAAAATGGGATAGTGTGAACTTTGTGCCTGCCTATCCATTCTAAATTTGCTCTTCTTTCTCCATAAGGTGCAGAGGCTGTTCAAGAATATGAAGTACAAAAGTTAAAATAACAGTTGTAGAATAGTCAATTGACTGAAAATGTTAACAGGAGGTTCATTTTATTAAGAAAATTAATGCTTTATTAGATTGATGAGGTTGAGGAATATGTGTAGATAGTTTATAAATATTTCATAGTTGAATTATGTGTATCTCAATTTTATGAGTGTGACTGTTATCATCAGAATTAGTTATAAGGTTGTAGGTTTTTCAAAGTTATTTAATATGAAATGTAAATGTTTCTTTTGCTTTCTAGGTTTGGTCCATACTTTTGCCAGCCTGTAATTGCTGGATTGGGAGATGAAGACAAACCCTTCATTTGCACAATGGATTCAATTGGAGCAAAGTAAGTTGACTCTTCTTGTAATCCATGTCCATATTTCTTTTTGAGGGAAGTTTTAATGAGTTAAAACTTATAATTGCAAGTTGGCTCTTCTTATAATCTGTGTTCATATTTCTTGCCAAGGGATTTTTAATGCTATAAAGGTAGTCAAAGGTGAAAGGCGCAAGACCTCTAAAACACCTTGCCTTAGGCAAGAGGCGCTAAAAAAGCACATGCCTAAGCGAGGCAAGGCACTAAAATAGGGGGAAAAATGCTAAAAATATGCTATATAAACAAAAATAAATAAATGTTAGTTTATAAGAACATTTTACATATAAATTAACTATTCAAATCTAATAATCATCAAGTCATAAGTCATGATAATCATCAAATGCACTGATTAAAATACCTGGGCTGGGCTTCTAAGGTTTTCCCTTCCCTTTCAGCCACACTTTTACTCTCAGGCACTTAAGGTGTAGACTTGAATGAAGCATAAAAGCGCTAAAGGCTCTGCCAGGCAAGTGCTTGGCTGAAGGCAGCGCCTTTTGTGGTGCAAGAGGTGCTGAGCCTCTTCAGTACCCTGCCTCAGCATCTTAGGTGCTTAGGTGAGAGTGCCTTTGACATCATACTTAAGACTTTAAAATGCAACGAATGTGTGGAATAACACTATTTAAGCAATATGCAAGTGTCATATTCCGTCTTCTGGGCCATTTTCTTGGCTTGAAAATTTTAACAGTTTATTATTCAGTGCAAATCCAATCAATTTTGCTGAACTTTTATCGATTTAAGCTATTCCAGCTAATTTGGAATCAGACACAAGTGAGATTTCAGAAATAATTCTTTCAAGTTTCTGTATTCTAATAAACATTCTTCTGGGGTGAAACAAAGGAAAAAAACTGTTAGACTAATTGTCAACACCATATTTTATTCAGGCATTTTTTTTTGTTGTCTTGAAATTCTTTTAAAAAATAAGTTTTAAAGATAAATGAATTATGGAGTTTTAATTGTCTATTGAGGTCAAATTCTTCTTCTTAGGATTTTGGGTATTTTTCAAAAAGTTAATATAAATAAAAATGGTTTCTTTCTATTCTCACGTAGTGCTTGGTGTTTTTCTTATTTAATTTCTTATCAAACTACTAATTTGTTGAAAAACATTGTTCACATATTAGAGTTGAAAACATGTGGAGAACTATGTAAGAAACATCTTTAAACTCTGAAAGATTAAGATTTATGCACAGTACCTTTGACAGCAAAACAATAAGTAAATGTAGACTTTTTGACTCTCTCTCCCTTCTCATGCACAACCATTGTCCTCTTTATCCTCCTAATATGAATGATGATAAGATCGTATGTTGTTTTGAAGGTTCCTTTCATGCAAGTCTATTCTGCCTTCTAGTTATTAGAATAATTTGAAAGTTATGTACTTTCTTATGAGCCATATGTTTGTGATAATAATATCTTTGTATTTTACTTGTATGCAGGGAGCTTGCAAAGGATTTTGTTGTTGCAGGCACCGCATCTGAGTCTCTTTATGGTGCTTGTGAGTCAATGTTTAAGCCTGACATGGTTTGTCACTAAGTTTAACTTGATTTAATTTTTATATGACTATTTTTTTTTTTTTGTGTTTCTGCAAATTGGTGCAGTCATGTATATCATCTACATATGTCGCTACTTGCTAGTAAATGAATACCAAATAAAGATCTCCAAATGGATATGTGCAAAAACTACCAAATTTTGACGTGGACAATTCATAACATTAGATTCAGAACGTCATCCATTTATATTTGACAAGAAATTTCATCATATTATTAGAGTAGGCTTCTTAAATTCTGGTTTTCTTGATTTTTTAAGCCAATGGTTGTAATGTATGGATGAAAGATGAAATTATAGGTTTTAAAGCTCTAAGTCTGTATTAGCTATGACATATCAGATTCTTTTTTTCCCCCCTCCCTCCAATGGAGGTGGATCAGTTAAAACACAAGGTTTTGTGTACTTGATTAACATAAGACTGGTGTCTGGAACACTTTTTGTGAACACATTCTTTGTTGAGGGTATGACTTACAGAATGTCACACGCAACCAATTTGCTTTTAATCATTGAAGACATTATATCATTTAGTCAAACATCACTTAAAAAGCTGGTCAATTCATCCTTGCTCTTTTCCCAAGGGGAAAAGTTGCATAAATACATCAATGTCCTTGCATGTGTGGACATATTTGATGTTAAAAAGTAGTTCTTGCTGTTCAATAAAAGTTAGTTGAGTTCCTCCATGTTCCTCTATAAAGAGATAGAGCTCATTTTTTCCCCCCTTGGTTTCTTGTATATGTCTCAGGAGCCAGAGGAATTATTTGAGACCATCTCACAAGCACTGCTTTCATCTGTTGATCGTGACTGTTTAAGCGGCTGGGGTGGACATGTCTATGTTGTGTAAGCTTATCATTCTTCGTTTCTCTTAGTAGCTGGCCATATTTCTTTATGTTGCAGAAGTACTCATCCTTTTGCTTTTATGCGCTTATACATCCGAAAACAACTGGTTGGATGGTATGCTGCTTTACATATATTTGGGGGAAAATATGTTGCCATAGTGGCAACATCCTTGTGGCTTAGTAATGATGATATATGCTCTGCAGTTGAAAATGAGGGTGGAAGTTAGAGGCCTTTTTGCTGCATGTATCCACCTTATTGGATAATAAATCCCTGAAACCATCGTGATGAAAAATTCCAAGGATACGTAAAGGATACTTATTTTTGGAAGAATTATAATTAAGGACCGGTTTGTGATAAAGTTTACAAGAAAGGAACTATTTGAATTAACCACTAGTCACTAGCGTGTTTTACATATCAGTTCTTTATTGTAATTTACCCTCCATTTTATTTTATTTTTATTTTTTGGGGGGGGGGGGGGGGTATTCAATTTATCTGTTTTCATCGTTATTGTTTCCTCCGTTTTTCATATTTCTGACTTTTCCCCCCTTGTAACTGGGCCTTTTGTATCCTTCCTGAAATTTATATTCTATTCCAGTTTTGTGTTTCTGTGCCCATTCATTATGTATTATCTTAGTGGCTGATTGGACTTTTGATTGACGCCTACAGCACGCCAACTGAAGTAAAGGAGAGGATCTTGAAGGGAAGAATGGATTAACTTTTAAGCGACCAGGTCATCCATCTCACGTCCTTTTGTTGTCTGCGTAGGTCAGTGGCTAGATGGGAGATCATTTAATGCCCCTTGATGTCAATGGGTACCTTTTTATTGTGGCACATTAAAATGATGTACGAGATTGTTAAGTGTGGTCGCGCATGTTGTGAATTAAATTATTTATACTCTGTTCGAATGTGTTTTTTAGTGGAGACTGGTTTGCAAAGCGCGAGAATGATGCAATATTGGTTTTTCTCTTGCCCTAATATATTGGTGCTTTATTTTGATTGATACCCAAACCAATGAGCATTGTTCTTATGTTGGCAACTAACAGAGCAGTAATGTTACCTGCTGGGTTAAATTTTCTTACTACTCTCGCAACTGATATGTGGCTGTATTTGTGTTTAATTAATTTTACCTGAAAGATATTTAAATGAGGCTAACTGAATTTGATATAGAAATTAGTTGAAGACTTTCTATAGAGTAATTAGCATGTTTTACGAGGATACGATTGCGGGTTTATTTTTCCTTACTGATATACCCGTGCTTGGTGTATGATTTTATTAAGAGGGAAGAGGAAATAGTATTTTTTTTTTTTCTTATCCTTCGATGTCAAGAGGCATAAGAGAGTATGACTCTGGACGTTGCCCTTCAGAATTGTCCATGACTCTGGACGTTGCCCTTCAGAATTGTCTTACTACCAATTGCTGTTGGAGATTTTTATTCCTCCTGCAATCACTAAGAAAAAGGATCTCGAAAGCAGATTTGTTTACTAGTTATTGATAAAAATTGTAGCAAGATGACATTTGCATTAGAACTGATGCATTGGGGAATAAAAATTAGGGCAAATTATATTGAAGGATTAAAGTTTTGTAAAATTTATAATAAAATATTTTAAAAATTGAAATTATCCTTAAAGATTAAAATTATCATCAAGTTTTAAAAAATTTATTATTGAATTTAAGAGATTTATTATTAAGTATAAAAAAGTATTAATCTTTTTCGCATCCAATAATAAATCTCTTAAAATTAATAATAAAATTTTTAAAATTTAATAATAATTATGATTTGTGAAAATAATTTTGATTTTTGATATTATTTATTGTAAATTTGACAAGATTTGGATCCTTAAACATAATTTTTTCAAAAAACTATATCCTTGGTCTCAAGGAATTGGCAAACAGTATTGCCAAATAGAACTAATAGTAGCTCAAATATGGAGTACATAAACAATGTTTAAGGACGAAGCAGCAGCCAAACAGCAGTTGATAGCTTTAGGGTCCGTTTGGTTCAGGGTTTTTGGGGGGGAGGGGAGGGGAGGCCCTCCCCTTGTTTGGTATGAAAAACTTGGAGGGGAGGGGAGGCAAAATACCCCCTCCCCTCCCCTCCCCTCCCCTCCAAAAGTGGGGGTTTTTGGAGGGGAGAGAAAATTTTATCTCCATTTGACAAAATTGCCCCTGCTTTTTATTGTCATTTAAAATATAATATAAATCTTATTTTTTAAATTGGGTTTAAGATAATTTTTTATAAAAATAAAAAATATTTTTTAAATAAAAATAAAAAATTATTTTTAATAATAAAAAGCAAAAAAAAATTTTTTATAAAAATAAAAAAATTAAAAATTCTAATATCATAAAGGTATAATTGTCCATTTAATTTTATCTTCCCTCCCCTCCCCTCCTTAACCAAACAACATATCATTAAAATCCCTCCCCTCCCCTCCCCTTCAAACCAACCAAACAACATATCATTAAAACCTCTCCCCTCCCCTCCCCTCCCCTCCCCTTCATTAAAATCCCTCCCCTCCCCTCCCCTCCATTGAACCAAACACTACCTTAGTTATGGACTAAGGTATATTGCTACTTACGGAGGATGTCTTGCTAATGCTTCGCACGAAAGCTGCCTTGTCCAAAAAGAATGTCCAAAGTTTGTAGGCGTTATTGGTAACGCCAGGGTGGGAAACTCGAGATAGGCAAGAATCTGGAATATTAAGAATTCATGACAAAGGGTTTCCATTACTTGACACGGAAGTTTCTGGACAATTATGCCTCCATTCATCCTCTCAAATACCATCGTCGCTTTGTTCTGTTCATCTCAACCCACCAATTGGCAGAACACCTTTTCGTCCTTCAATATGGAACCGGAAAAGGGCAAACAGTCTTCCCACAAAACCCCATACACTGAACTCGAGCAAGTAAACTCTGATTTCATCCTAGCAATTACTTTGCAAGAGCAAGAGGGAACCTTCACTATGCCTACAACGATGGATAGCGAAGAAAGCAGTGATGAAGATGAAAGTGAGTCCTCTTCTGATAACGACGATGATGGAGATGCTGACTTTTACGAGAGCCAAGAGTTCGAATTAGGTGACCTTCAGTTTCTTGAGGGTGAAGGAAGCAATGATGAAGAAATGGAAGAAGATGAGATTGATCCAGATGAAATGTCTTATGAAGAGTTGATTGAGTTGGGGGAGTTTATAGGAGAAGAGAAAAGAGGATTATCAGCAAATGAAATTCCTTCCTGCTTGCATCCTTGCACTTGCCATTTTGCTGAAAACAAAACTGGAATAGATCGCTGTGTGATATGTCAGGTTGAATATGAAGAAGGTGAAGCACTGATGGCACTTCAATGTGAGCACCCTTATCATTCAGATTGCATAAGCACATGGCTTCAGATTAAGAAGGTTTGTCCAATTTGCGGCAGTGGAGTTTCAACTCCAAAGCTTGCCTAGAACACTAATTAATTGCACTGTAAAACTAATTTGTAAATACATACTTGAGAAAATAAGGAGTACCGAAGCCTCTAGAACATTACAGGGCAGATTAGTAATGACAGATATTTAATGCTTCCAAAAAAAAAAAAAAACAATATGATTTAAATTTCTCATTGTTATTGATTTCTCTTTTGGTTTACACGATTTCATCCCCATAATTTATATTATCAAATTAAAGTATTCTTCAACTAATTGCTTCTTGTGGGATTTTCCTTTTTGGTTTTTTTTTGGCTTTTTCCTTCCGTTAAGAGTTTTCCTTCTGCAATGCTTCAATAATAATAATAATAATAATAAGAAGAAGAAGAAGAAGAAGAAGAAGAAGAAGAAGATTTAAATTTCACATTGCCATTAATTTCTCTTTTGGTTTACACGATTTCATCTCCTTAATTTCTATTATCAAAATAAAGTATTATTCAGCTTCTTGTGGGATTTTCCCTTTTTGCTTTATTTTGGGGCATTTTTCTTGCATTAAGAGTTCTCCTTTCGGAATATTTGCCCTCTTTGAGAGGCTACATCTAGTATGCAAGATTGTTAAATGGAAAAAAGAATAAAAAAATGAATGAAACCGATAAAACACAAATTTCATACTCCTACATAATAATAATAATAATAATAATAATAAAGAGATCAATACCATTGAGTAATAATAATAACATAATATATATTACCAAAAAAAAAAAAAAACTTCTCCCTATCCTTTTCCATCATGCAACTAACAGTAGCCTAAGATCAAAATCCCATACCATTGGAGGGATTGTAATATATGCTTTAACAGAAATAACATCCTCCGTAAATATGGAATAACATTTGAATAAAAAAAAATTATAAATAATTTTTTATATTCTTATTATTAAGTTTTTCAATTAAAATATAATAGGTGTATAGTTTTTTAATTAAAATATGATAAGTTTATAATTTTTAAAGATTATTGTGAAATTATTTAATTAAATTATACATTTGTCAAAAATTTTTATAAAAAACTTTGTATTTATTACAATTTAATTGAAACATTTGATAATAAAAATATAAAAAATTGTGTCTAAATTTAGTTCTAATCTAAATATCATTAAATTCTTGGTAGTAAGATGCATGTAACGAACTTAAATGACGATGAAACAATTCAAATGGAACTTGTTATTAATTCAAATATATTCCCTTAGAAAGTATCACGATACAGTGTTACAGAACAAAGAAATGAAGTTTAATATTGAACAGAATAGAAATGGCTTCACAGGGAAAAGGGAAATGTAGCAAAGGTCATTCGGGATAGAAGAAGACGTCCTCAGACATTACAGAAGGGAGGGGACGTTACAGAGAAGAATCTTCACAACTGACTTGCTTTCCCCTCTCTGCCACCACCCATATATCATACGTCCCTTAGCTTCCACATGCTTCTCCTCACGCGTATACTACGCCTCAGTCCGTTATTTCCTTGGGGTCCAGTAATTTGCTTATCAATCAACATGTCCTTCTCAGGTGTACATGTTGTGCATGTCGTCTCCTCTTGCATTATATTTAACACATCATCCTCTGTTGTACGTGTCATTTCTTCCCGCATTACATTGCCCCCTGCATGAAGTTTGACCTTGTCCCCAAGGTCAAAAGTAGGATAATATTTTCGCATGCTGGAGACAGACTCCCAAGATAGATAATCGATGGTATCCCATTGGATCAGCAACTGAATATCGGAAGGATCATCCATAGAAGCTTGACGCACATCAACAACTTCAAGTGGTTGAATTAAAGGTCCTTCAGCAACAGTTAACAGAGGAAGGGGTACATAAGGAACAGAACCATCACCTTCAAACTTCTTGAGGACGAAGACATGAAAAACGGGATAAATGCGAGCTTCACTTGGTAATTCCAATCGATACGCAACAGACCCAATTTTCTGTATGATTTTGAAAGGATCGAAATATCGAAGTCCCAACTTCATATTCTTCTGGTGAGTTACAGAATGTTGACGGTATGGTTGCAATTTGACCAGTACCAGATCTCCAACTTGGAGGGTAACTTCTCTGCGCCGTTTATCTGCAAACTTCTTCATACGCTCCTGGGATTTTTTTAAATTCTTCTTAAGTTGATTTAAGGCAATATCCTGCTGCTGCAATTGGCAGTGAACATCAAAAGGAGTATCTGTAGTGGACGTAGCTTTGATGAGAGGAGGAGGATCGCGGCCATACACCACCTTAAAAGGAGTCATCCCCAACGAAGAATGATAGGACGTGTTATACCAGAACTCGGCCCAGGGTAACAAATCCAACCAGCATTTAGGAAAATCATAAACAAAGCACCGTAAATACATTTCAAGACACTTATTGAGTGCTTCCGATTGTCCGTCAGTTTGAGGGTGGTAGGCGGAGCTCATCCGTAAAGCTGTCCCTTGCAATCGAAACAGGTGGCGCCAAAAAGCGCTAGTAAAAATTTTATCCCTATCAGTCACAATGGAGCATGGAATACCATGTAACTTGACAATGTGGTGTAGAAAAGCTTCAGCCACCTGAGCACTATTAAAGTTCGTTCTTAATGGGATAAAATGTCCGTACTTGGATAGTCTGTCTATTACCACCATAATAACAGAGTACCCTCGAACCAGTGGTAGGGCGACAATAAAATCCATGGCTATGTCTTCCCATACATAATCAGGAATCGGTAATGGATTAAGCAATCCTGCCAGACGTAATTGAGATGTCTTGGCTCTTTGACAAATCTCACATTGTCGAACATAAACAATGATGTCCTTGCGCATGCTGGGCTAGTAGAAAAGAGAAGTAATGCGGTGAAGTGTTCGAAGGGTACCCGAGTGACCACCCAAAACAGTATCATGGAATTCTCGTATAATTTTCTAGATCAAATTTTGGTTATCTGACGGAATCAATAACCTGTGTTTCCAAAACACCAAGCCGTCACGAGCTGAGTGCCCTGGCAAGGCATTTGGATTGTTGTCAATTTTTTTAAGTATCGTTTGAACAAACTCTGAGGCACGAATCTCTTGTTGTACTTGATCGATGAATGTTCCCTCCAGCGTTGAGATGGCCATGAGAGTAACTCTGGAAAGAGCATCGGCGGCTTGGTTATGTTTTCCAGGACGATATTCAATCTGAAAGTGGTATCCCATCAGCTTAGGTACTGCAACCTCTTGTTCTAGTGTTTGTATAGCCTGATCATTTAAGTGTTTAAGGCTTTCCTGGTCTGTTCGAATAATGAAGAAATGTCCATACAAATAATGCCGAAACTTTGCCACAGCTTCCGTAATGGCATATAATTCCCAGGCATAAGCAGACTTGGCTTGCATCCTTGGTGATAATTTTTTTGAGAAATATGCCACTGGATGCCCATCTTGACTTAAGACCGCTCCAATGCCGATCCCAGATGCATCCGTTTCCAAGATAAAAGGCTTCGTGAAGTCTGGAAGTCGAAGGATAGAAGCTGAGGTTAACTCATCTTTCAGTCTGTCAAACGCGAGTTGGGCTTCCTCCGACCAAATGAATGCATCCTTTCGGAGTAATTGAGTTAATGGACCAGCAATCTGGGCATATACTCGAACAAATCTTCTGTAATATCCAGATAGTCCCAAGAACCCTCGTAATTGAGCCACTGTCTGTGGAATGACCCAATTTTTAATGGTTTGAACCTTAGACTGGTCCATCTCAATTCCCGTCTTAGATACGACATGTCCGAGATATTCAATCCTCTGTTGTCCGAATGAGCATTTAGTGATCTTTGCATATAGTTGGTGCTGCTCCAGCTGAGCTAAAACCAATGCAACATGTTCTACATGTAATGGCCATGTGGCGCTGTAGATCAGTATATCATCAAAGAAGATCAATACAAACCGCCGGAGAAATGATCGAAAAACATCATTCATCAGAGCTTGAAAGGTTGCCGGCACATTGGTAAGGCCGAATGGCATAACTAGCCATTCATATAAACCTTGGTGAGTTCGAAATGCCATTTTCTCACGGTCCTCTGGTCTCATAAGAATTTAGTGGTAACCAGATCGTAGGTCAAGCTTGGAGAAATATTCTGCGCCGCCTAGTTCATCAATCAGTTCATCTACGGTAGGCATAGGAAATGAATCTTTCACTGTTATCGCATTCAGAGCCTTGTAATCCACGCAAAATCTCCATGTTCCGTCTTTCTTTTTGACCAACAATACCGATGCCGAGAATGGGCTATTACTCTGTTGGATGGTGCCTTCTTTTAGCATTTCAGAGACCAATCGTTCGATTTCAGATTTTTGGCTAAACGGATACCGATATGGTTTCACTTTGGTTGGTCCTTTCCCAGGTTCCAGGATAATCCCGTGTTCGTGGCTTCTTTGGGGAGGCAGCCCCTTGGGCAGCTCAAACACTCTTTTATATTTTTGTATTACCTCTTGAAGATCAAAAGGAATATCGTTGGGTAACTTGAGCTCAGCTTCATTTTTGTCTTCCTGTTGTAACATGTAGCACTCAGCTATGGCATTTGTATGCTGTAATCGTATTAACTGATGAAAATGGACTTGGGTTGTCTGCGTTCCCCGACGACCAGTGAGAGTAATGAATTGATTTCCCAAATAGAATTTTATAGTTGCTGTGCTATAATCAGCTATATGGGGTCCAAGCGTTGCTAGCCATGAAGAGCCAATCACGACATCAGAACCTGCAACAGATAAAACATATGCAGAGATAACTAGCGCATGTCCCTGTATGCTAATGGGTACTTCTTTCACCAATCCAGGACATGTCATACAATACCCATCACCAATTTGTACCCGACAAGCATGAGAAACATCTACTGGCAAATTTAAATGTTGTACTACTCTTGGTTGTATAAAATTATCCGAGGCTCCTCCATCTAATAGAATTTGCACTGGTAAATTTCCAATATGTCCACTGAACCTAATAGTGGTCTTACCTCTCGTACCTTGGTATGTCTGTAAAGATAAATGGTAGAGGTTTGGAGTGTTACCATCTATCCCTTCCTCTTGTGAAGCAATCACAGAATCTACACTCAGTTCGTCATTCTCATCCCCCTCACATTCCATCCACATGAATTGCCGGTTCGAGCATCGATAGCTGGGCGTAAACTTTTCATCACAAGTATAGCACAGTCCTTTCTCTCTACGTATCATGATCTCAGCTGGACTAAGTCTTTTAATTGGTGTAATCGGTTTGGTGTTTGGTGTAGGTAGTAGTGGTGGTAATGTTGGTTTCGAACTTAACCCCCCCGACGTGGTAATACTAGTTCCAACTGCAGAACTGGATTTCATGTTAGTCCCTGTATTAGTTATAGACGTGGAATATGGGTTTCTAGCCTTTAGAGGAGCTGTTGGTCCCATATTAGAAGCCAGAGACACTTTCTCATCAAATAGTTTTGCTAATGCGACGGCACAGATTAATGTCGTAGGGGACTGTGCTAGGACATCCCTCTGAATTTCTGCCTTTAGTCCTCCCACGAAACAGTCAAGTAATGCATCATCTGAAATTCCCTCAGTCCTATTCGCTAGAATTGTAAATTGTTAGTAGTATTTATCGACTGATTCTAGTTGTTGTAACTTAAACAATTGAGTTCTGGGATTTCCAAAACAAGACGGGCCAAATTGCTCTTCTACCGCTCGGGCCAAAGCAGCCCAGATGGGAATTTGATGATTTTTTTATAGCATTTGGAACCACGGTACTACGAATCCATCCATGTTTATGGATGCGATTGCCAAACGTTGGAAATCTGGGGTCTCATAGTATGCAAAATACTGCTCTGCTCTGAACAACCAACTCAAGGGATCGGTTCCATCAAATATGGGGAAATCAAGTTTTACTTGTCTGTGCTGGGTTGCTTGATAATTCTGATTCACTTGAGTATTCATAACTATCGACGAGTTTGAGGAGTTCAAGCTGGCACTCCCACCAGCCATAGATTGAGTCAGCAACTTTATATTCCGTGCAATGGAATCCATGCCTCTGTTTAGCTTGTCGATGGCAGATTCCACTATCTTCATTCAACCATTCGCTGCTCCTTCGAGTTCCTCAACATGCTCGGATACTCGCTTAAGCTCTGTTGCTAATTCTTTCAGCCTCGTATTTTCTGCCATGAGTTTTCTCTCTCAATGAAAGCACTTATTTGTAACGAACTTAAATGACGAAGAAACAATTCAAATGGAACTTGTTATTAATTCAAATATATTCCCTCGGAAAGTATCACGATACAGTGTTATAGAACAAAGAAATGAAGTTTAATATTGAATAGAATAGAAATGGCTTCACAGGGAAAAGGGAAATGCAGCAAAGGTCATTCGGGATAGAAGAAGACGTCCTCAGACGTTACAGAAGGGAGGGGACGTTATAGAGAAGAATCTTCACAACTGACTTGCTTTCCCCTCTCTGCCACCACCCATATATCATACATCCCTTAGCTTCCACGTGCTTCTCCTCACGCGTATACTACGCCTCAGTCCGTTATTTCCTTGGGGTCCAGTAATTTGCTTATCAATCAACACATCCTTCTCAGGTGTGCATGTTGTGCATGTCGTCTCCTCTTGCATTATATTTAACACATCATCCTCTGTTGTACGTGTCATTTCTTCCCGCATTACAATGCACATCTTGCTTGCTTATTAGTCTGTGTTTGAAGATGACACGTCAAAATGGGAAGGTTCGTTGTTGCTTCTATGGAGGCTATCATGTAAAGATCTAGGAATATACAAAATTATATTTACAATATCCAAAATAAGAGAAATAAATTAAAATGTTATTTTCAACCATTGCTTTTGACTTCTATTTTTAGATGAAAATTATATGATTATATAGGTTTAGGGAATGCTTCCAGACCCTAGTTAATATTGTATGATGATATTCTGTTCAGATGATGTGCTTACCGAACTTGAGAATCATTATATTTATTGACAAAATTTTCAACAACAATTCCATCATGTTATCGAAAAAAATGCAACATACAGAGATGGGGTATGCAGATTTTGATTTATCCTATATAACCTATGATTTTCGGACCACAATTGAATTATTTCAAGTCAATGTGATTCATTACCACAATCTTGCATGCGACGTCCTATATGTCAGGCTCCAACTTGCAAAAAACTTAGAGGCTTGTTTGGTTTCTGGTTTTCAGAACAATTTTTTGTTTTTAAAAACAAAAAAAATAAAAAAACTTATTTGATAATGTGTTTTTAATGAAGTGTTTTGTAAAACAAAAAAAAACAGAATTTTGTTTTCGGAAACAGAAAAATCAAAACATGTTTTTGGTGTTTTGTAAATTTTATTCTGCAAAATCAAAAAGAAAAACAAAAAAATAGTTATTTTTCAAAATAATGATTCAAACGAATTTTTTAATTTTTTTGTTCTTAAAATTTTGTTTTAAAAAATATCTGTTTTGAAAACATTAAAACAAAAATAAGATCAAACAGGCCCTAAATTAGCCTACAAAGGGAATAGTAAAATTTCAACATGCAAAGAATTAAGGAAGATATTATATATATAATTTTTTCGAGAGGTAAGAATTAAGAAGGAAAATACAACTTTTGAAGATACCAGTTTGTATCCCCTTTAAGTTTGTTCTTTGAAGTTTTACTCTGAAGTGTTTTTTATCCTATCTTTTTTTTTTTTCAAAAAATTCTATCTTTTTTTTTTTAAAAAATTTATAAAACCTGCCACCCCCTTCACACTTGAAAGAAATTGCTGGGATCCTCGCTTTCAGAAGATCCTTGTCCCACAGCACAACAAACAAACAAATGAGATAAGGTCAAGCTGTTGGAAGTCTCACCTTTCTCTCCCTACTCCTCCGCAATATGTTACATAGAATTTGGTAACAACACCTTGCAAGAGTTCGGAATCACTTTTAATTAAAAAAAAAATCATAATATAAACTTCATTATAAAATTAATTAAACGTGGAGTGGATTGAAACATTTTTACATTTTTTTTTTTCTTATGGCACTTAGTATCGCAAACTCAATCTAGTTAAAAACAAATAATTCAAGCTAAGACTAAGTTTCTAAAAGAAATTATTTTGTTATTTGTTCTCAAAATAATTGAAATAATTAGAATGGAACAAATAATAAAGCTTTGAACTACACATTACACGTTTGATTTTATTATTTAACCAACTAAATAAGGGTTATAATAAATCAAATTTTGGTGTACACTTTTGTGGGGCTAGTCCAATTTATGCAGATCAAGAATGACTAAAGTACCCTTGAGAAAACTTGTGTGTAGCTTATGTCTTGGAGACTCAGCTCTCATGACTTCTGATCTCTCTTATCTTTAAGGCTCTTTAAGATGTTCATTCTCTATAAATTATCCTTCTTCACCTATAAGAGCTTGGATGTCAAAGTCCAGCTCACATCCGTCGTTGTGTCCCTTCCACAACAAAGAATGTCGTCACCCTCCAAAAAGAGAGTTGAGGCATCATTTTTTTTTACTTTGTTTCTTTTTTCTTGAACGTTCTTTGTTGCACAGTATACATGTTATGCAGCAGATGATTTATTTTTGTCAAAATCCATGATGGACCCTTAGCTTTATGATAACATTGACCTCATAGTCTTTTGCAAGATTTATCCAACGTAATCGACTCTACACAGTTGAAAACTAATCAGACCAATTATCATTTATTAGGTTACATTTTAACTTAATTTATTCGCATAGTACAACAAAGTTCTAGAAGGTAATCAATTTAAGCATGTAAGAATCCATAATAGACGGCTAAAAAATTAAGAGTAATTAACTATTTGAGTGTCGATTGGTTCTAAAATGATGGATCAACAACATTGAAGTTACTAAAAGGTAAAAAGAACAGTGTGAAAGCAAGTGCCAATTTGAGGCTTTTATGGCGGCTATAGCATCCTTTTTAATGCTTTTAGGAAATGTATATTTTCTTTAGTTGTTTTCTAGCTCACTAGAAATTGACGGCAAACAGAGTCGTGATCTTGCCGCCTCTCGCGGGACCCTTTTTTCATCATCTTCTCTTTGGATAAGACAAAAGCACCAACACGAAACACAACGTGTTCAATTCATTTAGACATGATATTATATGTCGCAGTTCAACAATATTGAAAATTAATAAAAGAATCTTCAACTTGAAAAAAGGTCAAGCCAACCCATTAACCTTTTAATTAGGGCAACTTTGGTGGGGTTTTTAGTGTTCGTGTACTTGATTACCTCCAGTCATTTTTATTATTCTAGTACCTTGAATAATCCAAGTTTTGGTTTAATCATGCTATAATGAAGCAGTTTATTCGATTTTTTTTTCTTCTAAAACTTAATATAGTTAAAAGATGTCCCCCACTAACTATAAAGTTTTTCTTAAAGAAAAAAAAAAAACACTAGTAAAAAACACATCCTTTTTTCTTTTTTTTGTATTAAACACATACTATTATATTGATAAGTTTGCCATAGCCTTTTTTTACCGACATATACCAAGGTGAAAGCCTTCCTATCTAATATTGGGGTCGTTGCTATAGGGAAGTTTACGTCTATGTGCATTGAATTCTTGCAAGGAACTAGTTGTAGAGTGGAGGGTACTCATGTCTGATGATGACCAACTCTTTCCTTTTAATTTCAATCACTTTCAATCACTCCTTATATTGTGTTAATTAATTTCATATTTTCTACGTCAAACAATTTAGTTAAGGCTGCATTTTCCTTTTTTTTTTTTTTGAATATAAAATATGTTACATTTTACTTCATTATATACATTATTACCCCATGAGCCTAAGTCACTATCTCAATGGTCATCTTTATTATCCAAATAGTTATCGCCACACACACTATTATTAATTATAAAAATAAATTAGAAAATAAGTTTAGATCATTATTCCATTTGATGCTATAATTTATGATTAGTTTAGGGGCCCAAAAAATAGACGATAATAATTAGAAAGGAAGAGAGTAGGGATATATTAAAACTCACGACATTTTAAAAAGGCAAAAGAGTTTCTCAATATCCAAAACAAATTTCTATGTAGTATAAATAGGATAATTAACATCAAATGAACTATGAATTAGAGTATATATATATTCTTTCAATGAAATAATGGATAACTCAACTTATTACAAGCTATCTATTAATACATAAACTCAATCTATTTATATAATGTCAAATACAAAATATATAATTTATATAATTAAATATATAAATTAGTCTAATAATTAATTAATAATTTAATATTTCAACACATCTTACAATTTTTTATTACTTCAATGGGAAGTGTAGGATTTCAAAAGTAATTTTTTTTTAAAAAAGCTGAGACAAAGTGTGAATCGAAGATAAATAATAAAGAAAAAAATTGAAAAAACTTAGCTCATATGTGCTAATCCTTCGTACAAAAATAATCAAATTAATTAAGTTGAGAGATCAACTGAGGTGATAAAGTGTTAAGTAGGCCCAAAAAGATGACCAACCTTTTTCATGCATTAATTTGACAACCACATCCTTGTAATGTCAGCCGCTTAAAACACAGTCGTTAGGAATGTCGACTCCGATAATTCAATCCTCAACCACTAATCATATCATGCCAAGTAAGACAATTACATACGTCCTTCTTAAATAACGTAAAAGATAGTCTTATGATTATTTTAAGAAATAAAATTTCACTTGGTAATTAAAAAAAAACGAAAATACGATGTTTAGAATTAGGAATATATTAATTGTTTTTTAAATAAATTTATTTAAGATAATTTTTTTGGGTAAAAGATAAGTATTTTGTCAGCCCTTAGAACTATCCAATGACAAAATTCACTTGTCATGCTTTTGATTCAGTGTCTCCAAGATGTTCAAGAAATATTACTGAAGCATTTGGATTCTCTCATTTTTTAAAAAAATTCAGTATTATTGTCTTTTTTTTTTCAAGATACAATCACACTCATTTTAAGATTTATCAATCGAGTAGATATCTCGCATATTATTTTTTCTTCTTCAAGATTAAGACAATTAATTTTTTAAAAAAAAGTTTGAGAGAATGATGTGGAATGCAAATTTAAAGTGGTCACGCCGGTTTTGATTCTGATTGGACACGTCATCGCAGGCTAAGGTAAGACAGTAATAAGTAGCAACCACCGAACACCGAAAGTGAAGCGGCAGAGGATAGACCCACCACCTGCGAAGCGAATGAGCCGTATATATATATATTTTTTTTTCCCAGAAGAAAGAAATAAAATAAAATCGTAATAAGCGTTTTTGTTGGCAACTGAAAATGGTGCGCTATAGTTTGAGATTACATTTTTCATTGCGCCGGACACATATCCTCTTCTCTATTATACATTATGAAGTTAAAAATAAATAAATAAATTTCACTTATATAATTTTTTCCTTTTTCAAACTATATAATATATCATGGGAAAATTTTTAAATATTATTTTTTAAATATTTATTATTAAATTATTTAATTAAAATATGAAAAGAGTATGATTTTCATTAAAAAATAATATGATTTTTAATTAAATCATATATTTATCTTTTTTTAATTAAAAAGTTATACATTAATCATCTTTTAATTGAGATATTTAATAGTAAATATATATATATATAATTATATTTAAGTTTAGTCTAATACAATATTAGAGACAATCCCATCCCGTTTGATACATAGAATTATTATATATAAAAATAAAAAAAATAAAGGTGTAAATGAAATAGATAAAAAATAATTTCCATACACTTGCTTAAAAAAATAAAAGAAAAAATATGCTTTATTAAATAACAATATAATAAATTTTGTAAAAAAAAATATTAACTTTCATTTTTTTTTAATCATACAACCAAATAAACCGTAGTCTGGTGATCAGTGACTACAGGAAGCTTCCTCGTACCCTCCCTGGGCGAGCGCTGTATTAGTCGGTGTTCAAAACTCTGACCGAAACGTTGGCTCGTGTCTTTTCGCTAGGCGCCTACTACTACAATTGACCCATAATTCTTACATAACATTAATCGCTCTCTGAGTTTTAACAATTCATATACTGAAATAAAATTTTAGAGTTTAAATTAAAATGTTGCACAATTTTAGCATTCTTAGATGGGCAGGATTGCTATGAGACTGCAATTTACTAGATTCATTCGATTTTTTAATCTCAAAGCAAATATGCATTTTATAAGAGTTGAAATTTAATCTCAATCACTATTTAATATGATTCATTAGTGTAGAGTTTAAATTTAAAAATGAATAAATAAATAGAAAGGGTGAAAGGTCGTTGTAAAGGGTGGACAGTGGGGTGGGACATGATGTTGGAGGAGCAATCAATCATAGATCACGCGAGACTGTGATCCAACGTAGGTGGGTCTTCACACTTGAGCCTACCTCTGATGCAGCGTTGCACCTGTGCCGATTATTTGAACCATAACATTAACATCAAACAACGCGCCGACTCCACCCTATTCCATGACTTTCATGTTCCAACCCCAAGCCAACCCCTTCTGCCGTAAGCAGTGACGAAACGGCCTCTTGTGCGCTATCCACATGCACGCACCTCACTTCCTTCCTCGCCACGTGTTCACCGGCCTCAGTACCTAAGCCCCTCAGGCCCTTACCCCTCACCACCCCTCATCCGCTATTTATTTTTTTAAAATTATTATTTAAATTTTAAGTTAAAAATATTTATATTAAAAAATTTTAATTTTAAATTATTTTAAAAATCTGAAATACAAAAGTTTTAATTTAAAGTCTGAACAATAATTTTTTTTTATATAGTTTGAAATTTTTAGTATAAATTCTTTTAATATAACCTTTTTAATTTAAAATTCTCAACTAATTTTTTTTTTTTTTAAAATATCGACCACCTGTCTCGTTCACTCCTCCTCCCACGTGGCGTCTCATTTTCTATAAATACCCTTCTCTCCCATTCGGTCTAGGTTTCAAGCGCTCCCATAGCTCTCCTCCTGAGTCTCACAGGCAAAAATAGAGAGGTTAAAATGGCAGCAGAGCTACAGTTACCACCAGGCTTCAGATTCCATCCAACTGATGAGGAGCTCGTGATGCACTATCTCTGCCGCAAATGTGCATCGCAGCCTATTGCTGTTCCGATCATCGCTGAAATCGACCTTTACAAGTACGATCCATGGGACCTTCCCGGTAATCTTCTTCTTTAAACTTTTTTCCATCTGTAACGAAGATTAGCTGTGGAGTCTAATTCTTAAGTTCTTATTTCTTATCAATTTTTGCAGGCAAGGCTTTGTATGGAGAGAAGGAGTGGTACTACTTCTCACCAAGGGACCGGAAATATCCGAACGGTTCAAGACCAAACCGGGCGGCGGGAAGCGGGTACTGGAAGGCAACCGGAGCCGATAAGCCCATTGGACACCCGAAACCGGTTGGAATCAAGAAAGCTTTGGTTTTTTACGCAGGGAAAGCGCCTAGAGGGGAGAAAACCAATTGGATTATGCACGAGTATCGTCTCGCCGATGTGGATCGCTCTGCTCGCAAAAAGAACACCTTGAGGGTATGTACTATTTTACCACGCGGCTTTCGTTTTACCTGTAGGGGTAGAAAGGGCATTTCGTCGCATGAGATTTGTTAACCCGAGTGCGGGAGGCCCTGCCTTGAAATGACTATTTTGGCCCCTAGAATCCTATCCTGTGACAGTTGGAATTGAGACTTTTCACGGTCACGCATGCATCTTTGGCCGTATAGGCTGAGGTTTATGATAAGTCTTGTAGGACCAATGACGATTGGTGAAAACGATATTAAATGGACGATCCAAATGACCCTTCTCTGGCTGAAAACTCCCTCACTTGCAAACTTGCGGTATCATATTGTTTGGGGCCCAAATATGACCGCGCACATCACATGCATCCAATAAAAAAAGACCCTTCTGACGAGGATAAACAATAATTTGGTGGAATTTTTTAGCGCTTAGTTATTACTCTTCTATTTGTAGAAATTATTCCTTCTTATCCCTTTGACCTAGCTAGCTCAAATAGAAGGATTGGACTTCCCTTACCCCAAAAAAAAAAAAAAAAAGATTGCCGACACAATAATTGATCCAACGGTTCTGATTTTGCAGCTGGACGATTGGGTGCTTTGCCGAATATACAACAAGAAGGGCCTTGTTGAGAAACAACCGATTGTTGGCAGCCGCAAAAGTGAATGGTCGGAAATCAAGCACGAGAAGCGGGAGGATGTGACTCACGGTGGTGAGCTTCCACCGCCTCCTCCGCATGCGGCGGCGACGGCGACGGCTGTGACTGATTACCTGTATTTTGAGACGTCGGATTCAGTCCCGAAGCTGCACACGGACTCGAGCTGCTCCGAGCATGTAGTGTCGCCAGAGTTTGCAAGCGAGGTGCAGAGCGAACCTAAGTGGAATGACTGGAAAAAGAACCTTGAGTTTCCATATGATTACGTGGGTGCCACCGTCAATAGTGGATTCGAGCCTCAATTAATCCAGAGCAGTAATCAGATGTCGCCGTTGCAGGACATTTTCATGTACTTCCAGAAGCCCTTCTGAGCGGTAATGAACTGATCATAGATAAATTCAATAGTGAGACAAATTCGCTGGGGCTGCGTCGCACGGCAGCACGAGACAGAAGGTCCATGAGTGTGTCTGTGCGGTCGCGTAGGTGATTATTTGGCTAAGACTAGGAAACAAAAAATATGGGGAAGAAATTAGAAGATCATTTGTATCTGGGAAGTTGGTTGTAGCATTGTGCACCGATCGTTTTAGTACGTACGTTGAAGTCCAAGGGTGCCGGTTGGACTTATCTCTAGCCAGGGTTAAAGGGTTAAGCATAAGTACAGTTTGTGTATACGCGCATGCCGCTATGGGATGGAGGGTCGATTGGGACCTTCTGATATTTGTAGTTGATGTTCCATGTAACCATTTAATGAAAGCAATTACCTTATCTTAATATTAAAAAACAGTCTTTAAGTATTATTATAGGTACCTTGTAGTTGATGTTTCATATTGTTAACCTAGCCCTTAATTTGTTAATTTTATTTTTGTGGATCCCATGATGTGTAAACAAACTTTTTAAATCGATATAAGTATATTTTGCCTTTTTTTTTTTAAATATTCCAGTAACAATTATATATGTCTTCCTTTTATTTTATTTCTATTACTTTGATGCACCGGGAATTAAATGAGAGGGTCAATTAAGGTGAGATTCGTTATAAATGAGTTATTTAATATTTTTTTTAAGAAGATTATTGTCTTATTATGTATCTAGCTAGTTCTATAACCACACAACGTGGGCGGCCGTTCAGTGAACCCGCTGCTAATTATATCCGTATCTTTAATATTGTTGGTCTTGGTCTTTGATTAATTAAAATGATTAGACTTATATATGCTTTTTTATATATTTATTATTAGATTCTACAATTAAATTATAATGTATATAAAAAATTTTTAAAAGATTCAAATCATATAATATTGAATTATAAAAATTTTTATATTTATTTAAGAAAAATTTTCATGTGTTATATTATCATTAAAATATTATACATTTGTTATATTTTAATTAAAAAATTTGATGGAAATGATTTTTCTTACATATAAATTTTTCTCCCTGATTAAAATGAAACATTGATGAAATTTTGAATTTTAAGACATTTTAACCAATATACTACCTAACTCGAACAAAATGGTAAAAGCACTGAGAAATTAACTGACCAATCCATTTACATTAAACAACTCAAAGATAAGTAATCAAGTTAAACAGACTACCTATTTACAATTTTTTTTTTTTGAATAAAAGCATAAAACGCTTACCCCAATTTCTCTATCTGTCTTTTTTAAACAAAAATGTAGGACAATGTACTGCATAAATCACATGCATTTGAATTAGTTCACGCATAAATGTGATTTATCATGTGGATTTGATATTCTATTTAATATATGATTTATCGATCAATTTGAATTTAAACATTTATATATAATTAATCAGGTTATAAATGTCCCAAACTAATAAAGAGTGAGGAAGGCTGCTATGAAGCCACATGGAGCAAGGTAGATACTCCTGTGGATTCAGAAAAACCGAGACATGTGAACACATCATCCCTTTAGCAAATATTCTTGCAATTTTGAAGCAAACGATCATACACACTTCGTCGCCTGATTTTCTCGCCATAATCTCAGAGAATTTGGACGCCTTTTTTTTTTTTTCTACCACCCAAACATGACGTTAATACTTGGATCCTCTCTCTTTTTTTTTTTTTTTGCTCTCTCTCTCTCTCTCTATTTCCTATCAATTTTAGAGTGAGATAAACACAAAATATGTGGAGTCCTTCACTCAAATAAGTCTGATATATTCAAAAGATAAATCACATATATTCAAATGAGATTCAATACTTAAGTGATTTCCATCATTTAATTCATAGAGAGAAGGAATTAATACCTTAAGGACAAATCCTCTAATAATTTTCTCCTCTCATTCACGCCTTGGGAACAATGTCCTGTCTTTTCATCCACGAGTGCTACCTCCTATGGCTATGGCACAAGGTCTTCTTGAGTATTTTCGGTAAATTCCAAAACGAATCGAATTAGCTTAAATAATCGGGTGTAAACAAGGAACTTTAATTATTAAATCTTATGATTCTTAGCCGCTGGAAAGACAGAATCCAAAACACAAGGATTCCAATAAATTCCCAGATCTGGAGTTGGACAGTGTGAGTTGAAATCCTTTTATGAATTTGGGGAAAGGATTGGGAGATCATCGAGAAAGTAAATAAGGAGAGTAGATAGTGAATTTTACAAATTCAGAGATTTGGATTAATAAATAAAAGCTATAAAATATTAGGGGTTAAAATATAAATCTCATTTTTTATTTCCAAATTTGTTGAGTTATTTTGAAATTTTAACAATTTATTACCCAATCAACATAATGTGCCGCATGCCACGTGACACTAGGTAGCAATTCCTAATTGGTCCAGTTGAGATTCTCCCATGCAACCCCTTGCATGAAAGAATTCGCCTTAATGATATTCAATTCTGTAATCCAACTATAATATATTGACCAACATGCATGTAATCAGATATAAGCACTGTTTTATTATAGAACGAGTCAAGATGGTCACACCACATTATTATTATAATAAGAGCCCTTGCAGGCCAGTTCGCCTAGGATTACATTGAAGTACCATAAAAATGCATCTTGATTTAAATCTTCTGATGTATAACAATCCACAATTTGCTTGCTGTCTTTAATCTCCAATGGGATTTCAAACGTTTGTGAGTGTAAAAGAACTGCATGTTTTGATTGATTTCTGCGTGAAGTTATGGAAGTTAGTTTATTTATTACAAAAATTGAAGATGGAAGAGTATTCGGTCATTTTTTTAAAAAAAATAATAATTGAAGTTTAGAAGTCCTCCATAAATTATATTCGCTCACCTGTAACTTATATAAAAAAAATTCAAAAATTTAAACAAAAAGTTATCTACGTTCTTCTCATCCATACCGCAATGAATTCACAAAATAAACTTCTTCATAATTCTTTTTGAAATAAATTCTTTTGAATATGGACTTTTTTTTTATGAGTTGTGATTGCCTGAGTTGTTAACATGCATTAAATTATTATGGTATGCTAGTGCTTTGTCAAATTTTTAAATTAATTTAAATAATTTTTTACATATAAAATTAAATTGTAAATAATTTTTTAATGTTTAAAAAATAGCAAGAATTCACTTAATTTTTTTAATTCTCCTTCATGTATTTTAATTTTTATATTATAATTCATTTTTTATTTTTTTTGTGCACTAATATATAACTTTGAAACCAACATAATCAAAAGTTGCAAAATTATATATACTAGTACAAATAGCTTTAACGTAAAAAAGTGCATGGGATAACTTTTAAAAAAATTATATTCAATATTTTTTGGTAACAAAATATTTTAATTGCATGTTAAGTTTGTAATACAGCTATCCTCAAGAAATTCTTTTAAAAATATCCCAGTTAAAATTAAAAAAAAAAGTCAAGTGACTACTTCAAATAACAACCAAAATTGTTGAACTGAATGCCTTGCGCATATTTAAAGAAGTGCAAGGCTTTAATATTAGAGTTAAACTGATTAAATCAAATTTGGATAGTTTAAATCTTTTTTATATATTTTTAAGATTTTGATATTATTTTATTTTTAAAAGATACAAAATGCAAAATAAAAATAATCTCTTAATTGTAAACTTAAAAAATTGATGATTTGAACAAAAAAAATAAAAAACAAAAACATATGAAATCTCATAGTCCAGAACACATTTCAAAGATATGCAGGGAATCCGAATTCCAAAATTATACAAATCCTATGTGTATCTAAAAGTTAGTATTTGCTCTACAAATGTATATTTATTTTCTTTATACAAATACAAAATAAATTTTAACCATTAAATATATATATATATATATATGCACTCAATGCACTTTAAAAATTTTTTATAACTAATGATATAAGAGAATCAATTGTGTCTTTTTATTTTTAGTACAGACGCACATCAAAATGCCTATAGAACTTACAAGAAGCAGCATACAGATAAACCAAAACTACCTATTAAAAGACAAGGTTCAAAACATGAACCAACACCTTCCCTGCATCCTTTTGTGTTAGCAAACAGTAACGTCACGAGAAGGGACGGACACATTCCCTTAGCGAAATACTCAGCGAGTCAATCTACAGCTTTGTACGCCTTTCTAGAAACCCATCAAAAAAGGGAGAACTTTTCCTTCAGGAACACTATATCATCAACGATATTTGAACTTTCCCATTCAGGACAGCAGCTCTTCTTTTGTACTGTTTCCACCAAAGCTTTATTATCAGACTCAACTTTGATATTCTCAAGCTTCAATTCCAGCGCCATGATCATTCCCTTTCGTAGAGCCATTGCTTCACTCATGAAGCAGAAGACAACCTTGCATCTTGCCCCACCCATTTTAAGTGCTTCTCCCTTGAAATTTCTCATAACAATTCCCAATCCTACAATATTACAATTTGCCACATATGAACCATCAACATTAATCTTGAATTGATTTCTTCTTGGTGGGACCCATGAGATTTGCTCAACCTTTCCACTTCTATTTGGACTTCTAGCGCCTACCACCCAGCCATTAGATTACCCAATTTCTTTACAAGCATTATTAGCTCTACAAACAGCACTAATGGGTCTGGCATTATATTTTGAAAATCCAGACACACCTCTATTTCCATACATACCAGCACATCATACCTATTAATGATTTATCAAAATCATTTAATTCCAGATCTACCATCACCCAACACAGCCATTTATCAAATCTCATCACATCATTACGATTGACAATCAAAGTAAAATGACTTCCAAACCATACCTTCCTCAACCCTTCACACCGTAGCATCATATCCTCAACGATTTCATCTTTCTCTCCTACAGCATAGGCAAGTTGGGGTAGTTACGCACTTCCTCTTCTATAGGTTCTCCCTCGTTGGTACAACACCCATACATAGCTTTCATGAGAAGTGTTTCACCTTTGGGGGAGGCTTCAATTTCCATATAGCGCTCCATAAATATGCGGTACAGCAAAGGATGAGCCAGCTATATTCATTTCCGAATCTCCATAGATTTGTCTTGCCTCTTCATAACCCATTTTTACAGAGTAGCTCCCACTTTTCCCCCTTAGCCACATGTGCTGATCTTTTTAATAGCAGATTGGAATCTGAATACTCTTGATAGCATCAACCTCTTCTCTTATCAGACATGCATCACAGATTGATAGATCCCAACCTCCATTTATTATACATTCAACTACTTTCCATTCCTCCAATTCTTCATAAGAAGCACTAGAACCAATTTTGCAATTTGATAGCTTGGGTACCCAGGGGTCTTTCCAAAAGCAGACCTTCCTCCCATTACCCACCTTTCAGCGTATATATTTTTCCTTTAACTTCCTCTTTTCAAGAATACTTGTTCACGCCCAAGAGGCTTATGCTCCCTTCTTTACATTTAAAAAGTCAGTCTTTAGGAAATAAATTCCTTTCATAATCCTCATCCATAATTCATTAGGAGAGGGAAGGATTCTCCACCCCTGCTTCACGTGTAGAGCCTTATTGAAATTCTTGAAATCTCTAAAACCAAGGCCCCTTTTATTCTTAGTTGTTGCTAGCTTCTTCCATGCCATCTAGTGAATTTTCTCCTCTTTATTTTTTTTGGTCCCACCAGAAATTTGCTAAAATGCCATCTAACTCTTAACAACTTTTCTTGGGAAACAAAAAACACATCATTGAAAAAGTCGGAATAGCGCTAGCAATTGATTTTCTCAATACTTCTCTATCGGCTTGAGATAAAAGTCCTTGTTTCTAGCGCTGAATCTTGCTACCTACTCTGTGGCTCACAAATGCTAGTGCTTCTATCTTCGACATTCCTCAAAGAATTAGTAAACTCAAGTATTTGTTTAGGGGTTTTACTCTCCTAATATCAAACTGATAACATATCTCATTTTTTAGTACCATTGAAGTATTTTTTTGAAAAAAAAAAATGATTTTTCGAAATTTATTCATTGTCCAAGATTTTACAATACATATCTAAAGTATTTTTTAACACTACAATTTTCCCTATTTGTCTTCATAAAAAATACCTAAATATCTACAAAGAAACGATGAATTAGTGTTAGGCAACCTCTAATCATCTTGATTCCCTTTATCATTTTTTGATCAATAAGAGATTTCACCATCTTTGATAATACATCCGCAACTATTACAAAGAAGTACGAAGGTAGAGGTTTTCCCTATCTTAATCCCCTCTCAAGAGTTAGGAACTTTTCTTTTATAATAGCACATTGAATTTCATAGATCTTAGGCACCCCGTAATTCTTTCCACCTAACCCTGATTAAATCCTATCCTCAAAGGCACTTGTTGTAAAAAATCCCACTCCATTCTATCATTTGCTTTATCAATGTCTAGCTTCATAGCTAATTCAATTGCAGCCCCTCGTTGCCTTTAGGTAACGGAACACCTCATGCACCACAAGAATGTTGTCATGTATCAAACTCCAACTGACTTCTCAGTTTCTGGCTACTGCAACCACTCAAAACTCCTCTGCCTTACTAGCTAATGAGGAAGCTGTCAAATTTACAAATATGAATAAAAAATATAATTATAATTAATTAGTAATCCAGTAAGAGAAAATACAAAGGAACAAGCAAAAATAAAATAAGTAGCGCATACACGCATGGAAAGAAAATGAATAGACCGATAGACTCTTTCCCCCACATCCCTGCATTTCTCTCTCCCGTACTGCTTTCATTGACGTTCCTCTCCTTCTCAGCTACTGAATTTCGAAGTGTGTGTTTGCATTTTTCATTTTCAATCTTCGGCGCAATTAATTACTCTATACAGTGTGTGCACTTCAATGACAGTTCGAAGAGCACGTTCACATTCACCTAAGATGCTATTTTGATTTGATCTTTGTACATTTATTAGTTTTCTGTTCGTTCTGTGATACGTGATTGCGTCATTGCCACTGTACATTTATACACTTGAATTGCCTGTAGAAGTTATTGCAGGAAAATGACACTATAGGAAAAACACAATTTTGAGAAAAATATTTTCATCTTTAATTCGTTGATATTCTGCATCATTTCTGTCAAAAAGCATATTAATAGAAACCTTATTACAATGTTGTAGCAAGAAAATTACACTACGGCAAAACTATGATGAGTTGGGCGGATTTTTGGAGAAAGAAATTCTACCTACTATCTCACATTGTCCCTGAACTCTGATTCAAACTTACAAATTCACTAGCCATTTCTTTCATTCCACTTTCTAAATCTAGCCATTAAATCATCTTCACATCACACCACCTGTGAGGAAGAAGACACCTTAGGGGCCAAAATTTGGTCTTTTATGACTTGAATTACGAGGTTCAGGTCAGAAATCACGCAGATGAGTGAGTCACATTCGTGAGCCCAACTTATTGCTCATGAAGCCATCTTTGCTCTTCACAAAGCCAGTGTTGAATTTCATGAACCCATCAAAGTTTTTCGCAATCGCTAAAGTAGTTGTAGAGGAGGGATTTAAACGGAAGATGAAGAGAAGAGGAACGTATGAGAAATAGAGAAAAGGGTGAGAGAGGTTGGGTTCAGAGAAAGTAGCACTTGTGAGGAACAGTAGGATTGAAAGCAAAGTAGAAGAGGGGAAGACATGAGAGAGAAAGAGAGAAGGAATGACCATGTGAATGTGTGTAAAAATTAAAAATTTGTTCACACTCTATAAAGAAGGAGAAACTTTCTGAAGGCAAGTGAGAGAGGAGGAGAAAGTGGATAGGAAATTCTGAGATTTGAAATTGAGATTGAAACACAGAAAACAAAAACAAAAACAAAAAGTAGGTCTTAGCATGAATAGAAAGGAAAAGGGAAAGAAATAGATGTTTCTATTGTTGCTTCCGTGTTGTTGCATGCAGCCCGGACGAAGTAAGCCAAAGGAACTAGCGGCTAATGAACAGTGAAAAGCAAAAAAAATCACAAATAAAAGGAACAATTGCGGCTTATGAATTGTAAAAGGAACAGTTGTAAGGATTCAACTTATATATATATATATATATATACATATAGATTGGATAACATTTGAAAGGGGTAGAGGGCTACGCTGAGGCGGGCAGCACTAAAATAACATGCACCAAGCATGATATTGGGGATGTCTGATTTTGCTTGTAACTACGAACATATTTGGATGATTCAGTTTCGTAGTCCAACAGATCAAGCTGCTTGATTTTACGTGTAAATTAAATTTTCTAAATTTTCAGAGGCATGGGTTGAAAGGGAAGCTCCAGTATATTTCAAAGATGGTTAGAAATGTACAGATCGGTCTGCAGGAATTAGAAACTTGAAACACGAAGAAATTACTTGGGTTATAAAGTAATATCCAAAACATGATTACCATTTTTCCTAGATGTACACAAACTTCTACTCTGTTAAGTGGTTTTTTCCCCCTTTGAACGGCAGTAAGCCACACTGGGAATAGATTGACAAGCCCGGATAAAATATGCAATATCTACTAATGAGTTGACAGGAATATCCTTGCCATTTCCCTTTTTTTTTTTTCCAATTAATTCTGCTATATATCTTATGAGCCATTTATCTTCCCGTTCGGTCATCATTGTCACGCATTTTTATGCATGACTTACATCTACTTCGTATCTATATCAGTCATTATGGGCATTGATGTCGTAAAAGATATTTGATGCATAACCTTTAAACCTAACGATGCTACTCTTACATTAAATAGCTTTTATAAATAATAGTAACTTCAAAGATATAATCAATTATATTATCAACCAAGCCAAGATAATGACAGCGGGGACTGAAATAAAAAGGGCATAGATGATTGGTGAGAACGAAATTGAATAAATTGAGACGAAAATATAAAAGAAGGCTGCACCCTGGATGGAGCAGAAAATATTGAGCGGTAAAGATGTAAGCAAAAATACCCCTGCATTAAGATTTTGGAATGATTGATCCTTCAAAGGGCGAACTCATCTTAAATTAAAAGGCCAACAGGGTTACTTTCTTTACACGGCTTGAGATTTCTTCCCGTTACAGTAGTGACAAGTCGCCGAGGAAAATTAAACATCCCAAACCCAAGAAAGTAAAAGCAATACCACTCTTAAGATCGGATGCAAGTTAATTAGCAGCCGCAACCAGTGCAGATCTAGCACGTGTGAAAGAAGCAATAACCGATCCCAGCTGAAGCTTATCATTGCACCCAAAACTCAATCTGTATCTGCAGGAAGAGAAAAGAGTTCCATTCCCATTACCATAAGTCAGAACTCCAAGAACCCAAAAAATTATATAACTCAGCTATTGACTAAAAAACTGCACTCAGCCGCAATCCTTCACTAGAGGGAAGGAGGAAGAAAAGGATGAAACTGATAGGGGTTAAAAAGAAGGGGGATGCACGAAGGCTGGCGCATATATAGGTTCGAGGTACTTCTATGAAATATGAATAACTAACCTTGTGTTATAGATCAACTACAACCTATCACATACCAGCACGTAAAAAAGATAGATCATATTAGGCACAACAATGGTCAAATATAAATTAATCATGGATGATGCTTTAGAGTGACTATGCATGTGGTTCAGATATGAGTTAACTCTTTCTTTCAAACTCAAATATCTATCTGTCAAATCAGGGAGAAGGAAAATGGTTTGCAGAAGAGTAGGATAGGAATACATACTCTATGTCAGCCAAATCATTCACCAACTGTACTCGAACACCTGGAGGCATCTTAATCTTAAAAACAAACCTGTGATAACAACACAGAAAATAAGATCGTGAAAAGGATTACAAGGAAGTTGGACAGTTTGCATTATGCATAAGGCTTACATTGTCACTTCTCTCACAATATCCACCAGAGCCAATCCTTTTCTTGTCTTGATTTCATGTATTCCTATAGGAAGTTATGCCAAAAAAGATATATATATATATATATATATATAAATTGCTTAGTAAAATTAACTGGACAAAATACCATTAAAAGAAGTAAAAAATCTGTGAATACTTTTAAAGCTATCTGCAAATTGTTCATTCAGAAGCCAGTAAGATATTTGCTCAATGTCTTTGGGTAATGGGTTTCCAGTACATAGGTAAACAGCTTCTTCTGTTATCTGCTGAGAAGCCATATGCGTTGACTGCAAAAATGAAGCAACGAAAAATGTCATCTACAATCCATTGGCACAAATAATCCAGGATATAATTATTGATAACATCATTTCCACCGTTGCAAGCTGATAGTAGTTCTAGACATTAGGATAACTCTGATATATTCTAGGAAGCACGAAAACTTCATATGCAGCAAGACTTTTAGAAGCATGCCTAAGTATCAAATATGGAGAAATTGCATACTAAGTCTGCATCCTCAGCTGTTGGTAATTGGGGGAAAAACACTACGACACCTAGCATAGGCCATACTTCTCCAAAAAATAATAAACTATGACACCCAGCATCACTTTTTTAAGATTTTATAGTATTGAAGATATTCAAAAATTTATAGTGTAGAATGTTCATCTTTTTTCATTATCTATAACCCTAGTTTGTAATCCTAAACAACACAATCAAATTATGCACTTGTCCATGTCAAGGCTGAGACTATGACCCCAGCTTCCCTGCTTCTTTCTATTAAATTAGAGTCAATGGAATGAAAATGCATGCCTACCAATAATTGTATGCTTCTATAAATGTCCCCATGTGTGTGTGTGTGTGTGTTTTTTTTTTCGCCTGCCAAGGAGGGGGGGGGTAGATACTGAAGCATTATAATACTCATTCCCAAAATTAAATTTGGTCAAATACAACAGGTACAATTACTCCTTTATCAGAAAAAAACAAAAAAATAGGACAAGCAGTATCAGATTTGTATATCTAAGAGAACTAAAGGCTGCCAGCAAAAAGAAAGCAGCATCTAATTAAGAAACGCAACCTGCAGAATGTTCAAAGCCTTTCTCATATCACCATTACTGAGCCGAACAAGTGCTGCTAAGCCACTTTCCGTGACATCAAGCCTAGTCAAATTACAAAATGTGAATGATCATATTGCAAGTTATTAAGATCAAAAGTTGAAACACAATGTTAGAACTGTTAATAACAAGATACTAGAGTGACTATCCAGTAGTGATTATGGACCTAAGCAAAATAAATAGTCTGCTCCAAAAGAAAATTCTAAAGGAATCTACACTACATGTCAATAACCCAACTAATTAAATCACAGTAGTAAACTAAAAAGAATAAATTGGTTTTTAATTTAACAATTATTTAACTATAAGAATTAGCATTTCTGCATTTATGTACAAATGAATGTAAGGATCAATGTATAAATATTTTGCACACACAAACATCCAACACAAAATCATGTTCCTAAAACACTGAAATTTCGCTTTCATGCAATTTAAAAGTAGTTCAATCTTAATTGTTCTTCTGACTGTAATTCTCATTTGGAAAACTCAGAATTCTTCCTTTATGATGTCATATATAAAAATTCTGAAAAAAAAGGTGCAACTCTTCCTAACAAAAGAGCTCTTTCCAATCAGGTAATTACTTCAATCATGTATGGACAATTTATAATCACCTTCTCAAATGAAAAGAAAGTGGGTGCATATGCTATAATAATGGAGTCAATAGAAAGAAAGTACATTTCCCCCCACCAGCCCCCTCAGTGCCCTGGCCCTGCAGGATGGTTATCAAAACAGAAACAGAAAATTTGTCCAGAAAGTTCCTTTGAATGAACTGACACCCAAGAAGAGCCATAACTTTCCTCTCTACATGAAAGCTGCTGGTGATTAGATGTCCTAATTGTTGGAGATTTTCTAGCCGTTACAATTAGCTTGGATTCTGTCCTGATTAGATCTGATTATACAGCCTTTAATCCCAGATTCTCTGGGACTGGGTCAACACTTTATTTCCATTTATTTTCCCTTATCCATGTCTTTTATTTCCCTCTATTTTCTTTCCTTTTTAAGCCTCTTGTATCTCGGGATTCGAGTGGTCTCTTTGGGGCCATAGTCCCTATAAATTGCTTTCCTTTGCATTCAAATAAATGTGAAGAATTCAGATTTATTTTCTCTAAATATTCATGGTATCAGAGCATCACTATGCCTGATCCTTCCCAAATTATTTTCAGGCATATTAAAGCCCTCAATTCCAAAACCCATGATAAGCATAGCTTAACCACCAGAGTGATCCATGTCACTCTAACTACCCATGAAGTTTCTGTTGCCTTTGGTGCTCTCTCAGCCTAGCCTTCCCCTGTCCTTATCATTGGACATGAGCTCAATGGGAGCAAGTATTTGTAATGGTCATCAAATGTCCTCATGTATGTGAAAGGAAAGGGAAAGGCTGGCTACCTCATAGGAGATACCCCTTCTTCAAGCACTTCACATCCAAAATATCTAACATGGGATGCTGAAAATAACATGATCATGTCATGGGTCATCAAATCCATGACACCTGATATTGGGGAAAATTACCTCTGGTGAAAAATGGCCCAAGAAATTTGGGAGGCCATTTGTGAGACTTACTCCACCAAAGAAAACACTATGGAGCTGTTTAACATTGAAGGTGTTCCCCATGATTTGAGGTAAGGTGATCTTACTGTTATTCAATATTCTTCTCTTCTTCACAGATATTGGCACCAACTTGATCTTTTTGAGACTTACACTTGGGGTTGCAGTGCCGATGCAGCCAATTACAAGCAGAATGTTGAAAGGAAATGAACATATAAATTTTTATTTGGCCTCAAAGATAAGTTTGAACAGGTTTGGGGCAGAATATTAGCCACCAAACCTTTCCCTTCCCTCTGTCAAGCCATTTCAGAAGCTTGGAGAGAGGAAAGTAGCAAGAAGCTGTTGCAAGGTCCCTCCAACAGCCAAATCAGTGTTAAGATCTCAGCCCACGGCACCTCCAACCTCTTACAACAAGCAAAAGAAGGTGGGCACATGTTGGTGTGAACATTGTCACAAATCTGGTCATACAAGGAAACTTGCTAGAAGTTGCATGGTAAGCCACCTAATAGGAAGCCTCAGCCAAAGGCAGATGCTAGGGGCTATCAAGTGGCAACAGAAGATGCTACACCTTCTGAGTCTTCATTGTTCAGCCAAAAGCAACTGAATCTCCTCTAGAAAATATTTGTTACTCAAAGCTCAGCCACTAATGACAAGGACGCAGTAGGTACTAGGAATATTGCCCAGTCAAGTAACTTCCTATTTGCCTTGAGTACACAACTTAAATGACCAAATGTGGATGGGGAATTCAGGTGCATCTGACCATATGGCTAGTAATCCTACTCTTGTTGACAATATCAGTTCATGTAATGCTTCTTTAAAGGTCAAAATAACTAATGGGTCATTAGCCAATGTTACTGGTGTAGGCATAGTAACTATTTCTAAGCAAGTTATTCTGAAAAATGTGTTATTGGTCCCTAAACTTGATTGCAATCTATTATCAATTAGCAAAGTTACCAAGGGTACTGGCTATGTAGCTAACTTTATAGATGGTAAATGTATTTTTCAGGACTTGGCATCCAAGAGGATGATTGACAATGCTAAGGAGGTGGCTAACCTCTATCTTATGGGCATCACTACTCAAAATAAAAGGGAATACACTGCTGCTAGTAACCACTCTGATTTACTGTAGTGGCACCATTGTTTAGGCCACCCTAATGTGAAATATATATGCTTTTCTAGTTGAGCATAGTATATATCATCAAAGCTTTTGCATTTAAATAAGATTGTTGAACGAAAGAATAGATGCCTCCTTTAGATTGCTAGATCCTCATGCTCACAATGAATGTTCCTAAAACTCTTTGGGAGGAAGCCCTTCTCACTCCTGCTTACCTTATTAATAGAATGCCTACCTAAGCTTTGAATTTCCAAGTACCCTGCCACATTCTTCTTAAGACCTTTCCAAATACCCATTCCATTTCTACCCTTCCTATTAAAGTTTTTGGCTGTACCACCTTTGTGCACCTACATCACAGCAATAAACTTGACCTTAAGGCCATAAAATGTATCTTCGTAGGGTACTCATCTTCTCAAAAGGGTTGTAAGTGCTATGCTCCCTCCTTGCACAAATTTTTTGTTCCTAAGGATGTCACATTTTTTTAGGACCAACCTTACTACCACAAAGCCTCCATTCAGGGGAAGAGAATTTCCAACACAAAATATGGAGCCTTTGCATTCAAGAACATCTTCATTCTCATTACCTTGGACCTATTCAACCTATCCCTGTCTTTGCTTTCCTTGAACCCAAGCCTAATAGAGCCATTCTTGCTCACACTACCACTGAACCCAACCCAAACCTCACCCTTAATGTTGAACCAGAAAATTTAACAAATCAAGGATATGAAGATGATAATCAAAAAAGGTTCAAGAGGTAGAGGCTAGCCTGTCTCCTATGCAGGACAACTCCTTAATTTCAAGTCTAGGTATGGATTCTAAAATTGCAACAGATGATTAGGATATTCCCATTGCTTTGAGGAAAGGAATCAAATCCTGTACTAAGCACTCCTTTGGCCATTTTGTTGCTTATAATAAATTATCACCTGCCTATCAAGCTCTTGTTGCTAAGATATTCAATGATAAAGTGCCCCCAGAATATTCATGAAGCTCTCAAGCAAGAAGAAAGGAGAAATGCCATGTATGAGAAGATGAATGCACTTGAGAAGAATAGCACGTGGGATCTAGTCGCATTACCCAAAGGGAAAAGACTATAGGGTGCAAATGGCTCTTCAACATCAAGTTCAATTCAAATGAAAGCATCAGTCATTACAAAGCAAGATTGATAGCAAAAAGATTTACGCAAACATATGGAATATATTATCACGAAATCTTCGCTTTGGTAGCCAAATTTAACTCCATCAAAGTTCTCTTGGCTCTAGATGCTAATTTAGATTGGCCCCTATTACAACTTCATGTCAAGAATATATTCCTAAAAGGGGATTTGGATATAGAAGTTTATATGACTGTTCCTCTTGGGTTTGATGCTCATAGCAATGAAAAAGTTTCCAAGCTCAAAAAATCTCTCTACGGTTTCAAACAATCTTCTAGATCATGGTTCAAGGAATTTACTATGACTATAAAGAAACAAGGTTACAAGGGCAAGCTGACCACACTATCTTCACCAAGTTCTCACCTAATGGGAAGATAGCTGTTCCAATTGTATATGTTGATGAAATCATAGTCACTGGTGACTATGCTAATGGAATTAAGGCTAAAAGGGCATCGACAAAAAAACTAGAGATAAAAGACCTTGGGTTGTTGAAATACTTTTTGGAAATGGAAGTAGCAGGATTAACAAAAGGGATTGTCATATCTTTGAGGAAATACACCCTTAATCTTTTTAAGGAAACAAGAATGTCAGGACATAGGCTGACAAATACTCCTATGAAGGCTAACTACAAGTTAAAGTTCTCTTAAAGCTCTGCATTTAACACTAAAAGGTACCAAAGACTTGTGAAAAAACTCATCTACCTTACTCAAGGCTAGACATAAATTTTCCTAGTAGTGTCATTAGCCAATTCATGAGTGAGCCCACAAAAGCTCATCTTAAGGCTACCTATAGGATCTTAAGGTACCTAAAAAATGACACCTAGAAAAGGAATGTTCTTTCAAAAGGTACCAACCATGAAGTTGAAATATTTTGTGATGCAAATTAGGTCAGTTCTAAAGACACCTAATAACTTCGAGGAACAAGAAACAGTCAATTGTTGCTAGGAACAATGTTGAGGCTAAGTATAGGGCTTTAGCCTAAGGAATTTGTGAAGGCTTATGGCTAAAGAAATTACTAGGTGAATTAAGGATCAAATATGAAGAACCCATAAAGGTTTTATGTGATAACTTGATTGCTCTTAGTATTGCGAGTATGCTATTCAACATGATAGAATTAAACATGTTGAAATTGACTGCCACTTCATCCAAGAAAAAGTGGAGTCTGGCTTCTCATTCTCTCATATACTCTTATAAAACTTCAAGTTGTTGACATTTGTACCTGAGCATTGACTTGGATTAGACTTGAGGAACTTGAAATCAAGTTGGAGATAATTAACATATACTCCCTAGCCTAAGAGGGAGTGTTAGTGATTAGCTATCCTAATTATTGGAGATTTTCTAGCTGTTAGGATTAGCTTGGATTCTTCCCTGATTAGATCTATTTATGCAGCCTGTAAACCCAGATTCTATGAGATTGCATCAATACTTTATTGCCATTTATTTTCCCTTATCCATGTCCTTTATTTCCCTTTATTTTCTTTCCTTTTGGGCCTCCTATATCTCAGGATTCTAGTGGTCTCTTTGTGGCCATGGACATGGTAACTATAAATCACTCTCCTTTGCATTCGAATAAAGGTCAAGAATTCAGATTCATTTACTCTAAATATTCTTCAAAAGCTTTTGGACACAAATTGTATATGAAAAGTCAACTGTTAAAAATAGACCATCATTCTGGCTTTCAGCAGATAAATTATTAACATGGGCTGAAACATAGGCAGAATAACTTTATTCTCATGGGATCAACAATAAAGAACTTTGTTCCTTAATTATCATTATACTGGAATTCAATAAAAACAAGACTCCAACTAAGAAAACACAAATTCTCACAAGCAAGAAGCTAGGTGATGACAAGAAGCAACAAAACAAAGGAAATCCTCCAACCCAACTAGTGCATTATGCATACATGATAACAGAGATGATGACGCTTACCCTTCAGCCTTAATGATATGTTTCAGTCTCTCAGTGATATGGATAGCATCAAGAGGGGCAAATCGAAACCGAGTGCATCTTGATTGGAGTGCTGGAATAATCTTGTTTACATGGTTACAGATAAGCGCAAACCTAGTATTTTTTGTATATTTCTCAATCACTGTACCAGAAGATGATGAAGAGTATTATAACACAACAAAATGGTTTAAAGCCCTGCTATAGAGACAATAGTCAGCATATACCTCTGCGCAATGCAAATTGTGCATCCTTTGTCATTGCATCTGCCTCATCTAACAAGACCAACTTTACAGAGGACTTGACTCTGTAAAACAAAGACCTTTTGTTCATCAGCTAAGGCCAAAACTGGCAGTTTCAGTATACCTCCAGAGCAACCAACACCCCCCGCCCCCAAAAAAAAAAAGTAAAAATTGAGACTCTAGTTCCATGCCTTGACATGTAGTTTCACAATCAAATGCACAGAACAGAACACAGAAAAACAACAACTCATGCCTTAAACACTCAAGTGACATAAACCCAGAAAACAAAAAAGAGACAAATTCTTTTTATCACCTTTAATGGTTTAAGTGTTCATCCTGTATAAAGGAAGATACTGTTTACAATATAACTACTATAGCTCCCAGTTAGGAAATTATATTAACAAATTAATGCTTTCCCATTAAATTATTAGAAGCTTAACAGAATACTATCATGTAGTTTCACAATAACTCATGCCTTGACATGTAGTTTCACAATCAAATGCACAGAACAGAACACAAAAGAAACAACTCATGCCTTAAACAATTGGAAACATCATGACTGAAAATTGATATTTAAAAAAACAAAACAAAACAAAAATTAAAACTAAAGAAAACAATGACAAATACTTTTTATCACCTATAATGGTTTAAGTGTTCATGTCTGTATAAGGGATACAATATATATTAAAAAAATAATGCTTTCCCATTAAATTATCAAAATCTTAGCAGAATAATATCTAGTAGAACAGAAACTAAAACCAAAGAATATCAGATAAAAGGGGAGGGGGGAAATTCAACACCAAATTTGCAATTGCTGGAGTTATAAATTTCCACGGCAAAGACACAAGAACCAGACAAAATTTATATGAAACCAATGTAGAACCTCTGAATTGACCAGCATAACTGATTAGAAGCTCACAAATCAGTGCAAGTACCTGAAAATACAGAAATACTAGATACAGGGAGAACATTACTTATAGCGTGTTTGGTTTTGTGGTGGGAAAGGTAAAAATCCCGTTTGCCCAACCATGGTACAAAGAAACAACAATTCATTGCTTTGTCTGAAACGTGATTTGGGAAACGCCACTGTCCATCCAAACACGCACTTAATCATAAGATACATTAACATACATATACAACATAAAATGTTCTGTAGTACCATGGAAGCAGATTATATGTATTCACACTCTGGCTCAGGGCAATTACCACATTATATAACAAAAAAACTGAGCAATATCATGTCATATGCCAGTTCAAAATAAAAAATAAAAATAAAAAACTGATATAATATAAACTACAAGGAACTAACTTTCTACTGCAGCCACAAAATAGTAAATCAAAACCATACAGAACAAAATTTAAGTAAGAAAAGCAGAAAGCAAATGATGAAAACAACCCAAATGAGAAGCTCTGAGTGCTAGCAAAATCTTGGATCTGTTGGCGAACGATATCAATTCCCCTATCATCTGATGCATTGAGCTCCAAAATCATATTTTGGTATTGTGCTCCATATAGTTTGCGGGCTACAGCAAGAATAGTTGATGTTTTGCCCGTGCCAGGAGGACCGTATAATAGAAGATGGGGTAATCTGTTCTCAGAGGTCAGCCTATCAACTATTCAACAATGAACAAATAATGAATAACAAACAAAGAGGATGCAACTAATTACTGATAAAGTTCATTATGAGAGTTAGAATCTGATGATAGATATGGACCCAAGAACCAGAAAAATGTAATATTAGTATATTACTAAGTCCTCTTTTTTCTTTTTTCCCTTACTCTGTACCAAAACAAAGGATAAAACACAAAGCAAAATAAAACTTCCAGAGTAATACTGTCTTTGACAAAGGATTTAATGCAGAATTACTATTATGAAAATTCTACAGGTAAAACAATACACACGATTAGGTAATTATGCTCTAGTTCCTTCCTCCCTTCCCTTGTGGTCGCAACCCAAGATATCCAACCAAAAATGCCAGTAAAGGTCTATATTTGTGTTTCGTCGTGATAATTACACCACATAAATAAAACCTAGAAGCAAAACAGCTGGGACAATTTTTCTAATACTAGAAAAAGTAATCCCATAATCATAAAAAATCTCAAATTGATCTGGTTGAGGAAGAAATTTTCTTCGTAATTGTTTCGGGAAGCAAACAGAAAAAGACGAGAAAATTTATGATTACTATCATAAACCCTAGAGATGAAAGGGGAACAGGAAGGGAAGCGTTGAGTCTTACTGGTATCGACAATGTCGCGATGTGCGGTGACGTCGTCGAGGGACTTAGGGCGGTACTTTTCAACCCACGGAGTGTCCTTGCCATCTGGTGGATTGCCGACAACGACCACGCTTTTGCCTTTGTCGGGTCTGGCAGAGAAGTTGTTACTATCGTCGTCAATGACCATTGGAGAGGTTGTCTCCGCCATAGTTAGAGTGCTACGCTTTGCTCTTTCTTTGTACCTGAGAAAGTTGAAGATAGTCTTAAGCACTAACCAGGAACTGGAGTGAAATTTACAGCGACGCTCCTCACGGTTGTTGGCGCCAAATAGCGATTCCAAAACTGGCGCGCATCCGGTGCGGTTCACGACATTACGGTTCATAAGGTTACTTTAAATAGGGAATAAAAAATAAAAGCAAAATAATGACAAATTTTATATATAATGATAAATTATATATATATATAAGCATTTTTCTTCAATTTCATCAAACTTAACTTATTTATGCAAATATGTTTTTGGCTCTTTGATCTGAAATTAGTTTAAGAAATTAAATAGTAAAGCATAATAAATATAAATTATGATTAAAAAAATTTAATTATACGTGATACAATGAAAAATCATTTAATTGTTCATTACTTTTTTTGGGGGAAATATAAGCATATTTTATGGATTTATTTTATTTAAAAAAACTAATTAAAAATTATTGCAATCAGTATAATATAATTGTTTACCCTGAGGCAACATGAGTTAAAGGATTTTGGATCTTTAACATTTAATTTTTTTTTTTTGTATTTAGTTTAAAATTTAATTAAACAAAGATAAAAGTGGTTTTTTAACCTAAAGAGTGGTTTTGAAGTTAGTGAAATGTTAATTTACAGAACCTCCCTGCTCTCCTTGTTGATGGACAAGGTGTGGTCTTTCCACACTTAAGTAGTAATTAATTTTGTCGTTTGTTTTGAGCTTTCGTCCCGTTGTTTATACAAAAAAGAAGAAAAAAAAAGTTAAATGTTGTTCTCGTCCTATAATTTTGAGGGCGTAACCGAGGAGAAACATAATCCAACTCCGCTTTCTCCTCAATTAGAATAATTCGGATAGGGTATCTTTGTAGTTACTAGTGAGACTCTAGAGGATGTGAATAAGTTTTTAACTTAAAATGCGTCTTTTTTATAAAAATAAAAATTTTAGTTATGAAGATAAAAATTTTAGGTGTAAGAATTTTAATTGTAAAAATAACAATTTTAAATATAAAAAAAATTACATTCTCAAAATTTTAATTGTAAGGATAAAATGTTTAGTATGTTAAGTCTTTAAAATATTTTCCAAATAAATATGTTATTCTCATAATTAAAAATTTGTTATAGTTAGAAATTTTTTTCGCAAGTAAAATTTATATCCCTAAAAGAAACACATATCAGAGCTAAAAGTTTTGAGTAAGGTCTGTGTCCCAATAATTCTACTTTCCACTTTTTTTTTCTTACTTTAAATGTATTAAAAAAAATTCTCAGCGAACCCACATATTTGACATAAACAACTTTCATGTACACTAAAAAAAAGGAAAAGAAAAAGAAAACCTTCATGATCCACAGTCTTGTCCCATAATGTTGCATTTTAGATCCCACTTGAATAAGATTTACTTTAATATTCAAAATATGTTAGTATTTAATTCTTAAGCGTAATTTATTGTTAACTAATTTTGAATACTTTTCAAGTAGTCATATGTACAAGTACTCATTTTTCACATCGTGTGTCATGAGTTAGTTAACTATTATATGAATTTGAACATTTTCATTAAATTATTATTAATTAAATAATATATATGTAATGTATTGAGAAAAAATAAATATTTTTAGACCACAAATTAATAATTAAAATTAATACAAAAATTATAATAAATGTCTTTAAATTTTTGTATTAATAATTTGTATACCAATCTCATTTATTAATTTATAATCAAAGAATAATTATTTTTTATTTCACCCCTCGTCTATCACTTGGATACCCCGTATATATATATATATATATATATATATATATGCAAAGGATAGATCCACCTGAGATTATTTAATTCGGGGCTAACAAAGTAGACGATAGATCCATATTAGGGTTAACGTCCCGTTTGGTATGGAAAAGAAAAATTTTTTGGTAATATTTATTTTATTTTTGTAACTAATATTTAATTATTAAAAGTAAAAATATTAAATTTATTTTTTATCGATAAAATTATATTTTTAACCCTCACAGTTAGTTGGGTTACAAAAATTAGAATAGAATGCAGCAAATGGCGTGATTGTGTGGCGACAACCATTTCATTTTTAATTGTGGATTCCTCTGTTTATGAAAGACAAACGGTGACATTGATTAACAGATTTGTTTAGCCAGTTATGGGCAGCGCCTCGCATGCCCCAAAAAACCACCAACGGTGACACTCCGTAAAGAAACAAAATCACTGTTGATAGACCCCGCACTGATTCTGAATTCTGACATTTTGCGCCCAAAAAATTAAAATTTCAAACAAAAAAGAAACCTTTTTTTAATTTCAAAAGACCAATGCTGACCAAATTAAAATTAGCTTTCTTTTGGAGGGAGCTGCAGGAGGTGTTGTTGTGGCTGGAGCATTCTCCAAAGCCTGCATTACAATGGCCGGCATGTGACTTCTGCCTCATTCCTCTCTCTAACGGAAGCCTTCTTTCTTGGACCTCACATCTCCTTCTCCGTCAATGTCTGCCGCCGGATACAGCCGCTCCCAAAGAGCCTCTTCCACTGTCTCACCGTTCCGGTCACGGAAGTCCCCTGCCGCTCCGTCGTCAGTCGCAAAATCTTCCGGAAGACCCACTACTCCCTCTCCGACCACTTCGTCGAGGCCTTCGCCGAAATTGTCTGTCTCTCCTGTGACTCCCACCAGCCCAAGTCCGTCAACCCTTGACCGGCCCGACGTCAGCAAGGCAAAGGAGAATGTCACTGTCACCGTCAGGTTTCGACCCCTCAGGTGCTGTACACTGTTGTTTTCTTGGTCTGTGTCACTTGAATTCAAGAGGCGGGTAGTATTTATTACTTGAGGTTTTTGCTGTTTGCCTGTTTTCTCATTCCCTATCTGGGTTTGGGCAGTGTTAGAGAAATTAATAAAGGAGACGAGATAGCGTGGTATGCAGACGGGGATCATATAGTGAGAAATGAGCACAATCCTTCCGTTGCATATGGGTTTGGTTAGTATTAGTCTTTTACTTTATGGCCTTCTGATAGTAACATATTCACCTTTCAATGACGTAAAATAAAATGGTTGATTCTTTACATTTTAATCTGTTCCAAATGAATTGTACATGCACCCGCGGCCTGCGGGATGAGCGGAGTGGGGATTTGGGTCGACTGTTCCTGATGACAACTTTCCAATGTACCAAACGAACATAACATCTATTCTGCCCAACCCCCCCCCCCCCCCCCTCTTCAACAAAAAAAACTTTTTTTTTTCTTGGTTTTGTTTGACATAAGCGGACTAAACGCAGGAGACTTCTTGTAGTCTGCAGCGTACATCACTTCCTAAGGGAATAGCTTAAGAAAATATTACTGGTTTGACTTCTACTTCCTTTTTTTTAATTTGTCACAATAATATTTTGTGTGCCAGATAAGGTATTTGGGCCTGCAACAACTACTCGGCACGTTTATGATGTGGCTGCTCAGCATGTTGTCAGCGGTGCCATGGAAGGAATTAATGGTAATATTTTTTTCTATAAATTCTACTTATGTACATTCAATGTCTTATTTGTATAAGGTAGGAATTAACGGAGCCAGAACCTGTAGTATGCAAGTGGAATATATGGCCCCCAGCAATTTTTTCTTTGACCTTATTGGTGATTTCTTCATGAGTTCCATTTCTCTTTTACCTCATGTTCACGGCAGTCAAGTGATTTTCAGAGCAATTTAGAATATTAATAATTCCAAATACTAATGCCAGATGGAGCTGAGTATGTAATCGAACTTAATAACACTCATAGTGCTTCACTTGCACAAGAAGACTGAATGAAGCACAATAGAGATATATAATAATAGTAGTAGTTATTTTCAGGCATTTATTGATGCTTAAAACAGTGAACTCATAGACAAACAACCTAATTTGAGTTGGTTGGATTACCAGTTTTCCAGTTGCTGAATCATGCCTAACTGCAATATTAAGTTTACCAAATTAACATGTAGTATATGGTAAAATAAGGAGATTATTATGCCTTAATTGTTCCTGTTACTGAATTATACTTCTCTATTCTTTTTGCGTACTTGTAAGAAGAGATGAAGGCACTATGATGTTTTTTGCCACTTTTTGTCATCTAAAAATAATTTTGCTTCTTTAAGCCATCAAGTACCAGGCCACCCTAATCAGACATCTGTGTGGAGATGATGGCTAACTTTCATTGAAGTTTGGCATGGGGTCTTATAAATTTTTATGGGGTTTGAGGTTGGATTTAATTGGTATATGCTTGCAATTCATACTTGAGGAGTTTGAGTTTATTTCTTTAGTTCTTATCCAAACATGCATCCTACTTGGCAATAGCTAAGGCTCCGTTTGATCCACAACATTGAACGTAATCTTTTTACATAACTTGTGTAATGTTTATTATACTCTTATATTTATTATTTTATCTATCAAATCACCTTTTTAAAAGTAGGAATAAAATAGTCATTTCTTATTTCACCTACTCATATTTTACATTCCTTTTACCGTTACATCCTCCAATCAAATAGAGCATAAGAGTTGCTTTGTTTATTTGCAGGTACTGTATTTGCATATGGTGTTACCAGCAGTGGAAAGACACATACCATGCATGTAAGTTAGTCTAATTTTCCCTGTTGAAGTGGCATCATGCCTACTTGCATTGTTTAATTTCTAAGGTTTGCAACTCAATAGTGCATTTGATAGCCCATCCTGGACTTGATCCCTGCCCTTTGACACTGTTGTAAGATGAACCTGTAGGATGGGACGTATCACTGTTTTCACCCGTTATTAGTAAGCAATAGGAGCAGGCTTGATGTGTAATTGATAAATCCTTGTTACTTGCACTCTGCATAATATTTTTGTTTCCTAAATCCTCTGAATTTTTTTTTCCCTTTTTGTAGAAGCTTACATTGCTTACTATCTTATAATGGTCCTCCTAAAATGGGTCAAAGTCAAACCATGGCTGACTTAGCTAGGAAAGCTGTGATTTACTGTAGTTGGAGAGAGAGAAACAATATAGTCTATGGAGAAGCAAGAAGTACTGAGAAACTTATGTATAAGATAAGTGCAGAATCTGCAGATGCAAATGTAAAGTGATGACTTCCAACTTCTTTACATTGTATTGCTGTCAATAAGCATCTACGTAGAAGGTGGCTTATTGATGAAGATATCCCTACTAATCTGTAGCATTAGGATAGTTATGTCATCAACTTCTGATCAGATATAGAAACTGTTGTTTCTTCATTGAATATCCCTGTTGAGTTTATTCTTTTTCCTGTGTAATTGCTTGATTGCTAATTTTGGTGTAGTTTTCTGCTTGTACTACGGACTTTTAATTTGATTAACAAAATTCCATTCATGAAAAAATTAGTGTTACATATTTTTTTTCCCAGGGGGAGCAGAAGTCACCTGGGATTATCCCACTTGCAGTGAAGGATGTCTTTAGTATTATACAAGAGGTAAAGAGTTAATTTTTTCTGAGTTACCTATAAAACCCTATTGTTTCAGTGACAAATCTTGTTTGTCAATTTCAGACACCAGGACGAGAATTCCTACTTCGTGTATCTTATCTTGAGATTTATAATGAGGTCAGCATCATGTAATGTGTTATATTAACTTTTCTCATCTTTGTGAATCTTCTATTGAATATATATATATAGCAGTTCAAATGAAGCCTATGCGCATTTGTCTATTATCCTTGTCAGTATTTATTTATATCTTAAAGGGTATCACTTCTCATTGTTATCTGCTCTTGTTTTAGGTCATCAATGATTTGCTGGATCCTACTGGGCAGAACCTAAGAATAAGAGAAGATGCTCAGGTGTTTATATTAATATAGGAAAGACAAAAGTTAATCATTGTTCATTTTCTACTCTTCATGACGAAAGCAGCTTAGCTGTCATAGGAGTTTTTTATATTTCTTTTCTTTTAAATAAGCACACTCTGATATCTCCTTGTTTTGTTTTCATTTGCATTTGTCACATACATATGTCAATTAGTTGATCTTATAATGAGGATGCAAGGTAAATAATGTTGACAGGGAACTTATGTTGAAGGAATCAAAGAGGAAGTTGTGCTATCTCCTGCTCATGCCCTTTCCTTGATTGCTACAGGGGAAGGTATACAAACCTTTTAAATTTTTGTGTTCCTTTGGCTGTCATTTTGTGGTTTCTTTGTAAGTTATGAGTCTAAATTTTTCCTTGAACATGCTTTCCTTGATGCTTCTTCCATGCTTAAGTAGAACTTTAATTGAAGCATGGCAATCTTTTCCTCTCCAGGTTCATGCCTTCTGGAGATTTTATGATCTTCTAGTGGTTGATTATTGTTTTAATTTTGAGTCTGACATTGTTAGTTTGATGCTTGTTCCTGTTAATTTATAAATTTTAATGTCTTCTTTCTGAATAATCCAGAGCATAGACATGTGGGTTCTAATAATTTCAATCTGGTTAGCAGTCGAAGCCACACTATATTCACATTGGTATGCCAGTCTTACCTAGTGATATTCATATGCTTGAAATTTGAATTATGTTTATTGGCCTGTAAAGTGAGAAAATTCAATTTTTGAACTTTTAAACGTGCTGTCAACATTTGGATGTTTGCTAATAATAAATTTCCATCTAGCTGAATTATTTCAATTTTCAATGAATTAAATTTGACATGGTAGGTGCACTCTTAAGCTTTTTGTGGCATCATAACCATGGTGTTTCATGAATTATTTCAGTTCCATCTGTGGATCTACCATGTCAAATCAATTCATTTTGAATCTAATCATTCTGATCAAGCATAACTTTTTAAAATGGCATCTTATTGTTGTTTTGATTTCTTTATTTGGTTTATCTGCTTTACTGAGCATATTGTTTCTGTCAGACTATTGAAAGCAGTTCACATGGGGAAAATATAGGGGAAGAAGATGTGACATTGTCCCATTTGGTAACACTCTTCCATAAAACAAGGATTCTTAGCTTGATACAGTACCGCTTCAATAGATGCCCCTAATTATCTGTTTTTCTTACCAGTTTTAGGCTCTTAATTGAATTCTCCCCTCCTCCCCCCTTCTTTCCAGCACTTAATTGATCTTGCAGGGTCTGAAAGCTCTAAAACCGAAACAACTGGTTTGCGGAGGAAAGAGGGTTCATATATTAATAAAAGCTTACTTACTCTTGGAACGGTAATATTTATCTACTATTTTGTTTGTCTTTTGTATTTCTGTTCTCTTTTCACCATAATTCAATCCTAGCTTTACACTTGTCAGTCTGACTCTTTGTTTTTATATGGTACATAGGATTGCAGGTAATTTCAACTGATAGTTATGAACATTGTGTTTTGTGCTTAGTCACCTATTAATGTGTAACATGATTAAATTTGATTATTCTTTAGTAGCAGTAGCGTTTGGAATAATTGGTTCTTGAGTTTTATATTTGACTTTCTTCAACAATCCTTAAATAGCCTTTGAACATACTTATATTTGGCCCCTGTGCATTATTGGTGGGGTTTACAAGTCCCTGTGTCTGATGGTCTTGTGGACAGTGGAGTGCATCTTATTGAGCAGACTGATAGGAGGATATTAAATGAATGCTTTTGGTTGAATTTCTTTCGCATTATGCCATGTTAGAATGTAATTTGCACTGCATTTGTGAAGCAGTTTAGTTGATGTGCTAATGTTTCTTATTCTCATGGTTTCTAACAATTCCATTCACAAGTCATGTTCAGCGAAGTAAATAAAATCTCTTCCTGGTCATTTGTATTTCTGTATTGCAGGTTATTTCTAAATTAACAGATGGGAAGGCAACTCATATTCCATATCGAGATTCAAAACTCACTCGTTTATTGCAATCATCCCTCAGTGGCCATGGACAGATTTCTGTTAGTACAATGTGATGCTTTTTAAGTTGTTTTTTATTAAGCAATTTCTTTTTGAATATTTGGCTAGTTATATACTTTTTTGTAGAGAGTTGTGTGGTTAACTAATGCTTGAAATGACCTACTATGCTTTGGTTGTTGAAGCTCATCTGCACTGTTACCCCTGCCTCCAGCAGTAGTGAAGAGACACACAACACATTGAAATTTGCATCCCGAAGTAAGCATGTTGAAATCAAGGCTTCTCAAAACAAGGTGACATCATGTGATATGTCAGTAATAGGATATTCTCTAGCAACTGTGACTTCATTCTGTTAACTTCTATCTGATTTTCTTACCTTAGATTATGGATGAGAAGTCTCTGATAAAAAAGTATCAGAGGGAAATTCATGATTTAAAGGAGGAGCTTCAGCAGTTGAAGCGTGGTATAATGGAGAATCCCAATATTGCTGTATCTTCACAAGAAGATCTGGTTAATTTAAAGCTTCAGGTTTGTACTGTGGCATATGTCATTAAATGTCTAAGAAGAGACTTTTTGTCACATGGTGGCAACTTAATAATATGCCAGAAGCCCAGAATAATATGTTATGTCTTGATTTCTATCCCACTGGGGACGTGGTGTTTCCTTTTCTCATTGCACATTAAAACTGTATGTTTGATTGGTGTATTGTTGCTTCACTTCCCACTAATGAAACCTCACATCATGATGTAAAGCTGGAAGCTGGCCAGTCCAAATTGCAGTCAAGATTGGAAGAGGAGGAACAAGCTAAAGCAGCTTTGATGGGAAGAATTCAGCGACTGACCAAACTAATATTGGTTTCTACAAAGACTGCTATGTCTTCAAGCATTCCTGAAAGGCCTAGCCATAGGCGTAGGCATTCCTTTGGGGAAGATGAGGTGCGTTTAAGCATGTCACTTCATTTGGTGATGCAGTCAGCTATAGGCTTCGTACTAGATGGTCTGATATTGTTCAAGTGATGTGTTGCAATATGAATTCAGTTACTTGGAATGAAAAGTAATAAAGTCAATTACTCATTCTTGTGATCACAGCTAGCATATCTGCCAGATAAAAAACGCGATCATTTGATTGATGATGACACTGGAAGCCATGCTTCAGAGGCTTCAGTGGAAGGAAAGGATGATGTTAACTTAGATGAGTTGATGAAGGATTATAAAAGCAACAAAAGACGAGGAATGCTTGGTTGGTTCAAGCTGAGAGTAAGTTATTTTTCTATTCATTTGAATGTAGAAATTGTATGATTTATCATGTTAGGAATTAACAACAAGCATTATAGTTACAATTTAAATTAATTTAAAATTTTCATTTCATTAATCATCATTGATCACTGTATTTAAAATATGGATGCTGAGAATTTCTGCCAATCTGAGATTTGCGGGGGACTGGGATTCATAATTAAATTGTATGGTAAAAGAGAACAGATTTATCGATTATAATTTGGATTTTTTTTTTAAACTAATGACAACACTTGATTCTCATAAGCTCAATCTTAAAAGATAAAACACACTTCAGGTCTGAAAGCAAGACTTAATAATCCTAATTAGACTAGGATTTCTTACTTCATTTTAAGTGTTGAATAAGGCAAGGTAGCAGCAAGGGTTTGTTATGTGTTCTGAGGTGGGTGTTTCATACTCTTTAATTTGTGGATGATAGTATTTTTCTTCGCTCTCTTCTCCTGTTGATTGGAAGAAGTTTTTTAATGTCATCATCTAATTGTAGGGTTTTAGGAGTTAAATTTAAGGATTAGTATACTAGTGATTGACTTGGCTATGATAACTATAAATCATATGTCCTTGGCCACTTTACTAGCTTGGCTATATAAGATTTTCAGTGGCAAGGCTTCTGTCTTTCAAGCCATAGAACTAATGCAATAAATTTATTAAATATAGGATCCTTTTAGGTGTCCTTAACATTCAATAGAAAAGGCCTAATAAGTTCCTCTACGAAGTTATTAATGATTATCCTTTCTTATAAGTTATTCTCATCTTAAGGTTAAGGCTCTGATTGAACAATAACAAGTATTCTGTATAGTGCTCTCTATATTTTGTGAGGCCAAAGTAGCAACTTATTATAGTGATCTGGCCAACTAATAGTATATGCCTTCTTTGCAGAAACCTGATCTGGTAGGAATATCAACAAATGTTGATAGCGAGAGCTCTACAAATGGGTCTCCTGCATCCTCTTCAAAACAAACGCCAAATAGAGTTATGCTTTATGACATGAAAGACTCGCGCAGGAATTCAATCAGCACAAAGGATAATGCTTCAGCTCTTAATTCCTTTCCTTTAAGAAATCAAGCGGGTGACTTGTTTAGTGGAACTGTTGGAGGTCGTCAACTTCCTCCGGTGAGATCTCAAATACCAGTGAAAAACGTAACAGGAAAGATGTATATATTTTTTCCAAAATGGATTAATCTTACGGACCAGAACCATAACTGTGCTGAATGACTATTTTGCAGACTGGGAACACAATAACTGATCAAATGGATCTTCTTCGTGAACAAGTAAAAATGCTAGCTGGGGAGGTGGCACTATGTACCAGTTCTCTAAAACGATTGTCTGAACAAGCTGCTAACAAGCCCGAAGATTTACAACTACAAGTGAGCTACTACTTAAGACAGTCAAATGAGGACTGGAACATAATTTTCTTTTATTGTCAAATTTGAGGTTGCTATTCTGGTGATGATGGCAGGAGCACATGCAGAAGTTGGAGGATGAAATTAGCCAAAAGAAGGACCAAATCCGTATTCTAGAGCAACGTATGCTAGGACCACTTCGGATGACTCCACATGCACCCAATAACAGTGAAATCTCCGAGGTAAGTACGAGACTAGAATTTATCAGGAACTACGACCCAACATCAGTTAGACTAAACTCAGACCCAATTGAAAATGCAACTATATTCTGTGAAAACGCCTCTGAGAACTCTATCCTTGTCGTTTGCAATACCTAGCTGTTATTTGTTGTCACATGCAGCGTGAAAGAAAAAGTTTAATATCACCAAAAATAACTAGAAGCATAATATTTATTTTTTAAACTAAAGTATGCTTCATATTATTGTATATATATTATGGTGAACAAAAACAAAGAGAATTGTTGTCTAAAATAGTGCAGTGCAATCCACAGAATACAGTAAATTTATTCCAAGGACAGAAATGAAGGAAACAAAGACAAATAACACGACCAAATCATATTCTGTTTCCTCTGACTCGTCCTTTACTTTTTGACATCTCTTGCTCTAGAGTTTAAAGCCCTTGACATGCTTCATACATTTTTGTGAAACTTTTTAGTGTTATTTTATTTAAGTATAAACTGATGCATTGTGGCCGCATAAGAGTACTAAAAGTCATCATAAAATTGAAGGGAAGAAAATATTTGGGACAGGGTAGTAATACTGGTAGAAATTTTTGTAGCTTTTTATTATTTAAATTTTTTTAGGTCTAACAAGCTTATATATGATAGTTTAGATTTAATGTATTGGAATACTTATCTAAGTTGGTTACTCCCTAATGTAGGCTCTGGCCAAGCTTACCACTGAGCTCAATGAAAAAATCTTCGAGGTTGAGGTTGGTTTTTCTATCTTCTTCATACATTTGTTATGGTTTTTTTAATGGCAATTAGCAATCAGAAAATGCTACGAGCATCATACTGAGGTGTTCTCTCTTGTTGATCGAGTATTCAAGATCAAGTCAGCAGACAATAGGATACTTCAAGAGCAACTGCAGTCTAAGGTATATCACACAACTGTACGATCTTCTTGTATGGGGACTAGCAATTTCTAATTATTTTCCTAATTTTCCACAGAATTCAGAAAATGTTGAGATGCAAGAGACAATTCTTATGCTAAGGCAACAGCTAGATTTATTGATGGATAAAACCTCAAATAATTCTCAACAATTGGCCAAAAGTGTGACTGACCCATGCAACTTGTGTTCTAAAGAGATATTGGAAGAGACTCATAAAACATCAAGCGTTACAAACTCAAGTATCCAGGAGGACTCCAAGCAGGGCGGTAGTAATTCCATTTATAATTCTCAAATTTTTATGCAGGTTTTTCTCTCTCTTTCTCTTGTATTTTTTTTTTTAAGCATTTCTGCAGAAGATTTTTAACAAACTGAAATTATCTTTAGCATTAGAGGTAAATATGAAAACACATTGTCTGGTATCTTCGGTGTGTTTGTGTGCTTCTGTAGAAGTGGTTTTTCTTTTAATCTTTTTTGCTATTAAATTGAGTAGGCAGCTGAAATAGAAAATTTGAGGCAAGAGAAGGTGAGACTGGCTGAAGAGAAAGATGGTCTTGAGATTCACAGCCGCAAACTTGCACAGGAAGCTTCATATGCAAAAGAGTTGGCAGCAGCTGCAGCTGTTGAACTCCGAAACCTGGCTGAAGAAGTAACCAAACTTTCTTATGAAAATGCAGAGCTGACTGGTGATCTGGAAGCTGCAAAAGTGGCTTGTTGCAAATCTAATTGTTGTCACAGATCTGCTTCATATGAGCACAAGCAAAGTATTAATAATTCTGTCCAACAAGATGGTCAATCCAGAAAGCTAGGGAATGATGTTCTAGTTGAGAAGTTGCAGAAGGACCTTAAAGCTAGATTCCAAAGAGAAGCTGCGTTAGAAGCTGCTCTATCGGCAAAAGATCAAATAGAAACTGACCTAAGAAGAAGGCTTGACGAAACAAAACACCATGAACAAGATTTGGAAAATGAGCTTGCAAGTATGCGGGTGCTGGTTGCAAAGATGCGAAAGTCTGTTGTTAATATTGACGACAAGTCAACAGCCCATAAGCCTAATGATGTACAAACCAGGGTTAGAAATGGACTCCGCCCAGCTAATGGCTACACTTACAGAAAAACATATAAAGAATATGAAACTTTCGCAAACATGGAAGAGATGATCGCATTAGAAGAACTGAAGGCTAGTTATCAAAAAGAGAGAAGAAGATGCAAAGAACTAGAAAGTGTTATTTCTAGATTGAAGGTATCTCATTCTTGAATCATGTCACGTTTCATCTATATGCCATGATAATATTAAGTAGTAACTTAATGTTCATAATCTGCATAAACTAAATGTCTCGTAATGCTACTAATTGCTGAGAGAAAATAAGTTTAGGTGACAAGTTTGTAGAATAGAATGACTTTAGAGAGACATAAGCTTCTAGTATATTCATTCTCAGTGAGCTTGAATCTGATTCCAATTAGTTAGTATTCTGTTTGGATAAGATTTCCTGACCAGAGTCATCAGAAGCCTTGATTAGCTAGACTCACTGATTACAATTCTCATTAATTAACTGGTCTTCTTGACATTTAAGTTATGAACCATGTATTATACGCTTTGGGTTTTTTGTTAGCTTGATCCCTCAATCCTCGCCGTCCTGGAATATTCTATTTGCATGCCTAGTAGATTGTGCTTTTTGGAGACCGACAATTATAGTTGGCACAAAAGGCTTATGTTAGTTGATGATCGTGTATTTCACCCGACATAAGCCAAGACTTGCTTAGTATTCTCTGGTACATGAAGAGAAAAAATGTACAAATGACATCACTTTTAATAACGTGATAGGGTGAAGATGTCGGTGGTCTGGACGTTATGGCCCTTGAAGAACTTCAAAACCTTCATATTGAGGCAATAACAAAGATTTGCCAAGCAAAGGTGATATCTCTCCCTTGCTTAGTCCTATTGATTCCCTATTTGTTTTGCTTTTTCCCTTTAAGATTTCGTATCTTTTCATTGTCACTCTTTATATCCTATAAAAGTAACATTTAAATGGTTGCTGCTGCTTGTTCTTAGTTTGAAATAAACACTCGCTTACCCTGTAACCCTAGAAATCATATTTCACAAGAAAATGTCCAAAGGGTCAACTTGATTTGCCTCCTTTGTGTCAAGCCATTTTTTGTTTCAAAACACATAACTAAATCCGAAAACTGATTTACATTTTTCTTATAGATGAATATAATCTTGATATTCTGAATTTTCACGGTTTATATCAGAAGTTAAATCCATAAAATGAACTAATCTCATTCATCAGTTTGAGCAATTTTCAGAAGAGAAAAAGTTGTGCTCTCTATGTTTCTGGTTCAACAGGCAATAAATTTTGAATACCAAGTTTTTGTCAATCTCTTCTGCCTAACATTGCAATCCCTTGTGACTAAGCTACCATGACTAATAAAGATCATTTTACAACTGCAGTACGCAAATCAGGACTTATAGAATGTTGCTATTGGCTACTGTGAGTATACCATATACATAAGTACTCCAGGGATTATGTTCCTAATTTAACGATGTTTAAACTCATTTATTATACACGATATGCAGGTACAGTATACTTTGTAATTCATACCGATAAGTGACAATCAATCACCTTTTGGCTGGTATAAGGACGCTACAGTGAAGGTGCATCTTCTAGCTTAATGCTCGACTAACTCTGCCGATGGGATTTGAGGGCTCTACATCAATTGTTCTCCACCAAGCATTACTATTATGCATGTGTTGGGTGTTCCCGCTTACAAATTCATATATAGTAGCGTATGAAGCACAAAGTATTCTAGCAAGGCTGACCAAAAGTGAACCTCAGTATATGTAATACGTCGTACCGTCGACATGGAGTTACATATGCAATCCAATGTTTGAACTCATCAGCAATCTATCATATCGTTAGTTTGCAGGGCACCGATCAGATAAAATACCGAAATTGGCTGCGTAAGGCAGTGAAAAAACTTCATCAAAATCACGATCCACGCTGTTAATGAACAGGGGGAAAAAAATACCCTTGTGAGAAAGCCGTATGGGCAATTAATCACAGTAAAAGATATCACAAAGAGATTGGTTTATTACTTGGGAAGCCTATCACAATTGGCAGTAACCCATCCGATCTGCTGTTTCTCATTGTCGTAGATCACCATTTTATCTTGTAAAGAGATGTCTGTTGTGAGCAGAGAGAATAAATATCAATCAAATAAACAACAAAGCATGGTAAAGTATAACATGATTTCTTATATTGGCATGTCTTCGTCGTACCTCCAATTATGTTAAGATCTTCCAGTCCTACTTCATCGCCATTTAGGATTCCGAAGCAGACATTGCCATGTTTCTGTGATGAGACATGTTAGAAATATGGTTTCATTTGTTCCCTTGTTGCTATGGGAGGAACAGAAGGATTTGTGTGTTAAAAGGTGCTCACCGTGACAATTAAATAAGCTTCTAGCGGTAGTTGCAGCTGCACGTTTTTCGTTTTCGTGAAGCTCAGTGTCAAAGGCTTAAAATAGTTGTTAACATCACGTAAAGATTTGAAAGGCTTCGCACCCTTCCAGCAAATTGGAAGAGATGGATCTTCAGTTGCTCTTGTCAGCTGTTTTCCCTTCAAGTCATTAATTACCTGAATTATAGATAAAGGATTACTAACTGATAGATAAATATCTTAAAGCCAAAGACACAAAAGTTGATTGATGATTATAAAACGGGGCTCTGTCATTTACATCTCACCAGATCAACAATGGCTTGATAAGCTTTGGAATTGAAGTACGTGTAGGAGCTCCCACTGTCAAAGATAACTTCAAGACCCTTGACATTAGTAGGTTTTCCATTGAAAAACAGTTCAGCTGGTCCAGAGCTGTAGCGTTTTCTGAAGCAATGATTGTGAAAGTTATCTCATACATTTGTGAAAAAACAAAATTCATGTGAGGGAAACACGAGACATTTTATGATAACTTACTCGGAGGAACTAGAAAGCATAGGTGTCCAAACAATTCCAGATGAAGGGATGAGATCATCTCCAAAAAATAAATAGCCTCCTCCTCGCCCACTTAAGCAGTGTCCCACTACATTGCGGGTGAGACCCAGAGAATGAAGCTGTGACAAAATGCTTGCCTTGCCACTCCCAAGGCCAAGAACTCCCGCTGTAGAAGGTGGAGGAGTTGTACCAGAGAATTTCTGATCATATCCACACCTAGCATGCAAAAGATAAATGCATGATCAAACAGTTAGGAAAATCTTAATATTAACATAGTGAATACACAAGTCTAATACTGCATAATTTCACCACCATAAATTATAAAATTCGAGTGCGCAAGCACTGTCAAAAGGATGGAGTGAGAAGACTCACCCAAAGGCGACTTTGGGACGTAGGACAGAGCCATTGGTAAATTGAAGGCGAATGTAGTCTCGGACAAGCACACCAAGAGATGATCCATTGTCTGCATACTCGACCTCATAGTCGCATTGCTCGTCTGGAGCGGAACATTGATAGCTTGTGGATAAGTGGAGTCGAGTACACAACTGGTCCGAACATTGTACAACGTTCTTGTTGGGTTTATAGAGTTGATCACGAGGCTGCAAACACAACAGTGGAGGAAAGAAAAATGACTGGTTAGTGTTCGCTACTAATACTTCAATACGAAGTACGAAGTGAAATAAAAAAAGGTTCACCTTAGTGCAACCTTGACATGGTGCATCACACTGTACCCAAGTGAGGTCACTGCCGGAGTCAATATCAAGGTCGTAGAGCTTGGGAGGATAGCCAATGTTAAGGGAGACTGTGTAGTACCTGCATATAGAGAAGCGAACTGATTATATTTTCTTGAATCATTATGATATTGATTTGACAATAAGATAAGTTCACTTGCAGAGAACCAACGCCTACGTAGCCATAACTTTTTGTTCCAAAGGCACCATGAAGTATAGATAAAAAGTAGCTTTAGTGGGAAATTGAGTGAGAGATGGGTCCACTTCTTGTTTAATGGGAAGGAGAAACTACCCTTAAAAAGGAGGTCCCTTAAGTAAAAGTACATTTTTGTTCCTCTTTCAGTAAAATAAATCAAAATTGAAAGGTAGGAACAGTAGGACAAAATTCGACCCAAACAAAGAGGATTCTGAAATTTCCTAAGAAACTAGAAAAGGAACTGACGTCAAAAAAACTGGCGAGAATAAAATGATTATGCTGCGAATTCAACAATCGACAATCTCCGAACATGGTAGTATGAGAGCAAAAATGGGAGAAACGAATAATCAGTTGTCAAATCAGAAATTTATTTCATAGGAGATAGATAGATGAATAATGTTTCAAAGGATTAGGAAAGCTCAGAACAGAATTTAATTTCAGAAAACAAAAACCTATTGAACAAAACCTAGAATCAGTGATAGAATATCAGCAAGTTGATATGAATTAAGGAAAAAAAAAAAAGTTTTATCATAGGATACATACCCAAGAGGATATACATTCCCTTGAACCTGGAAAACAGCTGAGGAGCCAAGGCGACTAGCAGAAGTTGGATGCGTCGACTTTTTAGAGTTACGGGGTTGATTGGCTGCGGAGAAACAGAGTGGGAAAAGAGCAGACAAGCCCAGAAAAAATAAGACTGTCAATGCGATTCCCTTGCTTTTGGCATCCATCCTAATAAAAGGAATGACCGCTCAGAATCAGAGGAGAAAAGGTGGAAGTGAATCAAAAAGTAGAAGACTTTAGATCAAAAGGGAAAAGAAAATTTGAAAAAGGGTGGAAATTATGGGCACTGAAGTGAAGGAGAGCCTACTGGCGTGCCTCGTTTATGTGGCTTTGGTTTTGCTTGTTGCAGAGTCAACGTGTTTTATAGACAAAGAACGACCACGTTTTGGACTCTGTTTGGACTGTAATTGACAAAACAAGGTTCGAGGTTTATATGGATTGCGCGGTAACTTGTAAGTCCCTCGATGATTATTTTTAAAAAAAACATACTTTGAGGATCAAAAACTTGATTTTTTACAAAACAGAATAAGCCAAATTGCGAAAGAGGTTAATCCAAAAAAAGAGTAACTATGGAAGTGGAGTTTGGAATGTCTTTTTTTTTTTTAATGAAAAGGAGTCATTTGAATAAATTTCAATTATTTAATATATTATTATGTAGAATATTTGACTATTCAAGATTTGATTGTCTAAGATGTGATTGTGTGAATGGTTAAAATTTGCTTAAAATAACTTATTTTTTTAAATTATCTCTAAATTATATGTTGATCATAATATTAGGAATAAGCATAATTTGATAAGTTTTATTAACACTTAAAATTTGAAGTAGCAACACATGAGCTTTTTTTTTTAATATGAATTTTATTGAAATTTTGTACAATAAATTTTTAAAGGAGGAAAAACTTATATACAATTCTTTAAATTCTTATTATCATATTATTTAATCAAAATATAATAAGCATATGATTTTTTAATTAAAATATGATAAGTGTATACACTTATTAGATTTTTATTAAATAATTATACACTTATCACCTAATAATAAAGATATAAAAAATTATAGTTAAATTTAATCAAAACTTTAATGCCATGTTCAATATTGTTACCACTTGTACAATAATAAATAACTTCGTAAATGATTACTCTAACAATTTGTTTAATACTAAACAAAAAATATTTAATTATAGGTGAATTTTTAATAAAATATTTAATTAAAAAATATATTTAATTAAATATAGGTGAATTTTTAATAAAATATTTAATCAAGTAACTGATCAATATTGTTAATTATATATAACTGTTTAAATAATATTAAATTTATGAAACTGGTGATAACAAATACGTGCTTAAGAGATTTGGTTAGCAAAACTTTAAAAGTTACTGGTATATGCCATGTGTCATTGCCATAACTAGAATTTTCTTGCCTCTCATCTTCTTTCTTGTGATTTATTCATTGTTTTGTTTTCATAACTTAGAGTGTACATCAATGAACCAAACCAAAGAAAGTGAATCAAATCAAAATTAATAAAAAAAAATTGAAAGAGATAGCTTTGATCGATTCACAGATAATGAACAGCTCAATTGGATTGTCAATTGAAAAAAAAAATTCCAACCAAATTAGATTGAACCAACTGTCGAATCTGCAAGGAGCTAAGTATTTAAGCCTTAAAGCACTAGATCACCTTGTTTTCTCAAAGATTCTATTGCCCACGAGGTGAACCCAAACTCTCAGTACAAACAGTCTCGTCCAACCAACGTTTAACTTGAACTAGTATTGCAGGTTTGCTATATCTATCTACTCTTATATCATAAGCCACCCACCCCTTTCCTGGCACACTGAAGTAATTAATGATCCATTGTTAATGAAACTCAAAGGGAGAATAATCTAATGAACTAAATCTAGGCCTGGTTCCTAAATCTTTGGAATGGTAATGAGTTTTGTTCAAGTTTAGTCATCCTTGGTTGTCCATATATCAATGTAGATAAGTCTCTTATTTTTTGTTTGGTATGTGTTTTTAGGATAAAAAACAAGAAGAAAAAATAATTGTGTGGTTCACATATCTTTTACATTATTTTTTTTTCTTTCAATTTTCTTTTAAGATTGAAAGGAAGACGAAAGAAGATTGGTTGGTATGACCCATTCAATGCTCCACACCATGCTAATCCCAAACTATCATGTGGTAGTGGTATTACTTAAAATTTCCAACTAGATACGTGGGAGGTTGGGCAAGATTAGTTGGTAGAACTTGGGTTTATGATCTTATTGAAGGCTCAAGATATTAAAGATGAATGTACAAACTAGCACCAAATTGATTGATTTAACTTAATCAAATTACTTATCAATAGGATTGGTTTAGTTTAGTTCTCCCCACTTCAATCAAGCTAACTAAACCAAATAATTCATTAACATAATTGATTGATTTGGCTGGTTTTATCTTTTAAAATCGATTGAATCAAAATTATGTATATCTTTGTTCACACTTTTTCATCCACTAATAAATTTTAACATAGGTTAAAAAATAGGATAAGATTATAATCAATCAATTTGATAGAAAAATTAGTGAATTACTCATGGCTCTAGTTCTTTGACTTTTAAAATTGATTAAGAAAAAAATTAGTTAAGAACTAATCAAACTAGTCAAACACTAATAAAATTGAAAAAAAAAATCAATGAGATTTGGCATTAAATTAATCAAAAGTTAATTTTTATTTTTTTGTCTGAATCAAAATTTTAGCATTGTGTAATAGAGATTTATAATATATAACGGATCCTATTCAATCCATTTCTTATAAATTTATTATCATATGCAAAATCCTTTTAATTAATTTTTATATTTTAAATATTATTTTATAATATATGTATAATTAATTTAATTCTAAAATATCATATATATACACTTTTATATATATATATATATATATATATATATATATATATATAAAGTGTGATACTTATAAATAAATATATATAACAGCTTGACTTTAGTTTGGCTACATTTAGAATCACCTCTTATGCAAATTCAATAATTTTTAAAATATTAAATTTTACCACTTACATAAAAGGGCATTTTGGTATTTGTGTCTCAATTCAAGTGTCTCAAAGGTATGATTGACATTTTATGCTCATTCTTGTTTCATCCCTTTCCATTGCCACTTTGATACATTTGAATTAGACCTCATCAGGAGCTACGTTTGTATAAAAACAAGTTAGATCCATGAGAAAATGCTTAAAAAAATAGGCGCAAGCTCAATACTGTAACAAAAATGTGGACTCGGGCCCAGCTTAATAAACTCTATTTTTTCTTAAACCAAGTTTCTAGACTTCAACATATAATTAAATACTAAAAATTTTGATTTATAAAATTTTATTATGTGTAGAAAATATTGAAGAATAACAAATTTTAAATACAGTTGACTTTAAACACAATAATACATACTTTTTATCATTTCCTCTAGATCATTATTATGAAGTATGTGTATGAGTTGGGCAACAAAATTTTGTTCTTTACTAAAATATTCTTCATCTAACTATTCATAGAAAGAAAGAGATATTTAAACTAGAATTGAACAAAATTGAATATATTCAAAGCAACCTCATCTAAAATTATTCTATTCAAATAATTAATAAACTCTTTTATTAATTCAAACAACACTTCAACCTACAAAAGTAAAAAATTTATGTTTTGATAAAGATAAATTCATTGTATACTAAATTAACAGAGCACTTAAGCTTAATAAAATAAATAAATGAAATTTAATAATATATATATATATATATATTTTATTGAGTCAAACTTAGGATTAAAAAAAACCCAAGCTTCACTTATTTTAAAAGTAGTTTTTTTTTTTTAAAACTGACTTGCCTTTTAGATTTTTTTCAAGACTTATATTTATATTTTTCAGGCCAAATCTATTGGTTGAGCAAGTTTTTTAGCTTATGATCAGGTTTAATTTAAAATTTCAGAAAAAAAAATTTTGATAACTACCTAATTATTTTTATCTCATATTTTGATATTTATCTGGCCATTTTTTCCTCTATAGCTCTCCCTTCAAGGTTGTTTCTTTATTTTCCACTTTAAGTTCTATTTTAACTTAAATTATTGTTAAGGAAATTAAAATTTAATATCAAAATTTTGAATATTAAAATTGTATTTGAAAAAAGATTTGATTTAAATGCAATTTCTTATATTTTTGCTGTCATATTCTTCAATTATAATATGATAAATATATAATTTAATTGAAGAATCATATATTTATTTGCAAAAATCATACATTTATCATGATATTCTTGAAAAACTATAAATTTTTCATTTTTAATTGAAAATTTTCATAGCAAAAATATAAGGAGTAAAATATAAGTTTTTTTTTTAAATCAGGTACTTTTTAAATGATGTTTTTTTGTGAAAAATAAATAGCATTTTGAATTATTATTGTGATCATGTGTAATATCTAAAATTTGATTTTTTTTTTAATCTTCATAATATTTACAAAAAAGGAAATGATTTTAAATTGCTGCCAAAAGAACCTGTGATAATTTTTAAATTATCATTTAAAAAATTTAAATTATATCTAAAAAAGTGGGCAACTTCTATATTTTGAATCTTTTTATAAATTATATGAAACTTTTAAATTAAGTTGTTTAAAAATTGAATTATATTTTATTAAAAAAGGTGCAGATTTTAAATTTTTCATTTTTAACAGAAAAATGTTTGACCTTTTCAATTGCTTATTTTAGAAATAGAAACAAATTGATAGATTTCATATTTTAAATATTTTGTAAACATTTGATTAATAATGGTTAAATTCAGAGATAGCAAAAATTCCTCAAATTTAAAGATTTCTGCATGGACTATCCATTTAGGAACCCGCATTTGAAGTTTTGTTTTGTTCGTGGAAATGGAGATGAGAGATAAAATCTCCTTGACGGTAGTTTGGAGATAGGGATAAGAACCATATCCCGCCTTGCAAGGTCTCTATCGCTATTATATTATAAAAGTGTTATTCACATTTATATATAAATATATTTATTTTAAATGTTATCTTTAATTATTTTTTTATAATAATATATTTTTAATTAAAAAAAAAAAAACTTCTAGAAGCTATCTTAGATTAGAATTTAGAAGGCCCTCATCTCATATCATAGGCCTTTCTATCGTCTTCAACTCCCTTCTATTGTAAAGCTATAACTCTTATTTATCATAGCTGAAAACATATGTTGTCATATCCCCCCTCCAAAAAAGAAAAATACAAGGTCTTTATGGAGAGTGACATGAATGTAAGGAATCGAGATGGGTAGAGAATTCCCCCCCTCCCCCAAGCGAAGATCAAGGATGGAGGCCAAAAAAACAATTGATTATGGAGATGAAGAATGGAAAAGCACTTTCCGCGTGGGATTGTCATTCCTAATTAAATTGATATTAGTTTAAAAATATAGATTGATGATCCTACTTTTTCCTTTTTATTTTTAATTTAAAATTTTGTCCCAAAGAAAATAATACTACTAGGATTTGATTATTTTGGGAACTTGCATTAGATTAATAGAGGTTTGTGTGGGACAGCGAGAACCTAAGTGGGTTGAGTTTAGGTGATAAAATTATATACATGTGTATTATTAAAAGATACCATGAAAAGCTACCCCCAAAAGGCCTCCCCCAAAAATGGGATTGTGCGAATAGAAGGCCTTGTAAAACGTCCCATATTTAGTTCACCATGCATTCTCCAGGGGATATCGTCACTCTTGTCTCTTATTAGGGAACTAGTTTCGCATGCTTGACATAACCTCCATTCACAACGTTTCCTAACCATAGAAAGCCAAGACCAGAAAATAGTTTCGCGGAAAAGAAGAAATCATCATCCTCAAACCCCCTGGTATTGTTCACCCCTAAGATAACCCGCAGCCCTATAAACAAACTCAACAGTTAAGAGTTTCGAGCTCTACCCAGATCTCTCTTCCATTCTTTATATTAAAAGTTAATATTTCTAATTCTGTACATAAAATAGCAAAATGGTTAATTAGTTACAAAATCTGGCCAGTTAGTTTAGTAAATCACGGTCCTTCTATGATAAAATGTGGGTATAAATTGTTAAAAGAGTCTTTAATTTGATTTCAACTGTGCTTGCCATTCAAAACTGAGAATTGTTTTCCATCTTTGAATTGATCTTTACTTGCTGTTTGTTTCAGGACCCTCTTGAAGAAGGTAAAAAACAGGGGACAACCATGGAGTTCAGGGCATTAGATTTCAGAGGTAGTGATCCAATGAAATCTAGAAGTTTATATAGACATCATATTGCAGACAATGGTTTTCCAGCTTCTCTATCGATAAATGCAAGCCAAATGAGTAAAACCCCAAGCAAGAGCAAGGCAAGATATAATTCTAGACCACCATCCCCTTCTTGTTTATGGAAAAGCGGTGGTGGCACTGGCACTACCGGCGGCCTAAGAATGCCGCCGTCCAGAGAAGCGAGCCCTCGGAGCAGCATGCCGATTATGTTCTCTAATTCGCGTGGCATGCTGAAACCCACTCCAATTGAGAAAAAACTCGAATGCACCCTTGAAGAGTTGTGTTATGGATGCAAGAAAAAGATCAAGATAATAAGGGAAGTCCTCACAGATACCGGGTTCGTTTCCATCGATGGTTTTTGCTTCCAATGAATCATAGCATATTAGAAATTAGATATTTTGCTTAATAGGCTTGTAATTTTGTTCTGAAACAGGGGAATAGTTCAGGAGGAGGAAATATTAACAATAAATGTGAAGCCTGGATGGAAGAGAGGAACAAAAATAACATTTGAAGGAAAAGGAAACGAGAGACCTGGTGCATACCGTGAAGACATAATTTTTATCATCTCCGAGATAAGACACAAATTGTTTAGAAGAGAAGGTGATGATTTGGATTTGGGTTTGGAGATTCCCTTACTGAAAGCTCTTACTGGCTGCAAAATTTCAGTCCCTCTATTGGATGGCAAAAAAATGAGTTTGACAGTGGACGATATTGTATACCCTGGCTATGAGACAATAATCACTGGCCAGGGTATGCCAATCTCCAAAGAACCAGGAAAGAGAGGAAACTTGAGAATTACATTTCTAGTTGCTTTTCCGAAACAACTTACGGATGATCAACGATCTGAAATTTTTAGCATTTTACAGGATTCTTGTTGATCAGTGGCTTTCAGATTTTTTTCGCCCTGTGATTTTGTGCTTTTCTCAATAAAGTACTTTTCCCACCGCGGATGAGCTCCATACAAATCATAGCACCCAAAACTTTAGGGTGTTAACTATGCTTGCATTTATAATCTTGCCAGAATGACTGGCGTAGCCTCTCATAAGGCAGAACAACCAGAAGGCATCTAAAATTAATTTCACAGATAAAAGCATATGTGTGTGTGTGTGTGTGTGTGTGTGTGTGTGTGTATTATTTGAAAAAGAAAAAAGAACGATGTTCAATTTACTCTCATAAACACAAGCTAAACCAAAGCTAAATTGCACATTAAATTACAAGAAGGCCAGAATGAAAGGTATATCAATGCCAGCCAAATTCCAAGACAATTTAAACCTAAGACCATCCAAAAATAGCACGGATTATACCAAGTATACTACCGCCGATCATAGCCTTGAGCAATCTTAGTTTCGGGTTTGTGTATGGAGGGTACCTCACTGAAGCATCTCCCATGAAACCGCGATATAAAACTGCTTTTTTGTGGCTAAAAGCCTCAAAGGAGAATTTCCCATGGTATGAACCGATTCCGCTCTCCCCAACTCCCCCAAATGGCAAAGTATGGATGGCGAGCTGCATCAAGGAGAAAAAGCCAAAAAAATGAAAACGTTGATAATGTTTAAATTTTAAATTATTTGGCAATTGGCACAGTATATGTCAAGAATCACAGATACAGACACAGACAGCTCGTGCGGTCATGGATAAGTTTCGAAAAGATATAAAATATTACATGTAGGGTAGTATCGTTGACAACCAAGCCCCCTGCAGATACAGTCATCACAAACTGCTCCCTGAGCTTCTTGTTGTTGGTAAATAAATATGCAGCGAGAGGCTTTGTTCCTGAATTAATCACATCGAAGCTTTCTTCCAATTTATTGACCTGTTCCAAGCAATAAGAAAGGCGTTATAATAAAGGAAGTTTACTAAGGCCTCCAAGTTCTGCAAATGTTTACAAAAAACTATTGTCTATGAATAGTTTTATAATAATCCCTAAAAATTATCAACTACTGATTTAGCTGGTCTTCGCACAGCATAAGCGATTGAAATTTTCCCTTGGAGACCTTCCCAGAAAAGTGTCATGTCATACATGCTGTCACTCTAAATGAGAAGTTATTTACCACTGATAATCAAGAATTGATTTCTGACTCGTATTAGCATGAGGAGGAACACATAAATTACTATTGCAGCTTTAAAAGAAATCCAAGATCATTTTCATATTGTTTATCTTAGATTATTGAAAATGTAACCAAAGAAACAATCAACTTAGTGACTTGATTATTACCGTGATAATGGGAAGTAACGGACCAAATATCTCCTCCTTCATTATCAGAGAATTTTGTGGCACGTCCAATAAAATAGTGGGAGCAATCCTCCTGCCATTTGAGGGAAAGAAGAAGTGTTCGTGTCAAGATCCATAGCGCATTTCACTTCACTAAACCAGAACTTATAAGGTAGTCAGAAGGCAAACAGAGCTTACAGTTTGCTTTCATCCTTTTCACCTCCATAAACAATCTTACCAGCGACCTTATCATCCTCCAAGAGCTTTGTCAAACGAGCAAAGTGATTGGCATTCACAATGCGGGATAAATCTTTTGATTCTAATGGGGTTTTTCCATAAAATTTCTCCAATTCAGTCCTTAAAGCATCCATCTAAAAAAAGGAGGCACCAAACAACAAATAAACACAGATGTAGATTCAGAATTCTAACTGTGCATAGAGCAAACTTCTTACCAACTTGGGGGCAAAGTCTTTTGTTGTTATAATATAATCTGGAGAAATGCAGGCTTGTCCATTGTTGCACCCCCACTTGCCTGCGATTATCCGTCTAGCTGCTACCTTGTCAATACAAATCAATTTGAGTTAGATATGACATGAAAGGAAGTCCAGGCAACAGCAAGTAAGAACAAAATGGCTCGGGCTATACATGTAAATTGATATCTGAATCAACAACAACCGGAGATTTTCCTCCAAGCTCCAGAACAACTGGCGTAAGGTGTTTGGCAGCAGCAGCCATCACTATGCGTCCCACTCTTCCATTACCTACAAATCCAAGGATTACTTATTTCAGTATTCAATATCCCAGAACCGAGTTTTATCACAGTAGGACTTCTGTCATAAATTACTAAAACAGCATATATATATATATAGAGAGAGAGAGAGAGAGAGAGAGAGTAAATTACAAAAACCTCTCTTCAGTTTTGCTAAAATTACACATCTCTTCTCTATTTTCAAAATATATAAAGATTTTCCATAAAACAAAAAGTTATCTTACACTTTAATCTAATTTTATATTTTTTTACTAAAATATCCTTCATTAATGTAAATACATATTTTTTTAACTAAAAAATTTAAATGGGGGACATTTTGGTCAAAAAATTTAAAATTGAATTAAAGTATAACGTTACTTTTTTTATTTCAACTCTGTATATATTTTGAAAATAGAAGAAAGATCTGTATAATTTCAACAAAATTTGACAGAAATGTGTGTAATTTACTTATATATACAAATATATATGTATAGAAAGAGAGAGAAAGAGAGAGAGAGAGATAGTAAAGGAAGAAAGTTTATTAGAGAGAAAAGAAAGGACAACATGTTGAAGGATACGATATCCTCAAATCAGAAATGACAAGACAAACTGAAGACAGGACAAAGAACAAAAGCCCTAACAAACATATAAGTGGAAAAGAGCCAACCAATCACTTCCCATATCAAATATATTAATCACCCTAAAAAATGTGTTGGAATCCTCTGCTAATCAGCTTGAGCAGATCTCGTCCATTTGATATTCTTTTTTCTTAATGGAAATTCCAGCCATTCATTTTTTTCATTTTGATATATATATATATATATATATTTTAAAAGAAAGCAAAATGCAAGACGGTAACAGACAAATATGTCTAGTAGAAGTTGAAAAATTATCTTCATCAAACATTTTATTTTCTTTAAAATAAAAAATATATATATTAAAAACGAAAGATGGCTAGGATTGCCCCAAGAAAAAAAAAAAAACCTTAATAGAGGGTCTAGCTTCTTGAGTAGCAGAGCATCCCAACACCTAAAAAATTGCGTGCACTGAGCACCAAAGAGGAACCATATACACAATTCTAAGGAGAAGACTTAGTGTATGTTTGAATGGAAGATAAGAAAGAACAAGGAAAGCATCCATTGAAACCTTCTTTTAGATCAAGAGTTTTTTATAATGAGGAAGGGAAACGAGGGATTTTCAATAAACCTCCCAAAGCCACCAAAAGTATTTGGTAGAAGTAAAACGAAGTATATGAAGCGTAAGTTTAGTAAAAGACACACCACTTATAACGTAGAAATAAAAATTGGAGAACATATCCTACCACAAGTCACACGATTTAAGTATCTTGAATCCATCATACAACATAACGAGGAAATAAAAGAAGATGTAAAGCATAGGATTCAAGCAGGGTGGATGAAATGGAGGAGTGCTTCAGGTATTATTTGTGATAGAAGAGTACCACTCAAACTTAAAGGTAAATTCTACTGCACAGTTATAAGACATGCAATGTTGTATGGAACTGAGTGTTGGGCAATAAAAAGTCAACAAGAAAATAAGTTTAATGTTGCAGAGATGAGAATGTTGCGGTGGATGAGTGGGCACACTAGACGAAATAGGATTAGAAATGAATGTATTAGAAAAAAGGTGAAAGTCGCACTTATTGTAGAAAAGATTGTAGAATCGAGACTTAGGTGGTTTGGTCATGTGGGGAGGAGACCTATAGAAGCCCCAATTAGGAGAGTAGATGAGATGGAGAATAGTCCAATAATTAGAGGTAGAGAAATATCAAGAAAAATTATAAGAGAAATTATTAAGAGAGATTTAGATTTAAATGGTTTGTCTAAAAATATAATTTATGATAGGGGTTTATGGCGTCGATTGATCCATGTAACCAACCTAATTTAGTGGGAAAAGGCTTTGTTGTTTTGTTGTTGTTGTTGTTGAAAGGAAACAAGGGATTTTCAATAAACCTCCCAAAGCCACCACCCTCAATTTTGGAGGTTTTGGAGGAGAAATTAAACATTTGTATCATTTCATCCTCTATTTTATCAAATCTTTATGTCAAGTAACTAAGTTTCACCGTCCATTTTTTTCCCTTGTTAACGTTAAACATTCAAATAAGGGGAAAGAAAATCATCATTTAATCATCGATAATCCAGCAGCACATATTGTAAGGAGTAGAGCACATGTATTAACATAAAAGTGAACTAATTGTAAAGCAGTTTTTAATCTATCATTATACCAGTAAATCATTTCAGAAATCTAAAATCATCCAGAAATCAAGAGAATGGCAACAAGAGAAACCTGTATAGAAAATTTTGTCCCACTTTTGCTGCAGTAGCGCAGATGTTTCATCAACTGCCCCCTCAACAACCTTTATAGATGAGTTATCCATGTACTCCCCTAACAATTTTGCCAGCAGTGATGAAGTGGCCGGAGCAATCTCTGAAGGTTTAAGCACCACAGCATTACCAGCTGCAATAGCTCCAATGACTGGGTCAAGTGATAACACTGGAAAAACAGATAGAGCAGTTAAAAATATCATCATGATAGATTTTAAAGAAAGAGCGCTGAGGAAAGCAAAAGCTGAAATGTCATCTCATAAACATATATATAAAAAACAAGGTCAATTATCAACATACAGAATGGATAATTCCATGCTGAGATGATTAACACAACCCCCAGTGGTTCAGATACTATTTCAGCTGAAGAAGGAAAAGTTGTGATTGAAGTTTTGACCTGCATTTAAAGGAAAATTGTGTAATAAATAAAAAATTATGTCAAACAACTATACAGATAAATGTCCAACTGTCCTACACAGTGAAAGAACTTCAGATAAAATATACCTTTTCTGGCTTCATCCAGTGTTTCAGTTCTTTGAGTGCGACTTTACATGAATTTTTCAGCATAGCAATCTGCATGACAAATGTTAAATTCTCAGTTAGAAGATGACAAATATCATTTTTTATACATTATGCTGATTACACAAGACCTCCCAACAAGTGAATATGATCAGAAAATTAGCCAAACCACGTTAACTAAGATAGATTCAGTATCTTTTCTCATCAGTCTACTGAGTGATAAAAGTTCCCAGGACTAAAAATTTCTGCGAATATCCAAATGGTAAAAACTACAATTGGTTGACACTCTCAGGAAGTAGTAATTAGAATTGGATATCCAGGACCCCTGGTTGCACAGCCATAAAAGATCACCACATACACAGACGTAATAACCAAATGAAATCTTGCAAAATTGAGATGCAACAATATTACAGTCTTGAGAAACAAGTTAGAATTGAGCAGCAGCAGCAGCATCCTAAGATTTAGAAAAGTTTAAACCAATTCCATATGCAAAAACCAAATGACAATGATTATTGAAAATGCAAGTCCTAACCAACTTTGAATTGCCTGCTATGTGCCTTGGTATTTCTTATGAACATCAGAGCAATAAAGCAAGTCTTCTAGGATCTTCACAAAACATAAGGATTTTCCTGTTTAAATAGGCACACATTGTATGCACTATGCACATGGGATTGCGCTTGACAGCTACCAACTGAATTAGTTGGACATGCTTCATTGAATAATCTGATTATTTACTATATAACCAGTGGCGTCTCAATGCATAACTGAATCCTATGTGTCAAGTTCATGAAAAATATGCTCAAAAGTGAACTCTTAATCAAGTTAAGAAGTATATCTATAGCTAGGACCACACACACGTAAACACTTAAACAGGGCACACCCAAACAAAAGGAAAAAGGGAAAAAGAAAGTTTACAACCAAGGAGCCAGGGGACTAATAACGAGATGTACGTCAACTGAGACATCCTGTGAAAATACTTTAAAAAATACTTTACTCATTGCGGCAATAAATTTAAGACCCCCAGCCATCTATCAAAGGCAATGTTGAAACATGAGAGGACCATAAGATTGGCCCACCCCAAAATGGAAGGTCAAGTGAACTTCTGGAGAGCGCCATTAATGCTCACACCAGCCACCCATATTCCGTTACGGTAGAAGCACACAGATAAATTTAGTATCCCAAGAACAAGACATGAGCACAGAAAAATGTTAGAATAGAATCCATTGTAAAATTTCTTATGGGGAGGGGCCGCAGACAAATTCAAAGAACACACGCAATTAATGTTGAACAGACATCTATATCATATTTCCCGCAAAATCGGACCATACAAAATGAATGAACATGTCAATAACCCAAAAGCACAATTGACAAAGACAGTGTCTATCTTCCATCCTAGCAGCAGGTCATCAAAAACCCACAATAGAACAATTTTGACCAAATAGAATTTGTAGCGATGTCAACTCCACTAAGTTTAAAACAGGCAAACTTGAAGCACGAGTGAACATTATAGAAAACTAAAAAAGAAAACAGACGAATGACTATTAAACATATGATAGATTGTCACATAGAAGACCTCGTAGGCAACGGTTTCAAGTGGGGGCTTGGAGAGGTCGGAGCGGAGAGCGTCGACTATCTGTTGCTCGCGATCATTGACCAACTTCGAAAGGGCCTTCAACTGCAACACTCTCCACTCGTAACTTCGCGTCCTACCGGAAGCGAAGGTGCCCCTCAGCTCCTCCACAAGCAACGCCGCCGCTTCTGCATCGAACACTTTCTTTGACTCCTCGGTCGACATTATCAGCGACAAAAACGCAAACACCCAGAATCACAGAACGAGAACGACGGTTGCTTCGCTCTCCGACGGTGCTAGAAAATTGAACTAGTTCTGATATAATGGCTCTGTAAGTTGAATTGGATTAGCGTCACAGCGACAGCGAGGAAGGAAATAAAGAACGCTGCGACGACTGATGAAGGCGCCGTGTCGTGTAGTTCTATAGATCTCTGCGAATCTATAGTAGACTAATGGGTGGGATTCACATTTATATAGTAAACTCCATCCTTCGTGGCCAATAGCAAGGAGAGTGTTATCACGAGTCGTTGACAGCGCGTAGGATGATGAGAAAATGCCTGGCTTGGGGCTATCCCCAAATCCAAGGTTGCCTTGCTTCCAAAGTGGAATTGCTTGGAGAGGAAGGGTGCTCCGATGGAACACTTCTGAGTCCGAGCAGCAGCCACGTTTCACTAATCATTGGGTTTCTTACTATAAATTTGAATTTCTTACTTGCAAACCAATTTATACGTAATTCTTTATATTTTTGTTATTAAAATTTTTAATTAAATATAATAAATATGAGAGTGCATAATTTAATTAGATAATAAAACAGTTATCTATAATATATATATCTATTATGTTATTATTAAACAATTAAGTATTTATTATGTTTTAATTAAAAATTTTAATAATAAAAATATAACTAATTGCATATTAAGATTTCATATATAGCAAGTTGACAAAGTTATGAATGAAAATGACAAAAATAATTTTGGAGATGACAAAGTTATGAATGAAAATGACAAAAATAATTTTATAGATAAAAAAAGCCCTTTATATCTATATTTTAAAAAAATAAAAAAAAAATATAGATGCTATTGAATAATAATAGACAATATTCAAAAAAAATTTAATTTTGTTCCCTTTTTCAGTTCGATACAAATGTGCCCTTAAGTTTTTCTTTTCATATTAATGTGATGACAAATTTCGTGAACACTTTCAATAGTTAATGTGATGTGATGTTTGTTATATATTATTTCTAAATTAGAAAGAATTTAAGAATTAAATTAATTGTACTACTTACGATATTGAATATGTGGTAATTAATTTTTCTAATAAGTGAATTCTATTGTTTTATTAATATATTGATTCATTATCTTAGTATTAAAACAGTACTTCTGGCCTTTCTTTTTTTTTTAAACAAATATTTTTATGAGTAAATTAATGATTTAATTATTAAAAATTATTTTTTAATTTAAACATCTAAAGATAAAACCTTCTTAATTGAGTTCTCTTAATTTATTTCAATTTATTTTATTTAATACTTTTGATCGTTTTGTATAATTAGCTCTCTTTTAAATTTAAGCCTCGAGGAGTCGTGGCTCCTTCGGTAACTTCCATGGCTCCACCACTCCACTATAGCGTGATTTAGGATAAAGGAGTCGATCTAAGCTCGAACTTGTAATCAGTCACAACCCAACAACTTAGGTGGGGCTCACTCAAGTCTTTGAAACTTGTACCCATAAACTTTTGAGCTATTTTTATATATAAAAATGGAAAAAAAGGTATATAATATCAAGACTTATAACTCTGAAAAAAAAAAACTCAATTCACACATGTAGAATGAGAAACAGATAAAAACTTAAATGTAATTACATATACAATTATATATGATTGGTGATATATTATCTAATAATAAATATTATAATTTATTCTAAAATCTTCCCAACAAAAGTGGTTGGGTATAAGTGCAGGGTTTCAAACTACTTTAATTTATTCAATCAAATAAATAGGTAACCAACTCTTGTATGAATTCCACAAATCAATTATTCACAATTTGCCAAGTAGTCCTAATACCGACTAATCATATCACTTGTAAAACTCAATCAATAAATTTAAAGTAAATTAAATTACCTTCATATGAGATTTGGCTAAATTATGTTTGATTTTTTTTTTAAATTCAATTCTCTTAATATTTTAATATATATATATATATATATATTACAAAATCATTTCTTTTAATTTATTTTCTATCAATGAATTAATTTTTTGCACAATATAAAATTATAATTTGATTCTTAATATGATAATAAAAATAATTGAATTAATATTAAATTCTAATATGAGTCAGTAATTTATTCTTAACTAATTATTTACTCATACCGTAATTTTTTTATATGTGTGTTTAAATTTTGAAGTATAATATACGCGATGAATTTATTTTATAAAATTGTTAGAATCCCCATTGTCAAGTAGATTTTGGTGAAAAAATTTGACAAAAGCTTGTGTGAAACTGATAAATGAGGTATGTTACAACAACAAACTAATATATGCCTCATAAGAAAGATTCATTTGGACTATATTTTCTCAAAATGTAACCTATAATTAATAACACCAAAGATCATTCAAATATATGATGGATAAAACTATACAGCACTATAATTTTTATAATTTTATTTTTAATATGATAAAAAAATATTTAATAATTTTAATTTTTCACATATATATATTGTGTAAAAGTTAATTTTATTGATAAAAAATAAATTCAAAGAGAGTCAAGTATAATTTTTTTTAAAAATCAAGTTTAGTGTAATCAAACTTAAGAAAAAAATAATATAATTTACTAAAAACTTATTAAGCGATATGAAAACTCGTTCATAAAATATGTTAAGTAATTTATTTTTGCAGGGACTACCAGTTCATTTTGTCGTTGTAAAATGAGAATATAATATCAACACATGAGCTCTTCAATAAATGAACATTAATGAGTGTACATTCTTATGAGACCCTTGAGGGAGCCTGGGACTATACATGACTGCCACGTGGAATTTAGGATGTTGAGGTGTTTATTATGACTTTCCTATCTAAGTAAATGACCACTGCTAATGTCCTGCACGAGTTGGTAGAAATTAGGTATTTTCGGTTAGCGGATACAACCGAGAAACCAAACTTAATTGTCCATTTGACTATAAGTGCAGGGTCAAGAAATTTAGCTTGTTATTTTGTCAACATGTTTTTTTTTTATATAATTTATGTAATAGTTATTATATTTTTATAATTATTATTTTATTCACTCATTTAACTATTAAATTATTTTTTAAAAAATCAAGAATACAATAATAATTTTTTATTTTACCTATTTACAAATTATATATATATATATTAATTACATCATCCAATTAAAACACTTGTTATTTATTTTTGTCTAAATGTAAAAGTTTTGATTTTGAAGGAAATTCATTTTAGAAAGCTTGATTTTAAATTATATCGGCAGGATAAATTATGCACTACTCAAATTCATTATCGGCATTTGGTTCCATAATCAATTAATCATCTCTTTACGGTGTGTTCGACAATTTCCAGATGTTGTTTTTTTTTTTTTTTTCAATTGAGACTCATATGGTCATATACTTTTTTAATGAGGAGAGAACTTTTTCTTTAAAAGAAGCTAAGTTATTTCAATTCAAATGTGGAATTTATTATAACTAATAAATTATATTAATAAAATATAATTAACAGTAATTAATCTTCATTTTTTATATCAATACAATTTAACTTTACCAATTGAGTTAATTTTTGTATTATTGTCTTTTTTTATATTTTTAAAGCTATGAACTCCATATTAATTTTCTTTTTAAGAAAGAGTTGTAATTACCCAAAATTTAAGAATACATCCATTAAGTCATCAACATACTTCTTGTTAAAATCACACACATACACACAAGTTAAATCATAAAAAAGGGGCCAAAAAAGATTTTATTAAAAATTTAAATTTATTTTTTTAAATCATTTGCTTAAAATTTCGTATTCCTAAACCACACCTGTTCCTATAGGCAAAAAGCATACATTGGCCCATTTTAAAACTTACCATTTGAATCAAATAAATAAGAGTAAATTATAAAGATTTTTTTAAATTTTTAAAATATATAGAGCCTTTTGAAATAAAAAATTATCTTATTTTTTAGCTTAATTTAAAATTTTCAATCAAAATATCCTCTATTAAATCTAAATATATATATTTAAAAAAAATAAAAATTTGTAAATAGAGCTATTTTGGCAAAAAAAAATTAAAATTAAAAAATATAAAATAACTTCTTATTTTAAAAGGTATTTCTATATATATATATATATTTAAGAAAAAAAATTATATAATCTTAACAACATTTTTAAAAAAATTTGGATAAGTCACTCAAAAAGCAATTAAAGATGGAAATCCGACGCGCACGCAATGACAACGATATGAGAAGAGACTGAAAACCAACCCCTCTTAATTAAACTGAAGATGGTTTCCTTCACCTCTTTCATATGAAAATAGTTGTCTGTTGGACCCAATTTCTCTTTCCCATGGATTTGCTTGTTACGATGCCTTTTATACTAAAGTGATCTCACAACACATACCATATATCAATACTTAATTAAAAAAAAAAAGATTTTGTTCAAACAACAAAGTCCAAATAAGTTTACAAAATAAATATGAAGTTATTGGCCAAAAAATTTTTTAAGTTATTTAATTTTTTTACTTATTTATTCATATTTTTAGAATTACAAATTTAAATTAACATGCAATTTACATTAAAATACTGACAAAATTCCAAAAGAAATTGCAAATACTGACATTAGTCGTTTCTCGGATTATAATGTTTTCTCTAATTTTTAGAAAATAATAATATAGGATCATTTATTTTCAAGCCTCATTGCACTGTATATGTGTCCCACCGTTAAATAATATTATAGTTTTCTTTGACAGTTTAATTCTTATGTACAAGTGACAGAACATTGTAAATCCTCCTGAATTTTGGTTGAACCGTTTGCCTTTCTCATCAGAATTTGGGCAAAGTTTTGATTAATGACATGGTAACCTAGACTTGAATTACCTAGCTGGTCATCTGAAGAATGAACTTCGGTAAAACCTATAACAAATTGACTATCATGTTTCTGGGCTTCGGGCTTCGGAAGGGCTTTGGTCGATGGATATGTTAAGATGAGGGGAGGTTAATCTAGTGAATTCGCTTTGGTTAGTCGTGGTAAAGCGGGTGTGAGTTGGCACGTGAATTCAATTGTTGATGTTTATTACAATGGGACTTACCCGTCAAAGAGGGCATTGTTATTTTTTAAATAATTAAGAATGACGTTATATTTTAAAAAAATTAGCATGACTATTTGTAATTCTTCCACAAATTTACGTACCCAAAAAATATTAATGTTTTTAAAACTTAAAGTGCATTCCACAAATTTCGAACGTAATCCCGGTGATAATTAAATATATTATTTAAAAAAATTTTATGTATTAAAATTTTAATATAACAAATAAATATTAGTAAATTTTAAATATTTGATTACTAATTTAACATTTCTTAAGATATTACAAAAATTAATGTTTAGAATTAAGAATATTTAATATTAAAATTTTAAAATTTCTAAATTATATCAAGATTCTACTTATTATTAAAAAATAAAATAATAATTTTAGCTAAGTATTTTGATATTTAAGAGAAATATTATTAGGAAATTGAATATGATAAAAAGTAAATATAAAAAATAATTAATTATACACATTTTATTTTTCTTATATTCTCTTTTTTAAAAAAAAAAATATTTCAATAACTTTTTTATTACCTTCTATTTTTAATTTGTCAAAATCATAAAATGAATTATTCTGTTATATAAAAAAAAATTAAAAAAAAAAAAGAAAAATGGCTTCAGACTGGTTTAACGGGTTTTTAGTTCGATTTTTTACCGGTTTTCACCGGTTCTTGACTGGTTTGACCAGTTCTTGATCGATTTTTTGCTTGCCCGATTTTTTAACTCAATCGAATCGGACTAGGGATTGGTTCTCGGTCAAACCGGTCGAACCGGCCGGTCCAGTCCAGTTCTGAGAAGCATGAAAAATATTATAACTGACCTAATCTACATATATATACATACATATATATATATATATATATAATTCCGTGATTTGTGCACTGGATATTAACACTGTTTAAGAATCTCAAATCAATAACATTGGCGAGAGCTGGTTTTTTGTTTTTTTGCCTTGTGAGACCCACCGCTTTTGTCTGAATCCTTCTGCAAGAAGGGTAGGTCTTAGTAGTTATTAATTTATTGAGTATATTATATTAATATTTTCTTTAAGATTTGATTAAATTATATTTTATATATACTTTATATATTTTAAAATATATATTATTTAATTCTCTTAACAATTGATATATATTGCAAAATTTTTTTATTATATATATATTTTACAATAAAGTTAGTATTTTTATATAACATAAAATTATAATTTTATTTTTAATATAATAATAAAGGTATTCAAGTAAATTTTAAAATTTACACCTATGGCCCTACTAGCTCAAGTTTGGCCTCATCTCAAAACTAGGCTTAAATTGGATTTTTTAATTTTTCTTGTTTTTTTAGAAATAGTTCAAAACTTTAAAACTTTATATTTTTATAATTATTTAAGGTATATGACTATTTGTTTCATGTGTTCTCGAATATGTAGTAAAAATAGAAAGAAACATATGTCTTAAAAAAGAAATAAAAAAAAAATATAAGTATAGAAGATAAAATTTTCAAAAGTTATAACTCAAATCGTAGTGATTTGATTGGATTTTTTTTTCTTTGATACTTTTTTGAGATGTACATGATATGATTTAAGCTGCTTATTTTCTTAAAAAATATATATTTATTATCTTAATTTTTACTTTTTTCAATTTTTAACTAAAAAAATACACATTTTTATCTCTTTTTTTTTTTTTTGTCTAAAGGTGATAATCATATTTTAAAAAGATTTGATAGGAATCTTAACCACCTTAATTATTTATAATTTATAAAATATATTATTTAAAATCATAAAATACCTTTTTTAAAAAATATTTTTTTCATTTTAGTTATTATCTCTTTTTTTAATATTATATAGGAGGTTGAGCTATGCCAAACTAGCCAGTTTGGCGCTATCCATTTTATTTTTTGGCACCACTCCAACTCGATCCAATTTAATCACGCAACACCAGAGCGGCCAAGCTATACCGACCCCTATTATATAGATTGTAAATTCATATCTCTCCAACGCTGTTCTTTGGAATCTACTTTTCAAAACTATAAATTGCTATAAAATTATCTCGCTAATTAAATATAAATTGAAATGAACTAACGAAGCAAGCAAAAGTCGAACACTGAAGTAAATGACGAGAACAAGAGAAGAGAGTAAGTAAAATACCTCATGAATGAAGGCTTCAATTTCGGGTTTGGAGAGGTCGGAGTGAAGAGCTTGAATGATCTCTTGCTGGTGGTGATCAGTTAGGTTTATAAGAGCCTCCAGCTGGGAAGCTCTCCACCAGTAGCTCCGAGTCTTACCAGAATCAAACGTAACTCTCAGTTCCTTCACCATCGCCGACGCCTCTCCGGAATCGAACACATTCTTGCCCATCGTAGCCGCCACGGATTAATGCACAGACAAGTCTTCTACTTGAGTGTAGGGTTATGAGGACAAGTTTCAAATATGCACATCTAAAATGGCATAAGAGGGCATTTTATACTGTAACTATTCCGATGGCCATGCCTTGTCTTTTGCTTTGGCGTTTTTCGATTTGACCATTTAATATTCCTCTGCTTGGGAAGAGTTTGCGGGTATAGTCCACTTAATACTACAGATTCATAAAGTCCGAAGACGCCGAAAGCCAAAAATTAAAACTATAATTTTGATAAAAATTTCGGCTAGAGACGGTGATTGTTAATATTATCTCTTTTGTTCTTTTTCAAATGATCATTTTAATTAGTATTTACATATTGAACTGATATAAACTAGTTTATTATAGGTTTTGGAGAATCGATTGTGACACGATTTATATAATAAACTTGTTTAAATATATTAGCCAAAATCACTTTTTACAAATGTCAAGGTTAAAATTAAATCATAAATAATTGATTTTTGAGGATATTGACTTGTTCAAAAATTGTATAATATTTACGTTTAGCAAATAATTTACATAACAGGTGTTATGACCTAAACAAGTAGGTGATATGACCATTAAAACACTCCATAAATATATTAAAGAATATAAAACACATATTTTGGAAGAGTTAAAATGCAGTGTTTTGATTGTCGTATAAATAGTTAATAATTAGATCTCTTATTTTGTTAGGTCATATCACATATTTCATCAATTCCATGTTAATATATTTCACATAAGAATCTTTTTAAAGAACTAGAACAAAATGCTACAGTTTTTTTCGGAGAGTATACTGAAGTGAATCCGAACCAATGAGTTAATTCACTTTTCAATTATAAAAGGCCAAAGCAAGATCCAAGTTGCTTCTTTATGTAGGCCATGAAACTAGGGGTGGCAAATAGGCCAATAATTATGTATGGATTATATTAAAATATATAATTTAATAATAACTAACATTATAGATTTGTGTTTGATAATTTGTACTTTTAAAATATACTTCTTATACTTTAAAGAAGTACCTTTGACATTTTTCTCAAATTAAAAAAATTTAAAAATTACATGTATGTGTGTGTGTGTGTGTGTGTGTAAATATCAACACACACACACAAACAGACACAGAGACAGAGAGCATACCCATATACATAGATATGTGGGTATGCATGTTGCACGTGTGTGCTTAAAAAATATGTTGATATATGAATTTATATGTACAGACACATATACACACACACATATAAATTAATATTGGTACAAAAGTTGACATATTTATACTTTTTAATATCTCAATATAGGAAGTGATTTTTATTGATTTAATTATTGAATTAGAAGTATTTATCATATTGATCACATATACGAAGTTTTAGGAAAAAAATTGACAACAATAAGTATGTAATAAAATAATTAATAATCTCTTTATATTTTCAAAAATATATATTGTACATTATTTTATTAACATGCTAATAGAGTACAAAACAAGGTTGGTTTGATGTAAAATTTTGTAAGTGTGATCATCATGATTAGAACTTTTAATCTAACCATAGTTTTCCTAGAAAAAACCTCACTTTATCAAAAAAAATGATTCAACAATGCAAAATTAATTTTAATTGACACTGGTGTCATTTGATCTTCCTCTCACTATGTATACACACACAAGCTTGGGTTTAAGAAAGAAAATTCAATTGGCCAAAAGTGGGCAGATTTATTGAATATTAATGATCTGTCTATTTAAAATTAGATCCAATTTCATTTGATTGGCTAAATTCATAATTTTTAATAAGTGAACAATTTAATAAACGGACCAGGCAAATTTATAAATCATAAATATTCTTCGCAACCACCCCTAACTGAAACCAACGGCAGGCGGCAGAATCAGTGCAGGCATAAGTATTGAAAATCTCATACAGACAGGCTAAGGCCCAGAATCGTATTTCCATCCCACAGTGGCCTGCGGAAACGCAATTTTAGCCCCAGGCCCAACCCATTTTCTTTTTTCATGTTAAAGAAAAAAGACTAATTGGCTCTTCAGGATGGGATAAAGGCGCGAAGCGAGGGTCGTTATCCTGTTTTCTGCAATACATTTATTCAATAATATTTGTTTTTTTATTTTTAAATAAAAATATAGAAATTATTTTCTATTTACATTTTCTTTTTATCATTCATCTTTTCATTCTTGCAGTGTGTGAGGTCTAAAAGAACTGTTAGCTGGGATTCGGGAGAGTAATATGTCCATGCTGAAATAAGCACAGCCGCATTCCCAAAACAGAAGGTTTTGGGATGCGTGGCAAGGTTTTGGCTTCTTTTAATTCTATCTCACATTATTTTACTAATTAAGTTGTTTTTATTTTTTAACTCTTTTTATGATCATTTGTGTTTTTCAACTTCTAATTCAATACTAAATTAGTAAAATTGAAAGCATTTGAAATAAAAAGAATCCATTATCGGCTGGGAGGGGTTTGGCACCCAAGAAGGAACATCATCCAAACGGGGAGAGGCAACCAATAGAGCTGCAGTGATCCACCCCACCCATATGGCAGAGCGTGTGTCGCTCACGCATTCACTTTCATTACCATCTCAACCGTCTCCAACGACAATGGCTGCTCTTGCCTCTTCTCGCATCACCATCCCCTCCGGGACCAGAGCGTCCATCTCACTTGCGTCTTCCTTCCCTTGCTTCTCCTCCTCTTCTAGTTCTGTGTCTTTGCTCAAATGCTTAAGCTCCCCTCCTCGCATTTCTCACCTATTTTTCAACCAGGTTTCATCTCTTCGCCTCTCTGTTCTTCTCGTGTTTACTGTTTTTTTTTTTCAAACTAGAATATGAGTTTGCGATTGATTCACTTGCGATTTCCAGCGAAGAGCAGAGGTTCGTCTATCAAGTCGAGGATATAGCACAGTGTCTGCGCCGAAGTCATTCGCGTCTAATCCTGATCAATTGAGGAGTGCAACAGAAGATATCAAAGAGCTGCTGAAGACTAAGCTCTGCCATCCTATTCTGGTAATATCCAGTCCAATTGTGTGCGGATCAAAAGTGAATTGCTTTTTATTTTTAAATTTGAATTCATATTTTGTGAGTCATTTCTATGTAGAAGGATTATTCTGAAATCTAGATATGCTTTTGCTAAGTTACTTCTATTATTCTGCAATCGAATGGAATTACACAGTACGCGGCTCGATCATGGCTTTTAAAGTACTTTCAAGCACTAAAACGTTTTATGAGGCCTGTAAGCGGTTATACACAGTCCAAGCTGAATTTAGGAATTTGACAATCTCAACTATGCATGCGAGACAAAACATAAGTTTTATAATTTTATGGTCACTGAAGTTTTAATCAAATTTGCTTCTGCGCTACCATTTGCATTTTCCCTTTAAGGAGACATTCTATAAGAGAGGGAAAAATCGTTAAAGTAGGAATTGATAGCTTATTCAGTTTCTGGATTTTTACTATGATCGCGTATTCCCCTAAAATGTTATTATTGGATTCTTAAGAATGTGAGAGAGTAAGAAATTAAGTTTGGGCTGCATAATGACTAGAACTCAAAAGCTTATTTGTTTGATTTATCATCAAGTACTCTGTCGGGGCTTTAAGACAGGTGTCTTGCTTGTTTGTCGCTTGTTTTGAGTAGTTGAAGATTCATGACTTTTGGAATTGCATGAAGCTGAAGGTTATAGTCATGGACGAGGGTACACTGGTGTCTTTTTTTTTTATCAATTTCTTTTTCTTTTTCCTTTTGGCATATATAACTTTCCTATTCACTTACTGCTCACATGTTTTTTGTATGGAATTTGCAAGGCTGTTTAGAACTTTCCTCTTCGTATTATGTTTACAAGTTTTAGTGTCATGGATGCCTAGCCTATGTGAGGGGAGATGGACCTTTTACTGTATTGATTCAAGGTCCGAACTTTGAAGCTTCTTGTTACAGGTCAATTGCTTCCTCTAGCATTTAATAAGAAGTCCCTACTCCTTATTGCTTGATGTAGAATTTTGAGTTCAAGTCCACAATATCTTTAGTGCGCAACTTTAAAAAACAAAAAAAATCAAAGGCTCAGGTGTTGGCCATGATGATATGATGATGTCGGGTATAATACGTGCATAACAATGACCACAAGACCACTGGTGCATTTAGGAGATGTTTTTAAAGAACCTATCAATTGCTTGGCTTTTCTCACTTCTTGAGTTTCTTAGGATGGAGAATAAACTTCAAAAGAGATTAAGATGATTCAGTAGGTCAAGATGTCATACTCTTTTCTACAAGATTTTTTGAATGGACTATATATTTCCTTGCTGCATGTAACTGGATCTTTGTCATGTATTAGTTTTGGAGCATAGACGGAGGATTTTCATTTATCTCAACAACTCACTTAGGTTTTCATCTGATAGATCCGCTTGGGATGGCATGATGCTGGTACTTACAATAAAAGTATTGGGGAGTGGCCACAAAGGGGTGGAGCTAATGGTAGCTTAAGATTTGAAGTTGAGCTGAAACATGCAGCCAATGCTGGTATGATTATTTAACAATGACTGTTTCTACATTTGGTTGATAGTAATATTGCCCGATAAACTACTATTTCAGGACTTGTTAATGCATTGAAGCTTCTTCAGCCAATCAAAGACAAGTACTCTGGTCTGACATACGCAGATTTCTTTCAGCTAGCTGCGGCTACTGCTGTGGAGGTTGTCCTTGGTTATTTTTAAGCTTCAGAATTGGCTATGGGCTATTATTACTCAAAAGATATTGTCATTGACCACTTCCTTGGAAATTTCAGGAGGCTGGTGGCCCAAAAATCCCTATGAAGTATGGAAGAGTTGATGTCTCAGGACCTGAACAATGTCCTGAAGAAGGGAGACTTCCTGGTAAATTGACCATGTATCCATTGGTTGTTGTGTTCTGGAAGAGAACTTTCTCCTTTGTTTCTTTATTAGTTGTAGTTTGGATTAATTAAGTTGCCATGATTTTGGGAGTAGAAAATCCTAGTAAAAACCGGAAAACACATATCTATTCATTCACAAGGCAACAAATAATAAAATGAATTCGTTATTGGAAGGGGCAAGAGATGGCAAGATGATTTGACCTATATAATGCTAGGCTCTTTTTGACGTATTGGAAGAGTTGATGTGGTTGCTCTGAGACAGGAGTAGTCGCTTATACTTTTCTCTTAAGTTAAAGTTTAATGGTATGATGTGTTCCCTTAAAACGTCTTACATAATTCATAAATGGAGTTTACTTTGGGTTCTTTTGGAGATTTATTGACTCACAGATTATTTGAAGGCATGAAGTTTTCAGCACGTCTGCATTTATCTTGTATAGAGCTTACTCTTTCTTCTCCATTGTAAAGATTGTCTGCAATTTTCCTATTGTTTCTTCAAACACTTTAGCATCTCTCTCTCTCTCTCTCTCTTTTTAAATCTTATTTCTGTTCATTGGCTCTTCAGACTGCTCTAGGAAAAAAAATTTCAAGCAGATATTACCATCCACCTTTTTTCTGCTTTTTAAAATTTTGCATTGCTATATATATATAATTAATTTGTTAATGTATGTTTATTCACGTGGAGAACTTCAAATCATGTAGTCTCTCATGATCATGCCTCTTCTTTCAAAAGGATTGCCGGGGCTTAATAGTCTGCAGTTTATGTCCCATGTTGAATCATTCCTTCTTTTTCCAACATGTGGAACCACCTTACTTTTAGAACTTTTCTGTGCCTAGATGCTGGCCCCCCGTCACCTGCTGATCATTTACGGCAAGTGTTTTACAGAATGGGTTTGAATGACAAGGTAACTTCAATTCTTTCCGGTACTTCTGGATGCAAGCAATATGACTTTGATCTTGATGATCAAGTTGCTGGATCTACAGGAAATAGTTGCACTATCTGGTGCACACACACTGGGGAGGTCTCGACCAGAACGTAGCGGCTGGGGCAAGCCAGAGACCAAGTATACGGTATATTATCAGCCTTTTTTGCCCACAGGATTGAGGAATTATATTGTAGTAAATTCCTTTGTGCTTTGTTGCAGCGTTTTCGAATTCTAATATTTAATGTTGTGATGCATGATGGGCAATAAAGGTCAATGATGTTGGCGCTAAAAATTGATAGCTCTAGGTGATGATGAGACCTGGGATGCTATCTTCTACGTTGAAACTTCTGAAACTTGATTATTCATTCAGATGATGAGCCGCTATTTCACGGTTCTTTTATGCTCATGTATCATTTTAAAGTCACATAGTTGGTTGACTTAAGCTGACCAATTATTATTTGAATGGTCGTGACTGTGAAGCACAAATACTTCCAAAAAAGAAAAAAAAAAAACTTGTCTTGTGAAACTGTCTTTGACATATGACATGACTCAACACTTCAGAATTACTTTTGTCTTGTCCGTGTCAGTGTCCCATGCTTCTTAGGTCACTGATAATGTGAACCATTATTGTTTCTAGACCGAACATTCCTATCAATTGCATGATGTTCTTACTATGGTTCTTTCCCCTTCTTTAAACGTTCAGTTGTGTCTTGCTGAGAATTGTCCATATGTATCCAACCCCAAGATGCATTTTTTTGGTAAGCTTATCGGTTCAATTCTTGAGTGGTCTACTTTGAAGAAATGAAGTTTTAGAGTCACTATACATAGATCTTTCTTGTTAAGAATTTTGCTTTACTCGGGGTGGTTTATACATTGCTCCTGTTTATTAATGCACTTTGAAATAAAACTTTACTGAAGGGGAATTTCAGGGGGCACTGCAGGTACATACTGATTTGTGGCTTAAATGGTCATCACTCATCACCCTTCAATCTAAGTTTTTGTCCAGCAGATCACTGTCCTTAGATGGAAGCTATTGTTACATGCATGGTCTCTAGTCTGGATTTGAGCTACTGTAGCCTTGCTGCATAAACAAAATGTATCTCGATCTGATATGTTAACTGGTTATTGTTGTTATTTTTATCAACACCTTCTATGCTTGAAGTCTTGCTTCAATTTCTTTTTGAAGAAGGAATTTTAATCTATGCTTCAAATTTGTTCTCTCTGCCCTTATATAAATGGAGTCTATCTCTAATGTCTATTTACAGATCTGTCTGGCTTCTTGTGGAATTTTTTAAATTTAACGTTAATAGAGCTAACAACAATTTGAAAGTTCTTGTTCATCGCTTTCTCAACAGAAAGATGGACCAGGAGCACCTGGGGGGCAATCCTGGACAGTGCAATGGTTGAAGTTTGACAACTCTTACTTCAAGGTCACACTCCAGTATCCCGTCTTGTTTCTATGAGGGAGAAAGGAAAAAGAGAGGGTTGGGAGGGAGGTAGTAGGCTGGGATACTCAATTTCCAATTTGTAACTGTTGTTTCTACATATAGGACATCAAAGAAAGTAAGGACGAAGAACTATTGGTCTTGCCAACTGATGCTGTTCTTTTTGAGGATCCGTCTTTTAAGGTAAAGTGATAGAAGTTTTTATGATCATGGCTGTTATAATTCAGCATTTAACTTTGAAAAATGTGCAGGTATATGCTGAGAAATATGCTGAAGATCAGGAAGCGTTCTTTAAAGATTACGCTGAAGCCCATGCCAAACTTAGCAATCTTGGAGCCAAATTTGATCCTCCGGAGGTATGTACATTTTGGGTTACATTTTAGTGAATATTACTTGAACTTAAGATGAATGGGCTTGTATAGTCTAAAATTGTTGCCCGAGCCTCACTGTGGCCGAGATAACCTTTGATACCTTTTTCTACTTAATATCTGAGTCCAAATAACTACATAAATGATCAAGTTAGATAATAAAAGCTTCCTGTGGCATCTGGTTAATAGGGTATTGTGATAGATGGCGGTTCTTCAAAAGCTGAGCCAGAGAAGTTTGTAGCAGCCAAATACTCGTCTGGAAAGGTTGTAATCTTGCAAAACTTATCAAATCTGAATATTCATTTTATTGATAGTTGTAGAAGATTTAGAACTTATCTTAATGTAAGATTCTTACAGAGGAAATTTTATATTCACATATTGTTCATTGTTTTGCTTTTCCTCGCTTGTTGCAGGAGTAAAAACAAGCGTAATTTTTTCTTGTGCCGGTATCTTTAAGTAAATAAAGATGAAGCTTTTAAGTAAATCAAGATGAAGCTATTTTCAAATCCTATGATCTCACATGTAAAATTTGGAAGCCTTAAATGAAGGATTAAAGAATAAAATTCAGTAGTGTGCCTATTTGGATTGCAGAGAGAGCTGTCAGATGCTATGAAGCAGAAGATTCGGGCCGAGTACGAGGCAATTGGCGGAAGCCCAGATAAGCCTCTACAGTCTAACTACTTTCTAAATATCATGATTGTCATTGCTGTTTTGGCACTTTTGACATCGCTGCTCGGAAACTAGTTGGACTCTTTTTTCTTGGCTTCTCTATAATTCCATGGGCATGTACAATTGTTCTACTTTTTGCGCGTGGAAGAAAGTCTTTACTTTAGTGAAAAGAACCGCCTTGACATAGTTGGGTGTTAATGCATTAATAAATCATAATATATAACTAAATACTGCGTTTATGGGAGTTGAAACTGTGTCTGATCGAAAGGCTGATAAATATGAAAAAAAGAAAAAGATGTGGTTGGGGGTATCCAGTACCTCACAACTAGTGGCTTGGACATTGGGCTCTTGAGTGTCTAAAAGGTTACAAATGTTCCAACCTTTTGGGTCTTAGTGTTATTATTTCCATGATCTCTGAACGCCGGGACCGGGAGTGACATGATATTACGGAGCTAACAAGAAATTTAAATTCTCAAATCCTTGGTATAAAGAATTTAAGGGCCGGTTGCTTCCAAAAAAGAGAGAATTCCTTTTTAAATTGTGTAATATTTATTATACTTTTATAATTAGTTCTTAATAATATATGTTTTTTATTACCTTTTAAAATGTAAAAATATAACAATTATTTTTTATCTCATTTATTTTTTATATTTTTTTCCTTTATATCATCAAACTAAATGAGCTTTTAAGAGTAGGATTAACCCCATTAGTCGAGTTGGGACCTGACTAGGCAAATGGAGGTCACCTCTAAAATTTAAACAGATAGCTCAAATTGACCAAGCCAAAGCCAGAAAAATTAGTGTGACCCAAAAATAAAAAGGGGACTTAGCTTGGTTTTCTAAAATAGAGTAGGTTAAAGAAAATTTAAAACAAAGGGTTCAAAGGTTTGAAACTAATGTATACATAAATAATATTATAATTATGACTCTATCATGCTGTCAATTGGGTTGTATATGAATTTCAATTTCAATGGTGAAAGTTAAGTTCAAACACAATTCTTGTAATATCACATATTATATATATATATATATTAAAATCAGTTAATTATTTTTTTAGATCAAAACTTTATTTTGGTCCTAAAAGAATATTTAATATGTCATGTTGGTCTCAAATATTTTTTTAAAAATAAATTCATAAATTTAGAAAACGTTCCAAATAAATTTCAGGAACTAATTACTCTCCTGATGTTAAGTATGATGTGTCATGCTGAGTTGGTTTTTTTCGCCTGTTCAGCGAAATATCGTGTATTAGAACATTGCTTTTAGTTAAATCAAATATAATTGATTCTAAATATTTAAATGTATAGTAGGCATGATTATTCTATAGCATTAAGAAAAGTGTTACTATAGAGAGCTCAGCCTCCTCGGAAGTTGAGGATTTCCGCCATTGATTTTAATTTTTGTGTAGAAATCATCATTTGTCAAATAAAATAATATATATCTTTAAGCAAAATTAGAACCCCAATTATAGAAACCCTCCTTTTCACAGTAAAACCCTTAAGAGAAATGATTGATGGAGACGCAGTCCAAAAATTTTCATTGCTCTATAATTATATTACATTGGCTCTTCTTAGGTCTTGGTTCCCCCTTATGGAGCCGAATATGCTAATCGGCCCTAAAGCTGAAGATCCAAAACTGGAGTCTGAGGGACCCACTGGCCACAACTGTACTCCCAGTGCATCCAACAATAATATTTTGAAGTTTGAATTAAAACTAGTTACCAGTCAAAGCGTAATGTCTTTGGATATATATATATATATATATATATGTATATGTAAATGATAGTTTGATGCATACAATTTTAAGTCATTGTGGTCGGGCTTTATAAGCAAAATTGTTGAAGGTTGCCCTTGGCTTTGTGCCACAATAGCACCACCCCCTGCTTATAAGCAGAGGGTTAGAGATTCGAACTTCCACTCCCTTTCTCCAGCAGGTCATTCCACTTCCTTTGTAACCAAAAAAAAAATGCTGAAGGTTTGGATTCAAACGTGTACGTACCCGGTCTCTTCTATGGTGCTATTGAAGCCATAAAAACTTCGTTTAGACTCCCTAGGCATGGAGCGCATAATCTGGATATAATACGTGCTTCCCTCTTTCTACCAAGTACTGTAAACAAAATGACTTGCAAGTTGCAAGTGAGGCCAGTATGGTAGAGATGCGTCCCCTCTGTATGAATATTTAAATGTTACATTATTTTTTTTTTTTTATGGAGTGTTTGGTTGGGGGGTTTTTGGAAGGGAGGGGATGGGGATTGAGTGTTTGGTTGGATAAAATTGGAGGGGAGGGGAGAGAAGGGAAATGAGGCCAATTTTGCCTCCCCTCCAAATTGGGGGGTTTTAGAGGGGAGGGAGAGGGGTGAGATATTTTTTAAATGTTAATTTATTTTTTTATCCCTTTTAGTTTTTTAATATTTTAATATATTAATATTTAATAAAAATTAAAATAAATTTTTTTATCAGAAATTAAAAATAAAAAAGATTGAAATTTATAATTTTTTAAAAAATTTATTGATATAAATAATTTTTTATAAAAAATAAAATTAAAATAATATAAAGGGTAAATTTGTCCAAATATAATTACCTTCCCTCCCCTTCCTCCTGAACCAAACAATAATCTCTCCTTCCCTCCCCTCCCCTCTCTTCCAACCAAACATAACTCATTAAATCCCCTCCCCTCCCCTCCGTTGAACCAAACGGATTTATTCAATTTTTTAATTTCATCCTTATATTTTAAAATTTTATAATTAGGTTATTTTAATTTTAAACATTTTTAATTTAATTATTATCATTAAGTATTTGTCAATGTTAAATTTTTATTGACATAGATAATTATGTACTATTTTGACATTTCGAATATATGCAATGTAAGCTAACTTATCTAAATCACGTAATATAAGTTATATTACATGCTATACAAACGAATTAATTTTATTTCACTATTTATTTTTACCCCTTTTATTGGAATAAACAATACATATTTAAATTGTTAAAATAACATATTGTTGGTTACATCGTCAAAATTTTATAACACATTGATGAAAATGTAATAATATGGATTAAATTAAAAAATTTTAAAACTATAATAATTCTATTATAAATTTTTAAAGTTGAAGGATCAAATTAAAAATTGAATAAAATTATAAGAGTTAAAATAATAACTTAACCATATTTCAAATATTGGATACAGATTACTTACCCAAATCTGCCATTTTGCTGTTGTCCAAATAAGGAACCCTCCGAACCTAACCATATCTAGCTGTGCCCCGCTTATGATGCATAATTATCAATTGGAAAAAAAAACGGAGAAATATATAGAGTTAGCTTCCTATGGCTAAGTGGTGTGCGGATTAGGGATTTGCATGAAGGTTTTGAAATTGTAATGCTTCTCAATGGAAAAAACAAATACAAAAAGTAAGAAAAGAAAAATATGTTAAGATTTTTATGAGGAGAATGGATTGTAGGGGAGTGCCCTTTTATAAGAATCACAGAATAGGAGAATGGGGTTGCGTCATGCGTGTTCGTTCTAAATGGTCGATGAACGTCTCAAAGTGGTTTAGTGGTAAACACCCACAAAAAATGATCAGAAGGAAAGTTATGGGGTTATCTAATCAGAAGCGCTGAAATATATATACATGGATTTGGATATATAGTTGCGAATGTTAATAATCTTACTCCGCTCTAGAAATTCAATAACCTCTTGAGATGAAAACTACTCTATTGTTTATTCACACCACCTCCCATTCTTTCATTTTGGGTCTCGATCTCTCCGTAGGTTCTGGTAACACCGTCTTCCTTTTGCTAATATTATTACAGTTACTAGTGTTATTGTTTTGATTGTTGTCATTGTCGGTAGGTATGAATTCTTGTTCGCATGAATTGTTGAGGGATTTCAGAAAGTAGGGCTGAAGCTTCTTCAAATCTGATAGCTGAAGAGGCTTCAATAGAAACTCCTCTGCTCCTCCTTCCAAGCACCTATTAATCAAAATTTTGTACATTATTTTGAATTTCTAGTGAACATCTATATACTTTAAGTACTCGATATAACGCATATTTTTCTTGTTTTTAATTGTGACAAAGTAATGTATTTTACTCGTAACTACGCAATTGCCAAGTTTAATTCAAACGAATTAAAATGCAACTAATCCCAGTGAATTTTAAAGATTTAATTCTATTTTATTTTTCTATGAAGATGTTGACTTTAGATGTAAGGTAAGAGAAGATGAAAAAGGGAGGAAATAATAATAATAATAATAATAATAATAATAATAACAACAACAACAATCTCACATGCTGATTCTGGAAGGTTCATTTTCTGATGACATAATGACGACGGGTATATCTTTCCAAGAAGATCCCTGCAGCAGTAAGCAATGTAAGCGGAAGATAGAAAGAGAACGACAAAGAATAAAAAATACAAATATACAAAAGATGAGAGCAATCTTTGATTTTGAATTCCGAACTTTTTCCTTTTCTTTTTTCTTTCTTTTTACAGAACTTGGGGCATTTATTTGAAGAAAATGTGAATGCTAGCTGTACATAAACTTTTCGTGGACAGGTCTGAACCTTTGAAAACAAAACTGTTTTTGTAAGTGAAAAATGGTGGTGGACAAGTGAATGACATGAAGAGCACTGTGTATGCTGTTGTTGATATTCATTAATCATGGAGAAGGGGAAGGGACACTGTGGATATACAATAGAAGCAAGGCAAAAAGGGAGAGGGGGAGTAATATGGGGAAAATGTGTTTTGAGTTTGACCTTGACTCGTTTAAGTAAATCGTAGCCACTCATCCCAGGCATGCAGTAGTCTGTCATGATCATATTTACTTTTATTCCCTGCATTTCCACAACATTTAACAGTACTTGTTACTATTTCATTTAATATCGATCCTCACCACTAATTGAACCAGCTATAACAAAAATGGGCTAGGCTAGCTATACCTAGCAGCACCCATCAAAACGACACCTCCTATCTTTTTATACAACAGAATTAATAGGCTTTGGTCGAAAGTAATATAACAAATAAAAGCTACTACGGTGCATGGAAAAATCTCCCTCTATTTTTTTACAAAAAGCTATGTAACCTATATAATGGGTTTTTTCTTTGATTAAATTATATTTATATATATATGCACTTGCAGATTCAAATGCATTTTCCAAGAATCTAGCTAGCACGTGCTCTTGATTGTGATTCTCTTGTATGGAGAGGTAAATATATATATATATATATATATGGCTATGCAATGTAGGGGGGGTATTCCCAATTCACATCTGCAACCCCTTATCAGCATCTTCAGTTCTCTATTCACTACCTATATCCTCACCCCAACTTTATCCCAGCTAGTGGTATTGAGAGACATTGTAAAGACTAGAATTTTATGACTTAAAGAGAGAGAAAAAAAAAAAAAAAAGGGAATTGCTGTTACTGGAAAATTAAACACTGTTTTAGCAGAAGAGAGATTTATATAGGATTAGTGTCCCAATAGGCTATAATATATAAATAAGCTACAACTAGGCAGGCTCAAACGTAGTAGTAAAAACGAACACCCTCAGATTGCAGTCACAGAGAAGAAGAAGAAAATGATCATTAGTTACCTCATGCTGGGGTGATTGATCAGGAGAAGAAGAAGATGAGTAGGAAGTAGCGGAAGAATTAATATTATGAAGGTCATCAAGCAGACCAAGGTATTTCAAAGCTTTGTCCCCAGAGTCCACGAAGGTCACTGCGTAATTGAATAAACACAATTACACACAATTCTGAGATATATGCAGGAATAATTATTAAAACACAGAGAGTATTTTTATACACCTTTGCATGAAGAAACTGTAAGGAGCCTCTCCAAAAGTTTCCTGTCGATGACACTATCATCCACTGCCAGTACGTGAAAATGCTCTTGCTCTTGCTTTCGGCTATCCCCAACCACAACCTCTGATTCAACCGCCATATATGTTAATTACTCTCGATTCCTCCCTCACAGACTTATATATAGTCTCTCCCTACTGGGTATCTGCATTACGACAGAACCTCAAAGCAAGTAATATATATATATATATATACTGTATTCTAGAAGTAAGCGTGGGTTTACCATCAAGTAGAATCCATTAATTATTCTTTTTCCTCTTTTACTTTGTAGAACAGGAGAGGAACCACAAAGTCCACAATTCACGCACAAAGAAAGGAGAGAAAAAGAGGGAGAAAGATGAATGAGAATGAGAGGTGGCAAGTGCCTTTTTGTAGAAACGGGTGGATGCATGTGAGAAACACCATAGTGCCACCGTGGGAGGAATGAAGGTCGATGTCATACTTGTAAATTGTAGTAGGGCAGTATAAGAAGAGCCTGACTTTCCCGAGATATGTATAAAATAATTTTTTTTATTTGGATCATATATAAATTTTAAAGTAATATAATAATAAGGAGTCTCAATCTTACTCTTCTTTGTAATATTAGCCTGGGATGTGGTTCATGCTGAAAAATCTCTCTCTAGATTTTTTCTATCGTGTTGGTACAACCACCCACACTGTGACACTACTTTCTCTCTCATTTCCCTTTCTTTTGGATTTTCTTTGATTGCCTCCCAAAATCCCAAGATCTTTGTTGCCATTCCATCATCATCACGATGCAAAGTTACAACCTTGATTTTGGGTGTGGATAATCCCTTTTAATTTAACTGATTAAAGTGCTATTACTTTTCCTCTTTCCCTACATTTGTGGGGGCTTTATTGTCTTCACTTTTACCTTATTTTATTGTTGTTCTCTATTTTCATTTTACCATTATACACACACCGTGGTCTGCATTAATCTAGTAACATTCTTTGTTAATTAGCTTGAAATCTGATTTTTTTTTCCCATTTAACCTCATATTCAAAAAGATCAATAAATTGTTTTAGTTTTAAAGCAAGTAGTACCATAAAGAAATGGTTACTTTTTATCTTTTTGGTTACAAAGAACCCATAAAATTTTGAGAATTAAAAGTGAAAAAAAGAATGGAATAGAATTAAACTCAAATATATCAGAGTCCTTTAAAACACTTATCTTTTAAGGTATTATCACTTGTGTTAAAAATGTTGGACAAATACTTGTTTTATTTTGAACTAAAATATATAATGTTCCTGGAATTTTTTTCCTTTCATATTTGAATGCCACTTGCTCAGTCTAAATAACTCATATTTCTCATGTAACTTCATTAAATTTCACCCGATATTCCTAGTTGTCCCCTTATCCATTTATCTCAAATCCCACAAAATTTCTTACGAAACTGTCCACGTGACCCACAATATTTGCATGTTAAAATATGTTTCATATAAGCACAAGGGCCTTCTTTGTAGTCTCTGAAAACATCAACGATAACAACAACAAAGCCTTTTCCCACTAAGTGAGGTCGGCTACATGGATCAATCGACGCCATAAATTCCTATCATAATAATTTCTCGTATAATTTTCCTTGGTCTTCCTCTACTTCTACTTATTGGATTATTCTCCATCATATCTACTTTCCTAACGGGGACTTCTATAGGTCTCTTAATAAAACTCTGCCTATAGCCGGTCCCAAACCCGAAAAAAGAGGAGGGTTGTGTTAGGCAGTCGACAGTCAACATAAAACTTTGTCGAATTTTTATGACATGGACAATCTCTGAAAACATCATACTGGTATATTTTGTTCGGCATGTTCTTCCTTATTGTATGGGTTAACAGATCACACAATTAACATGACAATTTAAACTTTGAAATCTGAAAATCAAAGACAAAGAAGAAATCAAAATTACTAAAGCACCACTGTATCACAAGCTGATCTAAATATTAAACACATTACATTAATCAAGAGAGTAGTTCTGCTAATGTTAAGTTGTAATTTTGTATAATAATAGTATATAGGGGGACCCCAGGAAGTAAATTATTGAAATCTTATGTGGGTCCAAGCAAATATAATCTTTTGTGGGGTCTCTTTCCCTTCCTGCTATAGATCTCCCATATTTCGAATCTGCTCCTATCGAGGGTGTCCAAAGCAGAAAGTTTTTCCTTTAGGGGTCAAATTGTTCAAAAATCCTTTATTCACACTTGAGTGCGGGCCCCAATTGTTGTCTGCCACGTGTTACTTTCATGCAAAGACCGAATCATACGTCTGACAATGAGGACGATGTCCTAACGTGGTTGCACATTAACCGTCAGATCTCATCACCATCATCCCATCTACAATTATTCACTGGTTTTTCTATTCCGCCCTCTCTTGTTCTTACTTTGTGGTAACTTCTGGTTTTTTTTTTTTTTCTTTAAGAGCAAAGGCGATAAAAAAATTGAATGAATTGAACCTATTTAATTATATATATTTATGCTTTTTGTATGGCATCAAAGTTGATCAAGATGTAGTTCATGTGAATCTTTTTATAAAATGAGAATAGCTAAACAATAGCATTGAAAACCTAAGTTTATTGAAATTTTAAGAGGTTGTTCATTTAAAAATGTTTAGTTGCGGCCCGCAGCAATTTCTCAAAAATATCTCTTCATTCTGCTATTTGTCACGTAAAATTTATGCGGCTAGTGTATCATCTTTGCTTTCTTTCTTTCTTTCATTCACACACACACACACACACACATATAAACAAACTTCCAAATGTATCTCTTCATTCTGCTATGATTTTTCGTCCAAATTAAATAAATAAGTGCACACTTTCTAACAATTGCATACTAGCTATATTGATGCTCCACTATATTTCAAACAAACTTCTAGGTCAGGGCCCTGCTATTTCTGCAGGAGTAGTCTATCATCTTCTCTTTCTTTTTTCTTTCTTATTTTCACTCACTCGCTCACACACACACACACACACACACACACACATATATATATGGATATATATTTAAATAACAATTTTTAATATCGTCGCAGGTTTTCTTTTTGGTCTGATATATTATCACAGGTTGTTGAATGAACATTACTTACAAAGGTTGATTTTGTCGCCCAGATCAGAATATCTTTTCTTTACTTATTAAATATTTTAAATTCGATTTCTTAGGTATAATAGTTTTCACAGTTGGGTGAGAATTTCAATCCTCATAAGCTTAAACTAATCAGAAATTAACACACAAGCCAAACACTTTTGAGGTTTCCACACAATTGCTATATATTTATATATAACCCACGTCAACGTCATAAGGATTAGATTCCTACCTAAATTTGTCTTATCGATCATTAAGGAGTCATATCAAATGATAGGCTGTTTCTAACAATAAAATTTGATATTTTTTTATCACTATTTATTATAATTAACCAATTGGCCAACCTGAGACGCAGTTTCATGGCTGGCCTGTGACTTGAGTCCACCCAGTTGATGAACTACCACCTAATAACACTATCACACTTCTATGGCAGTTGCATGTAACTGCGCATGGGCCATTGCTGTTTAAAAAATTAGAGAAAGAAGCAACCTGCCCTAAAAACTTTGATTCATTTATAAATGGTCTTTTGAACTTTCAAAACAAAAAATTAAGTTTTTTCAACTTTCATACTAGAAAATAAATCTTTTTGTTGATTTTTTTTTAATAACGTTAACTCAAATAATTTTAGACTATCTCATAATTGATATGACAAGCTTTTATTTTGTCTTTAATATCATCATGCGAATTATAAAAAAGGTTGTTGTAGCATTTGCGTTAATATTGTTAAAGAAAAAATAGATAAAAGAGCCTATTTCTTAAAACTTAAAAATTCAATAACCTAATTTTTAATTTTGAAAAAGCAAAAAATTATTTATAGATGACTTAAAGTTTAAGGAATGTTTTTTTATTTTTTTTAAATGATTAAACCATGTCTAAAATAAAATCCCATTAATTAGTTCATCGTCCTTAATATCTCACAAGATCACATCACATGCACCCAAAGTACCGCATTTATGCGTGAATTTCAAAAGAAGTAAAGGTCACTTTATGTGTGTGTGTATATATATATATATATATATATATATATATATATATATATATATACATATATACACACACTAACTTTATGCAATTTTCCCTCCACATCCAATTTCCACACTGCAAATAGAAAAAGTGAATTAAAGTCTATATGCCGTCTTTAATCAAGATTTCTTGTTTCTTACTTACATTTTGCAACTGCATGCCAGTTAATTGAGCAATCAATCAGCTGAGTTTCTTTTTCTTTTTCTTTTTATTTTTTTCCACATTCATTTTGATTTGGATAACAAAATGTGGGACCATGCATCTCCCACTAGATAAAACGGATAATCTTGACAGATTACTGCTTAAATTAGGTCATGCCCTAGTCATACGAGATTTTCCTAGATCTTGTTGCTGGGTCCACTCCAGAATTTGGCCTTGTCCCTTTAATATTGTTCTTTTGTTTGTAAGCAAATTTCCACAGGGATGGCCCAACCAACCTTTGGGAATTTGAAATATTCACTCACACTCTTCCTGTCCAAGTTTCTTTTGGTCAACTAATGAACCTTATTTGGATTACAGTAACGACAAAATCACAATTTTAAAATGCTTCTTTTCTACCATAAAAGAAAGATCATGGTACTTAATTAATGCTTACAAGGATCCATTCTGATTTATCTATGACATTCTGTGCTCCTTTTTTCTTTCTTCTTTGGGCTTTCCCATTACAAAGAAAAGGATGGACTGAGCCTAATTAATTAAGATCATCGCCACTAATTGGGATGATTTGGTAAATAGGTTAATAATGGAATCGTGACAGCTAAACCTGAAGAAAGTTGAATATTGACATAGACGAAAGCTGAATTTAGAATGGACCAACAAAGCTAGCTAGCCAGGTCTCAGATTTAAAATTCAGGTGAGAATGGGATGACATTTTAAATTCGTCCAAAGGAAGATAAGGATCCCCTATCAGAAGTTCATTTTCAATATACTTTCAAAGTACTCTATTATTGTAATTTATATACTGTCATATAATTTAAATTTATTTTAGTTAAAAAATTTTATAATTTATTTTAAAATTATAATTGAATTGAATTCAAAATTTTAAAGGAGAACTCCTTATTTAAATATTTCCCCCTAACAGTAGTAGAAAACTCTTCTTTGGATGGGGCAAACCACTTTAAGAAATTAAATAAGCCATCCTCCATGATACGACAGGGTTTTCATAATGCCATAATGGCGTCGATATCCATTATTCAGCATAACGTCCTTCCACAGAGATGTTTAAGAGATCATATTTCGGTTTAATCTATTTTCCTAGAAAATAAAATGACCACAAGTTTATTATCACAGTAGAATCATTTAAAACATTTAAGTATTATTTAGATTGGTTCTTATATATATATATATATACACACACACGCACACGTACCCCTAATACGGTAAATGATTATCAATTACTGTCCTCCTCATTCACGTCTTTTGATACATTATCATTTGTTGTTTGCATGCATTTCTTTATTAATCTCATTAGTTTGTGATTAATTTTCCTAAAGAACAAAGAACGTGGTCTGGGGCTATACAATTAAGGCATGCAAATGTTGATAAATATGAATGATATATCCATGTAATTATAATTAATTAACATCACAATTATAAATATATCCGATATATTATTTCACGTTTAAGAGAGAAAGGGAAAACTCCTAATCAGTACGAAGATCTTGCGTGCCGTTCCTACTTTATATGAAATCAAAAACCCATCTGCGACAAGTTCTGCTTTATCAAGTTACGCATGATCATTGAAGATCTCGTGTTTAAAACTCTGACAACCCCACCAAAATCGAAGGTCAGTTAGGTAAGAAACGTTGTTTTCACGGTAAAGGAATGAATGGCTTTATAAAACTGTGACATTTATAAGGAAAAAGGTGAAAGAAATTAAACGAGAGAAAAACAACTCAATGGAGGGGTCCCCTTCATTAATCTGATTATGTTGTTGTTTGCCAAGATTGGATAAATGGCCAGCCTCGCAAGGCACATGCATGCCGGCCCATATCTTTCTTTGCATATTAAAGCAGAGTTTTCATGTGGACCATATCAATCTGAGAAAATCTAATCTTCTCATACTGAAGTATGGCTTTTTGAAAAAATAATAATAATAATTTTTCTTTTAAAAAAATTGTAAGTTTTCCATTGGTTTATTCTTATGATAAAAAAAGTGGTAACTCATTGGTTGATATAAATCACAATGTTTGAAATTAAAGTGAGTTTACTGTCTTGAGTTTAGTTCCTATTCAATTAAAATAAAGGTGGCAAAAACATTTGAAAGCTTTTGCGATACACGGGTTGATGTCTGAGAATTAAAAATTCAGCCTTGCAAGAAGAACTGGAGTCCAAAGCTTGCATGTGAAAGGTTCTAACTTTTAAAATCTTCATGAATGGTCATGGAGACTGTACAAAACCCAGCCATGATGTCATCCATTCAGGCACTGCACCTTTTCATATGGGCACAACAGATACAATACAACTGAGGATCTGAATTTTACAAGAAAGAAATTGCTTGGATAATAAAGTTTGCATGCGCATGGAGCCTTATCTTTGATTTTTGGCATCTAAATTATATTGAAATCACAAACACGGCTACCTTCTATATGAATCTGGAAAGGATTGCAACAAAAGATTTGAGAAAGGAAAAGGCAACAACTTTTAATGTAAAGGTTATATTATATAAATCGCGTTATTTAATGGTAAAGAGTATGCTTTCTTTTTGGCCGATTGAGTATGAATAGTTAATCAGTGATGTAAAATAATATGATATATACCTATATAATTATTTTAAACTTTTCATTTACAATAAACAAATTCACTAATGATTGAGTTATTAATTAGTTGCAACAAATTGATCACTAGTTGAGACTTTAAAATATGTGGAAGATTAATATATATAGCAGTTGAAGATCATATATAATTATGATATATTGAGGACTGCATAAATATGGAAGTTCAACTATAAAAGTTCAACATTTTTAATAAGAAAAAAATTATATAATATCTTTATTATAGATTACTTAATTAAAATATGACAAATGTATAATTTTTACAAACAATTATATGGTTTACTAATTCAACTACATGTTTATTATAATGTTATTAAAAATTTATATATTTGTCATATTTTAATTAAAAAAATTAGTAACAAAAACATAAGGAAATAAACTTAAGACTAATCCTTTTAATGATTGTATTATTGAAATCCTCTTATTAATGAATTTTGGCTACAACTCTTGGTTTGTATATCAAGAATTTTATATTATATAAAAAGAATAATGATATTAAAAACTCTAGAATATTATATATTTTTTTAATCTATGATACAATTGTTATTAAATATAAAATAATATTTTATTAAATAATTATTTAAAATATTAGCTTATTTAATAATTGATAATTTTTTTAAAAATTAATTTAAGTTTTACGTAATTAATGAGTATAATTATAATAATAAATATGTTGAAATACATAAATAATTCTTTTATGTTTAATAATAATTGTATCATAATTATGGATGTTTCTGGCTTCATAACATCACCACTCAAGCATGGGAAGGTTTGAGAGGTAAATTAAAGAAACTTACTTTATTGGCAATCAGAATCTTCTTCCAATCTTAAAATGCCCTTGATAAATGTAATTTTAGTCTATTTCATTATTCAATTTAATTGATTTGACTGATACACAAAAAATGATTAATTTACTCTTAAAGCATCTTATTATTTTCATGTAACTATCTTTTAGATCTTTCTTGCATCTTCATTTAAATTCCACTTCTTCATTCATAAAATTTGATTTGAACGTCAGACTCCGAATTTACGACAAGCCCTGGTGTCCTACCTCATTTTAATCATTCCTTATTTTTGCAGAACCTATAAAAGACTCTACACGACTGGAGAATTGACCAACAGCATTTATTCATCTACTCTCATATCCTATCGTCACAGTTCAATATCCCATATATTTAAGTGTGAAATTCCACTAGTAAATCGATTCCCACTTCTGAATCAAATTAATCCCTCATTTATTGGGAAATCTATTACCATCTTCTATTTACATGTGAGCATAGATTAAGATTTAAAATTCACTCATAAGAGATTGTAGGGAATTCTGACACTCATTAAATCGAACTACACTTGCTTCATATATACCTTGGCTTTTTGCTTGCATAGGACTTTACGTTTTATCTTGCTAAAAAACTTACATCAATTAATGAAAATTTATCGGGAAAGTTGTCAACTACGTAAACTCAACGGTATATATTTATTTAACGACAATTCATGATGCGAACGAAGAATTAATGGGGGACGCATTTGGGGTTACTAGCCCAAACCTGGCTAAGGGAGCCCTCGTTGAAGAGCCAAGTCCATTAAAGGCCCAATGACATTTTGTGCTGCCTTTTTTTTTTTTTAAAAAAAAAAAAGGATTCCCTGAAGAGTTCATTTCAGTAATTAAAAAAAAAAAAAGGACATAGACGCCATGCGCAGGAGGTAGTTGGCGTTGGTTTACAAGAAAAACGGATTTTGTGTAGCAGGGTTCCATCTATTTTAAAATATATATATATATATATATATCGTACGGCCTTGTATAGAGGGCTGAGATGCTTCAAGAGGAACAACATCAGAGAATTCGGATTGATTTACAAGTATGAGTGAAAATCTTACATTAAATGAAATTAGATTAAAGAGTAGAAACATAATGTCAAAGTTATTTATATAGATTAGCTCGGTGCAGATGAGTCCTAACATTTATTCTGAGTATTTAAAATTATTTTGATGTATCCCACATCTTAGGGACCTTAATTAAACACTCATTTTTGTGATAACTGATAGTTGTGATCAATGACCACCAATACATTTCAATCGATTCTTTAAAGAACCATGAAAAACAGGACCCCGCGGCAGAATGAAAAGAAGCATCCATATTTTGTTTCAGCTTGTTTAGATTATAAGGAGCAAATGTACGCTCACAAATTTGCATGTAAGTCTATACTGCTGTATGCATTCATCTATGGCAAGAAGCTACTTCTAGCCGTGGCGAACAGGACACACCAGAAGGGCAGGGTTCGCCATGACAAGAAACATGTTGGTCGCAGTGACATTGTGGCTATTTACTCGAAGTGTGTAGAGGTCATTTGGGCTGCGGCAAGAGTGTTGGGGCCACGAAGAGAAAGTATTTTGGCCAAGTGGCCACAGCGAAGTACAGCTAAATTATGAAGAATTCGTATTTAAATTGTATTTTATAACTTGTAGAATGTTTTAAGAGTTTTTAATTATGTAAGCATAGGTATTCTAAGAAATAGGACTGTTCATGGGCAGAGTGGGGTTGGACATCGTCGGACATCTGGTATGCCCGATGCCCAGTCCCATTAAAATATCGGGTTTGTTTTTATACCCGTGATCCGACCCTATCTGAACAAGCCCGATTTTAGGACAGGTTAGAGTCGCTTGAAATTTTTTTTTAATGAATTGATACTTAATATAAAAATATTTTTTTGTAAACTCATATGCATATATTTCAAAACAATAAGCTCTTAGAACCTTTGTGTTTTTATCAATAGTAAAAAAATAGCTTAGTATTATTAAGCAAAATATAAACTATATTAACATAATTAGTTTTAGGTAAACATGTGTATTTTCATTATTCAATAAAAAAAATATCAACACATCAATAATAAAAATAATTGAAAAATAAAGAGAATTTAAGTAAATAATAAAAGTTGCAACATATAAAGAGAATCAGATAAAATAAATATAAATATATATATATATACATATAAGATAATAAGATATTAATAACTAAAAAAATAACTATTAGTACAAGTTGGGCCAAATATGCCTTTATCCGTAGTCTGACCCGTCCAATATAATTTTATATAAAATTTTATTTATTTATATTTTTAATCTGATCTAATCCAATCAGATTAGGCCGAGTTAGGACAAGCCTAAGCCTGCTACACCATGAACACCCTGCTAAGAAATCCTTCTGTGTAAAAGAAACCGTAGGATGAGGGAACACGAAGAGAAAAATTCAAATCTCGGTAAAGAGAGGCAGAGAGTTTCTGTTTACTTTCTTTTTTCAAAATTTCGTAGTGGTCAAGTTGTCTTCAACGTAGATATAGGTCAAATTAGCTGAACCACGATGTCGATAATTGCAGTGTCTTCTCGCTTCTCTCTCTCTTTTTATTACTTGATTGATAGTGTGTGTGGGTGTTTGGCTTAATTGTTTGTCTTGATTATTTAAACTCTGGGCTTCAAAGACCAACAAAACGTTGGTCTATATGTCAGGGGAAGCATAACCCAGTGACACTGGAAATTAATACTTGATAAATACGTAGCATTTAGCTAGTTAATTGCTTGACGACTTTACACTGCCAATTGTATGGGAGGCGGAGAGTTCTGTTTCTTTCTGATTTATCAGAAAATATGGAAAGTGGAGTCAAGGTTCTTATTCTGACATGTAGGGTTACTATCTTCTTATGGATATCCAATGTATTCCAGCAGGTGTCTTAAAATTTGCTTTCATGCTAACCTCTATAGCTTGCCTTGAAGGCAATGAGAGCCTGAGTGTTTCATAGAAGTTTAGTGTTAATATGGTTTCTATAATCTGGAGTGAAGTGGAAGAAGAGGTGAAAGCTGTGGGAGGTTTAGAAGCATCTGTAGGGAAAGTTAGCGCAAGTTTCTTAAAAATTTTAGAGGAAGGAAGTTTCATTTAGTTGACACCTTCTTCCCCGTGTATTGGCTTTGAGCCTTCATTAAGATAGCGATACTTCTAAACTTCGAAAGCAATTGACTTAAAAGTTCTGGTTTGTCACTGACCTTAATATCCTTGATGTTTTGATAGCTATTTATATCCTTAATATTTTTGTAGGAATTATTTTGTGTGACGAGACAGTTCATCAATTATGCAAACAGGCTGTAGCCTAGGTATTCTGATTACATTTCTTACAATCATAATATTTGCATTTTAGGCAGGTACCAATTGTTTTCTCGGCTTTTTGAATATACTGGTTAGTTGTTGCCTCCACTAAGGCCTCTGAGCCTTCTATCTTCACATAGAATTTGCTTGGTGATTTGCTTCTTATTTGACGGAGAATGCTCTTCTAAGGAAACCTGAATTGGTCAATTTTAAGTGCTGTTAGGTCATATTGTTTATGTTTTGATTAATGCAAGGAGGAGCAATGTGCTATCTCGATGTCATAAAATGAAAGAAGAGAAAAGGAGTTATCATCACATGATATTTTCCTAAAATTACGGGGGAGGTTAAGAGTTAGGCATTGTTAATGGCGGATGTCACCATAACTTTGTTCCCAAGTTGCCAGGTCTTCTTTTTCCCCTTCTTTATCGCCTAGTGACTTCATTTAGTTTTTAATTCCCCTCTATATTTCTACAAAAGGCCCCAGCTGGAGCAGATGTTGTCAGCCTAGTGATATGATGGATGACCGAGTAGAAGCAATGCGAGCAGCTCTTGATGGTGAAGGCTTTCAGCATGTTTCTATAATGTTCTATACAACAAAGTAATCTTATTACACAACCATTTCTTTCTTGCTTCTTTCATTTGAAGTGCTTAGCATATTGATTTTAAGTGCAGCTGTCCCATTGTGCACGAATTCGTTTTTTCTTATGCCATAGCCTAGGCACTTCAAGTCCTTCAGATGTGCATCTTCTTCATCCCATCACACCAATGTTGCTAATTATTGCTCTTACTTAGTTTCCTCTTTGACAAACCAAATTATGCTATTCGTACAAGAGGGCATTGTTGGATATTATTCTCAGCTCCATCACTTTCTTTTATCTGGTGTATAATTCACCGTACTAAACCTTTCCATGTATCTGTAGCTAACATGTATGCAAGTTCATTTTATGGTCCATTTATAGAAGCACTGAACTCAACCCCAATTTGGGGATAAGAAGAGTATGTGCTTTTTTTGAAGTTAACTTTCATCTATCTAATAAATTATAAATTATTAATGCTGACTTTTCTCATAAATACGGCTGGCTATCAGATGAACCCAGCAAATTACAGAGAGGCTCTGATGGAGATGCGGGAGGATGAATCTGTTGGAGCTGATATTCTCTTGGTTGGTTTAGTCTAATGTTTGTGTGTGTGTGCGCTACCATTTGAAACTCATTCTCATGATTGTGTTTTCTTTTATAAACTTCAAAATTGAATTTTCAGGTGAAACCCGGCTTCCTTATTTGGATATTATGAGGCTGTCGAGGGATAATTCTCCTTTGCCTATTGCAGCATATCAAGTTCTTCTCTTGCTCATTCTAGAAACAAGGCAGAATATTTCTGATGAAAAAAATTATGAAATATCAAATATTACCAGTAAATGTTGCTCAAAGCTAAGCAGAAGGGACAGAAGTCTATTAATAGGAAAAGAAATACACTTTGAATATAATATCAGGTTGGATAGACGATAAGTCTCTAAATAGTGTGTTTTTCTAATGAGTTCTATAGGGATTTATCAAGGTTTTAAATAGATTGTGGTCTCTTTTACACCAAATGCAGTGATATTTTGTGTTCAAAGACTTCTGAGTGTAAAGAGATGGTTTTATGCACAAATCTCCCCAATTTAGGACTTAAATGCATTGAATGTTTTATCTTTGTTTAAACCTTTAATGCCCATGTTTATTTGATTAAAAGTGTGGTATATGGAGTTAATTTGTAGCTTTTGCTTTGTCCTTGTGATTAGGATTGATTAGAATTAGTTTAGGTTAGTTTAAGTCTTTAGTTGAATTTTAATTGTTTTCTAATTAGTTTTGTTTGTCTTTCATGTCTGTAGGTTAGTGTAAGTTTTTGGTTTTGTTTGAGCCAAGGAAGCAATTGAGAGGAGTGTTGTTGCCATACTTGCGACTTAGTGCAATTTGGAGCAGGAGGCAGAGCTCAGTGTCACAGCCACCAATGCTTATCCTCCGCGGCAAGGTTGCACCACTTTAGGTACAAATTCCAAGGGCCTCGGCGCTGCAGCAAGCAACTTGTTTTGGCTGGCGAACAAACGCTAATTCTTGTAAATTGCTTGACCCAAATTTCAAAAGAGAAGCTTTATTTTCACGATTTCTAATTTTTATGCGCGTAGATTTACTAGAGTCTATTGAAAATATCACTTTGGAAGGAGATTGAAGCTTGAGGAAGACTTTCAATCTTAGATCCAAGTGCAAAGGTGTGATTATGATCTAATTCTTTATATGAATTGTAATATCTACACTTCTTCTTCAACGCCTTTTGATTTGTATACGAATTTTGTTGCGTAACTTCTGGATTTGTGGATTTGATTTGTGGAGATTTTATCAATAGTAATAAATTTTTTATTAATTGTGGTGTTGATGTTGTAATTGTATGAATCTAATAATTTACTCAACCTAGAGTAATGATCCAATGGAAATTCATTTGTCTAACAGTTAAAATGTCTGTGGCCTTGTGGTTTCTGCGACTTCAATAGCTTGGGAATATAAAAGCTATGAACTTCGTGCATTCTATCAATGACGTTTTGAAGAGTCAAATGAAATGAAAAATAGGAAAAATGGAAGTTGATGAAGAAATTTCTTTGATATGATAATTTATTTTAAACATCTTTAAACAAGTTACAAATTACCACATTCTATGTGTTCTGCAAAAAGATTACTCAACTTTTCCAAGCCTCTCTCACTTTGCCTTTGTGGAGATGGGTCTTGCATGCGGAGGATGGAAGGTGTCTAATGATAAGAAGATAGAATTACGGCGTATGATTGTTGTTTGACAAAGATTAATTGATGTAGTGTAGCTTGATAATTTAACCTGCTATGTGTATATTAAGTTATCACATAGAAATAAAATAAATGCACTTCATGCTTATATGTGAAAGATCTAGTTCTTGATAAGGAAAACATGTATGTTCCGTTTTATCATATTTCTCATCTCCCAAGTGGTTTTTATCCTATTTAATCCATGGCAAGGGTTTCTGCAGAATACTCGGAGATGAAAAGCTGGGGGTGCTCTCAAAATGATTGACGAAGGAAGGGTTTGATGGAGTCACTGTTGTGCCTTTGAGGGGCTGGTGCTGACATCATCCTTACATACTTTGCTCTACAAGCTGCCAGATGTTTGTGTGGTGAGAAGATGTGAGATTCTCTGTATATGTGGGGCATTGTTCCTTGTAGTACTTCGAAAAGGCCATAGGATTTCACCAGTATGCAGTGTCAAAAATCATGCTGGATTGTTTATCAAATGCCAGCTTTACATGTCAATTACATCCCATTTTCGCGCAGATGAAAGAATGTGCTCATTTGAAGGATGGTGCTTCATACCGTGTTGTATATGGTACTGACTCCATGCTAGTTACTACTTTTTGTGGAGTGTCATACGAGGATTTCGATCTCCTCAACTGTTACAATGATTATGTGAAGAAAATAAGCTAGGCATAAAAAAATCAATTACAGAAACATTTTTAAAAATCTATTGCCTACTCTTTTCTGACATAACCATCAAAAGGATTCAAATCTATTATACATTAATGTGCGATACGGCTAACAGTGAAGTGTCACCAAATCTCAATCTACTCTTGCATGAATTGGCTGAGGAGGGCTTTTCTCTTTCATTTTTAATATTTCTCGTACCTCCAATGGGTCGTACCTTCCTAATAATATATAGGATGTGCACATTGGATTCATTTCATAAGGGAAAAAAGCAACAAATTAATATGAATCTTTGTAAGAGTAACTCGATCAAGTCTTATACTTTATAATTAGGATGAAAACATATACAAGGGTTCCTGAACTACCTATTACTTTTTTACTCATGGACATCTGCCTCAAAATCAATAGAATTAAACCACCACTAGCATTAAATCCTATGAACTTTTGACAAGTTTTGGTGCTACATTTGCGCTTATGAACCTGCTTTCCACATAGCGAAAGGATGGGCTTCGACTCTATCGTTCCTCAACCCCAAGTAACAAATTTAGAGCACGAGGAAGATACGATATACATTTCTATTCTAATTTTGTACAATGTTTAGAAATAAGTTGCATACCGGCACCATGAGCCCCTCCTTTGGAATTTCCACAGTCAGCCATGTTCAATGAGGTACCTCTCAGCAATGGTGGCATGAGTAGCAGCGCCAATAGGAAGAACATCTTCATCGATCATAAAAAGGGGAGAATGTCCGGTGTGAGTAGACCCCAGTGTCTCATTCCTGATCCCTATGTAGAAGAAAGCCGTAGGTACCACCTCCGAATAAAAGGAGAAGTCTTCAGCGCCCATCATGGGTGGGACTACCCTGAAATTCGTTTCACCCAGCAAATCCATGGACACCGTCTTCACATGCTCATACATTCTGTCATCGTTAACTGTGGGAGGATAAATGGTGTACTCCTTTTCAAAGAAGTCGACTTCTGCCGAGCATCTGTAGACGCTGGCTTGTTCCACAATCACCTGTTTAAGACGATGCAATTTGAGTTACCTCATCCGCTATTACTTTAGTACCATAAATGAAGTATTCGTGTCTCTCTGTTTGCACTTCGCAGATCCAATATTAAGAGGGGCTTGAATAATTCTTGTTACCCAATTTCAGGTTAATTCAATTGTTAAGTTGTCGTGAGCACAATTCTATCCCATCATTCTAAGACAAACAATCCATGGATGCTAACACATTAAAATGTGGGATTCTCGTATTTTGTGACCAGTTTGGACTATCTAAGAATTTCTTAAATTCTTGTGCTGTGAAACTAGTTTTTAATGTGTTGACGCTTACTGTCATTGATGTATTAAGTTTTAAGGCAAACCAAGAAAATTTTTTTCAATTGTTGACTACAATTTCTTTTTTGGGGTCAACATTAATTAAAAGGTTTGTCCATATATAGATGGATGGCTAACCTGCTCTATTCTTTCAAGGAGCTGGTAAAAGCTTGCGTTAGAGAAAGCTCTGAAAGTTCCGCCAAGGACAACTGTTTCCGGTATCATGTCAAGATTGTTTCCTCCATTGAATGAAGTCACTGAGACGACCTGAGTTATTGAGTCAGCCACATGGTTAGTGAGAGTTACTAGTATATACCACCCCTCCCCCCCCAAAAAAAAAAAACCTATTAAAAATTCGAAAAAGAAGGTATAGAAGGCCAGACCTGGGAATCTAATGGATTTGATTCACGAGAGACAATACCCTGTAAGCTGATGACAGCAGCTGAAGCAGCCAAGACTGGATCAAGAGAGTGGTGTGGAGTGGCAGCGCGAGCCTTTTTGCCACTAATGACAGCTCTGAAAAAACCACAGCCAGCGAGCAGAGATCCGGGCCTCGACCCAATAGTGGCAGTTGGAAGTTCATGGGATACATGAGCTGCAAATATAGCCTCCACATCCTCCAAAGCACCCTCTTCTATCATTCGCTTTGCTCCATTCCCAGCTTCCTCCGCTGGCTGGAATATCAGTATTACAGTTCCCTATAAAGCACACAACAATCATGAAAGTTAGGGGCCAAGGTTGGAGGAATCAGCTAGGAAGTTCGGCGAAGTCGGTGATATACAGGATATGCCATTAATGGTTTAAATACAGATATACATGCATAAAGAAAGCAGAAACTATTCTCTTATAAGAATACAGTTTAAGCGTAGCGTCCGTACAATACTACAATCTGCTGACAAAATTGGTAAACCTGGGAATTGGAATGTAGCATTTTGGGATAATCAGCAGACTTTTGTGTGCTAATCTAGTGCACAGGTTTTGAGGATTCCGCCCAAAAGAAAAAGAATTAAGCCAATACTATATATTCCTGCATGTACAGTAGCGTTTTGTCATCTACCACCCTTTACTGTTCCCCCTTTTTGTTTTTCTTTAAAAAAAAAAAAACGACTCCAACTGAAATTTGAACTTGATCCTTCAATACTAAATACTATTTCCATAGAAACCTTCTTAATCACTACAACTCTTGTTAGTTTCAAAGATAAGAATTCTATCCCAACATCTCTTGTTTTGATCAGTGCCAATACAAGATTTATAATTTACTTTGTAATAATTCTAGCTCTTCCAACGCACTTGCTGCAGTCCATTTAAATATATAATCATATAATGGCATCTGAATTTGTACCCCATTCAATTTGGACGGACAGAAAAAAGTATAAACCTTTTATCTAACATTTTACAGGTCCCATACTTGCAGATTCCTTTCTCCTCGAACGACAAAAAAGGTTACCGTGCAGAGCAGCCGAATTGAATCATGTGCTCTTGTCAATGCAAGATAAAAGCGAGCCATATTGAATATCGATAGTGAGCATCTTAGCTCAACAGCATATTAACGTTTCTTCAGAACAGGTTCTTTCCTAGTGACGCAGCAGATGCCATCTGCCTGTCCCACTTGGCAAAAAGTAATTCAATCTAAAGCATTGAATAACATATTCATTAAAACAGAATTGCTTTAACTAAAGTTATATAACGTTAGTAAATTTAAATAAAACCATTTTAAAAAGTAGTCGCTAATGAGTTTACCTGACATCTACAGTTGAAAGACAGAAAGCAAAGTAGTAGTTTATAAAAAATAATTCGGCTTCAATAAGAGGGTAAAAAAGAGAGAATCTAAAACAAAAGTAAATGGTCCATCAATGGAGTCCTTCTTTGCAGTTTCTATTGTCTGTCCTAGGGGGTGACATCAACTGAAATATAGTTGAAGCAACCCAATTTGGAACTTAAACTCAACATAAAATTAATGAAAGTCATGCCTTGGGACACTACTTTCAATTAGTATAAAGAAGTTCTTTGAGTAAAATTTAAAAAGGCGCGCAATGAGCTAGACTCTTATAGCGCCAGAGTCTCCTGCCATGAAGATTTGTCATATGGAAGCGTGATGAACAATTATAAAATTTTTTTAACATAAATTCATTTTATAAAAAGATAAATAAATTAAACTAATGATAATAGTGTAGTGAATATACAATTTTTTGTTGACTGCCCTTTCTGTTGATCAAAATTGGGAAACAGAAGGACCAACTGGTGCAACGGATTGTAATTATATAAAATAATGCACCGTGTATTTAAGAGAGAATAATATTAAAAAATAAAATATATATAGTTCTTATTTTTTTCTCTTTCCATTTTCTTCTTATTTTTTCATTACCTCTCTCTAAATATACATAACATATTTTCTTCCTAAATACAGAAAATTTAGTTGCAACTTCGAATTGCTGAATAATGAATGGATAACGAAGGTATCGTAGGGCAAAAGATTTGTGATGGAGCCAGGTTTCTAGAATTACCACGGGCGAAAGAGAAAAATTACAAACATTTAAAATCGATCCAACCAAAAACATGATAGCCCATCCCTTCCCGACAGATTCTGTGAATTAATGTCAACCATACAAATTTATCCCGTTCTAAACGGTTGGCATAAAGAATTGACCCACACGCATGTTGGGCCCGCCGTACAAATGTTAACTGAACACAAGTAGTGTGTTTGGATACAGGAATTTAAAATAAAGAAAAAAGGAAGATTATATAACACATTTCCCCTCGCAGTGAACAAAAATTAGGTTGGCATGATGTAAATATAACAATCACCTTTGCCCTGGCGAGCAAAACTTGAATATATATGAAAAAAAATTAGCTTTTTAAATGATTTTATAAACATAAAATATATAACAAAAAGCAGGCAAATAAAGTTTTGGATATGAACATTCTCAAATAAACCGATTTTTTTGCTACAGTTTCAAATGGGTAGAGGCTAAAGAATGAAGGAACAAACCTTCAATAAATGCTCGCGACTCTTAAGGATTTTAGCAGCACCAATGAGCATGGCCACGTGTGCGTCGTGCCCACAAGCATGCATTTTGCCCGCAACTTTAGATTTGTACTCCCATTCCACAGCTTCCTGCAACCAAATACCCCATTAAATTTCTTACACATGACATATAAGAAACTTAATTACTTTTTTCTTCTTAAATGATAAATACATAGAAGCAAGTTACTTTTTTCTTCTTATGAGAAAAAGTTAAGTTTCCTATTTGTTTTGTTGGAATCAAGCTAATAATTAAAGACTGCATTTTAAACACTCAATATTGCCCAAGATACAACAATGCACACAAATATAAAATGTCACATAAAACCGATTAAGTGTTTAGATAAGTCGTGATATAAATACAGAGAAACAAGTTTTTTGCCAAAAATAAAAAAATAAAGAGTCACAGGTTACAGATCTTCTTTTATATCAAAATAAATCTACTGTGAAATATAAAAATACATAATCAAGTACATTATTTAATGATTTGTCAAAAGATTTCACTACAACGAGAGGCATCTTAAATTTTATTATCATATCAGAGTAAAAAGATAAGACAGGGATTTTTTGTAATTAAATATTTTATCATAAGATAAAGAACGGTTGATTTAATTTTAAAACTCTTGGAATTCTACTTACGAAATTGTCAAAATTATTAAAAAATAATCAGTAAGAACATATTTTTGAAAGTAAGAATCAACAATACCTGCAAAATAGAGAAATGCATTATGAAAATTAAAACAAAAAACTAGAACAACGAGAAGAATAAAAATGAAGCAAAAAGTACAACTGGGGCAACCTGAATAGGGAGTGCGTCCATGTCAGCTCTGATGGCAACAAAAGGCGGACCCCCAGTGCCGATCAAGGCTCGAATACCGGTCTTAGCGAGAGGAAATCGATAATTAACTTCCATCAGGTCCAACTCCTCTCTAATCAAACGGCTCGTCTCGATTTCCTCAAAAGCCAGCTCTGGATTCTCGTGGATCCTCCTCCTCAACCTTTTCAACCACTCCACCGTCTCCGGCTGCCGCGCTATTTTCAGCACCGCCTCCGAGCACGCTTTCGTCCACACTTCACAGCTCGATATCGGTGTTCTTCTGAGCGTCTGGTTTTTACAAGCTGCAAAAGACGACGGCGACTTCTTCGTCTTTGCTTGGTTTTCCAGACTGTAACATCTCCGGTCGGTGGAGAAGACGCCATCATAGGACGCAGTGGGCTCAGCAACTGAGACGGTGAAGTCTTTAGGAGTCCGAACGATGAATAAGAAAATAATCGCCGAGGAAAAGAAAGATTTATTGATTTTCATTTTTCTCTCTGAAACAGAGGAGAAAGAGAGAGAGGGATAGAGAGGAGAGGAGGAAGAAGGAAAAGGAGAAGGGGGAATTTAAACACGTGGTGATGAAAAGTTATATATATTATTATATTTTTTCTTTTTCTTTTTTTTGGTGGGTAAGGAGGTTGAAGGGTGTCTGAATTTAGCACGTGGATAGAATAGGAAGTAATTGCAATGCTGCTGTAGTAGCAGTGTGATTGAACAAGGCGTCTAATCGGGGCAGTTGGGACCCCACCACTTTCAGCAGCGTTTTTCGAGTGACATAGACTGACACACCCCGTTGATTCAGACACTTAATTTTTTGGGAGAATTATAATACAGATGATTACCATTAATTTTAACATAAATTAAAGTTAGGGATAAAAGTTGTTAAAAATAATTTTTTTTTATTTTTATCTTTAAATATAATTTTTTTATCTTTTTTTCTTCTTTTATTTACTCTTATTTAAAAAAAAATTACACTACTTGTGCCTATACATCATCTAATGGATTTATTTTACAAGATGAATATTATATATATATATATATATATTTAACAGCAATATGTAAATGTATTTAGCGCATTTTAATTTTTTTTTAAGATATGTAAAATTAGAAATTAGAGGAAATAACTTTTTATTGTTATTTTAGTTTCAAATTTTAAAAATATATAATTCAATCTTCAAATATTTTAATTCACTTTTAAAATGGTCAAATAAAAAAAAACTGCAAAAAAAGAGTGAGAACAAAATATCATGATTAAGGATATGTTTGGTATTGAAATGAAAAGAAAAAAAAATCTGTATAATATTTATTATATTTTATAATTATTATTCAATCATATTTATTCTTTTTTATTATATTTTTAAAGTAAAAATTTAAGAGTTATTTCTTATTTATAAAATTATTCTTTTTCTACTCTCAGATGATACTCAAATGGTTGCAAATCTTCTTTCTTTCAAGTTAGGCTGGGGGTGAATCTTTTGAGATTGGGGTCCTTGACTGTGATCTTCCAAAGTTTGATAACCCCACTTTAATTTTCAGCTCTGTTTCATAGAGTAATTTTTCAATTAAGTTTGAATCTAAGAGGCTTAGTTTATAAAAGCTAGATTTATGGATAGTTGTAATGATAGGATACTTGAGCAAGAATTAAGGCTTTTTGGTATTAAGGTGATATATTTAGCTAAATTACAATTATTAAATGATAATTGAATAGTTAAGGTGTTGATTTTATAATTGAATGTAGTTTTAAGTAAGATTACAAATGATTTTTCAACTAAAGTTGTGCTTTAAATTAATAAAAGAATGAACCACTATTATTAAGGAGTAACAGTTTTGGTGCACCAAATTCGGTTGAATATGACAAAAAGCATAGTGACACTCTGAAATGTGATTAAAAAAACATGGTAGTGTTATGAAACGTGATAAATAATGTAACAATATTATGATATTGTGAAATAAGGTATCGTGGTACTAAGAGGTAAATTTGTGAAAAGTGCAATGATATTAACATGAAATAAAGTATGGGACACTAAGATATAAAATAAGTAAAATGCGATAACATTATGAAAGGTCATGTGATATAGCTTTCTCATGTGATGCTCATTCCATGAGTTGTTTTTTAATCTTTTAAAATCACATTTTTGAGAGTTTGGTTATTATTTGAATGAATTTATTTTAACTTTCACAATATTTATTAGCTTGTGTGTGTGTGTGAGATTTTATTTTATTTTATTTGTTTAATTTTACTTGTTTGTAAAAATTCATGTGTGAGTTTTCTTTTTTATTTCATGCACTTTATTATTTATATCCTCATTATGTCAATTGATTTGTCTCTCAATATATATATATATATATATATATATATATATATCAAATTAGGAAGTAATCAAATGAAGTATTCTCAAACCAACTTACCTTCTAATCATATTTGGTAGGCTCTTTACCAAATGCTTGATGATGTAAGACTTTATAACGTTGTTACTATTAAATATCAAGTTGATTTAAGTATTGTGAAAGTTATGATATTTGTAGGCATTATACGGTAGTAGTTATTATTTTGTTACTTGCATTACTTTAAAAAATGTGTTGATTGCTAGATTGTAACTACTTCTATAGATTAAGAAGTATATGTTCTTTAAGAGAAATTTTGTCAAATTCTAAGCAACTCCCAAGTAACTTTGTAAAATAAATCATGCATCTTAGAAGTGTGGTAAAATTTTCAAAATCTTTGTAGTCTTGTTTTAGTCAATTGATCGTGTGTGTGTGTTTTCTTTTCTTTTTTTTAGGTTTACTAAGTCAAGTTAACTTTAGGTTAGTTTAGTATTTACGTTGATAACAACTAGAAATTTTAGATTGTGACACAAATTTAAAAAAAAAATTGAATTTTATTTATCTTGATTTATGCCTTTAATTACAACTTTCTTATACTTTAAAAATATATAATCAATTTCTGAATTTATTTGTGCTATTTAAATTTAAAAATTCTAACCATAAAAATTATTATAATTTAACACTTTCTTATATATTTATTATCAAATTTTTTAACAAAAATTATAACATGTATAAAAAAATTACTTAAAAATTCTATTATGTGATGCTAAATTGTGAAAATTGTATAATTGTCCTGTTATTATTAAAAAAATTATACACTTATTAAATTTTAATTAAAAAATATGATAACAAAAATATAAAAAATTATATATAAAAAATCATATACTCATTTTATTGTAATTGAAAAGCTTGATAGCAAAAATATAAGTGATTATATATAAGTTTTTTTCTTTTCAAATCTGACAACTCTAAAATATTTTTGTTATTTAAAAATAAAATATTTTTTTATTTTTAATTTATAAATAAATAGTTATAATTAAACTTTCAAACTTGCGTACAGAGTTAGTAGGTGGGGAAATTATGGGTTTTTGATGTCTTCCTTTTTTTTTTCTAGGAAAGCATTCTTTTTTGAAGTTGATAGCCATGTTTGACATGATCAAAATAACAAAAAAATTATATAATGTTTATTTTATTTTTACATGTATGATTTAATTATTATTCAATTATTAAAAATAAAAGTATTAAAATTATTTTTTATTTATAAATTATTTTTATATTTAATTTTTTACATATTAAACCAGCCGTTGGTGCTACGTTTCTAAAAGTATTAAAATTATTTTTTATTTATAAATTATTTTTGTATTTAATTTTTTACATATTAAACCAGCCGTTGGTGCTACGTTTCTTTGAGGGTTCACTTTGTGGATGTGGAGAAGCCACCCTGTCTTTCTCACTGATTCTCAGGGTCTCACTGCCCAAAAGTTTGCAAAATGGTTCCCCCAATTAAACGGCATCATATATAGTAACGCGTTTTTGGCATGTTTTTGAATTATGAAGATTGTGTATAGCTAGTAATTAAATTCGATGCTTAATTAAGTATAAAACAACGTAAGATTTTATTTGGGATAAAAAGCAATGCTTTCCTCCAAACAATATTATAAATATTTATGACTTAAGTATTGGGATTAAATAAGAGTGAGAGTAAAAAAGAAATTTATATTGGATAAAATTAATAAAGTATATATAAATAAAAATAATTTATAGACCTAATATTTTAACTCGAGTTAAAATAAACTTATCTATGTGATAATTACAGGTTCAATATAAAATGGACAGCAGGTCCCAATGAAATGTTTACATATTCAGAGGAGTGGTTTCAAGGCTCAACCTTGGTAGTAAAATCAAAAGCTGTGGAATAATTGACATTATTTTATGGCTGAAGTTGGAAAGTTCTATTTTATTCATATATATATATATATATATATATAAAATACATATTTTTTCAAGAGTCGCACTCTATATTTTTAAAAATCAAATGACAGACGTCTTCACTGTTTTACTTTAGCATTTTGTCATGATATATATATTTTTTGAAAAATGGGAATCTTTCAGTGAATATATAATTAATTAATGTTGGAAACAATAAAATATGGAGGTACACGCAGACCTCGTGTGTGATGTATCAATATAGTATCGGAAAATTTGGAAAAAAATAATATTATGTTAATGTGAACGTTGGAGCAAAGTTATATATATATATATATATATATATATATATATATATATATTGGGAGGGGTAGGAAAAAAATAGGGAAGAATGAACCAGATTAATAAGGGAAAAAATTATATTTAAAAATTTAAATTTTATAAAATTTATAACAAAAAATTTTAAAAATTAAAAGTATATTTAAAGATTAAAATTAGTATCACTTACTATTAAATTTTAAAAAATTATTATTAAATTTTAAAATAATTATTATTAAACGTACTTAAATTATAATTTTTTAAAATTTAATAATAAATTTTTAAAATATAATAATAAGTCTCCTAAAATTTAATAATAATTTTAGATTTTAAAAATAATTTTAATTTTTAAAATTTTTATCATAAATTTTATAAAATTTAATTTTTTATATTTTCCTTAAATAAAGACAAAAATTGGAAGAGAAAGAAAGAGGGTGCGATAAGAGAGGCATACCTACCTGAATGAATACCATGACCGAACGATCAACTCAACCTTAAACCTGATAGTTGGTGGCCCTAGCTTCTCTATGGCCTTCAAAAAACACTGTGCGTGACGTCATGATTTCCACGGAAAATGGACTCTCGCCTCACCTGATATAAATAAAATTAATAAAATAGTATGATTATTGACATAAATATACATATTAAAATGTCTGCATAATTTATTAAACAAGCATGTATTCCTTCATGCTTTTGGCGCAATCGCATAGGTACTTTTACAGGGATGTAAGCAACGATTATTATCATCTGCAACAATGTATTATGTATTTTTTTTTTTAAAATAATACAAGGTTTAGATATTTTAAAATTGTTTATTATAAAATTTTTATAGAGTTTGAAGAAAAAAAAAAGTTGAAAAGAAATTAATTCTATATATACCTTTATTTTTTATATCACTTACCTTTTGAATTTTATAATAATATATGTACGAGACTAAACTTTATCACAAATTATGATTGTATAAAAACAAATCCAACTCTAAAAAAATAGTTCAAAAATAAAGCCCGAGCTCAAGCTTGGCTTGATACCATTTATTACAAAGTTGGTCTAGGTTTAGCTCGAATAGAAAATAAAAAGAAAAAATTAAATTTATTATTTTGATTAAAAAATATAAAATATTATGTAATATTAATTTAAATTTAATTTCTTATAAAATATTATAATTTTTTATATTACATAATATATCATTTCTCAATATTATAATTTTAATCTTAATTTTTACATTCAATAATAGAAAGTAAAAGGAAGAGTAAGTGAAATATTGATTTATAATATAAAAATTTTAAGAAAGAAAGACTAGCCAAGTTTAAAGCAGGTAAAAAAAAAAGCTCAAATCTAACATATGTTTTATTATTGTTTTTATGAAATGAGTCCCTTTTCTTTTTGAGTTCATATCTTTTTTTTTTTTGTTTGGACAAGGTAAGTTTTAGACAAACCTAATCACGGGCTAGGTTAATTTAAAAATAAGACTATACTCATAAAGAAATTTACAAATTTTTTAAGTTTGGACCTAGGCCCGACTCAGCATTGTTTGATTAATACCAACTCGAGCTCAAGTCCGATTAAAAAGTGCTCGACTAGCCTTGCTTGTTTTTAAAAAAATAATATTTTTTATTTTTTATCTTAGATATATTTATTTTATTAATTATTAGGCTTGCTTTTTTCTTATTTTAAATACTAATTAGCTCAAAAATATTGCAAAAAAATTAAATAACTTGAAATATATATATATAAGATAGTAAAAACTCTCAAAATAATATTTTTTTAATAATATTACTGATTAACAATTTATTTTATTTAAATTATAATTTATTCTTAATAATATATTATGCAACAAATAATAGTAAAAAATATAATAATCATATACGTTATATACTTTGTTTGCTTATATATATAATTATAAATAAATTTTTTAATGATATTATTTATTAATAATATCTAAAAAAATTATTATAATGTGGGCGTTCAAATCGAACTTTTAAAAAAGTCCAAACCCGATCTATTTTATATTCAAGCTTTTTTAAAATGAATTTGTTTTTTATTGGACTTTTTTGTTTTTTGCTTATATTTATTCTTTTGGGTTGGACTTTTTTTTTTTTTTGCTCATATTTATTCGTTTTTAGCTTATGATAAGTTCTAGTTTTATATCTTTTTTTTTTTCTTTTTATTCACTTTTTTTAATATCTCTTTTTAAATATACTCCATACATTTATTACTTAAATGTAAATGATCCAAATCTATATGATTAAACACAATTTAATTTCAAACTTGATTATATCATTATCGAATTAGACAACTTTTTCTTTGTCGTTTCACCTGATATAGATTCAAATAAGATTCTATTATAATGGAAAAAATCCAAAGGAGGTGGCAGATAAAATGTGAAATAATTAATAAGAGATGTTTAATTTCAATTCTTATTGGTCGACATATAAAAAAACAGCAGGAAAAATAATTCATAGTATTTTTCTTACTGGGGCTTGGCCAGAATAGCAAATAGTAATTTTCATGAACAAAATTATTTGCTATTTTGGCAAAAGTTCATCTCTACTTCTCAAAGTGTTTTTTTTTTTTGGTTTTAATTTGAAAAATGCTCAATTTCATCATTTTTGAAATAAGATGTTAATATAGAAACTTACATTCAACTTAGAAAGAGTAGAATACGAAACAAATGAAATTGGTCAAGAGACAATTTTTAAACATTAGATTAATTAAAAGAAGCAAAATGATATACTTTAGAGTTAAGTTTGATTTGGGGTAGGCATAGCTTTGTCAGGACCTAGCAGGCAGGGAGAGCCTATAGGTGTTTTAAATAGCGGAGCAAAACCGTCAGAGTCTAGTAGAAAGGGACTACTCAACAGAGATGAGAGAGGAAAGAGACCTAAGTTGATACAATATCAGTAGGCATGCCTATTGGAATACAACAAGTTCGAGAAACCCTTATCCATCAAGAACTTCAAAGAGCTCAAGTGGCCCAAATTGTGCTAGTATTTGTCCAAAAATTTCAAAGAGCTCAAGATAATATCTATGTTGGACGTGAACAAGTTAAAGAAGCCCAAAGATCCATGTTTGATCAATTCAAAACATGCTAAATTAGACTTTAGACATGAGATCTCCTTAAAGATGCAAAAGTGGAAGTCCAAATGGAAGCCCAACATCCTAAGAAGGGCCATGGAGCAACTAAAGTTAATATCCAATATGTTGAAGGCCCAATGTAGTTATACATATATAAGAGGAGTGCCAAGGCCCAATTGG